>CANJKZ010000065.1:0-600000 GCA_947471745.1 Closterium sp. Naga37s-1
ACACACACACACCACACACACACAGACACACACACACACACAGACACACACACACACAGACACACACACACACACAGACACACACACACACACACACACACAGACACACACACACACACACACACACACACACGTGCACGCACACACCCAGACATGCATACACAAAGATGTGTGTGTACGTGCGTACCTGCACACAAACCAACCAAAGCAAACCATCACTCCTCGCCTTCCCCCACCCACCAGTGCGACGAGGAGACGTGTGGGTGTGTGTCGCAGAACATGGTCACTCGCCTGGTGAGCTCTGAGAGCTCCATGTGTGAGCCTGAGTGTCTCACTGCCTTACCTGTTCCGCCCCTCACCCTCCTCCTCCCTCCCACCCACCAGTGCGACGAGGAGACGTGTGGATGTGTGTCGCAGAACATGGCCACTCGCCTGGTAAATTCTGACAGCTGCAGAGGGGCCCTCTGCCCCAACTACCCCCGCTGCCAAGGCACCATGCGCCGCCAGGTATGTGCACACATGCATGCATGCATGCTCGGACTCACGTGCGCGCACACCACACACCCACCCCCACACCCACCCCCACACACATACACACACACACCACCCCCACACACACCCACCCCCACACACACCCACACACACCACCACACACACACACACACACCCATGCCAGGCATTTTTGCTTCCATGAGACCACAAGGCCAACTTGCAACCACGGACGTGCACTGCTTCTCTTGCCCTTGTGCCCTTGCATATCCCCCCACCAACTCTTCCCTACCCCTCTCTCCCAACAGTAGATCCGTTGAGTTTACTTTTGAGAATTCTCAAAAGTAACTCAACATAGCTCCCCCACCCCCTCTTCCCTACCCCTCTCTCCCAGCCATAGATCCGAGCCTGAGCTGTACCAATGGCTCTGCTATCTCTTCTCTTCATTTCCCTCCTCTCCTCCCTTCCATTTCTTCCCCCTCCTGTTGTTTCCCAGATTTCAGAGGCGGACCTCTATCACCGCCTTGGCTATCTCCGCCACTCCCTCGCAGTCACACGCACCCTTGCCAAGGTAGGGTGCACTTGCCTGGAACCTTCTTGTACGTGCTGGTTGGGCTGGAAGCTCCAGGGTGAGCAGTGGACTCTCCTCCTTAGTGTCTCCTATTCTCCTCCACCTCTTTCACCCGCTCTTGATTTTGCTTCCCTCGGCTCCCCCAGCCCAAGCCCTTACCCTCACCAGCCTTGCCTCCATACTCCCCCTTGCTCCATTTTCATCAGGTAAGGGACCCAGCACAGTTGGCAGTAGCAGAGCGCAAGCTTCAGCCAATCAGGAGAGCTTTGGATACAGCACATGGGGTGGTGGAGAGGATGTGTGACAGCTCAGCGTACAAATGGGTTAAGATGGGTGACCTCTGTGTGACATAGTTGCAAATTTTTACATACATAAAGGTTTTTGTAACAAGGGCCCGGGACCCGGAGCATTGCCTGTGCCACCCAGCTAGTGCTTGTGCGGCACTGATTGAGTGTGCAAACCATCAATCGTTGTGCCAACCCAACCCAGACAGGTCACACTAAACCTTGAACCCTGCACACTGGAGTAAAATCTGACGAAGCCAAAATACATCATCTGTGAGCTACTAATAAGCAAGAAACTACGTACTAGAGCATACATGTGTGAGCTTTCAAAACCAGCACTAACAGGCACTGGCATCTGAGACAGCAGCAGCCCAGACTAGGCCATTCCAGGTGAACGCCCTAGCTAGGAAGAGCCGAGCCGAAGCATTCTCTAAGGATCAACAGCAAGAGCATCCCAATCTAGGGCCGCTAGGCTAGCAATCACGGCTCATTGGGCCTTGTAACATGCTCATTGGGCCATTGCACAATGGGGGAGGATGGGTGTCTGCTTGGGGTCCTGAAACTACTCCCTCCCACACCTCACCTCTTCACTTTTCAACTCCTCACTCACTCCCCTCACTCACTCCCACTTCCTCCCCCTTGGCCCTCTCCTCCAGCCCCAGCATGGTGAGAAGAACAGTGGGGGGCATGTGGGCATCATTATACAATGAAGAAATGGCCCCTGTTGGGCACCACATGCACCACACTGCCCTCCACCATCCTCCCCACATGCCGCGCATAGCCCACCCGTGCCCCCCAGTCCTCCTCAGCGTGCCATATGTGCACCTTCCCCTTCAACCCCCCCTCCCCTTCCCTCTCCTCTCCGTCGCGTTCTCCCCCTTTCCCCGCTCCCTCCTTGCCCCCTTTCTGAGAGAGATCGATCTCAGAGAGGTTAAAGCCCCAATCGGAAACGAGGATCTCGAAATCCCGATACCATGACACGCCTGCTCCTTGTTTTGCCCCCTCCTGCATGTTCTGATGGAGGGGGGACAGCAGGAGGAAAGGCAGATGGAGGGTGGAGAGGAGAGGTGAGAGGTGTGCGAAATTCAAGACGCCTGAAGGGAGGTGCACGTGCAGAGAGCTTGAAGCCCCAGTCAGCAGCCAAGAACTCGAAATCCCAATACCATCACACGCCTGCTCCTTGTTTTGCCCCCTCCTGCATGTTCTGATGGAGGGGAGACAGGGGAGGGGGAGGGGAGAGGAGGGGGTGGTGAGAGGTGTAAGAATGAAAGCATTACTGAGTCGAATCACGAGGGAAACGAGAGTTGACACACACACACACACACACACGCACACGCGCAGACGCAGACGCACGCACGCACACACACACACACACACACACACACACACACACACACACACACACACACACACACACACACACACAGAATGTACACACTCACCCGTGCAAAGTACCCGAACACATCAGTGCTGGCCAGGCAGCCATGTCCGACTCATACAGGTCAACCAGGTGCGGATGGGCACTCACTCATTCACATGCACATGCGCACGCTCCCTCCTTACACACCCCAACACTCACCCGGGCGAAATAACCAAACACATCAGTGCTCGCGAGGGCAGCCATGTCCGAATCATACAAATCCACGGGATGCGGATGGAAGGGATCCCGAAAGTTTCCCATCGGCACCAGGGTTTGGGGAGAACCACGCGTGCAGCAGGGAGGGCACGTGGCGGGCCAGCAGCAGCGTGATGCGATCTTGCACTGGCATCTGCTGCCACGTGGCTGTGAACTCGTGCTTGGGCCACGTGGGGTCCCAGGGGTTTCCCCACCACGCTGATTATCGTCAGACCCTTGAGCCTGGGAGCGAAAAAAGAGGGGAGGGGGGGAAGGATGGAGGAGTCAAAGAGGTGGGTGGGAGGATGGAAACGACTAGATTGGCTGTGAACTCGTGCTTGGGCCACGTGGGGTCCCAGGGGTTTCAGACCACGCTGATGATGGTTAACCCTTTCAGCCAGTGACAGTGTTGGGGTGGGACAGGAATGACGGAAGGAAGGAGGAGAGGAGAGACGCAGAGGGAGTGCTGAGTTGAAACTCATGCTTGAGCCACGTGGGGTCCCACGGGTTGCCCACCACGCTGATTATCGTCAGGCCTTTGAGCCTGGCAGTGAGAGGGGAAAGGGAGCAACGAAAGAAGGAGTGGAGAGAAGCAGAGGGTGTCGTTCCCTTAGGCTGAGTTGAACTCGTGCTTGGGCCACGTGGGGTCCCATGGATTGCCCACCACGCTGATGATCGTCAGCCCTTTGAGCCAGAACGTGTGTATAGAAAAGGACGAGAAGGAGGGTGGAAAGGAAACGGAAGTCAAGAGGTGGGCGCATGGAAGCGGCAACGTTGTGCTGGTCTCGTGCTTAGGCCACATGGGGGTCCCATGGGGGTCCCATGGGGGTCCCATGGGGGTCCCATGGGTTGCCCACCATGCTGATTATCGTCAGCCCTATCAAACTGAAGGTGGGAAGGGAAAGGGAGAGCGGGGAGGAATGAGAGGTTGGACATGTAGTGAGGTGTGATGGAGCGAGATGAGGAGCGAGATGAGGAGAGAGATGAGGAGAGAGATGAGGAGAGAGATGAGGAGAGAGATGAGGAGCGAGATGAGGAGAGAGATGAGGAGAGACGCGATGAGCCTGAATGTGGTCACCCTACCCCCCATCCACATCCCACATGCATGCTCACGCACAAAGCCTCACAACCGGTGCGGCAGGTATCGGAGTGACCCAAGAGCCACATACGTCCCCATGGACGTTGCAACGAGGTAATACTTCTCCTCCAACCCCACGGCCGTGACCACTTCGCCCCTTCCCCCTCACATGTGGGTCAGGTATCTCATCCCCACCCCCAGCACTCACTCACCGATGAGGTAAATATCTGAGCGCTCCCAGAGCCACGTAAGTCCCCATGGAAGTCGCGACGAGGTAGAACTTCTCCCCCAACCCCACTGCCGTCGCCACCTCGCCTGCGTCGCGCATGTCGCTCTGCAGCGTGCGCCCAGGGTGGGGGTCGCTCTGCCCGTACCCCAGGTTTGGATCGCCTCACTGCCCGTATGTACCCAGGCTCTCCCACGCAGCACTCACCGGTGCGGCAGGTATCTGAGCGCGCCGAGCGCCACGTAAGTCCCCATGGAGGTCGCGACGAGGTAGAACTTCTCCCCCAACCCCACTGCCGTTGCCACCTCCCCTGCGTCGCGCACGTCGCTCTGCAGAGTGCGCTCCGGGTTCGGGTCGCTCTGGCCATAGCCCGCTCGGTCGTAGCTCACCAGCCGAATGTCGTGGGATTCTAAGAACTCCTGGGGTTGGGAGGGGTGGAGATGGGTGGAGAGGTGCGGGGACGGATGGACAACTGATGCTAGCTGGCTGTAGCATGTGGCAACGCGGGTTGGGGTCGCTCTGCCCGTACCCCGCGCGGTCGTACCTCACCAGGCAAATGCCGTTGGCTTCTAGGAACTCCTGGGGTGGGGAGGAGTTGGGAGGGGAGGCGAGGGATGGGGAGGGGTGTGGGTCGGTGGGGATGGGTGTAAAGGAACCGTACACAACCCAGTTGCACTGGACATGTAACGCCTGTGGGCTGTGTTAAGGGCACTCCGCTGCGCCAAATAACACCCTCGTTTTGACCCAGTGGGTAGCGAGGTGTTATACTGGTTTCAGAGCCTAGGGTTCGAGTCCCGGCTGGTCCACACTTTCCACCTATGGTGAGAACTGAAGTGTGGTTACCAGCTCGAACCCAGTGAACGATCCTGAAATCTAGGTCCCAGCGGCAGGGGGCCGACTTCCTGAAGTCCGAGGCCAACGGGGACGTTGGCACCAGGGGGGGACGAGTGTAACGCCTGTGGGCTGTGTTAAGGGCACTCCGCTGCGCCAAATAACACCCTCGTTTTGACCCAGTGGGTAGCGAGGTGTTATAGGACATGTCATCACAGAGATAGTGGACACGTCACGACCCAGAAAACATGACACGTCACGACCCAGAAGCATGACACGTCCACGACCCAGAACATGACACGTCACGACCAGAAACATGACACGTCACGACCCAGAAACATGACACGTCACGACCCAGAAAACATGACACGTCACGACCCAGAAACATGACACGTCACGACCCAGAAAACATGACACGTCACGACCCAGAAACATGACACGTCACGACCCAGAAACATGACACGTCACGACCCAGAAACATGACACGTCCACGACCCAGAAACATGACACGTCCCACGACCCAGAAACATGACACGTCCCACGACCCAGAAACATGACACGTCACGACCCAGAAGCATGACACGTCACGACCCAGAAACATGACACGTCACGACCCAGAAACAAGACACGTCACGACCCAGAAAAATGACACGTCATGACTCAGAAACATGACACAGTCATCGCACCTGCGTAATGTTGGGCAGCATGCTCAGTCGGCACGTCTGAGGTCGTGAATGGTGGGGAGGGGTTGGGGAGGGGTGGAGAGGGGTGTAACAGTACCCCACCCTGTCGTACCTGCGTGATGTTGGGCAGCATGCTCAGTCGGCACGTCTGCCACGCGTGCACCACCAGCACCTGGTACTTGGCCACGTCAGCAGCCGCGCCCATCTCGTGGTACGCCACGTGGCGGCCGTCCGAGAGGCGGACGCGCGGGCTGGTTACGTCAGCGTCGGTGAGCGGGACCGGCGGGGGGGCTTGAATGGCGCGGAAAATAAAGACGGCCCAGATGGCGATTATAAGAGCCACCACGGAAAAGTAGAGTGACGTGGCGACTGGAGGAGCAACGGGAGGGACAGAGAGTGAGAAAGGGAGGGGGAAGGGAGAACGAGAGAGCGAGAAAGGGAGAGAGAAAAGGAGAGTGAGAAAGGCAGATAGAAAGGGAGGGTGAGGGTTGAAAGAGAGACGGATGGAACTGCGCGGACGATAAAGACGGTCCGGATGGAGAATATAAGAGGCACTATGGAATGGTGGAGTGGCGCCGCGACAGCTGTCGGAACGGGGGTAGCGTGACAGACGCGACGCGGCAGGGTGCGGAAAACGCAATGTGGCGAGAGGAAGCGCTTCGGCGAGGGAAGCGAGGGAAGAAGGAGCCGCGGCGGGTTGGGCGAAAGGGACTTGGCGGGTTGGGCGGAAAAGGAGTAACCTTGGAGCACATTAAAGTTATACTCTTAGTCTTCTCAATGAGCATACTCTTATTTCTCTTACAGTACTCCAGCCACATTAGAACCCTTTCTTGAGGTTCTTCCAGTCTTCTCAAGCATTCCTTTTGAATCGTGTCGAAAGCATTCTTCTAGCGAGTTCTCACCTCCCTGCTTGCCTTTCCCCGCACTTCCCGGCCTCGCATTGCTCCCCCGCGCACGTCGCCGCGCCGCCGCGAGTCGCGCGCGCTCCTGCGGGGTCAGCTGCTTCGCGCCGCCTGCCTTTGCGGATTCCGGCTTTGAGTCGCCTCCCGCGCCCGATGCGGCGGCCAGTGAGGGCTGCTCGGAACCGTCAGATCCAGAAGCACCGGCCATCGTACGGTGATGAAGGTTGCTGTGTGTCGCAAATCTAAACTCGCATTCCCAGCACAAACCGAGATTCAACTCTTAAGTAACGCGGAACGGTACTTATCTAATGTATGGAGGAACGAGGGAGCGAGAGAGAGCGAGCAAGAGAGAGAGGAGAGCGAGAAAGGGGACGGTTGGATCTGGTCTGGTCCGGGAGGGGGAGAAAGATGAGCAGAGCACACGGCCAAGCGAGGCCCGAGGTGGACGAGATGGCAACAAGGGGCAATGCAGCCTGTCGTTAGTACGTACGGACGTAACGCAGCAGAGACATGTAGTACACCCTCTTTCGCGCTAGTAGAGCACCTGGTTGGAGAACGTACATGGATTGTAGAACGTCACCACGTTCAGAATGGTCTTGTCACCTACTGTACAAGCACAATGCGAAGAATGCGGTTAGGTAAGGTTATGCACTTTACAAAAAGCGTTGTCAGCATTTTCATCTGTTTGGGAAAGTTATGAAGCGATTACGGAGATTTTACGTCCTTGAGCCAGTTTGTCACGTGGGTCCGGCTTTCCCCCCAGGTTGCCTAAGAACGTTTATTGGCACCAGATCGCATGAGACAAGTACTGTAGCGACGAGTCGCGCAAGGTGAAAAGGTTGAGAAAGAGGGTGTACAGGGGGGGGGGGCTACAGTACAAGAACCATTCAAGACGGGCGACCTCCTGTACTGTCGTGTACGGTAGTGCCTGTTTCCCAGATCCAGACTTGAGGTGGCGATATTTCAACAACACGTCGATGGACAGAAAAGGGGCACATCTGCGTGGCGGGGTGGGGCGATATATACAAGAGATAAGACGAGTCGATAAACAGACGAGTGCATTGTGGGGGTGCCCTAGTTGGTTGGTGTCAAGGTGTAAATACTTGACAAATACGGTAGGTAGGAGGTGAGGTGAGGTAAACATCACAAAGCAATCCGTAAATTTTACAACCAACAGTGTCCTTTATTACATCACATCATCAACCTTATAGCACATATCTATCAAGCAGAATATCCCAGCCCAAGCCCCAAATGCTCCCTTTGTACATCTCTACGTACCACTAGTAGGTCTTACACACAAACTATTCGCCTCTGTTACAATCCCAAGTGGGACTTAGCGAAGGATCGCTCAGGGTTGATCGCAGGGCAGTGTTGCAGCGGAAGTATTGACCTCAGATCAGAGTGAATGTAAATGACTGAGATTGATAATAGCATGCATACATAGAGTTTATATGTGAAATACAAAGGAAATACGAAACGACCTAGACTAGCCATGTACTCTAAGGGGTACATTCCCTTATTACAGCGAAGTTCAAAAACCGTGCGGCGCGGGAACCCGTTTCAAACTTGTTCCTGCTCTTTTCACTTCAAATGTTTCTGCCAGCATCGGTCTTGGTCAGACGGTTATCAGCGTCGCTTCGACTCTTCTGACTCCTCGACTTCGTACTCGGTAGAGTCGGCTCCTGCAGCATACGGGAATGCCTTCTCATAAAGTTTCATATCGTAAACACTCCCCTTCATTCCTGGGGCGCGTAAGGGGCTGGCTCGCTTGACTACTCCGGTGAGGTCGGGGCAGTGCTTGTACTGCTGACGTGGCAGTCGCTTGGTGAGGAAGTCGGCTGCCATCTCAGTGCAGGGGCAGTACGCGAGGTCAACTTTGCCTTGGTCAATTTCGTCCTTGACGAAAAAATACCGAAGCGCGATGTGCTTCGTGCGGTTCACGAATCCTGACTTGTTCGCGATCCCGTAGAGGGATTTCTTCAACTGACAGACCCTTGGGTCTCCTTCCCCGTAGGTGTGTGGCTGTTCCATGAAGATGGTTGCATCCACCAACGCGTATAAAAACGCGTTCTTGTCGTCGATCTGTCGTAGTGGCAAGTGTTTAGTGGCGGCAATGGCGAGTAGAATTCTGACAGAGGTGTGACGACTGACGGGAGCAAAGGTTTGATCGAAATCAATGCCGTGACGCTGGTCATACCCGCGTACGACCCAGCGTGCTTTGAAGCGCTCGATAGTGCCGTCAGCGTTGGCTTCTAGACAGAAGACCCAATTTCCGCTTAGCACCCTCCTCCCCTTCACTGCTGCACGATCGACTAGGACACATGTGTCGCGTGATTCCAGTGCCCTCAGTTCCGCGTCCATGGCAGCACGCCACTCCTTGGCGTGAGGACCGGTTAGGGCCTGGCGAGGGTTCTTGGGCTCGACGGCGCACGTGAGAGTAGTGACAGACGTGTGTAGGCCGAGAAGCTGCAGGCCGGACACATTGGTGGTGTCTGCAGTGGTGATCTCCACCGCATCGTCATCGTCACACTCGTGGGCAGTTGCGGAAGTGCTGGGCGGTGTGTGGCAATGCGATGGTCCTGGTACGGGGGCGCCGCCGTCATCGTCATCATCGTCGTCGCGCGGGTGTGGTGGGACGCCAGGATGGTCGTCGGCGGGGTCGTAGTCGAGTGTTGCTGCTGCCTCGTCCTCGGGAGTTGCAAAGTTGCGACCATTGTTGGCGTAGGCGCGTGCGACGTTGCGACGTTCATCCTCGATCCACTGCTGCAAGGTGAGACACTTGTAGAAGAGAACTCCACGAGCGGGGACGATCTGTTTGCTGTCGATGTCAAGAATCAGCCAACCCTGGTACTCGTGACTTAGCCCCAGGTGGACTCCCCAGCGTGCGCGGTGAGTGAACTTGCCAGTTGTGGCCGAAGTCGGCCGATACTGCACCATGCACCCCCAGACCCTCAGCATGGAGGTGTCTCCCCTTGAGCCGGTCCACTTCATGTGTGGGGAGAGATTGCCCCTGTTGGCCGTTGTGGAGAGAAGGTCGTGCAGGCGCACAGCGTGGTTCATGGCGTAGGGCCAGTACTTCTTGGGTAGGCCGGACTAATTCATAAGGGCGCGCACTTTCGTCATGAGAGTGCGGTTGATCTTTCAGCAACGCCTTGCTGCTGGTGGGCGTAGGGAAGAGAGATATGATGCTTGATCCCCTTCTCTACGACAACGCTCTCCAGCTTGTAGCTGCGGAATTCTTTGGCACCGTCAAATTGCCAGATTTTCAGCTTCTTCCCCGATTGTCGTTGCGCGTGTGCGAGCCAGATGCGAAAGACTTCAGGAGCCTTTGAGCGAACATCGACGTTGGCGACCCAGACGTGGCGTGAGTATGCGTCCACGAAGGTGAGTGTGTATCGTTCGCCGTTGATGCCGTCGAAGGTGAGCACGATGAAGTCGCTGTAGACTTTCTGCAGTTTCTTGTAGCGATTGGTACTAGGCTCTAGGGAGGGGTAGGCTTGGTGCGTGAGGGCCACAGTGGGACAGATGGTGCAGGTGGTTGGGTGTGATGTTCTGAGTGGTTCCGTGCCGTCGGGGCTCAGCAGTGCTCCTGGTAGGAAAACTTTAGCGCGGAGGCAGTTGTTGAATGTCTGACGCGAGGGGTGGCCGAGTCGCTGATGCCAGAGATCGTCTTCTGCGCGTATTCCGGGAGTACGCAGGTAACGTGCTTGATGTTCTGCCACCTCTGCTTCTGTCTCGTGAGGAATTTGGAGCACTGGTCCTTCCTCTTCTCCTGGTTCTGCTTCGTTGTGCGGCTCCTCTTCTTCTACTTCTGCTTCTACTTCTGTCTCGCCTTCTGCAGGTGCCGTCGTGAGGTAGAGCGCAAGGAAGTTGCGATATGGAATGATGTTGAGTGGAGTCCGCGTGCCTTCGATGAAGCGTGCGAAGGGATCTGGGCGGGAGATTGGTCCAAGTGAGTCGCGGGGTGGAGTTGGTGGCACGTTCCCCTCCTCAATCTCTGACCAATGATCTTTCCAGTGATAAGATGAGCGGGGTGGTGAGGGAATAGTGCGGGGGGGTCGTCCGAGTGTGACAGTGACTCGTGGGGGGGGGGGGTCTTTTGGCAGCCATCTCCCTCTCCACTTCTTCTATCTCCTCCTGGATAAGGTCGCCTTCGGCGAGGTCCCGACGTTCGGCATCGCCCCATTCGTTAGTTCCCAAGCCTTGAACTGTGCCTAAAGCACCAGTGGCGGATCCCCATGTTGCTCCTGTGCCTTTGTCGTTTCCTCCCCATCCTCCGGTTCGTGCTGACTCTTTGTCCCATCCAGCTGCGATGCGCTCCTCGTACAACTTTGCTTTCTTTTCTACCCTTGCCTTTTCTTCCTCCTCATGGATGCTGAGCTCCTCAGGTTCGTCTGGGTCTTTCCACTTTTTATCAATGGTTGTGCGGTAGACGTCGGGGGTGTAGGGTCGCGGACGATTTTCCTCATAAAAGGTCGTGCCGTGCGCTTCCTCCAGGATCCAGCGGAGGGTTTCGGTGCGTGGTGTTGGTCGCTGTTGCTCCGTCAGCCCCAGGCTTTCATCACGGATCCCAAAAACACGGTGAGTGGTGACGGCTAGCTCCATTTCCATCATCACTGTAGGTTCCGTCTTAGCGCTTTCCACCTCTTGAATCGACACGAGATCCTTTTTTACTTCTTCTGTGCGGCTTGCCGTTGGTGTGAAGCAGGTGGTGCAGATGCCGTCAGGACCGGGTTGGTGCAAGTTTATCTCTTCAGGGTGAGAGCTGCGGCGAATCAATGGTCGGCCATCTGGGTGCTGCCATGACTCCACGCTTAAGTTCGAGAAGTCTAGGGGGACGAGATCCACGAGCTCGTTTGATGATGCCTGACAGTTGGGGATGTCGAAGTCGAGCACGTAAACGCCGTTGAACGATCGAACTCTTCCGAGGTATTTATGCGACTCAACGGGTGTGTCTAGAGGAGCGTAGGTGAGGATGAGGTCGCACGTGTAGGGATCCGTAGCGAGCATCACTCCGCAGTCTCTGAGTTAACCTGCCGACAGTAAGTTGAAGCGTAGGTCCGGCACGTAGAGCACGTCATTAAACGTGATGTGCGTGCTACTGTCCCAGGCTTTTAGCACCACGATGCCTTGCGCATTTGCACGAAGTTGCTCGTTGTTGACGACGGTGACGTAGGTGGCGGGAGCGCGGTTGATGTTCGAGATGTACCGGACAGATCCCACCATGTGCTGGCCGCAGCAGCTGTCCAGGTACCAGGTGTTGTGGTTGTCGACATTGTTGCCGCGCAGAAGCAGCGCAAGCCGCGGAGTCACCAAAGTTGCTTTATATCTTCTGTGGAATGACGGATCTTCGTCCTCCTTCCATCCCACAGGAACGAAGCGCTGATGATCGTGCGGTGGACTTTCTCGCAGTTGTATTGGCTGATGCCAATCTTGCTCGTCTTCATCGTTCTGGTAATAATGATCTTCTGTGAGGGGATTGATATTTCCTTCTTCAGGTTGAATGATCCCGCCACGAGGTTCTTCTTCCTCATCTGGTTCAGCAGCGCGTGGGCGATGTCCTGTCGCCATGTTCGCGATCACGTTTCTGGGAGCTCCTGTTTGAGGTCCTTGTGTCTGCTGCTGCTGTTGGTGTTGTGCAGGGGGGCGTGGAGCTTGTTGCTGAAAATGACGAGCGTCTTGTCGGCCGACCCAGTTGTTATGGTGAGTGGACTTTGGGTGGCGATAGTTAGACCGGGATTTGCATCGGTCTGTTGAGTGTCCGAAGACTTTGCAGATTTTGCAATAATGGCGCCGTGGCTGTCATCACTCTTCACGGTTGTCTGTGTAGAAGGCGAGGCGCTCTCGGCGTGGCGCGGAGCTTGTCCTGCTCGAATCCATGTCCTGCTGTTCAGTCAGGAGGGCGGCGCATAGCGCGGCATCAAAGATAATTCCTCGTTGTCGGAGTAGCGCTTTGCAGGGCTTCCACTCTGGCCCGAGTCCTTGGAGGACGATGTTGACGAAGATCTCCTCCGAAATGGCGCTTCCATGCTTCGTGATTTGGTCACGAATGTTCCGACAGCGGTTAATATATGAGTTTGCTTTCTCCCCGTGCCCCATCTTGGTCTCCATAAGTTGCTTTAGGAGTCTGCTGGCGGTGACTGAATCCTTCGGCTGATATACTTCAACGAGGTGCTTCCATGCTTCCAGGGCTGGAGCGGCGCTCTCTTTGTAGGAGCAAATTTTGAGTTGTTCTGCAGGCGACATATTACGTAGCAGCACACTGTACGCCATGAGGGACTCGCTGTAGTACTGAGCCATGGCGTCTTCGATGTCTTCCACCGGTTTTGCGTAGGAGCCGTCGAAGTAATGGTAGATCTACGCTGTCTGTAGGAGGTGTCAGAATAGTGAAGAAAGGAATGAAACAGAGAAGAGGAATTTCACTAGCAAACATTGGGATACATATAGCAAACCCTAACAGGGCTGTACTCACTATAGATTACCCCACTGCAGACTAGAGAAATATAACATTCTGACACACCCCCATAGTCAAAGTGGGGTATGATCAGCACAACAAGCAGCAGTTTATAGTTCACAAATATAAGCAAGGCTAGAAGCTATCACAGAGGGCAAGTGTGGAGGAGGAGGGACTATGAGAGGAGAGGAGGTAGTGGGCGGTAGCTGAAGCTGCTGGCACACGGCGCAACTGGAGCAACTGGCACACGGGCAACTGGAGCAACTGGCACACTGGCAACTGGAGAAACTGGCACACAGGCAACTGGAGCGACTGACTCTCGGGCGACTGGAGCAATGGGCTCACGGGCAACTGGAGCGACGGGCTCACGGGCGACTGGCGCAATGGTCTCACGGGCGACTGGAGCTGCTGGCTTCACGGCGGCCACCCCCCTTCAACCTCCCCCTTTTTGTCCCAAAACTCCCATTCACACCCCCTGCTGCACCCCTAGCTTCACTCCCACGACACCCCCCTAGCACCACTCCTTTGGCTCCCACACACCCACCCCCCTCAGCGGCAGCTGCAGCAGTGGGAGACGGAGAAGGAGGAGGAGGAGACGATGGACACACCCGCCACCCCCCATACCCGCCACCCCCATACCCCCAAAGCAGGGCAGAAACGCGGGCAGCAGCTGGGGCGGCGTGTGAGCGGAAGCGGGGCGGCGCGCGGGCCCCCAGGGTGCCTCGACGAGTGACGGGAGGGGGGCGACGCACGGCCCCCTCAGGGCGCCGCGACGGGCGACGGAAGGGGTGACGCGCGGCCCCCCAGGGCGCCGCGACGGACGACGGAAGGGGCGACGCACGGCCCCCTAGGGCGCCGCGACGGGCGACGGGAGGGGGGGGCGACGCGCTGGCCCCCAGGGCGCCGCGACGGGCGACGGGCAGGGGCGACGCGCGGCCCCCTAGGGCGCCGCGACGGGCGACGGGATGGGGGGGGGGGGGGGGCGACGCGCGGGCCCCCAGGGCTCCGCGACGGGCGACGGGCAGGGCAGCGCGCGGGCCCCCAGGGCGCCGCGTGAGACAGGAAACCGCCGCGCGCCTCGGGGCGCACGGCGGGCAGAAAACCGCCGCGTGCCCTGAGCGCGTGGCGGGAAGAAAAAGCGTCGCGCGCCACGGGGCGCGCGACAGACACGAAAGAAGCGGAAGCAGGTGGGCCCACAGGCCAAGAGCGTAATCGCTCTGAAACCATGTCAGAATAGTGAAGAAAGGAATGAAACAGAGAAGAGGAATTTCACTAGCAAACATTGGGATACATATAGCAAACCCTAACAGGGCTGTATTCACTATAGAGTACCCCACTGCAGACTAGAGAAATATAACATTTTGACAGGAGGAGCTCAAGCTCGAAACTCCATGTGTAAAAGTCATTGCCATCAAATACGGCAGTAGTCTTAATTTTTGAAACACTGAGGAAGCGTGCTTGCGCAGAGTTGATGTCTTCATCACTTGGACGGGGGGCAGTTATTGTTGATTTGTCTGTGTCGAGGGAGAAGGTGTGCGTGGCGGTATCACGGCTTTTCGCAGCCGGTTGTCCAGGTTGAGCTGGTTGGGAAGAGGTTCCCGCATCGCCGTTGCGCGGTTCTTGGAGGTCTTTCTCCATAGTTGAGAGTCGCGAAAATAACTGCTCGAGTGCGGCAGTGCCGATCATGGTTGTCACCTCATTTGTCGCAGCCAGGTTGGCTTGTCCTTCGGCCTTCATATTCGTTTGGCCTCCGGATCCTCCGGCCATCTTGGTCTTGGAGCGTGTGCCGCTCGCCAGATCTTTGTTCGACGAATTTCACAGAAGTGAAGTTGTGAAGAATCCCTGAGTAGCTCTGATACCATGTTACAATCCCAAGTGGGACTTAGCGAAGGATCGCTCAAGGTTGATCGCAGGGTAGTGTTGCAACGGAAGTATTCACCTCAGGTTAGAGTGAATGTAAATGACTGAGATTGATAATAGCATGCATACATAGAGTTTATATAGGAAATACAAAGGAATACGAAACGACCTAGACTAGCCATGTACTCTAAGGGGTACATTCCCTTATTACAGCGAAGTTCAAAAACCGTGCGGCGCGGGAACCCGTTTCAAACCTGTTCCCGCTCTTTTCACTTCAAATATTTATGCCTGCATCGGTCTTGGTCAGACGGTTACCGGCGTCGTACTCGGTAGAGTCGGCTCCTGCAACATACAGGATAAAGTTTCATATCGTAACAACCTCCTACAAAAGAAAAGCACTCTCTATATGCTATCAGAAAGGGTTAACACACAAGTACAAGAAAATAGCTGGCACCTATGCACAATCCTCTTACGGCGCACATCTCCCTCCCCCTTGGACCCTTTCTCGCAGGTGCTGATCTCATTTCCTCCTAGGCTTCTTCCTTCCTTAGCAGCAACTATCCCCATCCCATAAACCTCCTCTCCTCCACCATCATGTCTCCATCTTCCTTCTTTCCATCCATACCCTCTTATGCCGCTGGCCCGCATTCAATCTCCGCCATACCCCCTCCCAAAAATTGTCTTACATCGGTATGAAATTAGAGGACACTCAGATATACTGCACTCCTGCAGCATCGGAAGGTTGTAGAGAGAGGGTGGCAGCTGGGCCAGCTGCACATAGTCACGTAGTTGCAGCCTTTTTAACCGATATAGGTCCTGAAAATATTCAGGGAGGCTAAGGAGATTCGGCAGCCCTGATAGCTCAAGTTCCTGGAGGGAGAAAAGGTTTCCAAACTATTCTGGAAGGAAGGATGATTCGAGGCAATTGCTGAGCGAGCTCCCTCTCCTCCCCACTCTCGCTTTCTCACTCTCTCCTCCTCACTCTCTCCTCTTCGTTGTCTCCTTCTCGTGCATCCCTCCTGACTCTTCACTCCCTCACACTCTCCTCCCTCACACGACACCGGTGCCCTGGTGTGCCCACTCTCCTCTCTCTCTCACCACACCTCCTCTCTCCAGGCGTGCAGGGTGGTGCCATACGATCTACCTCGAGGGATATACGTGCTGATACCAGTCGCCATGCTGCACTACGACCCGCGCTTCTGGGGGGCCCATGTGCTCGACTTCAATCCCGACCGCTTTGCCAGTCAGAAGCCTTCTTTGCCTTCACCCTTGCCCTCCTAGTTGTCCCACTCAAAATATCACTCAAAGTATCACTCAAAATGGCTTCTGGGGCCCTCACGCCCTTGACATCAACCCCGACCGCTTCGCCAATCAGTCTCCGTTGTCGCCTGTACCTCATCGTCTAAGTCCAGCATCTCTTTTGTTGCCACTTCTGTTTCTCCCCGCTGTTCTCTTGGCAATTCTCGTTCGCGTTCTTGTGCCCTTTTCTCCTCTTGTTTCCCCTTCCCTATTGTTTCCCCTACTAAGTATTCTCACAAAACTTCCATTCGTTGTAGCGTGCACTCAACCTATCACATTCCTATATTGCCCGTGTTCTCTCATGTTTGCCTCAATCCCACCCATTCCATAAGGTTTAGATGAAGCCTGTTCTCACCCTCAGGCATTCCTTCTGTTAGAATTTGAAGTGAGTTTGTAGGATCGTACTACTTAGGATGGTAACTTCCTGTCGTAGCGGAAGTCTTATATGAGTTAAGCCAGTTGTGAAGGCTTTGTCTAGACTTAATAAAGTCTATGTAGTGATATGTTTCAGGATCAAAATGTCTCTGAAATCAGATATATTATAAAATGACAAACATACAAAATATATAGCTAGAGTAAAGTACCTGTTCGCCTACTGTACTGTGCTATTCTTATCTTGAAAAGGTACGTAACTATTCGCGAAGTCTATAGCTACGTGCTGACGTCATCCTAGGTCGCGTAGCGCTTTGCTGACGTCAGCCTATCGGTACTTTACTGTACTACACGAATTTCCTTGAAGTGCTTTACGTCTCGATATTATCTCAACACTCCCCTTCACTTCTAGGAGTTCGGTGTAGTTTAAGCGGTTGTCTCAGAAACGCCGCTGAGCTGGTTGCAGTGATGGAACTTCTGTCGTGTCAGCTTCTTGGTAAGTGAATCAGCTGCCATGTCATTAGTGGAGCAGTAGACAAGACGCATTCTCCCCTTGTCGATCACGTCCTTGACGAAGAAGTAACGCAGTGAGATGTGTTTCGTGCGATTGACGAAGCCAGGTTTGTTGGCGATGGTAATCGCACTTTGGTTGTCGCATTGCAACGTAAACTGATTCGGCGTGACGAACTTTGCTTCATCGAGCAGTTCCTGTAAGTATAGTCCTCCTCGAGTTGCAGCACATGCGGCAATGAATTCTGCTTCAGCCGAGGAAAGTGACACCAGTTCCTGTTTTGATGAGTTCCATGAAATTGGGCCAATTGGCTCGAGACGAAAAATGTAACCTGTTCGTGACCGGCGATCTGACGTGTCACCAGCGTGGTCTGCGTCGACATATCCGCTGAGGTACATTTTGTCGGTCGGTTTTCCTGTGTTGAAGATCAGCCCGACTGTTGGTGTTGCAACAAAATAGTGTAGAGCACGCTGAAGATCGAGATGATGTTCTTCTTTTGGGCAGCGTAAAAACTGTGCGAGATAACTTGCGACGTACGCAAGGTCGGGACGACACGTGACTGCTGCGAAGAGAAGGCACCCAAGTTGCTGCTGGTACAGTTGTAAACCAGCTGCCGAAAGTTTGGTGTCGTTGAAAATGTACCCAGTGGGTGTAGACCGAAACGGTGTAGCGACGCAATTTGTAGGAATCTTGAAGCGCTTAGCAAGTGACTCAGCATACTTCGATGCTGTGAGGTGGATTGCGGAAGAAGTTCGCGAAATATTTAACCCAAGAAATTGGGTTACTTCGGTAGAAACAGTTAAGTCAAGGGACTTCTTCAAATCTGCTTCGATGCGATCACCCAGAGAAGCCGAGGAACTTACGTAGAGAATATCATCCACGTAAGCCACAAGTAGCGCGTAGCTCCCCTTGTCGTCTAGTCGATACATTCCGGGGTCATGCGGCAGTTGTCGGAATCCAAACTCTGTAAGTTTCCTGTTCAAATGCTGCTGCCACAGTCGCGGTGCTTGTTTGATGCCATACAGTGATTTCTTGAGCTTGCAGACACTTGGCGGACTTGTCGGATATGTATGCGGATATTCGACGTAGATTTCGGCATCGACGTCAGCGTATAGAAACGCGTTGGAGACATCAATTTGTCGAAGCGGAAAATTCTTCGCAGCTGCTTCGCAGATAACGAGACGAACACTTGTGTGTCGGCTGACCGGGGCGATGGTTAGCGTGTAGTCAACCCCATGAGTTTGGTCAAAACCACGAACAACCCACCTTGCCTTATGTTTTTCATAAGAACCGTCAGCTTTCGTCTTCACCCTGAAAACCCATTTTCCGGTAAGAATATTTTTATTTGTAGCTTTTTCGATGGTATGAGATCCCAAGTCTCCCGTTTTTCCAGGGCAGCCAGCTCACGATCCATGGCTTCACGCCATTTTTCGCGATGTGGTCCTGAAAGGGCCTGTCGGGCAGTTTTCGGTTCTGCGACTTCTGAAGAATTATGCTGTACTGCTGCTGCGAGTCCCAGTATCTGAAGCCCAGTTTGATAATTAGGACTGTCGTCGGTCCGTCCTGCGAAATTGAAAGATTCACACTGTTCACCATTTGCCCCCCCAATTTCGTCAGGATCGATGCGGATGCTGCTGTCAGTTACAGCTGGCATGGGACGTCGTTGATCGTCCACCAGGTAAGTATGACGAACTTCACGAACATCGTCGGGATGAGCGTCGACGAGTGGAATGAATTCCGGAAATCCGGAAGACGTGGTTGGAATAGGTGGATCAGGAGCGGCTTCACGTGCACCGTCAATGTCAGGTTCTTCGCTGGCAGCGAATTCGGCGTCAGCACTGGCGAATGAGCGAACACCGTGGAAAAGTGTAGCAGGGTCACGCTGCGTGGCAAGGTACTGTTCGAAGACAGGAAGGGTCAGATTTTCGTAGAAAATACAGTCGCGGGCAGGAATTAAAAGTCGACTGCGATAATCCAGAATACGCCATGCAGAAAACTGCTTCTCAAGGCCGAGATGAAGACCCCACTTAGCACGTTGATCGAACTTTCCGAGCGGAGCGGTGGGAGGACGATATTGCACAACACACCCAAAAACTCGAAGAAGTTTCGTAGTGCCCAATTTTCCTGTCCATAACAAGTGAGGTGTTGCGTTGTTTGGTAAAGCCGATGAAGACAGGAGGTTGTGCAACAGCGTTGCATGGTCCATCGCGAAGGGCCAGTCGGGAGGGCCGAGTTGAGACTGTGCGAGTAGTGCTCGCATCTTTTCTTGCAAGGTACGATTGAGGCGTTCAGCTACACCGCTCTGCTGATGAGCGTGAGGAAGTGAGAACAGACGCCGTATGCCTCGTTCTTGCAGGTACGCTGTAAACTCGAGGCTGCGATATTCCCCAGCTCCGTCACACTGGAAGCTTTTGAGTTTTGTGTCAGACTCGCGTTCTGCGAGAGGTAGCCATGTCTGAAACGCTGTGAAAGCAAGAAAACGGTTAGTCATTGTGAATAAAGAAACAGGAATGAATGAACTAGGAAAGTGTGAGATACAAATGTGAAAGCTGTACCCCTTAGTGTCTACCCCACTACAGCCTACATTGGCTAAGGCATATATATCTGACACACCCCCATAGGCAAAGTGGGGGAGAACTAGGGGTCACAAGACCAGTCAAGCAAAGCAAAGCAAAGCAAGCTCAGGGTGGATCACAACGTCACCACAGAGTCTGAGCACAGGTTCAAAAGGCCACAAGGCCAGTTCACATGCAAGTTCATATATAAAGGTAAACAAGCAAGTGCAAGTATATATAGATCACAGAACAAGCAAAGTCAAGAGGTAAGCAAGTGAGGCCAAGTAGGCACAAGACCTAGCATAGTACAGAAGCGCTGATGATCACAAGGCTGAAGTGCCTTGGTAAAGATATCAGCAGTGTTGGCCTGAGAGGCCACGTAAGCAAGGCGCAGCTGGCCACGCTGCTGCAGCTCACGAGCAAGGAAGTAGCGAAGAGCAATGTGCTTCGTTCTGTGCTCCAGTCTGTGCTCCCGACACAAGGCCAGCATGGCCTTGTTGTCTACGTACAGAACTGGAGGAGAACGAGGCGGCTCTCCCAGGTCAGTCAGCAAGTAGGTGAGCCAGCGTAACTCCTGTGCAGCCATGGCCCCTGCGTAGATCTCAGCCTCACAGCTGGAGCTGAGAACAGAAGACGAGCGGGTAGACCGCCACGAAACAGAGCCGGAACCAAGGCTGAAGGTGTAACCCTGTGATGACCGCTGCGTAGCCAGGTCGTCCACCCAAGACGCGTCTGCGTGACCAGTGAGGACCACTGGACTCCGCCCTCCAAGCACTAGCCCCAAGCCCGAAGTACTGCACAAGTAGCGCAACACCCTCTTCGCTGCAGCCATGTGCTCTGGTCGGTGTCTCCCAGGAGCAACATAGCGCGCCAGAATGCTCAGAGGGTATGCTAGGTCAGGTCGAGTGCAGGTCATCAGGTACATGAGGCAGCCAACAAGCTCTGGGTACGGGCCACTCGGCTCTACGGACTCATCCGAAGGCAGAGCTGAGAGCGAGTGGCGAGTAGACAGAGGAGTGGCCTGAGGCGAGGAGTACGTGAAGTCGAAGCGCTGAAGGACCTGCTGCACCATGTGTGACTGAGTCAGGGTGATGGTGCGCCGTGCTCTGTCCCGGGTGATCTGCAAGCCAAGATAGCTGCACAGTTCACCCAGGTCTGTGCACGTGTGTCTCTTCTGCAGCTCGGACTTCACGTGGGCGAGTCCAGCAGTGTCAGCTGTAGCAAACACCAAGTCGTCGACGTACACGAGGATGTAGAACGGCGGCAGTAAGGTGTCGGTGCGAAGAAACAGCGACGGGTCAGCAGTGGAAGGAGCAAACCCAAGAGCCGCAAGCGTAGTCCTCAGTGTGTCGTGCCACTCACGTGGCGCCTGGCGGAGACCGTAGACTGGCCGCCGGAGGCTCCACTGGGTACCAGGAGGAAACGACCCAGTGAAGCCAGGTGGGCGGCGCAGCCAGATCTCCTCGTGCAGACTGCCCTGTAGGAAAGCAGTGCTGAAGTCAAGGGAGTGAAGCTCGTAGTCACGCTGAGCAGCAACGTGCAGCAGAACCCGAAGAGTGGTCATCTTCGGGGTCGGGGAGAAGGTCTGAAAGTAGTCAACTCCCTGCCGCTGACTGAAGCCTCGAGCCACGTAACGCGCCTTGAAGACAGGCGGAGAACCCGGTGGCCGCTTCACCCTGAAGATCCACATGCCACTGACGATGTTCGCCCCAGGTGGGGGAACCTCGTCGACGTAGGTGCCTGTGGACTTCTAGGAAGCCATCTCTGCGTCCATGGCTGCCTGCCACTGAGAGGAGTAAGGACCCTCTATCGCCTCTGCGTAAGAGCGCGGGGTCGGGATGTCTGGTGCATCCGGGTCTCCCTCAGGGGCAAGCAGTGTGGACACAAGATGAGGTAAAGCAGCAGCAAAACACTGGAACTCCTCCTGTCGGTCCTCAAGGACGTCCGTGCTAAGAGCACACTCACCCCCGACGGACGGAGGACAGACAGATGCAGACGCTGACTCAGCAACAAGACTAGCGGCGTAGTCTAGACGACAGTGAGCAGCGAAGTCGACAAGCTCGGCAACTAAGGCAGACGCAGCAGTGGACTCAAAGGAAGGGCCAGTGACAACAGTGGCTAGGAAACGCGTGACAGTAGGACTGGCAGCACGAAGGGAGTCAGACGCCGGGTCAGCAAGAGCAGGAAGAGAGGACTCTGGAGGAGACGGCAAAGGGACACGCTGTGGCGCAGTGGAAGGACGCAGTGTCATCTGATGCGTTCCCGGGACTGCAGGAGGACGCAGACGTGGAACACGACGACTAGTGCGAGCAGTGCGAACAGGCGACGCAGGACGCGACTCAGGGGCACGACGCTCAGCAAGACCTCTAGTAGGACCAGAGTAGGGAGAAGGAGCAGGCAGAGGGGAGACCAGCTGTAACTGTGACTCGGACTGGACAGGCGGAGGACACTCTAAGGAAGGAGCAGGACTAGGAGAAGGCGGAAGACCAAGAACCTGCTCAAGGAGCGGAACGAAGTACGGCCGCGGCCGCGCAGCACCTCCAGAACCAGCAGGGGCAACACCAGTACCCCCAGCGTCAGCTCCAACTCCAGCAGCACCACCAGCTCCAGTACCTCCAGCAGCTCCAGCTCCAGCAGGACCAACAGCAGACACAGCCGCTCCGGCTCCAGGACCTCCAGTAGCACCCACTCCAGCAGAACCACCAGCTCCAGCTCCACCAGTAGCTCCAGCACCAGGAGCACCACCAGGCCCAGCAGCTCCAGTACCTCCAGTACGAGCACCTCCGGGACCCGTGGCTCCAGCACCCCCAGCAGAAGCAGAACCTCCAGTACCGGCTCCAGCAGCACCCCCAGCTCCAGAACCTCCAGCAGCAGCAGAACCTCCAGCTCCAGCAGCACGGCTCCAGCGGCGAGCAAACCACTCGCGCAGCTCCTGTGGAGAGGGAAGCTCCCGCCGGGACAAAGCACCCGAAGGACCGCCAGGTCCAGCACCGACAGGCTCCACACCCCCACTCCCAGCAGCCCCAGGCTCAGTACCCCCAGAAGCAGCACCCCCAGGCCCCGCACGCTCAGGCTCAGCACCCCCAGACCCAGCACCCCCAGGCTCCGCAAGCTCAGGCTCAGCACCCCCAGACCCAGCACCCCCAGGCTCCGCACGCTCAGGCTCAGCACCCCCAGACGCACCAGAGTCAGCAGCTACCTCGACAGGCTCGACTGCATCTACCTGGGACACACCTGAGGGGGCAGGACCCTGAGGGGGGAGGGGGTCTACCGGGGGGGGACCGGGAGCGAGGAAGAGCGGCGGGGGGGGGAGGGGGGCAGTGCGGTAGGGGAAGAGACGGTAGTACGGAACCGACTCGTCAAACGTGACGTCCTGGGAGGACAGAACACGACGCGAGGTGGGGTGGTAAAACTGCCAACCAGGCGCGTCAGGGGGAAAGCCGAGGAAGACGCAAGGAACAGCACGGGAGGACAGCTTGTCCGCAGACAAGTCTCGGACGAAAGCTCGAGATCCCCAGACACGGAACGCAGACGCATCACCAACCTTCCCCGTCCACCGCAGAGTAGGGGAGGTCTCCGGCAGGGAGACCCGGGGCTGAAGGTTGATCTGATGCGCCGCGTACTGAACCGCGAACGGCCACAGAAAATGGGGAGCAGCCGAATGGATCATGGACGTACGAGCGACATCCATGACCATGCCAATGCGGCGCTCAGCAATCCCATTTTGCTGTGGAGAGGCCGGAAGCGTGAACGTCTGGCGGATGCCCTCCGCACGACAGAAGGCTCGCAGAAGGTCGGAGGAAAACTCTCCACCTCTGTCGGAGTGCAGACGCAGAACAGGAAAGTCCGAGCCGAAACGCTCTCTGAGCTGGAGACGAGCAACGCGGATCCAGTCGATCAACACCTCAGTGACCTCACCCTTGCTGCGCAAGGGGAAGACGGTGGTGTAACGCGAGTAGTCGTCAACCACCAGCAGGAAGTAACGCTCGTGACCCTGTCCACGGACGCGGGCTGGGCCCCACACGTCCATGTGAAGAGTCTGCAGTGGAGCCTCTATGGGGGGAAACTCAGAGGAGTGAGGAGCGGCGCGCTGCCGCCCCTCGACGCAGGGAACGCAGGTAGGGGCAGGCCCCGGGGGAAGGGGAGGGAGGGACCGGGGGAGACCAGAGACAAGGACACGGGAGGCCATACCACGGAGACGAGGTAAGGAGGGGTGACCAAGTCGGTGGTGCCAGAGGAGGGTCTGGTGGGACAGGAGGCGACACGAGCAGGGGGCAGACTCAGGACCTGACCGAGACGCCGCAGCAAACACCTGACTCGACGCAGCTACCTGACCAGACGTAGCAACCGGAGGAGACTCTGTGGTCAGTGTGTATAGGCTCGACCCCGGTCGACGGGTAAACATGGCCAAGTGGCGGCCCATCTGAGCACACGAGCAGTGGGTCACTCGCTGCCGTGCAGGAGTGAACTGGTCAACTCCGGCATCCTGAAGGTCAGCACCACTCACCAAGTTCGTGGAGAACGAGGGGAGGTAGAGACCAGACAGGGAGCCTGACGGGGCCGCCGGACACGGGAGGACAGTGGAGTAGCGAGCAAGGACAGCACCCCCAGAGGGGTCTGCCAGGGAGACCGCAACCGGCCGACTGAGCGGCGTAAGGGTGGTGCGGTCTCGAAAGAAGGAGCGGGAAGCACCCGAGTCGAGGGTGAAGGTGTGAAAGACCTGAGCCGACTCGGTACCTGAGAGAGCAGACTCACCAGCACCTAGAGGAGCAGACTCACGAGTACCTGGAGCAGCAGACTCACTAGCACCTAGAGCAGCAGCCTCAATACCAGGGTCAGGCGGAACACACACGTAACAGTCACCCTCAGCACTAATAGACACAGCATACATAGCAGCAAGAATAGCATCAAAGTCAAGATCAAAGATAGCTACCCCCGACCTGTGCAGGTCATGCCAACGAGGGATCTCAGTGGCGTCCGGGAACTGGGCACACCAGGCGTCCGTCAGGCGACCGAAGCAGCGCTGGGTGGCGTGCAGGCCGCCACACTGCTCTCCAGTACGGTCGCCGGTGCGCAGGACGTAAGTACAGGGACCAGCTCCTCCAGACCCCTGACGCCCCGCGTACCACTCACGAAGCTGCTAGGGCGAAGGGGTCCCACGAGAGCGCTGCTGCTGCTGGGGTCCCCGCTGCTCAGCTCCGCCTCTGCCGGCTCCATCTCCGCCGCCGCCGCCTCCGCCTCCTCCACCCCTCCCACCACCGCCACCGCTGCCTCCACCTCCACCGCCGACACCGAAGCCCCCACCTCTGCCACCACCACCACCCCCACCCCCTCCTCCGCCGCCTCCGCCACTACCGCCGCCCCCACTACCTCCTCCAGCTCCCCTGCCCCGCTTGCCCTTGCTGATGCGGCGCCTCTCACTAGGAGCAGACGCAGCGCTGACCGACTCGGTGCCAACAAGGTCGACAGCAGCAGTAGAGGCAACAGAGGGCAAAAGAGGAACGGGGGAGCACCCCTCAAAGAAAGGGGTACGGGGGTCACCACGAGAGGCGCCTACAGCGGTAATACTAGTCTCTGCTGCAAGGAGGCGCTCCTCAAGGAGGTCGACAGTGAGGGTGGTAGGGCAGAGAGAGAGGAAGTGGTCCCTGACCGAGCGGAGAGTGTCAGGGAGTCGAGTGACTAGGTAGTAGAGGGTGATGTACATGGGGGGGGGGGGTTCTGGGCGCAGAACTCAGCAGGGAGCGCAGCGCGGTAGTGAGTGTCACTAGTGCGGAGGTGCGTAATGAGGTCAGTGACTGTGGCAAAGGCAGCGAGGTCAGGGAAAAGGTACGGTAGCATGAGGCGGCTAAGCGCAGCAGTGGCAGGGGAAGAGTAGCGTGCAACTACAGCGTCGTACAGAGTCCTAGCACTCTTGTACTGACTAAAGTGCGCGCGCTCAGTAGCCGGTAGGTGACTGCGCGCAGCAAGGCGGGCAGCAGCATCGCGCGTGAGCCACTGCGAGCGAACGGTACTGTCAGCATCAGCAGCAGGGGCAGTAGAGGCGCCCGACGTAAGGTCAAACAGGGAGAGGCCATCTCTGCTATCGCACTAAAGGAAAAGCTGCAAGTCATCGAGCCAGACATCAAATGCAACCGCTCGACCCTCAGCATCAAAGGTGAGAAGGGTAGGACTAGCCATGGTAGGAGCAGCAGGAGACTAGCAGCGGCAGCAGTGCAACTGAGCTAGGCAGGACAGCGCGACTCGGCAGGGCGACTCGACAGCGCAGTGCGGCTCGGCCGCGCGGCTCGGCCCGGCTAGGTCTCACCAGGGGCAGAGCCGAGAGTTCGGGGCTGGGTCGGGGCCGGAACAGGGCCGGGACAGGGTCGGGGCCGAGTAGGGTCCGGGACAGGGTGGGGGCCGAGCAGCAACGGGGCCGGGACAGGGTCGGGGCCGGGGCAGGTCCGGGACAAGGTCGAGGCCGAGTGGCCGCGGCAAGGGCCGCGTCAGGGACAGGGCCGGGCCGGGCCGTACAGGGACGGCGTAGGGGCCGCGTCAGGGACAGTGTAGGGGCCGCGTCAGGGGCGGCTGAGGGCCGCGTTAGGGGCGGCGTAGGGGCCGCGTAGGGGCGGCTAGGGGCGGCGTCAGGGGCGGCGTAGGGGCCGCGTCAGGGGCCGCGTAGGGGCCGCGTCAGGGGCCGCGGCAGGGGTCGCGTCAGGGGCCGCGTCAGGGGCCGCGGCAGGGGCGGCGCAGGGGCCGCGTCAGGGGCGGCGCAGGGGCCGCGTCAGGGGCGACGTAGGGGCCGCGGCAGGGGCGACGTAGGGGCCGCGGCAGGGGTCGCGTAGGGGGCCGCGGCAGGGGCGACGTAGGGGCCGCGTCAGGGGCGGCGGAGGGGCCGCGTCAGGGGCGGCGTAGGGGCCGCGTCAGGGGCGGCGTGCCGCGTCAGGGGCCGCGTAGGGGCCGCGGCAGGGGCCGCGTCAGGGGCCGCGTCAGGGGCCGCGTCAGGGGCCGCGTCAGGGGCCGCAGTAGGGGTCGCGACAGGGGCCGCGTCAGGGGCCGCGTCAGAGGCCGCGGCAGGGGCCGGGTAGGGGCCGCGTAGGGGCCGCGTAGGGGCCGCGTAGGAGCCGCTAGGGGGCCGCGAAAAAAAAAAAAAAAAAAAATTAGGGCAGGGCGCAATGCGCTTCGGGCAGCTAAAAGAAAATTCTTATGGTGGGCCCTTAGGAAGGAACGGTCCCATGTAGGAACCCGCTCTATACCATGTGAATAAAGAAACAGGAATGAATGAACTAGGAAAGTGTGAGATACAAATGTGAAAGCTGTACCCCTTAGTGTCTACCCCACTACAGCCTACATTGGCTAAGGCATATATATCTGACAGTCATGTTACCAGTCCAGATGTATCGAGTAGAAGCTTCAGTGAACGTGATAACATATTTCTCGCCGTTGAACCCTTCCGCAGGTAAGTTTAGAATATCGCTGTAAACTTTTTCCATCAATCGATAATCCTCAGCTCCAGGAAAATGAGTCGGGTATGGTTCGTGCGGTAGATTTGCTGCTGGGCAGATCAAGCAGGGTGATGGACGATTAACCGGTTTCATTTCGAGGCCGCCAGGTAAGAGAAGAGAATTTTTGTCGAGAACAGCTGCTTTGATTGTGTTGTTGAGCGTAGATTGCGACGAATGACCAAGACGCTTATGCCAGGTTTCTGCAGTTGATTTGTGTCCTTGTGCACGCAGATAATAATCGGCGTTAGCGAAGAAAGATAACAGCAGCCGATGACCGTCAGCGTGAACATGATCTGTGACTGGTGGAATAAACCTGGTAAGGTTAGGAGGTGGTATTTTGATGTCGACGTCGATGGATTCACCAGGTGAAAGAACCAACTCCCCGCTTTCTTGATCTGATGCTTCAGGTTTAGGCTCAACACCGACAAGTCGTCCGGAGTCGAGGACTTCTATGTCAGCGACGCGCTGCTCTGCTTCAGTGAGAAGACGTCGATCACGATCAGCCGGTGTTTCTCCCCAAGTGGTCTCGTCAGGTTCCTGTGCCCCCCAAGTGCCTTCACCCGTGGCCATATTCGTCGTATCTCCCCAACCACCAGCAAGATAATCTCGGGAGTTCTGGACGTCGTTCAAACCTTGATTGTCGAAGGTCAGCATGACTGCGGCAGCCGTGGTCGAAGACGTGGGTACAACTCCATCACGAGGAACGGTATCATCGGTGTAATCGATGTCATCACGATGTTCCCATGGGCCAAGAGAGAGAATATTCTCGGAGTCGGCAGTGGTGCGTTCAGGTACGAAGTTGAGAACGAACACAGTGTTTTGTTCAATTGCCGTGCCGAGTTTCTTGTCTCCATATTTTAAAGTAAACTTGCCCGGTTCACCAAGAAGAGTAATGCCATTCCTCATGAGCTGTGCAGATGACATCAGATTGAAGCCAAGTCGAGGAACGAGGAGTACATCGTTAAGATGAAGACTGAAGTCTTCGTCAAAAGAATCGAGAATGACGTTACCCATCCAGTGCGCTGTAAGACGTTGATTGTTGGCGACGGTTACAACGCATGGATTCTGAAGACGATGCTGATTGATGACGAAGCGATTTTCTGATGAACACATATGCTGGCCGCAACAGCTATCAAGATAGCAAGTGTTGGGCCCTTCCAAGGTATGTGCAAGGTTGGCGTAGACCTCGGGTGGTATGGGCGTGTTGAGTTCATCATTGAAGTTATTGTGAATACGTTCCTCAGCGTCAGGATCGTAGACTGTAGAAACTGACGTCATACAATTAATAACTTCTTTCGCTTGTGTCTTGGCAGGTGTAGTAGGCGGCTTCGCAGAGTTCGGCTTCGCAGTATCCTGCTTCACAGCTTCTTGCTTCTCTGCTGCCTGCTTCTCAGCTTCACCTGAAGAATCGTTGGAATGTTTCGGTGTAGTCCGCTTCCAAGATGGTTTATCTTTCGACCAGCAGGTATCAATAGTATGTCCTGCTTTGCGACAAAAGGAACAAACGGGTTTGTAATGTGGATTAGAGTAAAAACTGACTGTGTTGTTGACCACCTTTTTCCCTCCTCGAGCGTTGTGCAGGTCCATATTCTGCTGCTCGGCGATGAGAGCGGCACAGAGTGCCCCCTCGGACAACTGTGCTTGCATCCGAAGTATAGAGCGACACTGTCGCCATTCTGGTCCAAGACCCGCGAGTAGCACCGTGTGAAACATAGCGTCGGGGAAGTACCCTCCACACTTCTGAAGTTGATCACGCAAATTTCGAGCGCGGTTGATATACTGCGTCACCTTCTCGCCGTTTATCATCTGTATATTTGACAGCTGCGTCAAAATTTTACTCTGGTTGACAGTGTCCTTTGCCATGTGAACCCCTTGCAGGTATAACCAAGCTGCTTCAGCAGGAGCGACACTGGTACGAAAAGAACGAATTCCGAGCTGTTCAGTCGGTGTCAGATTACGAACGAGAACTGTGTATGCAGTCAGCGACGCCGATCGAAAAGTGGCTTGTTGAAGGGGGGACCCGTGAGATGGAAAGGGTGCTGTGCCGTCGTACAGCTGCCAGAACCCCGCGGTCTGAACAAGAAGCTCAAACTCAAAGCTCCATGTATAAAAGTCTTGACCGTTAAAAGGCATTGTCGTTTTAATTTTCGTTGGATTTGCAGAAGCAGGAATATAATTTCCGGTACCGTCAGCTGATTGTAGCTGATAAAGTGATGGCACCTGTGACCCGTGTTGTGTTTGTTGTCCTTGTCCAGCAGGAACAAAAGAGAAGGAGTTGTTCGACCCGTCACTTCCTTGTGGCATCTGACCATGCTGATAACTGGAGCCATCAATACTCATAGGAGTTGGAAACATCTGGTTAAGTGACAAGACGGCAGCATTAACACGTTGTTGAAGATTTGCTGGCTGGTAAGCACCTTGATATTGATAAGGTCCAGTCAGTACGAAATTGGACTGTTGTCCTGGTTGACTAGAAGAACCAGTGACTGCAGCTGCAGCTGTTGTAGCTGCTGTTGCTGCTGTTGCTGCGGCTGCTGTCGATGATGCCGCTGCTGTAGTTGTGTGTACAGACTGATTGCTCAGTGGCATGCCGTACATCGGTTGTTGCTGATATTGTTGTTGTTGTTGTTGTTGTTGCTGCAGATTTGAATTATCAGCAGCTGGAGACGCTGTTGGGCGTGATGGGCTCGTAACAGAAGAGCCGTTGTTGGACCGTGGAGATCCAGACATAGTTGTAGAGTATGTAGTTGGAAGTTTGTAGTATCCTAAGACGCTCGCAATACCATGTTAGAATTTGAAGTGAGTTTGTAGGATCGTACTACTTAGGATGGTAACTTCCTGTCGTAGCGGAAGTCTTATATGAGTTAAGCCAGTTGTGAAGGCTTTGTCTAGACTTAATAAAGTCTATGTAGTGATATGTTTCAGGATCAAAATGTCTCTGAAATCAGATATATTATAAAATGACAAACATACAAAATATGTAGCTAGAGTAAAGTACCTGTCCGCCTACTGTACTGTGCTATTCTTATCTTGAAACGGTACGTAACTATTCGCGAAGTCTATAGCTACGTGCTGACGTCATCCTAGGTCGCGTAGCGCTTTGCTGACGTCAGCCTATCGGTACTTTACTGTACTACACGAATTTCCTTGAAGTGCTTTACGTCTCGATATTATCTCAACACCTTCCCTTTGGTTCGGGCCCACGCATTTCCATCGGGAACAAATTTGCCCTCACCGAAGCAAAGGTGGTTTTGGCACACATCCTCAGGCGGTTCTCATGGTGCCTCTCTCCCGCCTACAAGCACTTCCCTGTCAGTGCTCTCACTATGCGGGCAGCATTCGGCATGCACCTAATTGTTGAGCCATTGGCAAACCCTTTCTGAGTTTCGTGGATTGAGGCGCAGGTGCGCTTATAAGAAAACACAAAGAAATCAGGGGTGTGCTTATAGTTGAGTCAAACTTATAAGCCCACAGGACAATAAAATGGCAATTATTTCTTGATTTCGTTTCTTACACAGACCGAATGTCTGTCCTTGCTACTTCAATCGAGTCGATACAATATGGGGCGTTGAATGAGAATTTTGCAAGTTGACAGAATATCTGGCTGACATCGCATCCATGGCGTGGTTTTCCAGCTGCACATAGCAGAGCTGAGTCAGTGAGGTGCGTGGCGATGGGGGACCACAGCTATACAAATCTCCTGTGCGCGCTCGCTCTGCGCTCGCAGGGTGCGAACCGAAATGGCCGAGCGAAAACTCGGCGCGAAAGTGTTGGCGAACAGAGCTCCTTCTGTACCGTATCTGTGATGCAAATTCGAACCCGCCCTGGCGAAACTGGCAGGGAAGACACTCGATCTCCCTGTGAGCAGCAGCCACCCGATCCGACCCAAGCACGAATGATGGAACTAAACCTGAACCGAACACCCTGAAACTTACTAGGTCCCTCTGGTTGAACCCTTGATACAGCGTCACCGAAGCTGTACTCTGATTCTGGCCGTCAGATGCCCACGTTGGAGATTCCCGTGTCAAGTTCTAGTCCTTGCCTGGAATACTCCCTCCCATCCCATGAGAAAAATGTTGGTGTTGGAAGGAATTCAACTCCACCATCCAAAATTTGTAATTTTCGCGTGTTGGGTTGTAGTGCTTGTTCCTCCTCTGGATTTTCCTAGCATTTCTTCCCTCCTCCCTACGTCGTAATGCTTCTTTATAACTCCCAGCTGTTCCAGATGACCCTACTGTCAGAGTTTAGCACGGTCACGTGGCAAGATGGAGCCACGTGGCTGCACCCAGTTCCGTGGTGGTTAGCTTTCGTCCCGTGGGCTGGAATAGCAGCCGGAACGCTGTTCCTCGCGTACCGCCTTGTGTATGTGCCGTACCGGATAGTGCGGCTCTGCAAGAAGCAAGGCATTCCATTCCTGCCGTTTAAGTAAGACATTTCGTTCCCGCTTTTAAAGTAAGGCCCTTCGTCCGCCGGTTGAAAAGTAACATCTCGTTTGCGCCATTTCAAGCAATACATTTCTGTTCGTTCTGCTCAAGTAAGCGTACAACTAAGGCACATTCGCGCATTTTCACTTCATTATTAGAAGTTTCCGCTATAACACCGAGCCATTTAATTCTTCTCTACGAGGCACAACCCGATTCTCGTCATTAATGAGTCATTCTCGTCTCACCTCCCTTCCTCCAACTCGAACCGCTTTCTCATCCCCATTTCCCCCCATCCCCCCCGCCCCACTCCGCATCTCCCCCTTCTGAGACGACTAAAAAATCTCCCACCCCCCTATTTCCCTCTTCTGGAACAACAAAAAACTCTTCCCTCCCCCACCCCCCCATGTCCCTCCTCGCATCCTGTCCCCCCCACTTCCATCCCCTCCTCCCATGCACTCCAGGCCTTTCATTGGTCAAGCGCTCGACCTCTACCGCCTCACCCCTCCTCCCGCCCCACCTTCCGCCTCCGCCTCCTCCTCCTGCGCGTCCCCTTCCCCCGACTCCCCCTCTTCCACACATGGCCCGGCTGTGTTCCTACCGCGCCTGCACGAGTGGCGCCAGCAGTATGGGGACGTGTTTGGATTCACTGTAGGGGGGACGGCGCAGCTGGTTGTAACGGATCCTGCACTAGTGAGACAGGTACAGTGACGTGTGTATGGTTATCCGTACCACCTTTTTCGTCTGGTGCTCCCTGAATAAGTCTATCCACCTTTTTCATCTGGTGCTCCCTGAATAAGTCTATCCACCTTTTTCGTCTGGTGCTCCCTGAATATATCTATCCACCTTTTTCGTCCCTGGCAGGTCCTCCTGTCCAGCAGCGGGCGCTTCACCAAGACAGCAGGGGCACGCAAGGCGCTGAGGCTGCTGGGCAACGGTCTGCCTCTCTCAGAGGGGTCTCTGTGGGCCCGCCAGCGCCGCATTGTCAACCCCGCCTTCCGCCCCGCAGCTATCAAGGTGGGCACTATGGGCCCGGCTAGTAGTAGCGCTGTGACCATGGGGCTTCTTGTTGGTAGAGGCTTGTGGCCCTGTGGCTGTCTGGTGCAAGATTATAAGAGACACATGGGAGCATGGCTGCTGGGAAAGGCCCACCTCTCTCAGACTGATCGCTGTGGGCCCAGCAGCGCCGCATTGTCAACCCCGCCTTCCGCCCCGCCGCCATCAAGGTGCCGCATATGCCAGGATGTCGAACCTTTTTTTTGCCCATGGTGGTGACCCTTGCTGGCTCTTGCTGGCCATTGATCCACTTTGGCTGTCACTGTCACTGTTGACTCATTGGCGTTGGTCCTAGCTTCTAACACGTTGACCTGCGTTGACCTGCGTTGACCTGCGTTGACCTGCGTTGACCTGCGTTGTCCCATGCAGGAGATGGTGGGTATCATGGATGGCCAGGGCCAGTCCCTGGCGAACTCGTGGTCGCATCAACTGCAGCAGCAGAGGGAGGGGAATGAAGAGGGAGTGCAGGAGGGTGCTCATAGCGAGCGTGCTAATAAGGAGCGTGCGTGCATGGAGGTGGACGTGCAGGAGAGCATGTCTCTCGTGGCCCTGGATGTCATCGGGCTCGCTGCCTTTGGCTCTGCTGTCATGCACGAGGGGGGCGACGAGGGTGATAGGCTCATGCCTGGAGACGTGGGACGGGAACGAGCAGCAAAGGCAGATAAAGCATCGGCAGTACCAACAGCAGCAGCAGCAGCAGCAGCGCCAGGGGCAGGGGATCCAGTGCAGCTGTACAACGCACTGTCCAAGCTGGCAGAGCTGGGCGCCAAGAGGGTCTTCTCCTGGCGCTCCCTCGTGCCCTTCTACGAGTAAGAACGATTTTATGCCTGCCCCATGCCTACACCGTGTCTGCACTGTGCCTGCCCCGTGCCTGTCCCATGCCTACACCGTGCCTGCACTGTGCCTGCACCGCGCCTACACTGTGCCTCTGCAAGAGTGCCTCTGCAAGAGTGCCTGGATCCTTCCTTGTCCAGTCCAATCTTCCCAGGCTCTGTTTCCATTGCAGTGACAACCCTGCTTCAATCCACAATGCTGCCCTCTCTTTCTTCTGCATGTGTTGCCTCACTTACTTTCTACATTCTCGCCACCCTCCCATTGCAGCATCTTGCCGCTTCCAGAAAACTTTGCCCTCTGGGCAGCAGAGAAGAAGATCCGCAACCTGACCCTGCACCTGATTGGCAAGAGGCGGGCAGCAGCAGCAGTGCATGCGGAGGAGGCACATGGCGGAGAGCAAGGGGGGGCACATGGACAGCAACAGGGGGGGGCAACAGGGCGGGCTGCTCGGGACCTGCTGGCGTTGATGCTGGCAGCACATGACGAGGCAGGCAACGAGCAGATGACGGATCAACAGCTCATGGACGAATGCATCACGTTCCTCCTCGCTGGTATGGGTTTTCCTTGCTGGTAGTACTGCCCTGGTGTTTTGGGATACTGGTTGCGTCTCGAGTCAATTTAAGCAGCAACGAGCAGATGACGGATCAGCAGCTCATGGACGAGTGCGTCACGTTCCTCCTCGCTGGTACGCTCTTTCTGCCTTTGTCTGTTGGGTCGATTTGTATGTGTGTTTTGATTCGACCCAAAGCAAAAACAGCAGATGAAGGATCAGCAGCTCATGGACGAGTGCACGTTCCTCCTCGCTGGTACTGCTTCTGTGTTTAATACTTCGACTGCTCGTCCTGTTTTGAGTCAACGGAGAACGCAACGAACGCCCCTTGTCTTCGGTCTCCTTTCCCTTTCTGCACACCCTCTCTCTTCCTTCCCCCTTCCCCTTTCCCCCTGCGCTGCTCGCCCTTTGTCATTGCCCATCTTCCTGTGTTGCTCCTCTTCTCTCGTTCACCCCTTCCCCCTCCCCCCATGACTGTCTCCCCCCCCCTTCTCTGCCGTCCCCTTCTCTCCCCCCCCCCCACCCTCTTCTCTCTGCCGGCCCCTTCTCTGTGCCGCCGCCCCAACTCAGGCCACGGCACCACAGCTCGCCTGCTGACGTGGACGTTCTATCTGCTGGCGAAGCATCCTGACTGGCAGGAGCGGCTGAGAGCAGAGCTCAAGCAGGCGCTGACTCAGCAGGGGGCACGAGACAAGTCAGCAGGCGCCACAGCCACCACAGCAGCCGGAGCAGCAGACAAGGCGGGGTCAGGGGCAGCAGCTGCGGAAAAACCAGGAGAGACAAACCAAGGGGCGTCTGGAAGGGAGGGAGAGGAAGGGGGACAGGAGGGAGGAAAGCGAGAGGGAGGAGAGCGAGGGGAAAGCGAGAGAGGAGGAGGGGGGCGGGTGACATGGGAGGTGGTAGCAGCGCTGAGAGACATGGGAATGGTGCTGCAGGAGAGCCTGCGCATGTTCCCCCCCGTCTCCTTCATGGGCCGCACGTGCCAGCAGGTACATAGTGCTGGTGCACAGAGGGGGGGGGGGAGTGGGGGGGGATGGGCTGGAGGTAGTAAATGGCTGGGGGGGGCAAATGGGCTTGGGGGAGGCAAATGGGCTTGGGGGGAGCAAATGGGCTTGGGGGGGGCAAATGGGCTTGGGGGGAGCAAATGGGCTTGGGGGGAGCAAATGGGCTGGGCGGGAACACATGGGCTTGGGGGGAGCAAATGGGCTTGGGGGGAGCAAATGGGCTGGGGGGGAGCAAATGGGCTGGGGGGGAACACATGGGCTTGGGAGGAGCAAATGGGCTTGGGGGGGGGGGGGGGAAATGGGCTGGGCGGGGGGGAAATGGGCTGGGGAGATCCACATTGGTGGCGGGTTCATTTTCACGTGCAAGCTCAAATTGGTGGGATGGATTAAAATGGATAGGGTAAATGTTCGTGGGTAGGGTAAATGTTCGTGGGTAGGGTAAATGTTCGTGGGTAGGGTAAGTTTGAATGGGCAGGGAAAACAATATGGTTCTGGTTGGTGTAATTTGAATGGGCTTGATAAATTCAGTTGGGCGGATTAGATTCGAAGGGGTGGGGTAGATTGAAACGGGCTCGCAGGTTCCATGGGTGGAGAAGGGGTGAATTCAAGTGGTTTCCATGTTCCATGCAGGCTGCCACTCCTCCCCACTTTCTCATCCTCACCTGCTCTCCGTCTCGCTGCACCTGCCCTCTACAGACATGCAGGTTGGGACCGTACGACCTACCCCGGGGCACGGACGTGCTGATACCAGTCGCCATGCTGCACTACGACCCGCGCTTCTGGGGACCCCATGCGCTCGACTTCAACCCCAACCGCTTCGCCAGTCAGTTCCCTTCGTTGCCTTCGCCCTTGCCCCTCCTCGATGTCTTCTTCTTTTCCTACTTCTTTGCCATCGTTTTTGGAAGTTCTCAAATATCGCGCACAATTACTTCTGGGGGCGCCACGCCCTCGACTTCAACCCCGACCGCTTCGCCAGTCAGTCCCCTTCGTTGCCTTCGCCTTTTCCATTCCCGCGTTCCCTTTTAGCATGTTTGCAGCATCACTCTGTTTCTCCTCCCAATTTGTTCTCACCAGTTTTCATGTGATTTATTGTGATTTCATGTGCCCCTATTTCGGTTCTGCTGTATTCCCTCGCGGTCTTCTTCACAGTACTCTAGCACCAGGTGGTTTGAGTGCAATCATTCATGTTTCTCCACCACCCCTTCTTCTCTCGTGCATCCGATGATCCCAACACATTTCAGACGGTCCAGATGAAGCCTGTTCTCATCCCCAGGCATTCCTTCCCTTTGGTTCGGGCCCGCGTATTTGCATCGGCAACACTTTTGCTCTCACCGAAGCTAAGGTGGTTTTGGCACACATCCTGAGGCGGTTCTCGTGGCGCCTCTCGCCGGCCTACAAGCACTTACCCATGAGTGCCGTCACGTTGCGGGCTGGATTCGGCATGCACCTACTTGTTGAGCCATTGGCAGATCCTTTTTGACTTCCATTCCATGTCGAACGTTGTCGGTATATGTTGGTGTTGCTGGCAATGGCTTCCCATGGCACAAAATGTAGAACCTATGCTATACAGCAAACATATGGTAGTAGTTTATTCATATATCTGCATGCAGTTATATGAAAATACACGATATACTATGAGTCTGGCTATTATGTATATTCTGACCACCAAGCCTTGTCACTGCCAAAGGAACTTAAGTTCCATACATAAGTTAGTACATATAATACGGTTAATTCGAGCTGTTACAAGAAGTGTGGTCACTGCTCTTCCAGACCTCCGGGGCAGCTGATTTCATTCCAGACTTTTGTGTGGTTGCGGGTTGGTGAATATCTGAAAACAATCCAGGGTCAGCATCTCCCTTGCTCACCTTTCCAGACCACATCATGCCACTCTGTGGCTGGAGGCATTTTGAAAAATTCGATTTCGTTCCCCGTGACGTTCGCATGACGAAGAGATACTTCAACGAACAAGGTTGGCCACAAGATGAGGCACGGACAATCCAGTCTGACTAATATCTGACAACCTTTTCTCGTTCTTAAGCTGTTCAAGCTGCCCGTACAGTCCCACCTTGTCAAATCATGATTTCTGTACACAAGCCTCTGTTTCTGGATGGTCCTCGATTTCCGTGAGGATTTTTCTGGGCTCAAACGAGTCAGCATGGTCCACCTGTCAACTGCTCTCCAGCAGCAATATCATCTCACCGCAATTGGGGCTGGTATGGATTCTGGGAGATGGCTGTTAGTCTGGCTGGAAAGGTGCTGGCTGGGTTGGTGGTGGTGGCGTGGCATGGCGCTTCAGTTACCCAGTAAAGTTCCCTCCTTTTCCCACCACAAGATTTTTTATTCCGCCAGTCGCAGAAACCGAATCATCTCACCCTTCACATCACGTGCTGTACTGCTGCCTCGTCTGTCACTAGACTACTACAGTAATAAGTCGTGCGGATCAACAAATTGGTAGGAATTCATCCACCTCCTGTCTCTGTTCGCCCGTCCTGGCCCGAATTTGCGGGGTGACAAGGCAAATGAAATGGCATAAATCGCACCCGGGAAGTTCTGAAAGGCTCGACCGCCGAAACGGCGAATTCGAGATATTCTCCACCACGGCATCTGTGCCTGCCATTTCGGCCTCGCGTTCGCTTGGCTGATATTGCCTGGTAGGATGGTGCGCAAAAAAAGCCGCCTGACCGTGCCCCGGTGGTACAGCATTTGATCCGTCATTCCGAAAGCCCCAAACTCGAGTTCATCCGTTCAGCAAACCAGCCAACCACGGGCGAGCAAGTGATATCCCAGAGCGGCACGGGAAGCAGCGAGGGTTTCAAGGAAGAGGAAAAGATTTTTCCTCGGCCTTGGCCCTATCCCACTGCAGCCACAGTGGTCAGAAAGGCGGAGGAAAAAATCCGGATGCAACGAGGAGAAAGGAGAGCCACACACGTGTTGATACAGGGAACACATTGGAGTTTGTGTAGGTAGCTCTCACCTCATCTATTCATGCAAGACTCTCCCTTCCTATCTTTCTAATGTTAGCTTGTGTTTCTCTGATCTTCTTGAATGTTCACGACGAAATGGTCAGCCATTTCCACGTCATATGCCAGAAATATCGCCTTTCAATTCTAATAACCGAATCGGGATCATATTCCGTCCTTAGCGTGTCTACTAAGGACCAGGCGACTGCGATAAGGAGCAGAAGCCAGTATGGCCGGAGAGTTTGGGGATCAGGAGTTAGATTTGGTTAAGAGAGACGCTGTAAGAGGCGGCGGTTTGAATGCTGATGAACGTCGGCACGGTCACGGTCTAGATAGGGAGTTTGACCGGATAGCTCTCGCAGTTGATCAGATGTACGATCAGAATAACGACGAAGTAGGCAGGCAGATCTTCCCGCAAAACCAGGAAGAGCAGAGCCCGTTACAACCCGAACCTCAGACTCAACAACAACCGAATACCGATGCTGTTCTTGGCGCGGACGTCGCTTCAGGAGACGAGAACGGATCCGGAGGCGACCAACGAGACAGGCAGGCGGAAAACGAGCAGCAGCAGCAGCAGCAGCAGCAGCAGCAGCTCGAAGCTAATAGCGATAATGAGGAGGAGGATGACGGGGATGAGACGGGCGACGACTTTGAGCTGCATGACGGGCAGAACGAAGCGGGCGGCGGGAGCGGCGGCGGCGGGTGGGGGGTATTGATGGAGGGCTCACTGCGCGTGCTGCTAGTAGAAGACGATGACTCCACGCGCCACGTCGTCTCGGCGCTCCTCCGAAACTGCTCCTACGAAGGTGGGCCGCGAGCTTAACGTCCGCGGGATCGACATCCGAGGCGCCTGAAAACTGCAAAGTTAATTTAGGCGCCTCAAGAGATGGTGACCGTGAACCTAGTGACTTCGGGGAAAGGCTATCCGAAGCTCGTTTTTTCGCGTAGAATCAGCCGGCGTGAAATAGGTCGGCGTTAGATATCTGCCGGCGGTCAGTGCGTGCCGGTAGGCGAAGGAGTCGAGACGAGTTAAACGTGCCGTTTGTGGGGTATGCTGCTAGTGAGTACGATAACGTTGTCGGGTGGAGTGTATTTGCGAATGCACGATTAAGTCTCGGCGGATTGGTACTGAAGCTGGGTGTAGATCCAGATCAGCGGCTCGTTTACGAACCGCTGGCCGCGACGACACTTGCGGAGGGGTGGAGCTTACGCGAGGAGCAACTGTTAACTCATTAACGTCCGACTTAACAGCCAATGCGTTCAGTTGCCGTCTTGCTGCCGTTCTCCATTCTCTCTGCGTCTCAACACCCATTATCGTAGCCTCTCTATCTCAAAAACTCCCGACACCCCCCCTCCCCCTTCCAACCCCTCCTTCTCTCCCCCCTCCTTCTCTTCCCCTCTTCCCCGAACCCCCCTTCTCCCCCTCCTACTTCCTTCCTCCCGCCTTCTCCCCTCCAACCTCGACCGCTTCTCCCCGATACAGTCACACCCGCGTCGAGCGGGCAGCACGCATGGGAGCTTCTATCGAGCGGCAGCGGCGGGCGGTTCGACCTGGTGCTGACGGACGTGGTGATGCCGGGGCTGTCGGGCATTGCGCTGCTCGCGCGCATCATGGGCAAAGAGGAGCTGCGCGGCATCCCCGTTATAAGTACGTGCTGGCGCGCGCAAGGCAGGCACGCGTCGTAAGAACAAACCGGCTGCAGGGCCGCCGTGCTGCCTCGCAAATCTCACGTCATGTGGATGTGTTTCCGCGTTGCTTTCTGCAAAAATTTCATGTCATGGCACAGTGGCATGGAGATCACGGCACTCAAGCGCTCTTCGTCCTTGTCCCGCTCCCTCCCAACCCCCAGTGATGTCGTCGCACAACAGCATGGAGATGGTGTTGAAGTGACCGATAGTCGTTCCCTGCTGACCGTTCCCCCCCCTCCGCCCTCCAACCCCACTTCACCCTTCTCCCCCGTCGCAGTGATGTCGTCGCACGACAGCATGGAGATGGTGTTGAAGTGTTTTCAGAGGGGTGCAGCGGACTTCCTCGTGAAGCCAGTGCGCAAGAACGAGCTCAAGAACCTCTGGCAGCACGTCTGGCGCCGATGCCACTCCGTACGCCCCCTCGCCCTCTCTCCCCCTCTCCTCTCGCCCCTTTTCCCTCGCCACTCCTCTCCCCCGCGTTTCGCCGTGCATTTTCCCTCAGCGTCCCCTCCCATCCCTGGCCGTCCCGTCTCGCCCCCGCCCTTCCCCTCCCGTCCCCCTCGTCTCTCCGTCCTGACCTTTCAAGTCCGATTTCGAGATGCTGCTTTTTCCGTTTCGCTCCCTTGTACCTGCACACTTGTCCACATGCTCTCCCTGCATGCCGCTCCCCTTCCTCATCCGCGTCTCCTCTCTTCCTTCCTCCTTCCCGCTCTTTCCTTTCCTGCCTCTCTTCCCTCTCCTCCCTCTCCTCTCGCTCTCCGCCCGTTCTGCCGTTTCCCTCGCCCCCGCTTCTCAGTCGAGTGGCAGTGGCAGCGGCAGCGGTAGCGGCACCAACGGCAAGGTGCTCATGGGACTCGCCAATCAGCGCGCGCCCAACGCCGCCTACGCCGCCGCCGACGGCGCCGCTGCTGCCGCCGCTGCTGACGGCGACGGCGGCGGTGGGGCCGGGCGCGGTGGGGAAGGGGAAGGGGAGGGGGAGGGGGAAGGAGATGATGTGTATATGGAGAGGGATGGCGATGGGAATGTGGACGCGAATGGCGGCAGTGACAACGGCAGCGGCACTCAAGTGGCCACCCAGGTGAGGAATGGGTTTCTCTTGCCTTGCACGTACCATGGCATGCCGGTACCATCCCCGCGTTCCTCCCTACCCTCCCCGCTCCACCCTTTCATGTCCCCGTTCCCCCTCTTCCATCCAACTACTCCTTGTCCAAGTCTCTTTCTCTCCTCACCCGCCCACGCCTCTCAAGCACATGCCCCCGCCTCTCAAGCACATGCCCCCGCCTCTCAAGCACATGCCCCCGCCTCTCAAGCACATGCCCCCGCCTCTCAAGCACATGCCCCCGTCTCTCCGTAGCTGTCCGTCCGTACCTGTTGCCATCCTGCCCTTCCTTTCGTCGTCACCCCCCCCACTCTTCCTTCACCCCCCTCAGACCCCCGCTATTCCACGGCGTCACTTACTCACTCACTCTCCCATTCCCCCCGCGCCCTCTGATCGCGCCAGGTGGATAACCAGCACGCGCAAGCCGCCAAGGCGCAGCAAGCGCGGGGGGAGAAGGGGAAGAAAGGGGAGAAGGCGGAGGTGGGCGAGATGGGGGAGGAAGTGGAGACGAGGCAAGGTGCAGGTGCTGCGAGGGGCAACGGGCGGGATCCAGGAGGGTTGAGAAAGGGCCGTTCGCCGCAGCAGCAGCAGCAGCAGCAGGGCAGGGGGGGCTGGGGGTGGAATGGGGGCAGCGGGGGCAGGGCGGAAGGGGTGGTGGCGGCGGAGGCAGTGCGCGCAGCTGAGGCAGTGGTGGAAAGCGCGCAGGCGTCCGGGGAAGGTTCGACCAAGAAAGAGGAGTGTGAGGGGCCGGCGCGAGGGGAAGGGGATGGGGAAGCGGGGGACGAGGCGGAGCAAGTGGCGGGGGAAGAGGCGGCGGAGGAGGCAGAGGTGGATGGGAAACAACAGGAGGGGGAGGAGGAGGTGGTGAAAGGGAGAATGCATCGTGCTGCAGCTGACTGTGACGCTGCTGCTGCTGCTGGTGCTGCTGCTGGTGCTGCTGCTGGTGACAGTGCTGCTGTTGCTGCCGAAAGGGAAACCGGAATGGATGTTGTAGGAGCAATCACAACGGATTCGGTGGCAGGAGCACCGGCAGTCGAACCTGAAACTGCTGCTGATACTGGTGCTGCTGCTGCTGCTCCTGCTGGTGCTGGTGCTGGTGCTGGTGCGGGTGCTGCAGTGGTGGTAACACCTGTGGTAACGCAAATGGTGACCTCAGTGGTAGGCTGCTTACACAACGGATCACTCTCCCAGGGGGCTGTTCCTGCTCTTATCGAGATGGCTTGTAAGGCGGACAGAGAGGGGAAGAAGGTGAGGTGGAACTTCGGCACAGAGGAGGAAGCTGCCAAGGAAGGTGCAGAGGAAGGTGCTGAACAAGCTTCTTCTCCTGCTATGAATATAGGGGGCGTGAAAGCGGAGAATCCTCTTGAAAAGAACGTGACTGTAAAGGGCGGAGGCGCTCAGGAGGACTTTGTAATGCGGGAAGGCGATGAGGGGATGACAGTGGGAGGGGGGCATGGGGACGGGGCTGCGGAGCAGCGGGCGGAAGGAGAGATCAAGAGAGGCCGAGATGAGAGGGGATATGAGGGGTCGGAAGGAGAAGAAAGAGCAGCAGGAGCAGCAGGAAGAGCAGGGACAGACAAATCCGAGGGAGCCAAGAGGGCAGCAGAAGGATCGGAGGGGGGAGGGGAGGAGGACGCTAGGAGAGTGAGGAGGCGAGTGGAAGCTGACGAGGGTGGGAAAGGAGGGCGACGGGATGCAGAGGTGGCGGCGTGGGACAATGCAGCAATGCGAGTGGAAGAGATGGAGGAGCAGAGGGAGAGGGAGAGGGAGAGGGAAATGGAAAGGGAGAGTCCGCGGCAGGAGGGCAACTGGAGACAGGATCAGAGCTACTACCATCAGCATCACAACCAGCATCAACATCAGAACCAGCATCACCAGCAACAGCACATGCACGTTCAGCACCATGCATCGCAGCACCATACAGCAGCATGGCAGCAAGCGGCGTGGCAGCAGTCGCCCTGGCAGCACTCGGGTCTCTCTGCCTTCACGCGCTACACCACAGCACCCCCTGCTGCTGCATTCCCTCTTCCCCATCCTGCTGCTGCTGCTTCCGCTGCCGCTGCTGCTGCTGCTGGTTCTTCTGCTGCTGCTGCTCCTCTTGCTGCTGCTCCTACAGCCGCTATTCCTCTCGCTGCTGCTGCTCCAGGCCCCAGCCGTTTGCTCTCGCCTCGGGTTACAAGCACACCTGAAACTGGCGCTTCTGGTACTATCACTCCCGGTTCATCCGTAGCCGTCACAGGACTTGGGCAGCACCAACAATCACACCATATGCATCAGCATGACCATCACCATCACCATCACCAGCAACACCATCAGCACCAGCAGCAGCAACAGGAGTGCAGGCAGCTGTTATTCCCCCAGAGCCCAGCCCACCCAGTGTCGAGCCAACCGCCCAAGTCCGTGGTTGGTTCGGGTGGTTTGGTTGGAGGCTCGGGTGGTACGGGAGGTTCGGGTGGAGGCTCGGGAGGGAAGATGGACGGCAGCAGCGGGCTGACGAGCGTTCGCGACGGTGGTGGTAACAGTGGTAGCGGAGGGAGTGGGGAGAAGGGTAGCGCGAATGTGGAAGGGAGGAGGAGAGGAGGGAATGAGGGGGAGAGTGGAATGGCAGTGTCGCAGAGAATACCAGGACGTGGGGATGCTGTTGCTGCAGGAGCAGCAGACGCAGCTGCAGCACCAACTGCCACTGCAGCTGCAGCACCACCAGCACCACCAGCAGCACCAGCTGCGGCGGCAGCTGCAGCGGCAGCGGTAGCGGCCGCAGCGGCAGCAACAGCAGCAGCACCGCGAGAAGCAGCAGCAGCTGCGCTCCTTGGACTGGGAACAATCAGCCCGGCAGCACCAACGCCACTGGCAGCAGCAGCAGGGCAGCATAGGGAGGCCTCTCCTTTCCGCTACAACCCCGCTCTCCCCTCCCCCTTCGCCCACCCATTCGGTGATTCATACCCCGCTCCCCCTCCTGCTGCTGCTGCTGCTGCAGCTGCCATGTTCCATCCCTTCAACCCTTTCTCTCTGCTGCCCGGACCCAACGGTTTTCCAGGCCTGGGCAGACCCACCACGCCAATGCGAGGAGTTTCACCTGCCCAGGGGGAGGACCTGGACGGGTGCGGGGCGGCAGGGAGCAGCGGGGAGGGGCAAGGAGGGAGGGATGGGAGAACAGCAGCATTGGGTGGTAGTACCTGTGGAGCTGCGGATCTCGATTCTGCTGCTGCTATTGCTGCTGCAGCTGCTGCTGCAGCAGCTGGACCTGCTGGCCTTGCTGGGAATCCTAATCCCACTCCGTCTCCACCGTGCATTACCCCTCCAGGGCTTCCGCCCCTCTCAGGGTTTCCACTTGACCATTCCGCGGGTGTGTACCTGCCTCCTGTGTACTATGCTGCTGCGGCTGCTGCGACGGCAGCGGCAGGGGTACCCCCTCCGTGGCTGTACGCGCCTCAGATGCCGCAGCTGGCTCAGCAGGCCATGCAGCAAGCGTTGCTGCAGCAGATGCAAGCACAGCAGCACCTGCAACTGCAGCAGCAGCAGCAGCAGCAGCACCAGCAACAGCAGCAACAGCACGGGCAGTTTCAGCTACCCCAAGTGCCGGCACCAGCAGCAGCAGCACCACTAGCAGCAACAGCGGCACCAGCGGCGGCAGCAGCAGCACAGCAGCTGAATCTCCTGTCAAGCCTGGCTCCTCCCAGCTTCTCGACCTCGCCTTTCCTCCCCACCCGCCCGCCCCTCTCCCACCTGCCCGCACACGCCCCGCACGCCTCCTCCCATCCTTCGCCTCTCTCGCGCCCTGCCTCCCTCTCCTTCCTTTCAACTCCCTCACTCTACCCAAGCCCCACGGCAATGTCTCTTGAGCACCAAGGTGTATCCCCTCAGGAGATTCACATAGGCACAGCAACTGCTGCTGTTGCTGCTGCTGCCACTGCTGCCGCCGCCGCCACTGCTTCTGCTGCTGCTGCTGCCACTGCTGCCGGTGCTGGTGCAGCTACAGGCAGCACGGCATGTGCCAGCCGTCTTCCTCCTGCCCCTGTGCTCAAGCTGCCTCTCCCCCCGTGGACCATGGGAGGGGGTAGCAGGCAGCAGCATGGGCAAGACGAGCGAGGGAGGGAGCATGTGAGGGACCAAGGGAAAGAGCCAGGGAGGCGGCAAGGAAAGGAGCATAAGAGGGAGGAAGGGAAGGAGAAGGAGCATGGTGAGGTGGTGCCAAACAGTGAAAATAGAGATGGCAGGGAAGCTGATGCTGCTTGCGAGAATAGACAGCAGCAGCGCCACCATCACCACCACCACCATCACAATCAGCATCAGCATCATCAGAGCCAGCTGGTGCGTGAAAGCAGCTTCAGTGCCGTATCTCCTGCCGTCGTCGGCTCTTCTGCTGCTGCTGCTGGGCCTATACCAGCATCTGCAGCTGCAGGAGCGGCGGTGGCAGCAGCAGCAGCTGCCAGCAATCGCCAGAGCACAAATGCTTTCACTGAGGATGGTGGTAAAGCGAATGTTGATGGAACTGTGTATGGGAGCGGAGAGGGTGGGAGTGGGAGTGGGAGTGGGAGAGGGAGAGGGAATGGAGATGAAAGTGGGGTGCAGAGTGGTCAGGGCAGTGGGGGCGGGGGCAGTGGCGGTGTAGGTAGCGCTCAGGACAGCAGGGAAGCAGCTCCTGCAGGGGTTGAGGGTGGCAGCACCAATGGTCATCCCTTGCAGACGCGACAAGAGGGCACAGACGGTACAGCGGCAAATGTGTGGAGAGCAGGCGAGGAGGCACGGCGCAGGGAGGGTATGACTGGGTGCAGTAGGGATGGCAATGGCACTGGGAGCATGCACACGCCTGTGGAGGCGGGCCGAGGCAGTGGGGTGAAAATGGTCAGTCTGATGGGGCAAGCTGTGGCGTTCCCCCCCTGCGCTGCTGACACATCTGCCACGCCTGCCACCACGACCGGTGAAGTGGTGGATGCAGAGGAGGAAGGCAAGGAGGGGGAGATGGCGGAGGGGGGACGGGGCACGTGTGGAGCAGTAGTAGCAGGAGGAGGAGTTGACACGGCAGCACAACAGTGCCATGCCATGGATGTTTCCAGCTCAGGAGCCGGGATCTCCCAGCCTCAAGAGACGGCTGCAGCTGAAGCTGCTGCGTATGCTGCATGTGCCTGTGGTGGGCCTGGTTGTGGGCTGTCGCAAGGCTCTGGGCAGTGCCAGGCTGCGCTGGGGGGTGCAGGAGGAGGGTGTGCGGCTGGGGCTGCCGTTCCGACTGTGCTGAGTCGGCAGGCGGTGCGAGAGGCAGCGCTGAATAAATTCAGGCAGAAGCGCAAAGACCGGTGCTTCGAAAAAAAGGTACGCGACGATTTGTTTTAAGGCTTTGCTTCTTGGGAATGTCTTATTGTGACGTGTACCGATTTCATGGGTTGCCGTATATATGTACTTATTCAGCTGCTCCTTGCTGTGCTTTTGTCCTTTCAGGTTCGTTACCAGAGTCGGAAGCGTCTGGCAGAGCAAAGGCCGCGGTTTAGGGGCCAGTTTATAAAGCAAGCTCCTGCAGGTGTTGGTGCTGGAGCAGCTGGTGATTTGGTACTGGGCTCTCAGCCTCATGCCAATAAGGAATGGAACAACCAATACTAACATTACTGACTAGCGTGTGCATAGAGTAGCGTTGTGATGTGCTGATGTGCTAGTATCTGTCGATTAAGATACGCTGATTTGTTTTAGTAAAAACGTGAAATAATGCATTCTTCTACGTATATTGGTAGGACCAGTGAGTGAGGGATGTAGAGTTCAGAATTTCCATTGCCCTATGCATATGGCAAGGTACCTGTTATGAGCCTGTAACGAATACCCATTTCAAGTGTAATAATAACCAGAGGTCCTGCTTCGTCCGCGAAGAAGTCGAACGAAGCCCTGACATCCCTTCTGGTAACACTGGCAGAAGCTGCGCTTCGCCGAAGTTGACAGGATCTCAGAGAAGCTTTCCGAAACTCCCATTTCAAACGAAACTGTTCGCAGAATCGCACGATCTACTCTCACCAGCACTCAGCGTCGCGTCTCCGTCGCAGACACGATGGAGTGACCCCGAGTCCCTTCAGTTCAGGCACCCATGCGACACTCACACCACCTCCATACAACCACCCCAGCCACTTCATAGTTCCTTTCTTCCTCCCCAGATTCATCCAACCAGCTGATTCCCAAAGAGAACACGGTAGCCTTAGTTTGGGCACTGATCAGGATCTGTCGTCGTCCTAAGTAGGCCTAGCTCGTTCTGAGATTAGGCTAGGTGCTATCGTACCTTTGAAAATGTCCGCCTTCACTGGGACGACTACAAAATGCAAGTCTTGCGGAAAGACCGTGTACTTGATGGAGCAGTTGATTGCCGATGGGGTCATCTTCCACAAGCATTGTTTCCGGTGAGTTCCTCTGGAGTGCATATCCATCGCGTGTGCCCACACAAACGCTGACCTAGATTGTCCATGTTGTGTGTATTGAGCAGGTGCTTTCATTGCAAGGGCACTCTTAAGGTGAATATTTGTTAGACAGCTTGTTCTCCTCTTAAACACGATTCATAACGTTGGCTAAAGGTCTCTGTTTTCTGTCCCAACAGCTGAATAGTTTCGCTTCGCTTGAAGGTGTTCTGTACTGTAAGCCGCACTTCGATCAACTCTTTAAGAAAACTGGGTGCTACAACAAGAGCTTTGAGGATGCCATCAAGTCGGAGAAGGAGAAAACTGTGGCACCTGGGAGTGAGTATGATATTTCTACTCGGATTGTATGGCTTAAGTACTTCGAGTGCGAGTATCTCAGTCTTCTTTTGTTGCCTCAGGTGTGACATCTACCACTGGCGTATCAAGATACGGAGGAGACAACAAGGTAGGCCAGAACTGATTTTCCTCGTCTTTTTTCCTTTTAACCAAGCCAACTTGGTTCTTGATCGTAATCACTTGATTTTGATACTATGCAGAGGGTCGTCAATCCTTTGGCAGCGAGGTTCGGCGGGACGCAGGAGAAGTGCGTAGTTTGCAGCAAGACAGTCTACCCCCTGGAAAAGGTAAGTTTGACTCCGACTCCCCTACTGCTTTTGCTGATGGATGCGCTCTCGCGCTCACATGGGATTTCATGCCGTTTCAGGTGAGTGTCGAGAACTCCACGTACCACAACCAGTGTTTCAAATGCGTCCACAGTGGATGCAAGCTCACGACCTCGACTTACCAAGCACTGGGAGGGAAGCTGTACTGTAAGGCGCATTTCCAACAGCTGTTCTTGAAGAAGGGCAATTTTACAGAGATGCAGCGTGAAACTGGCGACGGGGCTGATGCTGGATCACAAGCCGCAGCTGCGGTGACATCTGTGTCCATATCCAAGCCCTCAAGTGCCTCGCCTGCAAAGTCTGCGGCTGCTGCCGTTTCGGAACCTCCGTCCGGCTCAGTTATGAAAGAAGAGGAGGTTCCACCCCCGAAGCCCGTGGCTGCTTCCTCTTCAACACCTCCCCCAGCTGCTGCAACCTCAACACCATCTAAGCCAGTTGAAGAAAAGAAACCGCCTCCTCCAGCCACAAAGGATGATACCGACTCTGATGATGACAGCGACGATGATAGCGACGACTCAGATGATAGCGACGACTCCGACTCTGATTGAGCAGAGTAGAACCGGTGAGGTGAGAAATCTAGCACTCGACATCATGGACATGCACCTGATCTTAGGTTCAAGTATTTACATATTCACATCACTTCGACATGTAGGCGGGGCACATAGAGCTAAGGCTAAACTTTCTGAATTTGCTGTTTGAAGTCAAAGAATTCAGAGTCCTTGTCGAGGTCTTCTGTTTTGCTTGGCGTGGTGAATAGTTGGAGGTGCTTACATGGTGTAGCTTAAGCTCTTGAGTTTCCATGCAGCTTGTATAATGATAATTCTAAATATCCGTAATTTGTAGCGCAAAACTGTAGTTGAGAATGGTAGTGGTATTCCAGTTTGTGGTGTGGAATAGAGCCGATCGAAAAGAATGTCCGTCAGTGTGCTCAGATGTTTGTCGGATTTAATTCGCAACCCTTGAACTAGCATTTCGCCAACCTTCCTCACCCCACAAACTCGAGGCGCCAAAATCGCGCACTCTGTAACACAGACCAGCGTGAACCAACCAATGACCATAATCAAAGATGGTTCTCCAATGCGATTGGTCCCCTGAGATATGTTAACAAGTTATGGATATTGGCTAATGTCAATTTCTGCACACTTGTGTTGGAAAGCCCGACTTTTTCCCCAGGCAGGAAACCTGGTTGAGAAAAAGCTGAGTGCTGTGCATAGAAGCTTGGTCACTAACCGTTGTTGCTCCAACACTGACTACCAAGTTCCATGGCCTCCATCACCATGCAGGCTGCGTCTACGGCCGTTCTGGCCAAGTCCGCCTTCCTTGGCGCTGGCCAATCGCGCCTTGCTAAGTCGACCCGTGCTGCTGCGCAGTCAGCATCCGTGTCGGCCCTTAAAATAGAGGCCAAGGGCAACTGGCTCCCAGGTTCTACATCTCCGGCCTGGCTTGATGGCAGGTACTTCACTGTCTGCGTCGTCTACGCTGTAGTGTATTTTTGATAGGCACCGAGGGAAAAAACAATACCGAACCGCTCTCAGTACTCAGATATTAAAATGCGCTCATCTTGTTTCCGTGATGCAGCCTTCCCGGCGACAACGGCTTCGATCCCCTTGCCCTGGCTGAGGATCCCGAGAACCTCAAGTGGTACGTCCAGGCCGAGCTCCAGAACGGCCGCTGGGCCATGCTCGGTGTTGCCGGCATGATCATCCCCGAGGCTCTGACCTCCGCTGGGCTCCTGAACGTGCCAGTGTGGTACGACACTGGTGTCGCTGAGTTCTGGTGCCCCACTCCCACCCTGTTCGCGATCGAGTTCATCCTGTTCAACTTCGTGGAGCTTCTGAGGTGGCAAGACATTAAGAAGCCCGGCAGCGTGAGCACGGACCCCTTCTTCAAGAACAACAAGCTTCCTGCTGGTGATGTGGGTTACCCCGGCTTCAACCCCCTGGGTATGGGGACTGACTTCCGCACCAAGGAGAGCGAGCTGGCTAATGGTGAGTAATCTTTTTTTTAGTGTGCTTGATGTCTCGTTATTTTTGTTTTCCTCACTAAAATAATCCTCTTATCTTGCTCATCCATTTCCAGGCCGTACCGCCATGATGGCTTTCTTGGGCTTCATCATCCAATCGCACGTCACTGATGCTGGTCCTTACGCCAACCTCGTTGCCCACCTTTCTGACCCATGGAACACCACCGTTTTCCAGAGCCTGGATGCCTTTTACGGATCTCACTAAGTTAAAAAAACCTGTACATTTTGAAATATAGTGCTGTCAAATGTTTATATATTCTATATATTGTTAGATAGGCTACTGTGAGTTGCCCTCTAAAGGGTACAACACTTTAGGTCGACATTTGTATCTCCTTGTCCCTCCTTACTCAAACATTACTCTCGACACTTGTCTCCTAGCCTATCTTAAGATGGTATTAGAGTAGGTTTTTTACTCCCTCCCACGCTTCCGCTCCCTCCCTTAGCCGGTCCCGAGGCGCCCGTCCCTTAGGCCCCGTTTCGTCGCGGGTAGGACGGCCCCCGCGGGCCTCGTTTTTGTCGCGTTTAAGGGCCCCCGCGGGCCTCGTTTTCGTCGCGTTTAAGGGCCCCCGCGGGCCTCGTTTTTCGTCGCGTTTACAGGGCCCCACTGGCCCCTCGTTTCGTCGCGCTCCAGAAGGGACTCTCCCCCCCCCCCCCCCCGCGGGCCCGCGTAGTCGTTCTTAGCCCGCAGCAGCGCGCGCGTTAGCCAGCGGCAGCCGCGCACGCCACTGCAGCACGCGCATTGCAGCAGCAGCGCGTGCTTTGCTGCAGCAGCACGGCTAGGCAGCAGCGCGTGCATTGCAGCAGCAGCACGGCTAGGCAGCAGCGCGTGCATTGCAGCAGCAGCACGGCTAGGCAGCAACGTGTGCATTGCAGCAGCAGCACGGCTAGGCAGCAGCGCGTGCTCCTGCAGCAGCAGCACGGCTAGGCAGAAGCTAGCCGCCAGCAGCAGCTAGCCACCGGAACCTAGCCGCCAGCAGCTGGCGCCAGCTAGCCCCTCCCACCCGCCCACAGCCCCTTTCAACCGCTCACAGCCCCTTCCAACCGCTCACAGCCCCTTCCAACCGCTCACAGCCCGTTCCAACCGCTCACAGCCCCTTCCAACCGCTCACAGCCCCTTCCAACCGCTCAGAGCCCCTTCCAAACGCTCACATCCCCTTATCACGCGCGCACACCACCCAGGACCACCCGACCTCCGTTGGTTCGACACTCGCGTCACTCATACTCACAGTGTTTCGCACCGTCGCGGCTGGAGGCCGCTCCGCTTAGCTGTTTAGGCTAGTCCTGACGTTCGTTGTTAGCTAGGTCTCTCCTCGCTCCGCCAGCCCCTCGAACGACCCTCTGGCTCCTCGATCGGCTCGTCAGCCCTGCCTCCTCCAGCCGTGTGCTCCTAGGTCAGCTAACTCCCAGCTCCGTTCGTTACTAGACTGGCGTTCCTAGCTCAGTTTACCTCCGTGCTCCAGCAGTACCTCGCCTAGTCCCACCTGGCGCTCCTCGCTCCTAGCTCCGTTTGCTCCGTGCTCCAGCTGTTCCTAGCCTAGCGTCCAATATGGACTCCTCCCGCCGCCTTCGTTTCGATGCAGAGGGGCGCCCGATAGAGTTCGGCACCTGGCTCCGCCAGACTCAGCGCTATCTCACCAGTCAGCGCCAGGACGGCGCCACCCTGTACGCCCACGCGTCCGGCGCCCTCCAGGCACCACCGCGTCCCGAGCCCCTCCCTGCCGTGCCCCCCCCGACTCCGGAGGCACAGGCGGACTACGCTCGTCTCGTCTTGGCGCGGGACGTTTGGGACTCCCGTGACGCTGCGGCTGCACTCGCGCTGACCGAGCTCCTTCCACCGACTGAGGCCGCTCACTTCGACCTGGTAGAGACTGCGAAGGAGGTGTATGATGCTATTTCTGCACGCTATTCCACCCCTTCCTCTGCCTCCCTCAGCCGCATCCTCATGCCGTTCGTGTTTCCCGACCTCGGCTCTTTTGCGACTGTCTCTGACCTAGCCACACACTTGCGCTCCCTTGTCGCTAGCTACCGAGCAGCTTGCACTGAGGCTCAGCTTCTTGTTGCTCCTCCTCCTATTTGGCTCACAGTCCACTGGGTAGTCACTCGTCTCCCTGACCGCCTCTCCACTGCCCGTGACGCACTTCTCCAGCATCACCCCAGTGAGCTTACGATTGATCTTCTCGAGACCACTCTCGGGAAGCTCGAGAGTAACCTCCTCTCTGTTGCCTCAGCCACTGACGCAGTTGCCCCTCGTTTGTTTGAGGGGTGTGCTGTCCCCCAGCTTCCTACCTTCACTGCTACACGTGCCTCTGCTGCTGTGTCGGTTTCTGAGGACACTGCAGCTGTTTCTGCCGCTGACAGGCAGAAACGGGGCAAGGGGGGCAAGAAAGGGGGGAAGGGGGGTGGCGGCGGTGGAGGAGGTGGCGGTGGTGGAGGCGGCCCTGGGGGCGGCAGTGGTGGCGGTGTTGCCCCAGGCGGAGGGAGCTCTGGAGGAGGTGCTGACCCACCTGCTGGAGGAGGTTCGACCAGCGGTGGTGCGGGGCCCCAGCAGCAGCAGCCACAGCAGCAGCAGCCACAGCAGAGACAGCAGCTGCACCAGGGACAGCAGCAGTGGCAGGCACCACAGCAGTTTCAGACGTGGGGACCCCCACTGCAGTGGGGTCCGCAGCAGCACTGGGGCCCTCCGCCACAGTGGGGACCTGGAGGACCCGGGAGCACTGGCCGCAGCAGCAGCGCTACCAGCTGGGCCCCTCGCCCCCCGCGGCGCGACACCGGCCCCTGCGACCACTGGTGCGTCACCGGACCTGGCAGTCCCTGTGTCTGCGGCCGCGACGACCACTCTGCAGCGCGGTGCTTCCGCCGCCTCGACGACCTCTACCGTGCACGCTGGGGTCCTGAGGCGACCACCCCGCGCTGGGCTCGCCTGCTAGCCCGTAAGATTCCTGTATTTGAACTGTCTATGGACGATGCTCGTCAGTATGCTTTGTATGCTGATGTTGACTATAGTGCTGATGGATTTGTGTGCTCGCGTGTTCGTAGTCTAGGATGCTTGCCTCCTGTTAGTGTAGACCTGTGCCTCTCTAGTCTAGGTGCTTGTGTTTCTGCTCTAGGTGCTTGTGTAGCCTCCGGACCTGACACGCCTCCGGCTGAGGCGTCTCTGTCGTTCACGCTGGACTCTGGCGCGTCGCAGTGTTTCTTCCGCGACCACACGACCCTCACACCACTTCTTGCTCCGGTTCCGGTAGCTTTGGCTGATCCTTCTTCAGGACCAGCTGTTGCGCGCAGCTCCACCACCCTCCCGTGCCCTGTGGTCCCCTCTGGTGTCTTGCGCGGCCTCCACATCCCCTCGTTCACTCGGAACTTGGTGGGTGTTGGATACCTCCAGGACAGGGGGATCACCGTTACCTTTGTGGGGGGGGGGGCGGACTGCAGTCTGTACTGACGCTACCACAGGTGCTGTTCTGGCCACGTTCACCAGGGAGCCCCGCTCCGGTCTCTACGTTCTCCACACCGAGCGCTCCCCGGTCGCGTCCTCCCCTCAGGTTGTTGCGTCCCCTCCGGCTCAGGTCCCCAGTCCAGTTGCTGTGTCTAGCCAGGTAGTCGTGTCCAGTCCGGTCGCTGTGTCCAGTCCAGTCGCTGCGTCTTGCTCCTGTCGCTCTCTCGCCCACCGCACCGTCCTGTGGCACCACCGTCTTGGCCACCCGTCGATCCCTCGCCTTCGTGGCATGCTCAGTCAGGGACTAGTCACAGGTCTCCCACGCACCTTCCCGTCGCTCCCTCTCTCGCTTGCCCCTCCTTGCTCTCCGTGCGTCGCCGGTCGCTTACGCGCCACTCCCCACTCCTCCTCCCTTCGTCCGGCCACCGCTCCCTTCGAGACTCTCCACTTGGACGTCTGGGGCCCTGCCCCGACGCAGGGGTCTGGGAGGGAGCGTTACTTTCTGGTGGTCGTCGACGACTTCTCCAGGTACACCACAGTGTTCCCTCTTGCGAAGAAGTCCGAGGTGACTGCTACGCTGATCAGGTGGCTTCTAGCCACTGAGGGCACTCGTGGTCGTCGAGTCAGTTGTCTTCACTCCGACCGTGGGGGCGAGTTTCGCTCCGGCATTCTCGGCGGATTCTGCGGCGAACAGGGCATCACCCAGTCCTGGACGCTGCCAGAGTCCCCACAGCAGAATGGGGTTGCTGAGCGCCGCATAGGCTTGGTCATGGACATCGCCCGCACGTCCATGATTCATGCCCGTGCGCCCCATTTTCTGTGGCCCCACGCGGTTCGCTACGCCGCACACCAGCTGAACCTCCAGCCGCGTGTCTCGCGGCCCGAGGCTTCACCGACCAGTCTTTGGACTGGATCCCCTGGTGTTGGGTCGGCCTTTCGAGTCTGGGGCTGCCTTGCACTTGTTCGCGACACCTCCGCGGACAAGCTCTCGGCACGCGCCGTCCCATGTGTCTTCCTTGGTTTCCCAGTGGACTCTGCTGACTGGTCCTTTTACCACCCTCCCCTCCACCAGTTCCTAGACTCCCGTGACGTCCGGTTTGACGAGTCCGTGTCCTACTACACCCGGTACCCCTGTCGAGGTCTCCCGGTACCCCCTCCCCCTCTCTTCCTCGCACCCTCTCCTCCTCCTGCTCCCGCTCCTCCGGTACCCCCGCCCCCCCCAGGTCCTGCCCCGTCTGGTGTGTCCCACGCTACCCCTCTACCCTCGGTCGCGCGTCAGGTAGCGTCTCCCTCCCCGCAGTCCTCCTCACAGTCCCCTCAGCAGCCTTCGGCACTTCCGCGACAGGTTACTTTGGACTCGGTTGGTGTTGGAGCTGGAGGTGCAGCCGCTGGCGGTGCTCGGTCTGGGGGTGCTCGGTCGCGGGGTACTGGAGCTGGAGGTGCTGGCGCACGTGACGCTAGCTCTGGGGGTGCTGGAGCTGGAGGTGCTGGCGCAGGTGGCGCTAGCTCTGGGGGTGCTGGAGCAGGAGGTGCCGGCACTGGAGGTGCTGGTTCTGGGGGTGCTGGAGTTGGGGGTGCTGGCACTGGCGGTGCTAGTTCTGGGGGTGCTGGAGGTGGAGGTCCTGGCACTGGCGGTGCTGGTTCTGGGGGTGCTGAGTCTGAGGGGACTGACGCTGGAGACCCTGGTTCTGCGGAGTCCACTCCGCCTCCCCACCGCCACGACACGCGTCTCCAGGCTGCCCGTCGGCGTGAGCGTGAGGAGCAGGAGCGGTTGGAGAGGGAGCGGCAGGAGCTGCGGGTGCTGGACCTTCTGGAGCAGCAGCGGCAGCAGCAGCAGCAGCAGCAGCAGCAGCAGCCGCAGCCGCCGCCGCAGCCGCAGCAGCAGCAGCCGCAGCCGCAGCAGCAGCGGCCGCAGCCGCCACCGCAGCTTCCTCTGGAGCGGCGGTTGTTCCCACCTGTGAGTGGCCTGCGGGCCCTTGGCCTTTCCTCCTCTCCTCCTGTCCGCTCCCAGTCTCCTCCTGTGTTTGTTCCTCCGTTGCCTCCTCCTGACGACCGTCCGGCGGTCTGGTCTTCTCCTCCTCCCTCTGTCCGTCGCGACCTGATCACTCGTTGTCCTCCGCGTGCTCGTCACTCGTCCCCTGTTACTGACCTCCACACTGCCCTCCTTTGTTCGTCTCGTCGTCGTTCTCCTTCTCCTGTGTCCGTTCTCCCGTCTCCTCCTCCGTCCTCCCTACCAGCCCTCCCCACTCCTATCTCTGACTACTACCGCGTTGTTCGTCCTGTTGCCGCACGTGTCCTCGCCACTCTTGTCACCGACTCTCGTTTCCCTCCGTCGTCTGCCTCGGCTCTTACTGCCGCTGTCGCTGAGTTTGCTGCCGCCAGCCACCTTGACTACGCCACCCGTGTGGTGCCAGCTCCTCCCTACCGTCCTCTGTCCGTCGGGGGTGGGTTTGCCCTTGGCTGTGACGTCCTAGAGGACAGAGAGTCTGAGCTGGAGTACTGGGCAGCCGCTTCTCCCTCTGTGTGTGCCATGCTGCTCTCCCCTGAGGGAGACCCCGACGCCCTTGACATACCGACTCCTCGCACTTACCGCGAGGCAGTGTCAGGGGCGTGGGCCTCTCAGTGGAAAGCGGCTATGGACTCAGAGTTGGCGTCTTGGAGATCCACAGGCACCTACGTCGACGCAGTTCCCCCTCCCAGGGCGAACGTAGTCGATGGCATGTGGCTCTTCAAGGTGAAGCGGCCGCCTGGAGCACCGCCGGTGTTCAAGGCGCGCTACGTGGCTAGGGGCTTCAGTCAGCGTGAGGGAGTTGACTTCTTCCAGACCTTCGCCCCGACCCCGAAGATGACTACTCTTCGGGTGTTACTCCACATAGCAGCGCAGCGAGACTACGAGCTGCACTCCCTCGACTTCTCCACTGCGTTCCTCCAGGGCCGACTACACGAGGAGATCTGGCTGCGCCGTCCTCCTGGCTTCACTGACACCTTCCCACCTGGGACCCAGTGGAGCCTGAGGCGACCAGTCTACGGTCTCCGCCAGTCGCCCCGTGAGTGGCACGACACTCTTCGCTCCACGCTTCGTGACCTTGGGTTCAGCCCGTCCTCCGCCGACCCGTCGCTGTTTGTTCGAGCGGGTTCTACTCCTTTCTTTATCCTTGTCTATGTCGACGACTTGGTGTTTGCTACAGCAGACAGGGCAGCCCTGGCTCAGGTGAAGTCCGAACTGCAGAAGAGACACAAGTGCACTGACCTGGGTGAGCTGCAGCGCTACCTTGGCCTGCAGATCACCCGGGACAGAGCCGCTCGCACCATCACACTGACGCAGTCACACATGGTGCAGCAGATCCTTCGGCGGTTCGACTTCCAGTTCTCCACCACACAGCCCACTCCTCTTGCTGTTGACCACAGACTCACGGGCCCCTTTCCTGACGAGCCCTTTTGAGTCCAGTGGACCCTACGCAGAGCTGGTGGGCTGCCTCATGTACCTGATGACTTGTACTCGACCGGACCTCGCCTTTCCACTCAGCATCCTTTCTCGCTTTGTTGCGACTGGGAGACACCGCCCTGTCCACTGGACAGCTGCTGTGAGGGTGGCGAAGTACCTGGCGACTACATCAGGCATGGGGCTTGTGCTTGGAGGGACTCAGCCAGTGGCGTTGACTGGTCACTGCGACTCTTCCTACGCTGACGACGTGGAGACTCAGCGTTCGACTCAGGGTTACTGCTTCAGTCTGGGAGCTGGTGCTGTGTCGTGGAGGTCTACACGGTCGTCGTCTGTGGCTACTTCCAGTGCAGAGGCAGAGATCTACGCTGGTGCCATGGCGGCACAGGAGCTTCGCTGGTTGACCTTCTTGCTCGCCGACCTTGGTGAGCGGCCTCGCTATGCACCGACCTTGTACGCTGACAACAAGGCCATGATCCTCCTGTGTCGAGAGCCTCGACTGGAGAGCAGAGTGAAGCATATTGACGTGAGGTACTTCCTCCTGCGAGAGTTGCAGCGACGCGGTCAGGCACGTTTGGACTTTGTGGCCTCACAGGCCAACACTGCCGACGTCTTCACCAAGGCCTTGGCGCCTGGTGACCACCACAGGTTCTGTGTGCAGTTGGGGCTTGTTGAGGTAGGCCCTCGGTTGCTGTAGACTTGCTGTTTGCTCTACTTGTTGTGCTTCTATATATACTAGTAAACTCTTGAACTGGCCTTGTGGCCACTTGCTTGTGCTCGGAGTGTGTGGTGACTCTGAGCGCCACCCTGAGCTTTGTTTTTTATGCTTGTTCTTGACTGGTCTTGTGACCCCTTGTTTCCGTTGGTTGTTTTGATGCCCCTCACTTAGCCTATGGGGGTGTGTCAAATGTTTATATATTCTATATATTGTTAGATAGGCTACTGTGAGTTGCCCTCTAAAGGGTACAACACTTTAGGTCGACATTTGTATCTCCTTGTCCCTCCTTACTCAAACATTACTCTCGACACTTGTCTCCTAGCCTATCTTAAGAAGTGCTTAGTTCAACCTTAATTAATACATGCAGAAGTCAATTGGAGGAGTGCTACCCACAAACCTGTTGCTACCTAAGCTCCAGAGAAGTCGTGCGCGGGTTGGACAATTGCAGGTACTGTCGGCTGTTGTGGAGTTAGTGGATGTCGTCCGTAACAGAGGAAAAATGGGGTCTCTCTTGGTGCGGCATACTTCGCATTATTGTAGGCGAACTCCAACACCGGCAAGTGCAAGTCCCACTTGTTAATGTGGTCCTTGCACGCTACGCGCAAGAGTTGTTCCACAATTTGGTTCAAGCGCTCTGTCTGCCCATCGGTCTAGGGATGATATGCAGATGACATTGCTAGGCGTGTCCCCATGAGCGACATGAGCTCTTTCCAGAACTTGCTAGTAAACTTGGGGTCCTTGTCGGATACGAGGGTTGTTGGGATCCCGTGCTGTGAGATGATGTGTTTGAGGAATAGCTGTGTCGTTTCCTCCGTGCGTGCGGTTGTATGTGTCGGAATGAAGTGTCCCATCTTTGAGAATTTGTCGATGACGACCAGGATGGCGTCATGCCCCGCGTTGGTAGGTGGTAAACCGGTGATGAAATCCAAGCTGACCACTTGCCAAAGCTGTTCCTGTAAGAATCTTACGGGAAAGTGGTGTGTCGACTATCGAAAGGGAAAGATACAAAGGGGTTGTACCCCACAGTGAGTACCCCACTAAGCCTAACCAAACTATAACAAATATACACATATGTTTGACACACCCCCATAGGCAAAGTGGGGGAGAACAGAGGGTCACAAGACCAGTCAAGAAGTGCAAAGCAAGCTCAGGGTGGATCACAACGTCACCACGCAGTCTGAGCACAAGCAAGAAGGCCACAAGGCCAGTTCACATGCAGAGATATATATGTAACAACAACCGTACAGTGATATCTACCTACAAGAACAAGCATGCAGGAATACATATAAATCATGGTACAAACAAGGCCTACAGCAAGTGAGGAAGAGTGGGCACAAGGCCTAACAAAGTGCAGAAACGCTGATGATCACCAGGCGGAAGCGCCTTGGTGAATATATCAGCAGTGTTGGCTCGAGTGGCCACGTAGGTAAGACGAAGCTGGCCACGCTGCTGCAGCTCTCGAGCAAGAAAGTAACGGAGAGCGATGTGCTTTGTTCTGTGCTCCAGTCTGTGCTCCTGACACAAGGCAATGGCGGCCTTGTTGTCGACGTACAGAACTGGAGGAGAACGAGGCCTCTCTCCCAAGTCGGTCAGCAGGTAGGTGAGCCAGCGCAGCTCCTGTGCAGCCATGGCTGTGGCGTAGATCTCTGCCTCACAGCTGGAGCCGAGAACTGAAGACGAACGTGTAGAACGCCAGGAAACTGAACCAGAACCAAGGCTGAAGGTGTAACCCTGTGACGACCGCTGCGTAGCCTGGTCGTCAACCCAAGAGGCGTCCGAGTGACCTGTGAGGACAACGTCACCCCGTCCTCCAAGCACGAGCCCCATGCCCGATGTACTGCACAAGTAGCGTAGTACCCTCTTGGCAGCATCCATGTGCACCTTTCGGTGCCGACCAGGAGCCACGTAGCGAGCCAGAAGGCCAAGAGGGTACGCAAGGTCAGGACGAGTGCAAGTCATCAGGTACATGAGGCAGCCCACTAACTCTGGGTAAGGACCACTCGGCTCTACGGACTCGTCCGAAGGTGGAGCTGAGAGCGAGTGACCTGTAGCCAGAGGAGTGGCCTGTGCTGAGGACCAGGTGAAACCGAAGCGCTGAAGGACCTGCTGCACCATGTGTGACTGAGTCAGTGTGATGGTGCGGCGTGCTCTGTCCCGGGTGATCTGCAAGCCAAGGTAGCTGCGCAGTTCACCCAGGTCTGTACACGTGTGTCTCTTCTGCAGCTCCGACTTCACCAGGGCGAGAGCCTCAGTGTCAGCAGTGGCAAAGACCAAGTCGTCGACGTACACGAGAACGTAGAACGGTGGCAGAGAAGTGTCGGTGCGCAAAAACAGCGACGGGTCAGGAGTCGACGGAGCAAACCCAAGAGCCGCAAGTGTCGTCCTCAGTGTGTCGTGCCACTCACGTGGCGCCTGGCGGAGACCGTAAACCGGCCGCCGGAGGCTCCACTGGGTACCAGGAGGGAACGACCCAGTGAAGCCAGGAGGGCGGCGCAGCCAAATCTCCTCGTGCAGGCTGCCCTGTAAGAAGGCTGTGCTGAAGTCAAGAGAGTGAAGCTCGTAGTCACGCTGAGCGGCAACGTGCAGCAGCACCCGAAGAGTGGTCATCTTCGGAGTGGGGGAGAAGGTCTGAAAGAAGTCAACTCCCTCTTGCTGACTGAAGCCTCGAGCCACGTACCGAGCCTTGAAGACAGGCGGAGAACCTGGCGGCCGCTTCACCCTGAAAATCCACATGCGACTGACAATGTTCGCCGCAGGAGGGGGAACCTCGTCAACGTAGGTGCCTGTGGACTTCCAGGATGCCATCTCTGCGTCCATGGCTGTCTGCCACTGAGAGGAGTACTCACCCGCAATCGCCTCAGCGTAAGAGCGCGGGGTAGGGATGTCTGGTGCATCCGGGTCTCCCTCAGGGGCAAGCAGCATGGATACGAGATGAGGCGCAGCGGCTACAGTAGCTATGTAATATAAATCTGACAAACCCCCATAGGCAAAGTGGGGGAGAACAAGGGGTCACAAGACCAGTCAAGCAAAGCAAAGCAAGCTCAGGGTGGATCACAAAGTCACCACACATTCCGAGCACAAGTTCAAGGCCACAAGGCCAGTTCACATGCAGGATTACACATATATATAAGGCTAGACAAGCAAGAGCAGATGTATATATATATGCAACAGTACAAACAAGGTCAAGGGGTGAGCAAGTGAGGCAAGGTAGGCACAAGACCCAGCTGAGTACAGAAGCGCTGATGATCACAAGGCGCAAGTGCCTTGGTGAAGATATCAGCAGTGTTGGCCTGAGAGGCCACGTACGCAAGCCGCAGCTGACCACGCTGCTGTAGCTCACGAGCAAGGAAGTAGCGGAGAGCAATGTGCTTCGTTCTGTGCTCCAGTCTCTGCTCTCGACACAAGGCCAGCATGGCCTTGTTGTCTACGTACAGCACTGGAGGAGAACGAGGCGGCTCTCCGAGGTCAGTCAGCAGGTAGGTGAGCCAGCGAAGCTCCTGTGCAGCCATGGCCCCGGCGTAGATCTCAGCCTCACAACTGGAGCCGAGAACAGAAGACGAGCGGGTAGCCCGCCACGAAACAGAGCCGGAACCAAGGCTGAAGGTGTAACCCTGTGACGACCGCTGCGTAGCCTGGTCGTCAGCCCAAGAAGCGTCTGCGTGCCCCGTGAGGACCATTGGACTCTGCCCTCCAAGCACAAGCCCCATGCCCGACGTACTGCACAAGTAACGCAACACCCTCTTCGCTGCAGCCATGTGCTCCGGTCTGTGTCTCCCAGGAGCAACATAGCGTGCGAGAATGCTAAGAGGGTATGCGAGGTCAGGTCGTGTGCAGGTCATCAGGTACATGAGGCAGCCAACAAGCTCTGGGTACGGGCCACTCGACTCTACGGACTCATCCGAAGGCAGAGCTGAGAGCGAGTGGCGAGTAGGCAGAGGAGTGGCCTGAGGCGAGGAGTACGTGAAGCCGAAGCGCTGAAGGACCTGCTGCACCATGTGTGACTGAGTCAGGGTAATCGTGCGGCGTGCTCTGTCCCGGGTGATCTGCAAGCCAAGGTAGCTGCGCAGTTCACCCAGGTCTGTGCACGTGTGTCTCTTCTGCAGCTCGGACTTCACGTGGGCGAGTCCAGCAGTGTCAGCTGTGGCAAAGACCAAGTCGTCGACGTACACGAGGATGTAGAACGGCGGCAAAGAAGTGTCGGTGCGCAGAAACAGCGACGGGTCGGCAGTAGAGGGAGCAAACCCAAGAGCCGCAAGTGTAGTCCTCAGTGTGTCGTGCCACTCACGCGGTGCCTGGCGGAGACCGTAGACTGGCCGCCGGAGGCTCCACTGGGTGCCAGGAGGAAAAGACCCAGTGAAGCCAGGTGGGCGACGCAGCCAGATCTCCTTGTGCAGGCTGCCCTGCAAGAAAGCAGTGCTGAAGTCAAGAGAGTGCAGCTCGTAGTCGCGGTGAGCAGCTATGTGCAGCAGTACCCGAAGAGTGGTCATCTTCGGGGTGGGAGAGAAGGTCTGAAAGTAGTCAACTCCCTGCCGCTGACTGAAGCCACGAGCCACGTAACGCGCCTTGAAGACAGGCGGAGAACCCGGCGGTCGCTTCACCCTGAAAATCCACATGCCACTGACGATGTTCGCCCCAGGCGGGGGAACCTCGTCAACGTAGGTGCCTGTGGACTTCCAGGAAGCCATCTCTGTGTCCATAGCTGCCTGCCACTGAGAGGAGTAGGGACCCTCTATTGCCTCCGCGTAAGAGCGCGGAGTCGGGATGTCAAGTGCATCCGGGTCTCCCTCAGGGGTAAGCAGTACGGACACGAGATGAGGTGAAGCAGCAGCCAAACACTGGAACTCCTCCTGCCTGTCCTCAAGGACGTCCGTGCCAAGGGCACACTCACCCCCGACGGACGGAGGACAGACAGACTCAGACTCAACGACAAGACTAGCAGCGTAGTCTAGACGACAGCGAGCAGCAAAGTCGACGAGCTCAGCAACTAGGGCAGACGCAGCAGTGGACTCAAAGGAAGGGCCAGTGACGACAGTAGGACTGGCAGCACGAAGAGAGTCCAACTCCGGGTCGGGAAGAGCAGGAAGAGAGGACTCAGGAGGAGAAGGTAAAGGGGCACGCAGAGGAGCAGTGGACGGACGCAGAGACATCCGGTGCGTGCCAGGGACAGGAGGAGGACGCAGACGCGAACCACGGCCACTAGTGCGAGCAAGACGGACAGGCGACGCAGGGCGAGACACAGGCTCACGACGCTCAGCCAGACCTCCAGTAGGACCAGTGTAGGGAGAAGGAGCGGGCAGTGGGGAGGCCGGCTGTAACTGTAACTGGGACGGGACAGGCTGTGGACACTCTAAGGGAGGAGAAGGACCAGTAGAAGGCGGGAGACCAAGAACCTGCTGAAGGAGCGGAACGAAGTACGGCCGAGGCCGCGCGGCGACTCCAGACACAGCAGGGACAGCACCAGTACCCCCAGCGGCAGCACCAGCGCCAGCAGCACCTCCAGCTCCAGTACCTCCAGCAGCACCAGTAGCACCCCCAGCAGGACCGCCTCCAGGACCGACAGCAGTAGCCTCAGCGCCAACACCCTCAGCAGCTCCAGCTCCAGGCGTACCCGCAGGCCCAGCAGCTCCAGTACTCTCAGTACGAGCACCTCCGGGACCCGCGGCACCAGCACCCTCAGCAGTCGAAGAACCTCCAGCTCCAGCAGCACGCCTCCAGCGCCGGGCAAACCACTCTCGCAGCTCCTGAGGAGAGAGTGGCTCCCGCCGAGACGAAGCACCCGGAGAACCTCCAGGCTCAGCACCGCCAGACGCCGCACGAGCAGGCCCAGCTCCCTCAGGCTCCGCACCCCCAGGCTCAGCTCCCTCAGGCTCAGCACCCCCAGTAGTAGCACCCCCAGGCTCAGCACCCCCAGGCTCAGCACCCCCAGTAGTAGCACCCTCAGGCTCAGCACCCCCAGGCGTAGCACCCACACGCTCAGCACCCCCAGAGTCAGCACCCCCAGGCTCAGCACCCTCAGCAGCACCAGAGTCACCAGTAACCTCGACAGGCTCGACTGCGTCTACCTGGGACACACCTGAAGGGGCAGGACCCTGAGGGGGGAGGGGGTCTACCGGGGGGGGACCTGGCACAAGGAAGAGCGGTGGCGGGGGGAGGGACGGAGTGCGGTAGGGGAAGAGGCGGTAGTAGGGGATCGACTCGTCAAACGTGACGTCCTGGGAGGACAGAACACGGCGAGAGGTGGGGTGGTAGAACTGCCACCCTGGCACGTCAGGGGGGAAGCCAAGGAAGACGCAAGGAGCAGCACGAGGGGACAGCTTGTCCGCAGACAAGTCGCGGACAAACGCCCGAGATCCCCAGACACGGAACACAGACGCATCGCCAACCTTCCCCGTCCACAGCAAAGCTGGGGAGGTCTCCGGCATGGAGACCCTGGGGTGAAGGTTGATCTGATGCGCCGCGTACCGAACCGCAAACGGCCACAGAAAATGGGGGGCAGCCGCATGCATCATGGACGTACGGGCGACGTCCATGACCATGCCAATGCGGCGCTCAGCAATCCCATTTTGCTGTGGAGAGTCCGAAAGCGTGAAGGTCTGGCGGATGCCTCGTGCACGACAGTAGGCTCGCAGAAGGCCAGAGGAGAACTCTCCACCTCTGTCAGAGTGCAGACGCAGAACAGGAAAGTCCGAGCCGAAGCTCTGCCTGAGCTGGAGACGAGCTGCGCGGATCCAGTCGATCAACACCTCAGTGACATCACCCTTGCTGCGCAAGGGGAAGACCGTGGTGTAACGCGAGTAGTCGTCAACCACCAGCAGGAAGTAGCGCTCGTGACCCTGTCCACGGACGCGGGCCGGGCCCCACACGTCCATGTGAAGCGTCTGCAGCGGGGCCTCTGTCGGAGGAAACTGGGAGGAGTGAGGGGCAGCCCGCTGCCGCCCCTCGACACAAGGGACGCAGGTAGGGCCGGGCCCCGGAGGAAGGGGAGGGAGGGACCGGGGAAGACCAGAGACAAGGACACGGGAGGCCATGCCTCGGAGACGAAGCAGGGAGGGGTGACCAAGGCGGTGGTGCCAGAGGAGAGTCTCGTGCGACAGGAGGCGACACGAACAGGGGGCAGACTCAGGACCAGACCTGGACGCTGCAGCAAACACCTGACCCGACGCAGCTACCTGACCAGACGCAGTGACTGGAGGAGACGCAGTGGTCAGTGTGTACAGGCTCGACCCCGGCCGACGTGTAAACGTGGCCAGGTGTCGGCCTGTCCGAGCGTCCGTGCAGTGGGTCACCCGCTGACTCGCAGGAGTGAACTGGTGAACCCCCGCATCCTGTAGGTCAGCACCACTCACCAAGTTCGTAGAGAACAAGGGGAGGTAAAGACCAGGCAGGGTGCCAGAGGGGGCCGCCGGACACGGGAGGACAGTGGAGAAGTGAGCAAGGACAGGACCCCCAGAGGGGTCTGCCAGAGAGACTGCAACTGGCCGGCCAAGTGGCGTGAGTGTGGTGCGGTCTCGAAAGAAGGAGCGAGAAGCCCCCGAGTCAAGGGTGAAGGTGTGGGAGGCCGAAGCCGACGCAGTACCTGAGAGAGCAGACTCACCAGCACCTGAGTGAGCAGACGCACGAGCACCTAGAGCAGCAGCCTCGCTAGCACCTAGAGCAGCAGCCTCACCAGTACCTAGAGCAGCAGTCTCAATGCCCGGGTCGGGCGGAAAACACCGGTAACAGTCACCCTCATCACTAATAGTCACAGCATACATGGCAGCAAGAATAGCATCAAAGTCAAGGTCAAAGACAGCTACACCCGCCCTAGACAGCTCGCCCCAGCGGGGGATCTCAGTGGCCTCAGGGAACTGGTGACACCAAGCGTCCGTCAGGCGGCCAAAGCAGCGGTGGAGTGCGCACCCCCGCACTGCTCACCCGCGCGGTCGCCGGTGCGTAGGACGTAGGTGCACGGACCAGTACCCCCACCCCGCTGGCGTGCAGCGTACCACTCACGGAGCTGCTGAGGGGGGGGGATGTCACGAGTGCGCTGCTGCCGCTGCTGCTGCTGCTGCTGGCGCTGACCACCACCGGAGCCGACCCTCTGCGCAGCGCCACCCCGACCAGCTCCACCTCCTCCGCCGCCGCCTCCTCCACCGCCGCCACCTCCGCCACCTCCGCTCCCACCGCCACCGCCGCTGCCGCCTCCGCCTCCACTGCGGCCACCGACACCTCCACCCCCACCACCACTCCCACCACCACCCCCACCCCCTCCACTGCCTCCACCGCCACCTCCGCCACCCCCGCCAACCCCTCCAGCACCCTTGCCCCCCTTGCCCTTGCCGGTGCGGCGTCTCCCGCTCGGGGCAGACGCAGCGCCGACCGACTCGAAACCAACGAGGTCGGCCGCAGCAGCAGAGGCAACAGAGGGCAAAAGGGGGGAGGGGGAACACCCCTCAAAGACGGGGGTGCGAGGGTCACCACGAGAGGCTCCTACAGCGACTATGCTCTTCTCTGCTGCTAGGAGGGCCTTCTCGAGGAGGTCAACGGTGAGAGTGGTGGGGCAAACTGAGAGGAAGTGGTCCCTGACTACGCGAAGGGAGTCAGGGAGCCGGGTGACAATGTAGTAGAGGGTGATGTACATGGGGGGGGGGTTCTTGGCGCAGAACTCAGCAGGAAGCGCAGCGCGGTAGCGAGTGTCACTAGTGCGGAGGTGCGTAATGAGGTCAGCGACTGTGGGAAAGGCAGCAAGGTCAGGGAAGAGGTACGGTAGCATGAGGCGGCTAAGTGCAGCAGTGGCAGGGGAGGAGTAGCGCGCAACTACAGCGTCGTACAAGGTGTGAGCACTCTTGTACTGGCTAAAGTGCGCACGCTCAGAGGTAGGCAGGTGGCGACGCACAGCTAGACGTGCAGCAGCATCGCGTGTGGCCCACTGTGAGCGAACAGTGGCGTCGGCATCAGCAGCAGGGGCAGGAGAGGCACCAGAGGTGAGGTCAAAGAGGGAGAGACCGTCTGCCCTATCGCACTGTAAGAAAAGCTGCAGGTCATCTACCCAGACGTCAAAGTCAAAGGCGAGGACACTAGGGGTAGCCATGACAGCAGTAGACTAGCAGTGCGAACAGTAGGGTAAGGGCAGTGCAGTGATAGAGGCGCTGCTCTTACCGGACAGGGCGGCTCGGGCGGCTCGGCGGCTCGGCGGCTCGGCAGGACGGCGGGTCGGCGACACGGCGGCTCGGGCGGCTCGGCGGTTCGGGCGGCTCGGGCGACTCGGCGGCTCGGGCGGCTCGGGCAGCTCGGCAACTCGGCGGCCCGGGCGGTTCGGCGGTCGGCTGCTGGGCGGCTCGGCGGCTCGGCGGCTCGGCTGCTCCGCTGCAGGACGGCTCGGCGGCTCGGGTGCTCGGCTGCTGGGCGGCTCGGCGGCTGGTGTGGTTGGTGACGACCGCGGCAGCAGTCGCAGAAGCTGTGGCGACTGCTGCTGCAGAGACGGCTGCGGCTGCTGCCTCAGGGACGGCGGCTGCCGGCCGCTAGGGGCCGCGAAGAGCGGCGGAGAGGCCGTGAAGGGCGCCACGAGGGGCCGTCGAGGGCGGCGACAGGCCGTGAGGAGGCCGCGGAAGGCGGCTCGAGGGGCCGCGAGGGGGCCGTAAGGGGCCGACTGGCGACGGGAGGGGCCGAAGGGGCCGCGGGGGGGGCCCGTAAGGGTAGCGCGAGGGGCCGTAAGGGCGGCACAAGGGGCCGTAAGGGCGGCACGAGGGGCCGTGAGGGCGGCGCGACGGGCGCGACGGGCCGTAAGGGCGGCACGAGGGGCCGTGAGGGCGGCGCGACGGGCGCGACGGGCCGTAGGGGCGGCGCGACGGGCCGTAAGGGCGGCGCGACGAGCCGTAAGGGCGGCGCTAGGGAGCCGTGAGAGGGCCGCTAAGGGCGACGCGACAGGGCCGTGAGGGGCCTAGCGAGGGCGCGACGGTAGGGAGAGCACACAGGGCGCGACTCGGGCCGGAGCGAAGCGCGCTCCGGGCAGGAAAAAAAAAAAATCGTGGTGGTGGGCCCTAGGAATCGTTCCCACTAGGGAACCTGCTCTGATACCATGAGAAGAAACGAGGAATGAATGACTAAGGGAAAGTTGGGTACAAATGTAAACCCTAGAAAACTGTACCCCATATGTGCTACCCCACTATAGCCTACAGTAGCTATGTCATATAAATCTGACAGGGCTGAGTCGATATGGTGCTCGGAAGGTCGGTTTTGAACCAGGTTCTTCGATGATCTCGTGCTGGTGGGTTCGGTATGGCGGCAACTGGTCTGGAAGGTCGTCAGGGAGAACGTCTTTGAACTCTTCTAGAAGTTTTTGGATTGCTGGTGGAAGCTCGAGCGTTTTTCTCTCTCCTTCGTCCTCGTTGGTAACCAGTGCAACAAACCCTGCCATGGTTCGCTTCACGTCCTTCTCGAAGCGTGCGAGAGTCTCCTCCGGAATATCTCCCGTGTTGCTCCAATTCGGAAGAGGAACTCTTCTGTCTTGATTGTAAATACTCGCCGTGCGGGTGACCCAGTTGATCTCGGGGTTGAACTTCTTCAGAAAATCTCTCCCAATAATCAAGTCTAGCCCTTTGATGTTGGTGACAGGTAGGGTCGGTTTCCAGCGAAGAGGACCCATCTGCAGGTGTAACGCTGCTTCGCCGTAGACTTGTAATTTGCTTCCGTCGACCATCGTAGCTGTGAAGTTTGAAGGCGTGTACTTCTTTTTGATGCGTTCGAGGTTTGCTTTGTCGCATACTGAATGGGATGCTCCGCTGTCCACGAGTGCTTGGAGGCGTCGTCCATTGCAGATCACCTCGAGCAAAAGTGGTTGGCGTTGCTCGTTGTACCCGTTGATCGTCTCGTTGATTGGATCATATGGCATTTCCCATAGCTCTGTGTTTTCTCCTGGGGTGGCAGATGGCCGGTCCTGCCGTTCCCTATTGCCATGATTTTTTGTTGTCGTTGACGACGTGGTTCTCGAGCTCGTAGTAGAATTCATAGATGGGGTAGATACCGTAGATGTTTCAGATGTTGCAGATGCATCTGTAGAGGAGGTTTGAGGTCGTCGCGCTTCATGTTGACCTCCAGCTCCCTCTTGAGCTGCTTCAGCGCCACCGACTTCTTCCGTGGGGACCGGTTGGTCGACGTGGGCTGGTTTTTCAGAGAGAGGACGATGTCGTCGTTGGAAGATCGATCTTCCATGCTCCGTTGTTGGTTCCCCATGCGCAGCTGCTGTAGTTGTCGTATCGGTACATTCTTTTTCTTCTGGAGCCTCTCTTGTGATTTCACAAAGGCCGTAGACCCAAGGGAATTTTTTCCAAGTAAAGCATCCTTGTATGATATTTTGAAGGGGTGCTTACTTTTTACAGGGCCTTTTTGGAGTTGTCCGGGTCCAGCAGGGTCTTGTGTCGCGGAGATTTTATTTCCCTCGGCGATTTTCCCTGGCAGAGTCCGTTCGTGGTTTGAAAAATTCACTCCACGATCCTCCAATATTCGCATTAAATCTGCTCCAATGCTGCGGTTCCTAAGCGCTGAACGTGCAGTTTTCATTTCGTCACAATCGATGAGTCGATGTCCGGGCTTGCCGCAGAAAGAACACTTAGATTTGTTCTTCTTTGGTCTTGCCTTCGCGTCGATTCGATCGAGTTCCCTCGGGTCGGCGTACGTGGGGTTAGCCAAGCGTCCTCCATGTCGTCTAGCTCGTCCATGAAGTCGTCGTGTTCCGATCGTGGTTACGTCGAAACGTTCCGCTGCCGAAACGACATCGTTGTAGCTGCTCCAATTTGCGGCCGCAACATGTTGTCGTGTTTCTTTTTTCAGCCCCGCGATGAATGCTCTAATTTTTTCGCCTTCTGTGACGTCGGGGATGCGGTTGAACAACTCCTCCATTTGTTGCGTATAGTTCGCGACGCTCCCGATTTGTCGATGACGATGTATTTTGTCGCGGGCGACAAACGCTGCATTAATCGGCTCAAAACGTTGTAGTAATCGTTCTCGGAACTGCTGCCACGTCGCTTCACCTTGGTTTGATAAACCGCTTCCGCTTATCCATTCAATTGCTGGTCCGCGCAGTAGTGTTGCTGCAAAATCAATTCTGTTTCTGTCGAGTGTTGGTGCTGTCCATCCAATGGCGGCGAAATAAATTTCGATCGCCAAAAGCCAGCGCCTAGCGTCGATTTCCCCATCAAAGGTGTTGGGGGCTCGAATTTCTTGGGCCTTGGGAAAATTTCGCGACTGCTGCGAAGTCACGATCGATTCTGCTTCTGTCGCAATTTTCGCCATGACGCGCGCTTTCACCCGAAGTCGTTCGATCCGTCGCGCGTCGGTCTCGCTACTTCTGCACCGCTCGATATAGTTCCCGACAATTCGCAATTGTCGTCCCTGTATCGCAAACGTTTTTGCCAACAATCGAACTCACGATCCTGTTCAAAAAACGCGCGAGGAGGGTTATTAAAAAAACGCGGAATCTGGTGCTTACCAGCGTCGGCGCCGAATTCGTCACCCCCGGCGGTTTTTCGAAGCAGGAATTTCTTGAGCGCGCTGCTTAGTTGAAACTCCGCGAGTGAAAACGGCTCTGATCACCAAGTGTCACAGGATCGAATTTCCACTCGAGAATGTTGCACTAAAGGTGAGTACGAGGCGTATTTATACTCAGAAATACATAGAAACAACAGATAATCCGAACCTTCGGGAACGCGCTCTTCTAGAATAGATAATCACAAGTGCGCATAAGCACGCAAGCCCATTGGCACTTCGGATTATGGCGAGATTACGCCTTGTACACCACTGTCGGTGCTGTCGGTGCCGTATAATGTAAATGTCGGTGCCGAAAATACCAAATAAGTGAAATAATCGGAAAGCTCTAGAAAATAGAATAGTGGTCCGATTGAGGTGAAATAAAGTGCAAATGAAAGAGGAAAATAAGGAGAATAAGATGGAGTAAAAATATGGAAATGAGAAATATGTCGAACGTCGGCGTACTCTCACATATATCGTGGAGATGACGGTTGGAGTGAGTCTGAATCGTTTAGCGATAGTGCCCGTGTACTTTTCGGCGCTGAGGTAGATTGCGTTGTCGCTGTCTTGAATGTTCAGTCTCAGGTACTGTGTCACGGTAGTCGTGACGGTGAGTGTCAAATCCCGCTGTAGCTCCCCTTCAAACCAGGTTGTTATGTTGTCGGTAGAGCCTATGTAGAGGAGGTCGTCTACGTAGACGATGAGTAGGATGTAGTCAGTCCCCTTGGTGAGTCGGTACATTCCTTGGTCGTGCGGTAATTGGAGGAATCCGATGCGGATTAGGCGGGCGTGAAGGTGTAGCTGCCACAGTCTCGGGGCTTGTTTGATCCCATACAACGATTTTTCCAGCTGACAGACTTGGTTTGGGCCTGCGTTAGACCCGTGCGGGAGTTCGACGAAGATCTCAGCATCGACGTGGGCGTAGAGGAATGCGTTGGCGACATCGATTTGCCGAAGCTTCTTCCGGTTCATGGCGGCTATCGCGAGGAGAATCCGCAGTGAGGTATGTCGGCTCATTGGTGCGAATGTTTCCGTGAAGTCTCGTCCTTGCTCTTGGTCAAAGCCACGCACGACCCATCTGTTAAAATCCTAAGCACCTAGGAAACTAGGTGAAGGCTTAGGAGGCATAGTGAGTGTAGGAACCATGCTAGGGTTCAATGTCGAGAGAGTTTGAGAAGGAATGATGTGGATTGGGGCAAGGAGGGGGATACAATGAAGTGTCGAGCAATTTACTGTACCCCCTAAGGCTAAACCCACTACAGCCTAGATAGCAGTAAACTTATAATTTGACACACCCCCATAGGCGAAGTGGGGGATAGCAAACACAACAAAGCGGTCACAAGACCAGTCAGGAGAAGAAACAAATCAAAGCAAGCTCAGGGTGGATCTCAAGATCACCACGCACTCTGAGCACTAGCAAGCGGCCACAAGGCCAGTCCAAGAGGTTACATAAGATATACAGGTGCGACTACAAGCAGGGCAAGGCTACGGCAGACGAGCGAAAAAGTCAACAAACCACCGCCTCACCCTCCCCCCACAGTGGCACGTGCGGCCGTGAGAGAGAGAGGAGGGGCGGCTGCTGGCTCCTCACACCCGCCACCCCCATACCCTCCAAGATCCCGCCACCCCCATACTCCCCGCCCCCACTGCTGCACACGCAGCAGGGGGATGGAGGAGAAAGGGGGGGGGAAGGGCAGGGTAGGGGCTGTGCATGGCGCGTGCAGAGGGCAGCAGGGCGCACGGGGCGCACAGGGCAGCAGGGCAGCAGGGCGCACAGGGCAGCAGGGCAGCAGGGAGCGCGGGGCGCACAGGGCTGCAGGGCGCGTGGGGCGCACAGGGCAGCAGGGCAGCAGGGCGCACAGGGCTGCAGGGCAGCAGGGCGCGCGGGGCGCGCAGGGCTGCATGGTGCGTAGGGCGTGCAGGGCAGCAGGGCAGCAGTGCGCACAGGGCTGCAGGGCAGCAGGGCGCACAGGGCTGCAGGGCAGCAGGGCGCGCGGGGCGCGCAGGGCTGCAGGGCGCGTAGGGCGCGCAGGGCGCGCAGGGCTGCAGGGCGCGCGGGGCGCACAGGGCAGCAGGTCGCGCGGGGCGCACAGGGCAGCAGGGCAGCAGGGCGCACAGGGCTGCAGGGCAGCAGGGCACGCGGGGCGCACAGCCCCCCACTGCTGCACCCGCAGCAGGGGGATGGAGGCGAAGGGGGGGGGGGGGGGGGGGGGGGGGGGGGGGGCTGGTGCTGCAGATCCCCTCCTGCCACCCGCTGAACCTCCAAGCTCCCCCATACTCTCCCCCCACAGCAGCAGGCGCAGCCGTGAGAGGGGAGGAGGCGTGGAAGCAGCAGATCCCCTCCCCCCCACTGCTACACTCGCAGTAGAGGGATGGAGGAGAAGGGGGGGGGGGGGGGGAGGGGGGGCTGGTGCTGCAGATCCCCTCCCCCCCAGGGATGGAGGAGAAAGGGGGAGGGGGGGGGGGGGGGGGGGGGCTGGTGCTGCAGATCCCCTCCTGCCACCCCCTTAACCTCCAAGCTCCCCCCCCCTTCCCAACACAAGGTGCGGCAGGGAGAGAGAGAGAGGAAAAGGGGGGGCGGGGTGGGGCTGATACTGCAGATCCCCTCCCCCCCACTGCTGCTCCACTATCCGTCACCCCCCAGGGATGAAGGAGAAGGGGGGGGACGGGGGAGGTTGGTGCTGCAGATCCCCTCCCCCCCACTGCTGCACCCGCAGCAGGGGGATGGAGGAGAAGGGGGGAGCGGGGGGGGCTGGTGCTGCGGATCCCCTCCCCCCCACTGCTGCTCCACAATCCTTCACCCGCCAGGGATGGAGGAGAAAGGGGGGGCGGGGGGGGCTGGTGCCGCAGATCCCCTCCTGCCTCCCCCTGAACCTCCAAGCTCCCCCCCCCCTCCCAACACAGGGTGCGGCAGGGAGAGAGAGAGGAGGAGGCGTGGCGGCAGCTGCTGCTGCTGAGGCACATCAGCCAACCCCTCACACCCTCTCCCTCCCGTCCCCATGGAGGGGGGGGAGGGGGGGGAGGGGGGCGGGTGCGGAGCTGCGCGTGCGACTGCAGGGCGCGCGGGCAGGAAGAAACCGTCACCCCTCTTGCCACCCCCTCACCCTCCATGATGCGACGGGGCACCGGGGCCGCGGCTAGGGACGACAGGTCGCGAGGGGCCGAGGCTAGGGGCTACGGGGCACCGGGGCCGAGGCTAGGGGCGACAGGGCCGCGGTTAGGGGCGGCAGGTCGCGAGGGGCGGTAGCTAGGGGCGACGGGGCGACGGGTCAACGAGGGCCGCGGCTAGGGGCGACGGGGCGACTGGTCGCGAGGGGCCGTAGCTAGGGGTGACGGGGCCAAGGGGCCGCGGCTAGGGGCGACGGGTCGCGTATGGCCGAGGCTAGGGGCGACGGGGCACCGGGGCCGCGGCTAGGGGCGACAGGTCGAGAGGGGCCGAGGGTAGGGGCGACGGGGCACCGGGGCCGCGGCTAGGGGTGACGGGTCACGAGGGGCCGAGGCGACGGGACGGCGTGGCCGCGGCTAGGGGCGACGGGGCGACAGGGGTCGCTACGGGCGACGGGCTAGGGGCGACGCCAAGGGGCGACGGGCCTAGGGGTGTCGAGCGCGAGCGACGGGCCACGGGGCCGGGGCCTGGGGGCGACGGGCCGAGGGGCAACGGGCCTAGGGGCGACGGGCGACGGGCCGTGCCGAACGTCGAGAGTAGGGCCGCACGAGGGTGGCGCGCAGGGCAGTAGGTGGTGGGCCCAAGGGTCGAAACTGCTCTAATACCATGTTAGAATCCTAAGCACCTAGGAAACTAGGTGAAGGCTTAGGAGGCATAGTGAGTGTAGGAACCATGCTAGGGTTCAATGTCGAGAGAGTTTGAGAAGGAATGATGTGGATTGGGGCAAGGAGGGGGATACAATGAAGTGTCGAGCAATTTACTGTACCCCCTAAGGCTAAACCCACTACAGCCTAGATAGCAGTAAACTTATAATTCGACACCATCGTGCCTTGAATTTGTCGATTGTTCCGTCGGCTTTTGTTTTCACGCGGAAAAGCCATTTTCCCGTGAGAATGGTCTTGTTGCGTGCCACTCCGATAGGCACGACTTTCCAAGTGTTGCGTTCTTGTAGCGCCTTTAACTCGTTGTCCATGGCTTCTCGCCATTTTTCCTTGTGTTAACCCCCCCAGAGCCTGCTGGATGTTGGCAGGCTCCTTTGTCATAATGTTATGTTTTGTCTAGCCTGCAGTGGGGTACTCAATAGTGAGTACAGCCCAATTTAGGGTTTGCTATATGTACTCAACTGCTTGCTAGTGAAATCCTCTCTTTCTTCTTTCTAACTTTCAACTGTATTCTAACATGGTAGCAGAGCTGTTACGCTCTTGGCCTGTGGGCCCACCTGCTTCCGCTGCTTTCCTGTCTGTCGCGCGCCCCGTGGCGCGCGACGCTGTTTTTTCTTCCCGCCACGCGCTCGGGGCGCATGACGGTTTTCTGCCCGCCGCGCGCCCCGGGCGCGCGGCGGTTTCTGCCCGCCGTGTGACCCGAGGCGCGTGGCGGCTTCCTGCTTCTTACGTCGCCCCCCCTGGAGCCCGTCGCGTCACCCCGCAACCCACGCGCGGCCCTCGCTGCCCCGTCGCGATGCCCTGGGGAGCCGCTCGCGGCCCCCTGCTGCCCCGTCGTGGCGCCCTGGGGAGCCGCGCGCGGCCCCCCGCGATCCCGTCACGGCGCCTTGGGGTGCCGCGCGCTGCCCCCGCTGCCCTGTCGCGCCGCCCTGGGGAGCCGCGCGCGAACCCCCACTGCCCCGTCGCAGCGCCCTGGGGAGCCGCACGTCGCCCCCCCTCTGTCGCCCGTCACGGCGCCCTTAGGGGGGCCTCCCGTCTTCGTCGTGGCGCCCTGCCGTGCAGCTGCCCTGCCCCGGCCCTGTCGCGACCCTGCCCCCCCCCCCCCCCCCCCCCTTCACCTCCCGACCCGCCATGTCCGGCCCTGCCTTGTGTTAGGGTTTTGGGGTGGCGAGTAGGGGGTGGCGGGTGTGTGGACTCCCCTGCTCCTCCTCCTCCTCTGTCTCCCACTGCTGCAGCTGCCGCTGAGGGGGTTGGGTGTGTGGGAGCCGAAGGAGTGGTGCTAGGGGGGTGTCGTGTGAGTGAACCTAGGGGTGCAGCAAGGGGTGTGTGAAAGGGGGGTGGGACAGTTAGGGGGAGGTTGGGCGGAGGCAGCCGTCGTGTCGCCAGCAGCGCCAGTAGTCCGGAGGCTACAATCTCCGGTAGCCCAGCGAGCCTGCTGCGCCAGTCGCCCGTGGGTCCGTTGCTCCTGCAGCTCAGAGTTAGTCGCGGAGCCAGTTACTCCAGTAGTCCGGAGGCTACAATCTCCGGTAGCCACAGTGCGCGCCGCTCCTGTTGCCCGTGTGTCTGCAGCTTCAGCCGTTGCCTCCTCTCTCCTTCCCTATCAGTCCAGCTCCTCCTCCTCACTTGCCCTCAGTGATAGCCTCTAGCTTTGCTTATATTTGTGAACTATAAACTGCTGCTCCTTGTACTTGTGCTCAGATTGTGTGGTGACGTTGTGATCCACCCTGAGCTTGTTTTGCTTTTGCTTGCTTGTGCTGATTACACCCCACTTTGGCTATGGGGGTGTGTCAGAATGTTATGTTTTGTCTAGCCTGCAGTGGGGTACTCAATAGTGAGTACAGCCCAATTTAGGGTTTGCTATATGTACTCAACCGCTTGCTAGTGAAATCCTCTCTTTCTTCTTTCTAACTTTCAACTGTATTCTAACATCCTTAGGTGGTGCTGCTCCGTGGACAGCGGTGACGAGTCCCAGTATCTGCAGTCCACTCTGTGTGTAGCGGGGGAGATTTGCGTCCTCGGGATAAGCTGCTTCATCTCCTGCTTCTGGAGCCGGTAAGAAATTTGGTCCTATGCGTTCGGAGACGTTGGTGTCGACCGGTTTGGGTGTAACGTAACCTGTGTCCGCGAAGTCGGAGTAGGTTTCGGCGTTGACACTTTCGCGAGGGTTTTCGTCATCCATCGGGATGGGCACGGAGCAATACGGGAGAGGTCTGGCTTCTTCCGAAGCTCCGTCCACGTTCTGCTCGTCCAAGTCAGCTTCATCTGCTGCTGAGGCGAAAGCTCGGTTGCCACGGAAGCCGCTCGTGAGGTCTCGATTTGCTGCCATGCTGTCCAGGTACGTTTGAAGGGTGAGTCGCTCGTAGAAAATGACATCACGTGCTGCTACTGTTTCTTTCGAGTGGATGTCGAAAATCTTCCATGCGTTGTAATGCTTTTCGATGCCCAGGTGTAGTCCCCACTGTGCACGTTGAGAAAATCTTTTGGCTCTCGCAGTGTGCGGTTTGTACTGTACCATGCATCCGAAAACTCGTAAAATTTTTGTGTTGCCCAATTTTCCTGTCCACAGCAGGTGCGGTGATGCGTTGTTCGGGAGCGATGATGACGAGAGAAAGTTGTGCAGCATGACAGCGTGGTCCATCGCCTCAGGCCACTGGTGGCTGGGCAGTCGCATGCCACGCAACAGTTTGCGCATGGTGTTCTGGAGAGTTATGTTCATCCGTTCTGCCACGCCTTGCTGTTGATGGGCGTAGGGAAGCGAGATGAGTCGCTTGATGCCTCAATATGCGAGGTACTGCCTGAACCTTTGTGACTGATACTCCCCTCCTCTGTCTGACTGGAAGCTTTTCAGCTTTGCTCCCGATTCTTGTTCGGCCACAGGTAGCCAGACGACGAAGGCTTCGAAGGCCATGTCACGACTTGGGAGGTTGAGATGCCAGACGTAACGGGTGGCAGCGTCAATGAAAGTAATCACGTAGTTATATGCTCCTTGTCCTTGTTCGCGAGTATACAGGATGTCGCTGTATACTTTCTCCATTGGTGCGTAGGCTGGAGCTATTGGATTGTGGTGAGAGACGAACGGTTGATGAGGTAAGTCGGCTTCGGGACAGGTAAAGCATGTGCCTCGGACTCGTTGAAGTTCTTTGCCGTCGGGTAGAAGTAGGGAGTCTTTGTCGAGTAATGCTGCCTTGATCGTGTTATTTAACGTCGTGTTGCTTGGATGTCCCAGTCTTTCGTGCCACAGTGATTCGCTCGCACTGTGTCCGGGTGAGCGCCTGTACAGGTCGGAGTTGGAGTAAAATCCCGCGGTGAAGTTGACGCTTCTATGAACTTCGTGTGGAGTGGGAGTTAACTGCTGCGTAGGAGTTGGTGGAGTGTCGTCGAAGGGAACTGGTGCCGTTGAAGAGCCCGTGATAAGTGTCGTAGGTGTTGCTACTGTTGCTGATGTTTTCTCTGCTGCTGTCGATGTTGTTACTTCTTGTCGGATTGTTGCTAATGCCCTTGTCCTTTCTGCTTCAGGTATGGTATGTGAATACCAGAATCCTCCAGGACTGAAGTCGGGATCGAGATCGGGTGGATGTGTCCAAGAAGCGAAGATAACGATGGCGTCGCTGTCGGTGGTACCTTGGTCTGGAACGAAGTCAAGAATGAAGACGTTGTTCTTCAAAACTGCCTTGCCGATATAGAGTCCGCCCTTTCCGTGGAATAGTTTGAATTCCTGAGTGGTGCTGTCTGCTTCGAGATGGATGCCCTTCGCCATCAGTTGACTGACGCTGAGTAGGTTGTAGCCGAGTCCTTCTGCAATCAAAACTTTAGACATTTGTAAAATGACGTTAGTTTCTCGAGACTGAAGTTGCACTATCCCTTGTCGCCGTGTGTGCAGGTTCTGGTTGTTGGCGACGGTGATTACAACTTCGCGCTGAAGTTGGTGTTCCTGTTGAACGAAGCGACCCGAGGAGCACATGTGCTGTTCGCAGCAACTGTCCAAGAACCAAGTGTCTTTCCCGGACGGCTCGCTCTGGGCGATGGCTGCATACGTTCGGTTGGGCTCCAGTGATTCACAGCGAGGAGTGCACTCGTCGAGTTGTTCTTCTGGTGAGTAGAACGGTGGTGATCCGGTGATGCAGGAGTCTGTCATTCTTGTCATACAGCTTACGATGTTTCTTGTTCCTTGTGCAGGTTTTGTCGTTGAAGACGTTGAAGACTGCACTTGATTGGTGGGATGTGCCTGCGTAGAAGCTACTTGGCTGCTTGAAGGACGAAGTTGATGTTGCGGTGTCGTCGACTGCTGTTGATTCGGGCAGTGTGTGCGAGGATGTCCACACGTCTTGCAGAGGTGACAAAACAGTGGGACGTATTGTTGAGTCTGACGGTTGTTTTGTCGATTGTTGTTGTTGTTGTAGCGTCGCTGAGTGTGAAACGCGAATTCTGGTGCTGATGCTTTCTTCTTGTGTCTTTCCTCGTGCAGATCCATATCCTGCTGTTCAGCGTGAATTTCGGCGCAGAGTGCTGCTTTGGAGATTTTCCTGTGAGCTCGAAGGAGTGCTCGAGTGGAGCGCCAATGAGGACCGAGGCCGGCGATGATAACTGTTACAAAGGCTTCTTCGGATATTGTTCCTCCGCATCAAAGGAGTCTGTCGCGCAGTCCACGGCAACGGCTGATACACGCCATTCCCTTTTCGCCGGGTTTCATTTCCAATGTTGTCAGCTGTGCCATGAGACGGCTTTGATTAACACTGTATGTTGCTTGATATAGGCTCTTCAGGTGGTCGTACGCCAGCTCGGCGGAGTTGCCGTATCCTCGATAAGACTAGATGTTCTGGTGCTCGTTTGGAGATAAGTTTCGCAGTAGTATCGTATATGCCATCACCGACTGATATGTGTACTGTTGCTTGTCGTACTGTGTCCCATGTGCTGGATATGGCAGGGACCCATCGAAGAATCCGAGAATTTGCGCGCCCTCCATCATCAGCTCGAACTCGAATGACCATGTATAGAAGTCCTTTCCGTCGAAAAGCGTTGACGTTTGCAGTTTTAGAACATGTGCGAACTGCGATTGCACCTGAAGCGCGTCCAGTGTCTTTTCTTATATAGGTGAAGATTGTTGGTGTGGCGCAAAGCTGATGGAGCCACGTTGAGGCTCGTACGGAGCAAAGGTGGGTTGCTGCTGATTTCCGTGTGCATAGGAGGAACCGTCAAGGCTCATCTGTGTTGCTTTGTTGTTGTTGTCGCTGTTGTTTGATTGTGCATGCTTGCTGGTGTTGCTCGTAGAAGGACATGAAGGAGAAGAATTTCTCCATCATACTTGGGTCGAAGCTTGCTGCTTGATTCCCGGGCGTTTCGGTTGACTCCGCAGCTGGTCTTGTTGACTCCTCTGTCTGTAGGCCAGAGGCTGGAGGTGGAGTAGGAGTAGTGCCGAGAGATCCGTTGGAGGAGCTTCTCTCCTTCTGTGTTGCCATGTCTTGTGTTGTCGTAGAAATTTTGGAAGTCGATCTTGCCCTGTTTGCTCTCATACCATGTTGGGCTGAGAAAAGCCCTTAGGATCTTTCAAGGCTAAGATCGAGGTTGAAGTAGGAATGTTGTAGTTGCGGAAGCATTTTAATATCAGAGTTGCTGAACCACCTTGTACTAGTGTGTGAGAACAAGATAAGTTAATGGTAGCAAAGAGATACCAGCCTTAAATATGATTACAAAGAAAAATGAAAAGTTTTACTTCAACTGTTTTTGCTGTTGCGGTTGGATACAGTGCCGACTCGGGTAACTGCTCAGTATCGAGTCAGTTATGTGTCCTTGCTGTTGCACTGTAATTTTCGTCGAGTCAAAGGTCAGCGACCTTTGACCTTCGAGTAACCTCCAGCGGTTGCTTTTGTCGACTTGTGTTGCTCCACTGTAGTCTGCTCCGTTTCGTGTCGATACTTCGATACTTCAGAAGCGTTTTAAGTTACTTGTTTCCAACAATCACGAAGTCACCACACATTCCGAGCACAAGCAAATAGCCACAAGACCAGTTCACATGCAGTGTTATATAAAAGGAGAACAAACAGTACAGTGATCATAGCCTAGCAAGAGTAAGCATGCAGGTATTTATATAGATCACAGTACAAGCAAAGTCACGCAGTGAGCAAGTGAGGCAAAGTAGGCACAAGGCCTAAAACAGTAGAGAAACGCTGATGATTATCAGACTAAAGTGCCTTCGTGAATATATCAGCAGTGTTGCCCCGAGTGGCCACGTACGCAAGACGAAGCTGACCACGCTGCTGCAACTCTCGAGCAACGAAGTACCGCAGAGCGATGTTCTTCGTTCTGTGCTCCAGTTTGTGCTCTTCACACAAGGAAATTATGGCCTTGTTGTCTACGTATAGATTTGGAGGAGAACGAGGCTGTTCTCTCAAGTTGGTCAGCAGGTAGGTGAACCAGCGTAACTCCTGTGCAGCCATGGCCCCTGCGTATATCTCAGCCTCACAACTGGAACTGAGAATCGAAGACGAGCAGGTAGACCGCCAGGAAACAGAGCTGGAACCGAGGCTGAAGGTGTAACCCTGTGACGACCGCTACGTAGCCAAGTCGCCAACCCAAGAAGCGTCTGCGTGTGCAGTGAGGACAACTGGACCCTGTCCTCCAAGCATGAGCCCCATGCTCGAAGTACAGCACAAGTAGCGCAACACCCTCTTAGCGGCCTCCAAGTGCTCTGGTCGGTGTCTCCCGGACGCAACGTAGCGTGCCAGGATGCTAAGAGGGTAGGCAAGGTCAGGTCGAGTGCAGCGTGCCAGGATGCTAAGAGGGTAGGCAAGCTTAGGTCGAGTGCAGGTCATCAGGTACATGAGGCAGCCCACAAGCTCTGGATACGGGCCACTCAGCTCTATGGACTCGTCCGAAGGTGGAGCTGAGAGCGAGTGACCGGTAGGCAGAGGAGTGGACTGTGGCAAGGAGTGCCGGAAGCTGAAGCGCTGAAGGACCTGGTGCACCATGTGTGACTGAGTCAGGGTGATGGTGCGCCGTGCTCTGTCCCGGGTGATCTGCAAGCCAAGATAGCCGCGCAGTTCACCCATGTCAGTGTACGTGTGTCTCTTCTGCAGCTCCGACTTCACAAGGGTCAGTGCCTCAGTATCAGCAGTGGCAAAGACCAAGTCGTCGATATACATGAGGACGTAGAACGGCGGCAGCGAAGTTTCGGTGCGTAGAAACAGCGACGGGTCAGCAGTTGAAGGAGCAAACCTAAGAGCCGCAAGCGTCGTCCTCAGTGTGTCGTGCCACTCGCGAGGCGCCTGGCGGAGACCGTAGACTGGCCGCCGGAAGCTCCATTGGGTACCTGCTGGAAACGACCCAGTGAAGCCAGGTGGGCGGCGCAGCCAGATCTCCTCGTGCAGGCTGCCCTGCAAGAAAGGTGTGCTGAAGTCCAGAGAGTGCACCTCGTAGTCACGCTAAGCGGCGACGTGCAGCAGTACCCGAAGAGTGGTCATCTTTGGGGTAGGGGAGAAGGTCTGGAAGAAGTCAAGTCACTGTCGCTGACTAAAGCCTCGTGCAACGTAACGGGCCTTGAAGACAGGCGGAGAACCCGGCGGCCGCTTCACCATGAGAATCCACATGCCATCGACTCAAAAGTCCCGCAAGAGGTCGGAGGAGAACTCACCACCTCTGTCAGAGTGCAGACACAGGACCGGAAGGTCCTCACAGAACCGCTCGTGGAGCTGGAGACGGACTGCGCGGATCCAAGGGATCAAGACATCAACGACCTCCTCACCTTTGCTGCACAAGGGTAAGACCGTGGTGTAACGCGCGTAGTCGTCAACAACCAGCAGAATGTTGCGCTCGCGGCCCTGTCCACTGACGCAGGCTGGGCCCCACACGTCCATGTGGAGAGTCTGCAGGGGAGCAGTCGTCGGGGGAAACGAGGAGGAGTGAGGAGCGGCGGGCTGCTGCCCCTCAATGCAAGGAAGGCAGGGCAGGGCAGGCGAGGGCGGGAGGGGAGGGAGAGACCTGGGAAGACTAGAAACAAGGAGGCGGGAGCGCATGCCACGAAGGCGTGGCAGGGAGGGGGGACCAAGGCGGTGGTGCCACAGGAGAGTCTGGTGCGACAGGAGGCGACATGAGCAGGGGGGTGCTACCTAACCTGACGCGGACACCTGAGCAGACGCAGCTACCTGAGGAGGCTCAGTATTCAGTGTGTACAGACTCGACCCAGGCCGACGGGTGAACGTGGCCAGGTGACGCCCCGTCCGTGTACACGTGCAGATTGATACATGCTGACCCCCAGGAGTGGTGGTAGTGACCATCGCATCCTGGAGGGCAGCGGTACTCACCAAGTTCGTAGAGAACGAGGGGAGGTGAAGACCTGACAGTGAGCCGGACGGAACCGCCGAACACGGGAGAACAGTGGAGGAACGGGCAAGAATTCGGCCCCCTGAGGGGTCAGCCATTTTGACTGGAACAGGTGCAGAGAGTGGAGTGAGGGTGGTAGTGTCGCGAAAGAAACAACGGGAAGCACCTGAGTCAAGTGTGAAGGTGTGCAAGGCCTCAGCCGGCGCAGTACCAGGGAGAGCAGACTCACTAGCATCTAGAGCAGCAGCCTCTATACCTGGGTCGGGTGCCCCACACAGGTAACAGTCACCCTCAGCACTAGCAGACAAAGCATACCTGGCAGCAAGGTTAGCATCATAGTCAAGAGCAAAGATATCAACTCCAGACCTAAGCAGCTCTGCCCAGCGGGGGCACTCAGCCTCGTCACCAAACTCTGCGCGCCAAGCGTCGTCTAGGCGGGAAAAGCAGCGGTGCTGAGAGTGAGGCTTCCCGGTTGTCTGACCAGCACAGTCACCCGTGCGAATGACATACGAGCAGCGAACACTACCCCCAGACGCCCCACGCTGAGCAAACCACTCACGAAGGTGCTGGGGAGAAGGGGTCTCACTCCGACGCTGCTGCTGCTGCCTCTGGCCACCGCCAGAACCTCCCCTCGGAACATCTCCAACCCGACTGCCACCACTCCCACTGCTGCCACTACCGCCACCCCCACCGCTTCCACCGCCGCTGCCACCAAAGCCCCTACTCCCGCCACCACTCCCACCGCTGCCACCACCTCCACTACCTCCACCACCTCCACCGCCGCCCCCACTACCACCCCAACTGCCACCGTCACCACTCCTGGCACCCTTGCCCTTGCTGCTGCGGCGCTTCCCACTAAGAGCAGAAGTAGCCCCGACATCCGCAGCACCACGGATGTCAACAGCAGCAGTAGAGGCGTAGGAGGGGGCAAGGGGGGAGGGGGAACACCCCTCAAAGAAGGGTGTGCGAGGAGTGCCACGAGTGGCACCTACAACAACTACGCCAGTCTCAGCTGCAAGGAGGTGCTGCTCGAGCAGGTCAACAGTGAGGTCTGTGGGGTCAAGTGCGAGAAAGTGGTCCCTGACAGCGCGAAGAGAGCCAGGGAGGCGGGTGACTATGAAGTAGAGAGTGATGTACATCGGGGGCGGGTTCCTGTCAAGGAACTCTGCTGGGAGGGCAGCGCGGTAGCGAGCGTCGCTATTGCGAAGGTGGAAAACGAGGTCCTCTACCGTGGCAAAGGCGGACAGCTCGGGAAACAGGTAGGGCAGTAGAAGACGGCCTAGAGCAGAAGTGGCAGGGGAGGAGTAACCAGCGACTACAGCGTCGTACAGTGCTTTAGCAGTCTTGTGCTGTCGGAAGTGAGCGCGTTCGGCTAATGGAAGGTGGTTGCGAACGGCTAAGCGACCAGCAGCGTCACGGGTAAGCCACTGTGAGCGAGTCACACTGTCAGCTGTGGCGGGAGGGGCGAGAGAGGCTCCAGACGTGTGGTCAAACAACGAAACGCTGACTCTGGAGTCACTCAGTAGGTACAGTTGTAAGTCGTCGAGCCACGTGTCAAACTGGATCGGACGGTCCTCATGGTCGAAGGTGAGAACACTAAGAGAAGCCATAGCAGGCAGAGCAGGGTGGCGCGCTACTAGCAGAGCAGCGCGCAGAGCAAGGCAGGGCGGCGCACGCCTAGGGCGCCCAGCGGGGCGGCACACAGCAGGGGCGGCTGCAGGGGCAGGTGGTAGCCGGGCGGCGCAGGCAGCAAAAGGGCGGCGAGTGGGCTACCAGAGGACGGCGAGCGGGCTGCAAGGGGGGAGCGAGCGGGCTGCCAGAGGGCGGCGAGCGGGCTGGAAGGGGCGGCGAGCGGGCCACAAGGGGCGGCGAGCGGGCTGCAAGGGGCAGCGCACAGGCTGCAAGAGGGCAGCGCGCGGGCTGCTAGGGGCGGCGAGCGGGCCGCAAGCGGGTGGCGAGCAGGCTGCAGGGGCGGCGAGCGGGCCGCAAGCGGGAGGCGAGCGGGCGGCAAGGGCGGCGAGCGGGCCGCAGGCGGGCGGCTAGCGGGCTGCAGGGGCGGCTCGTGGGCCGCAAGCGAGCGGCGAGCGGGCTGCAGGGGCGGCTAGCGGGCCGTAAGTGCGGCGAGCGGGCCGCAAGGGCGGCGAGCGGGCCGCAAGCGGGCGGTGAGCGGGCGGCAATGGCGGCGCACGGGCTAAAGGGGCGGCACGACGGCTGCAGGGGCGGCTCGCGGGCTGCTAAGGGCGGCATGACGGGCTGCTAGGGGCGGCTCAGCGACTAGCAGGGCGGCGGGCCGTTAGGGTAGGGCTGCAGGGCAGCTAGTGGGGCAGCTATGTGGTGGGCCCTAAAAAAAAAAAATCGGTCCTAGGGAAGGACCAGCTCTGAAACCATGTTAGAATCTAGAACGAGAATGAATGCATTGAAGAGAAGTTGGGTACAAGTACTAACCCTAATTGGGTTGTACCGCTTATGGGCTACCCCACTAAAGCCTACACAATGTAAGCACTATAGCATTCTGACACTAATTTCTTGCTTGGTAGTGTACCCCTTTTCCTCCCCTATTTGTACTTCACTCTCTATAGTGAAACTCCTCTTTCTTGCTCCAATTCTCTCGATATTCATGCCTGGCCTAAACCCTAGGATGGCTCCTAGTCTCACCCTCTAGCTACTATTCTGATATGGTTTCAGAGCTGGTTCCATCCTGGAACCTTCCTGTAATTTTAAGAGATATGGACCCACACGCACGCGGCCTGTTTTGCCCTGCGTCCTCGCGCCCGCAGCGCCTGCCCGTCCCATCTCGTCGCGCCAGTGGTGCCTGCCCGTCACGTCGAGTCGCGCCCGAAGCGCCCGCCCGTCCCGTCCCGTCGTTCCTGTTGCGCTCGCCCGTCCCGTCCCATCGCGCCTGCTGCACCTGCTCGCCCCGTCCCGTGCGCTGCCCCTTCGCCCCGCCGCTGGTCGTGAACTCCAGCGGCGCACGTCGCTGGCGCCAGCACCTTCTATAGCGGGGGGGGGGGGGGGGGGGGGGGAGATGAGTGGGTGACAGGCTATGGGAGGAGATGCAGTGAGGGGGTGGTGAGCGAGATGCTGTCAAGCCAGCAGCCGCCCCTCCTCTCTTTCTCACTGTCGAACGTGCAACTGTGGGTGGGAGGGTAAGAGAGAGTGGCGGACGAAGCAGCCACGCATATGCAGCTGCTGCCCTCTTCTACCGTGGCACCTCCTGCTGCAGCCCCTGTCGCCACCTTCGTTTGTCTCGTCTCTCTGCTGCTGTTGAGCGGCAGGTGCTGTCGCTGAGCCCTGCGTTGCCGCCACCCTTTCTCGCCGCACGCACCTGCTCTCCAGGCTACCTGCGCCACATGCACCTACTGTTGTCTGTTTCTCTCTTGCCTCAGGGCTTACTGCAGCTGTATCTGCCACTACTGGACTAGTTGTCACTGCTCTTGCGTGCTGCTGCTTTGTTGTGCTTGGTGTACCCTTGCAGGTTGTGTCTTGCACTTGGCTATTCCTTCATGCAGTTAAGGGGGGATGTCAGAATTATATTGTTATAATTGCATGTAGTTCTAGCTGTAGTGTAGTTATCCTAATTTCCTGCTTGGTGGTGTACCCCCTTTCCTCCCCTATTTGTACTTTACTCTTTATAGTGAAACTCCTCTTTCTTGCTCCAATTCTCTCGATAGTCATGCCTACCCTAAACCCTAGGATGGCTCCTAGTCTCACCCTCTAGCTACTATTCTGACAAATAGGCTAACGAAGCATCCAGAATTCACCTTTTACTTGGTAGGTACTTACTTCTTCCAATGGGTCTTTATTTTAGACACTACACAAGAGAGAAATTTTCGAGCCTTTTACATGTCCATGCCACATAGCGCAGTGTTAAACTTTTATATCTGCATCTTCTGATTGTATATATGAAAGTTCTCGTTTTGTTTTTATGGATGTTTTAATAATACCAGCTGTCATGTTACAGTTTTGTGGGCAAAACAAGTTTCCCTAATAAGAGCATGTTCATGTGTACACCTCAGTGGCATTTGATTTTCTGGTTACCATCACTTCACGAATTTCAGGGGCCTATCATATCACCCAGTGAACAATCCGACTTCGCGACAGAAATCAATGAGGGCGTTGCGCTGAAGTAGGCAGCCAACCAGTTTGCTGCGAGAACGATGGGTCTTATCCACGATTGGCTGATTCAGATACGCCTTGAGTTTTGGATATCGCTCGTTCGCCAGTCGCTGGTTCCCCCCACCTTCCCCGTGGGAATTGCGTCTCTCAACCAAGCGCGGGGAACACAGGTGGAACATCCTGGCGGAAGGGGTGGAGGAGCTGAAGTACCATCCCAGCAATCGCTAGACTGCTGACTGCAGAGGAACCTGTTTCCAAGCCACCTCCTTCAGTTCGCCAACCTAAGACGTAGCCATGGCTTCCGTCACCATGCAGGCTGCCTCCGTCGTGGCTAGGTCCACTTTCCTTGGCGCGGGTTCCTCGCGCCTCGCCAGGTCGACCCGTGTTAACGCACAGCCGACCTCCATCTCCGCCCTGAAGATTGAGGCTAAGGGCAACTGGCTCCCTGGGTCCACCTCCCCGGCGTGGCTCGATGGCAGGTAAATGCTGCTCGATCCATTGACCCGCCCTAACATTTCAGCCTCATTACTACCGTGTAATAACTACCAGTGTCCTACGTAGGCGACTAATGCCTTCGCTTCTCTTTCTCATGATTCCAGCCTTCCCGGCGACAACGGCTTCGATCCCCTTGCCCTGGCTGAGGATCCCGAGAACCTCAAGTGGTACGTCCAGGCCGAGCTCCAGAACGGCCGCTGGGCCATGCTCGGTGTTGCCGGCATGATCATCCCCGAGGCTCTGACCTCCGCTGGGCTCCTGAACGTGCCAGTGTGGTACGACACTGGTGTCGCCGAGTTCTGGTGCCCCACTCCCACCCTGTTCGCGATCGAGTTCATCCTGTTCAACTTTGTGGAGCTTCTGAGGTGGCAAGACATCAAGAAGCCCGGAAGCGTGAGCACCGACCCGTTCGGCAACACTCTCGCCCCTGGTGAAGTTGGTTACCCCGGTTTCAACCCCATGGGTATGGGAACCGACTTCCGCAGCAAGGAGAGCGAGCTGGCTAACGGTGAGCACCACTACACCGCTTCAGTTTATTGCGATACAGTAACGCCCACTTAGATCAATACTCTATGTTTGTCCGACTAATTCACTTGTGCATTTATGTTTTCAGGCCGTACCGCCATGATCGCGTTCTTGGGTTTCATCGTCCAGTCGCACATCACTGGTGCCGGTCCCTTTGCCAACCTGGCTGCCCATCTTGCCGACCCATGGAACACGACCGTCTTCCAGAGCCTGGACAAGTTCCTGTCTTAAGCTGTATATCTTGATAACGTATTGAAAATTTGATTCAGCAAACATAAATACATGAATCATTGCGTAAGCACGGTATTTGTATATCTTAGGAGGTAATTTTGTTAGATTCTGTGGGCTAAAGACATCCAGTTCAAAAGCAAGTCACACTAAGCCCTTGAATTGGTAGCCAGGACGCTCAGTACTGCCGCTAGTGAAGCACTAGTGGGGTGAATGTTGCATGAACCCGTTACTGGTGACTTTACCCATCCAGCAGCACATAGGGAACAATCGTCACCAACATGACCTGGTGTGGTTGGCACACATGGCAGGCAAGACACAATAAATTGCATGGGAGGTTTTTTAACCCAAAAGACCTCTAGACCAGCACCAGGTGTTGGTAAATTGCCAGAAACATACTCCGCTTTGTTTATGCATGCGGCATTCATATCTCCATACATACCCCAGTTGCAGTCACATGTGCCTGTGAAGTCGAGGCACCGACCAAACCCAGAGCATGCAGTGTTTCTCCCATGGCCATCATCAGGAGCTGGACACGCCAGCGAAACAAATGGGCAGTCTTCTGGGCAGCAAGAAGACTCAGCAGCACTGCTTTCAGAAGTCTCGTTCGGAGGATAGAAATTGCCCGGAAATGCAGAATCCATACTGGACTGGGAGCACCGCTCTCCAGTTTCACAGATGTTGTTCCCACAGATGCCAAGGCGGGTTGATGAGAGCAGCGACGTGAAGGAAGCACCAGGAACGCCCTGATGGATAGAACGCGAAGGCACACCATGGATGGTTCATGCTGAGATAGGGTAATGCTCCAAGGGCAAGAATAGTGGGTGCCGCTGCGTGGTTGCAGTACAGACTCCACGCGGGAAAATGCTAGCTCAGGGTGCATTCTACAAAGACCTCTCCTCAATTCAGCACAGTGTGCAGGCAAAAGAGTACATGCTGTGAAGCAAGGATGATAGCAGCAGGTGGCATTGGGCAGAATGGTGGGAAAAGGCTGGAAGGGGGGATCACCAGGAATGGCTTGGTTGGGGGTTGCATGCTGTCCTGCGCATACTGCACCAGGGCCTCCCGGAAGCTGGTCTCTGCCATGCGGGGAGTCGTGGATCCCACCTGCACCACAGCACAGCACCCATTCACGCCCATCGCCCACCCCAACAAACAAGTTGGTTTGAAAATCCCCAAAACCAATTTGTCTGACTTGGGGGCCATGGGCCCCACCTGCAACACATCACCCGTCCATGCTCACTCCAATGTGCAAAGCCACCAAATTTTCCAGCGTTTTCACCTCCCCCCGAGAAAACGTCCTCACTCCATCCACCCAACTTCACCCCACGGTAGGTAAAGGCAGGCAGACACTGTGCATGCACACAGGCCAGCAACAGCGACCACAACAAAGACAGCAGCAGCAGCAGCAGCAGCAACAATAACAGCAGCAGCTGCAGCAGCAACGACAGCAGCAGCAGCAGCAGCAGCAGCAGCAGCAGCAGCAGCAGCAGCAGCAGCAGCAGCAGCAGCAGCAGCAGCAGCAGCAGCAGCAGCAGCAGCAGCAGCAGCAGCAGCAGCAGCAGCAGCAGCAGCAGCAGCAGCAGCAACAACAACAACGACAGCAGCACGTACGGCCAGGGGCAGAGCAACAAACTGCACTGAAACGCCTCTGGGGCTGTCTGTGTCATCCAGCTGCCCACACCCCCCCTCCGACTCCCACGCATGGTCTGATTGCTCCGTCCCGGACCTCTGCTGCCCAGCCTGAGAGTTAGGTTCGGTGGCTGAAGAGAGCTGGTTTGGAACCGAAGCTCCTGGGAGGTCTGGCAGGCATGGGGCTGGTGTGATTGAGAGGAAGGAGATGGCTTGTGGCAGCACGTCCAGGATCTCAGCCATCTGATGGAGTGCGAGAGAGAGAGAGAAAGAGGGTTGCGAAGGGAGAAGGATGAAGGGGCCGAATGGTAACATGAGTGTCAGGAAGAGTATGTGATGTGCGGCGATGCATCCATGCAGTGATGTGTGACAAACAGCAGCACGTCAGGTGTGGCCTTTCTCTAGAGCATGGCATGTGCTACGTACCCCACTGGTGAAGGCAGAAGCAAAGGTGCTGAAGTGATGGTTGCTGGTGCTGCCTGCACTGTCACCTGCACTAGTATTGCCTGTATCACCATCTGTGCTGGTGTCGAGAGAGAAGGATTCAGTGAAGCTGGAATTCCCAGTGCTGGAGGCAAGCTCGAGAGCATGAGAGGCCACTGAATGTGAAAACGGTACCTGCGAATGGAGAAGGCGAGGACAGGAAAACAGGAACAGAGTGAGACAGGTGGGGAACGGGGGATGGGCGGGGATGGGCGCATGAGTGTGAGTACACATGACACACTATGGGCATGATGCAGGCACGATACAGCATGATGCGAGCTGATGAATTGTAGACCACCCCCAATGCAGGTGTCCGATGTGTGCACATGCCCGAACGGCCAGTGTCCAGGAGAGCATTCTTGAGGCGCCCCAACAGTGTTACCCGTTACAACCTGAACGAGCACATACCCGCATGGAAACTGTGGCGAGGAGCGCGCAAGAGGTGCCGTCCCCATCGCATCGCCCACACGCATCGAGGCGGGCCGAGGGGCAGCACACGCCCATGTCATCCCTCAGGCCCGACACACAGCAATTGCCGGTGATGTCCACGGCGCTGGGTGAGAGGAGAATGAAGGGGGAATGAGGAGGAATGGAAGAGGGAACTCGGAAGGAGACAAGGGGAGGAAGAGAGCAGGTTTAGAGGCGGGCAGAAGGGCAGCACACCCCCATCTCGTCCATCAGGCCCGACGTGCAGAAACTGCCGGTTATGTCCACCGCACTAGATTCAAGGGAGAAGGAAGGAACAATGGGGAAAATGGGAGGGAAGAAAAGGGCCCTCGACGCACATGCGGCTGGTCTGTCAGATGAACAGCACACCTCCATCGCACCCCTCGAGCCTGATAATTTGTCAAGGGCGCCTAAAAAAAGGGATGGCTCACCCCCCCATCTCGCCGGCCGAGCCTGATCTGCAACAACAGCGTGTATGCCCACGTGAGGGAGAATGGAAAGAGGGGAGGTAGGGATGGAAAGAGGGAGAAAAGAGGGGAGGCAGGGATGGAAAGAGGGGAGGCAGGGATGGAAAGAGGGGAGGTAGGGATGGAGAATAGCAGCTATCGTTCATCTCACCTCGCCTTCCTCCCATTCCCTCTTTCACCCCAATACCTGCCATCGTCATCACCAGAACATCACTCGCCCACCCTTACCTGCCATCCCCATCGCTCTCCCACCCTTACCTGCCATCCCCATCGCTCTCCCACCCTTACCTGCCATCCCCATTGCAGGCTCCACATGCGTCCACTCGACCACTCTCACAGCACGCTCCGTTCTGCACCCACACAGGCACACAGGCACACAGGCACACAGGCAGAGAGGCGGACAGGCACACAGGCACACAGGCAGACAGGCAGACAGGCAGAGAGGCGGACAGGCAGAGAGGGAAGAAGCAGCCATTCAAACAGGTAGGAAGGGCGTTTAGGCGTGCATGGGTGAGTCTAAAAGGAAGCAGCATGAGATCATGTGTATGTGAGCATCATGCGCCGGCAGCATTAAAAGAAAACGGGCACACTGAGGGTTGCCAAGGAGAAAGAGCAGGGGCAGTGCCAGTGGCAACAGCAGTGGTAGAGGCAGTGGCAGTGGCAGGAGCAGGAGCAAGAGCAAGAGCAAGAGCAAGAGCAAGAGTAAGAGCAAGAGCAAGAGCAGACCTGGTCAAGGCGGGCAGAGGCAGAGAGGCAGCACCACCCCCAGCGATCCACTAGAAAAGCTGGACAGCACAAGACGTGCACTGAAACATCCATATTCACACTGCTGCTACTGCTGCTTCTGAGGGTGAGGGTGCTGGTGCTGTTGATGGGGGTGCTAGTGCTGTTGCGACCACTACTGTGTAATCCCAGCCCACTTGGGAGGTCAACAGCTACTGCTGCAGCAGCAGTATCAGCGGCAGAAGCAGCAGAAGCAGAAGCAGCACTTTGCGTGTGGGCAGGCGTGGGAGAGAGCATGAGTCCCACGGGCCTGCCTCCACAGGGATGAAGCTCGCTGCACTGAGCGCCCGTCCATCCCTCCATGCACACACATGCTCCCACCTGCATGCATGGAGGGAGGGTGGTTGTGGGGAGGGAGGGAGCAGGAACCGGGGGAGTTTGAGATCTGAGGCGTTTCAGATACAGGGCTGCGAGCAGTGCAGTGATGCCAAGCAGCCCATGTCAGGTCACCCAAAAACCATTTTGCCATTTTGTTGCGGCTGTTTTTTTACAAAATACAGGGCTGCGAGCAGCGCAATGATGCCAAACAGCCTATCTGGGGTCATCTGAACATGAGAGCACAAAAAGTGACATGGCTCACGTGGCAATAGCCTGCTGTTGTTAAGGCGCCTCAGATACAGATTGTAAGTGCTGTTGTTAAGGCGCCTCAGATACAGATTGTAAGTGCTGTTGTTAAGGCGCCTCAGATACAGATTGTTAAGGCGCCTCAGATACAGATTGTTAAGGCGCCTCAGATACAGATTGTTAAGGCGCCTCAGATACAGATTGTTAAGGTGCCTCAGATACAGCTTGTAAGTGCTGTGCTCACCTTGCAACACACGACCCAGCTCACCTGACAAGTGCCGTGTATGCATGAGAGGGTGGGGCAGAGGAGGGAAGAGCTGCTGCTGCTGCTGTTGCTGTTGCGGCTGCTGCGGCTGTGCCTGCTGTGTCTGCGGTGCTTGCTGTTCCTGCCGTGCCTGCTTTTCCTGCTGTGGCTTTTCCGGCTGCTATGGCTGTTGCGGCTGCTGTGGCTGTTTCGGCTTCTGTGGCTGTTTCGGCTGCTGTGGCTGCTGCTGCTGCGGCTAATTGGTCTGATGGTGGCGGTAACAGTTGCATTACTGGGAGCGATGCCAGTGGTAATATTGGGAGCGTTGGTGGAGGCAGAGGGTGAAACGGAAGGGGAGGAGGTAGCATCAGAGGTGGTGGAGGGGAGTGGAGGAGGTGGGAGGCAGGGAGAGAACGTAGCAGGCTTGATTGAGGCGGAGCAGAACGAGTCTTGGACTGATTGGCCTCTCATGCTCGCACACTGCGAGACAGACAAAGGAGAGGGAGGGAGAACAATGGGAGGGAGGGAGCAGGGCGCGAGGGAGGAGGGAGCAAGGGAGAAGGGAGCGAGGAAAAATGACGGGAAAGGGAAGGAGACGAACGGCAAGGGGAAATAGAAAGGTTGGGGGGGGTTGGGAGGGAATGGAAAGAGTGAAACTCTGCAAGCAGCTTTTTCAGGTTGTAGCTCTCGGTGCGGAAATAAATCTGGCATGCACTGTGATGAGGATATTTAGTCGACAAAAAATCGGCTCATTACACGTGTGTGGAAATAAACCTGGCATGCACTGTGATGAAGGCATGATGGGCAGAGAGCAGTGGCTTGGCACACAGCAAAGGGCGGCTTAACATACCTTAATATCCCTTCTTCTCCATCCGTACACCCGCATCACCTCCTCCTCCACCACGCTCCACCCCATTCCATTACTGCTGTTATCCTGATTGCTGCTGCTGTTAGTGCTGGTGCTGCTTCTCCTACTGCTGCTGCTGCTGCTGCTGCTGCTGCTGCTGCTGCTGCTGCTTCTGCTGCTGCTGCTGTTGTTGCTGCTGTTGCTGTTGCTTCTGCTGTTGCTGCTGTTGCTGCTGCTGTTGTGTGTCATCTCAGCAGGTGCATCTGACAGGAGGGTCAGGGAGTACTGGCAGGGAGACCAGCCGCTGGGCCTCCAGGTATAGATGGAGCACGGCTGGTGGGGCAGGGGAAGGGAAGAGCAGACAGTAAGAGAGAGATTTGAGTGGGTTTGGATGAGAATGGAGTGGCAGGGAGAGCAGCTGTGAGGATGTGAAGCTGTGAGCTCTTAGACTGTGAGGTGTGTGGGTGCGAGTCTCTTAAGAGTGATGCGCATCTGAGATCGCACCTGAGTGTTGCACGACTGGTTGGTGGGAGGGGGAGCGGAGGGGCAGCGGGAATCGTCGAGCATGTTGCCCTGCACGGCGTCTCGACACACCACTGACCGCACGTTCACTCCCCCTCCACACGGCACGTTGCAGCCCTGGTGAGGGGAAGGGCGAGGGGAGAGGGGAGTAGGGGCGGAGGGGCAGCGGGAGTCGTCGAGCATGTTGCCCTGCACGGCGTCTCGACGCACCACCGACCGCACGTTCACACCCCCTCCACACGGCACATTGCAGCCCTGGCGAGGGGAAGAATGGTGAGAGGTTCGAACAGGGTGAGGAATTTGAACGTGGCGGGGAGTTTGAACGGGGTGAGGGGTGTAAGAACGGCAAGAGTGTCGCGGCACACAAGTGACAGCATGTTCACACCCCCACCGCAAGACACAATGCAGCCCTGGCGAAGGGAGGATGGGAGAAGAGGAGGAAGGTGGACGGAGAGAGTAGGGAGAAACGGGGAAAAAGGTCAGGAGGGGGAGCTTGACTGGGATCTGTGGATGCATCAAAGCACCGCTCTCCTCCACGTTGGTGCCCCCTCCAAACCAAACTGCACACTGCGACTGTGGTAAGGGTCGAGAAAAGTATGGGTGGAGAGGGTGGAGTCAGAAATAGGAAAGGAGCAACAGAGCATGAGAGAGAGAGCGAGTGAGTGAGGAGGGAGATCGACTATGAGCGAGACAAAGATATAGAGTGGGGAAGAAGGCATAGGACATACTACTGAGCCCCACCCCCAATTCTGAGATTCTCAAAGCTGACTCAATCACAAACGGACACACCTGCCATTGCGTGACGTCCCAGTAACCGCGTGTGCAGGGTGCCAGCTGGCATGGCTGGGTGGTGGGCACTGCAGGGAGCAGCGGACAGCTGGCGAGAGGTGATTGGGCCGTCATCCCCTGGGCGTCTACGCACCACGCCATTCTGATTGGGGCGAGACAGAGGGGTTTGCATGAGAAGGGAGGGCGATTGGCAGGGAAGTGGGAAAACAGGGTGGTGTGGAGGAAGTGAAGGGTGCTGATAGAGACGTATGCAGAGATGGGTGGAGGAGGTGACGAAGATGCTAGTGACAGACAGCAGTGAGCAGCAGAGACGCAGGAGAGGAAGCTTGAGGTGGAATGGTGATTGCTTGCACGGGACATTAACGGCTCGTTTATCGCCACCCCAGGCATGCCACCCCATGCCATGCCCTCCCATCCCCACGCCTACCTCTGCTGCTGCCACACACCACATGACACGAAGCACTCTCCCCAGGGGCCAGTCAGCACATGGTGAGGTGGTGAGCTGCACCCAGACCCATCACGCGCCCACACACCCTGCCACGTCACCCCATGCCATGCCATCCCAACCGCACCCCACACCCACGCTTACCTCTGCTGCTGCCCCACACCGCACGACACGGAGCACTCTCCCCAGGGCCCAGTCAGCACGTGGTGAGGGCCTTTAGTGTCAGCGCCCGCTCCCTCATCATGCGCCCCTAGTCCAGGGCCTCTGGCGGAGTCGAACGGCAGGGGGGTACTGCCATTCATGTATATAAAGCGGGGTGGGTGTGTGAGGTGGTGCAGTGAAGCGAAGGAGAAAGAGGGAGCCATAGCATGGGCAGCATTGCCACCTTGTTTAGCATTGCCAGCATCAGACTTGGAAGAAGTAGTGTGGGAGGAGGAATGGTGGGAGGAGGAATGGTGGGAGGAGGTGGGGTGGATGGGCAGAGGGAGGAGCGGGTGGTGCTGGTGGTGTTGCTGTGAATCCACAGGCACGGACTGCAGAGAGGTGAGCGCATTTGCGCTAACTGCCTTGGAGTGGATGGGCTGGAATGCCTTGTTACGGAATGCCTTGTTACGGATTGCCTTGTTACGGATTGCCTTGTTACGGATTGCCTTGTTACGGATTGCCTTGTTACGGATTGCCTTGTTACGGATTGCCTTGGCGTCGAGTGCTTTGAGCACCTTAGTGACCACCATGTTGATTGCGAACTTGCCCCCTGTGCCCCCCCACCCGTCCACCATCTGCCAGGCATCGCACCACAAACACACACATTCACACGAAGAAATGAGTTCTGAGAAGTAGTCAGGGAAAGGAAAAGAGCATGATGAGAGGAGGCATTTGCCCAAATGCAGTCAGTCACTTTCTGTCTTTCTTTCTTTCTTTCTTTCTTTCTTTCTTTCTTTCTTTCTTTCTTTCTTTCTTTCTTTCTTTCTTTCTTTCTTTCTTTCTTTCTTTCTTTCTTTCTTTCTTTCTTTCTTTCTTTCTTTCTTTCTTTCTTTCTTTCTGTCTTTCTGTCTTTCTTTCTGTCTTTCTTTCTTTCTGTCTTTCTGTCTTTCTTTCTGTCTTTCTTTCTTTCTTTCTTTCTTTCTGTCTTTCTTTCTTTCTTTCTGTCTTTCTTTCTTTCTTTCTTTCTTTCTTTCTTTCTTTCTTTCTTTCTTTCTTTCTGTCTTTCTTTCTTTCTTTCTTTCTTTCTTTCTTTCTTTCTTTCTTTCTTTCTTTCTTTCTTTCTTTCTTTCTTTCTTTCTTTCTTTCTTTCTTTCTTTCTTTCTTTCTTTCTTTCTTTCTTTCTTTCTTTCTTTCTTTCTTTCTTTCTTTCTTTCTTTCTGTCTTTCTTTCTTTCTTTCTGTCTTTCTTTCTTTCTTTCTTTCTTCCTGAATGCAAGCACAGCGCTGTCCAAAGAGTGGTCACAAATGAAGACGAATAAGTGAAGAACAGCAACCACGGTTCTTACAAAGAAGTAGGTGGTGCCCTTAGCGAGAATAAGGCCTGAGAGCTTGGACTTGGTGCCACAGGAGTCGTCATTGCATGCGATGGATGCCGGCTTGCCTGACGGCTTGGTACGCTCATATGCGCTCAGGACCGAGTCAAACTCAGTGAGACTGCACAGGTCCACTGACACGACCTGTGATGGTGGGGTAGCGGAAGGAAGGACGAGGAAGAGTAGGTGTCAAGGAGAGAGAATGCGTTTAGCTGCTGGCTAGGTGCGCTCATCCTCCCTCCAGCAGGGGCGTTTGAGGTGCACAGGTGAATGGCATGAGTGGTTTGTGATTACAAGTGACGCATTCATGGTTATACGCAAGGAGCTGTCTGGCAGGTGCCATGGCTCATGTGCATGGCTCATGTGCATCTGCACGGCTCATATGACAGTTACTGTGCAGCTCACGGTGCTGTCAGGCATGTGCACGCCTCACTCACTCACCATGTTCTGGGGTGGGGTGTATTGAAAAACAACATCGGGCCCCGTGTCATGGCACTTGTCGAGCTTGGCGTTGTACAGATCACGGTAGTGTGTGCTGTCATCCTCGTAGTAAAAGGGCAGCGATGGCACCACCTTGGGCTTCTCCACGCTCTGCCCACACGGCGCCTTGCACACATCTGCACGGGTGTCAGGGCGTGGGAGGGCGAATTGCAGGAATAAGCGGGTGGATGTATGGGGAGCAAGAGTGGGTGGGTGAAGGGTAGTGTGGCTGACCTGTCAAGCAGTGCATGCTGTCGCTCTCGTACTGGAAGGGCAGTGTCGTCGGTGTGAGAGGGTTGAGGTACAGGTGCAGGGATGGGAGGGTGGGTGTGGGGAGTGCACACATCTGCCCAAAGATGCATCCTGAGGCGTTCCAACCCTCCCTGCCACCCAAGCTTCCCACCACCCCCGTGCTCCCCTCCCCTCCCCAGCAGCACGCACCTTTGTCGAGCGCCACAGCGTACCCCTCCAGGGACGCCCCAAAGGCGAGTTCTGAGGCGTTCCAATATCCACCCGCCCATCTCCCCCCCCCACCCTCCTTCTCACCACATCCGTGCTCCCCTGTTCAGCACGCACCTTTGTCGAGCGCCACAGCGTATCCCTCCAGGGACGCCCCAAAGGCGGAGTCCTTGCTGGTGAAGGTGAAAGCCAGCAGCGTGGCTCGATCCAGGTACTCTGCAGGGGTTGGGAGTGGTGACAGAAGGTGAAGGTTTAGGAAGGTAGAAGGTGAAGGCCAGCAGTGTGGCTCGATCCAGGTACTCTGCAGGGCGGGGTGCAGCACGGCGGAATGGTGGCGAGTGGTGGTGGTGAAGGAATAGGAAGGGAGGAAGTAGAGACATAGTCGGGAAGAGGAGAAGAAGAGGGGAAAGAATGGCAGGGAGGACAAGGAACAGGAGGAGGCGAAAGTGCAGGAGGATGCAGAAAACACGATAATACGGTTGATTGTAGACAGAGCAGAGAGAACAAGATAGAAAACCAAGTTGACAAGAAGGCATAAGATAAGAAAGTCACGCAACTACAAAATCTAGTCAGCCGTGTGAACTACCAAAGGGCTAGTCTTACTTGACGAGTAGGCGAGTCAGGCTTACTGGGCGAGTAGGTGAGTTGGATGGTGATGTACTGTGCTGCTGGCGTGCGGCGAGCAGGAAAGGTGAGGCGCGAGGGCGAGAAGGACGCTGATGGGGGTACACAACGCACAAAGAATAGAGGTCCGTATCGGACACCGGGCGGTGGAAGGAGAAACGAGGGAGAGTTGAGAACAGCATGGCTGGTGAGGAAGAGGTAGGTCGATGAGAAGAGAATACATACACGGCTCATTCCATTCAGAACCCGCCAATAAGTGTATCCATGTCGAGCGGGGCCAGTTCGAACCATCACTGTGACTCAACCAACACTAGGATCCGCAGCCACAGCTGTGAAGACCACATCGGCAGCACCTAGACAATGCGCTTTGACCAGCAGCACCTTGATGCGAGCAGTGGCGCCCACGGCATGGAGAGGAATGAGTCTGGGCTTCACACATCGTCTAACTCCATCCACTGCTACCAGCAGACCAGTATGATATGAGCAATGCCATCTTGTCGAACCACTCCGACTCACCAACACTGGTATCAGCGGCAGTAGCCGTGAACACCACGTCAGCAGCAGGTGCCTTGAGCAGCACCACCTTGATGCGTGCACTTGCGCCCTCAGGCATGGAGAGGAAGGAGCGGGGAGCCACGTCCACGAGCAGGGGGCGGAAGTTGACGGACAGCAGGCGCGGCACTGTGCTGGGCTTCACTGCCTGCACCGCATTCTGGAAAGCTGTGTCATAGAGGGCCTTGCGCACGTCCCTGGGGCGCGCTGCTGGCTGCATGGACAGGTATAGAGCTGCTGCTCCTGACTGCCAGGGAGAAAATGAAGTTGGGGGATGGAGAGGAGAGGATTGTGCGGTGCTGGAATATCCAGGGTTCACAGTCCGAGGGAAAAATTGTTGTGCTGCTTTACAGGGTGGTTTGCACATGCTCTACGCACACATGCTCGTGTCATGCCATGCTATGCCTGCAGGTACACATACCACATGTGGGCATGCCATGGAAGTCCCTGACATGGTTGCCATTGCAGTATCTGATGCCGACCCCGCACTCACTATCTCATCGCCCTGCACAGACACATGCATGGGCAGGCACAAACACACATGCACATGCAAACAGGGATGCACTTCTAAAGACATCAGAACACAGCAGCACAAGTCCACCCGGCAAGGCAAAGACATCAGAACACAGCTATATGTCGGTGCAAGAATCATATTTCGCCTGGGCCTACCGGAGCGAAGATGTCGGTGCAGGAGCCGTAGTTGGAGAACCAGCTCATGGTATCAGAGCAAGGGTGGGGGGGGGACTGACCAGGGTGTAGGCACTGCATCATACAGTTGAGGAAAAAGGGCTCACCGGAGCGAATATGTCGGTGCAGGAGCCGTAGTTGGAGAACCAGCTCATGGTATCAGAGCTGGTGCTGGATGCCACTGCGATGACGTCATCACTGTCTGCTGGCGAGTAGTTGCACGCGAGCGAGAAGAAGTTTCCTGCCGCTGCCACCTGGGAAGCGAGAGAGAACGAGGGAGAAGGAAACCACTGAACTTAGACCCACAGGGCTGTAGTCACACTCAACTCGTGAAGCATAAGCACCACAACCCACTCACAACAGCGCCACCCCCCACCTCCCACAATGATCCCCCATCCTCCATAACCCGAAGATCACTAGCCCTTCCAGCGTAGCATCAAGGTTGGCGGAGGAGAGGAGAGGACCACCTTGATACCCCTCCACGCACCACAATGATCCCTGCCTTCTCCACCAGCTCTTTCAGTGCCGCGTCAAGACTAGTGGAGGTGGCCATGGTGATGGACATGGACACCACTGCCGGCGCCTGCAGCACTCAACACTGGGAGCCCCACTTACTCACACGTACCACAGTAATTCCTGTCTTCTCCACGAGTTCTTTGAGAGCGGCGTCAAGGCTAGCACTCGTGGCCATGGTGATAGACATGGACACCACTGCCGGCGCCTGCAGCCACCGCACTCACCGCAACTGCAATCACCCCAGCACAATCACCACCCATCCCCCCCACGCACCACAGTGATCCCCGTCTTCTCCACAAGCTCTTTCAGTGCCGCATCAAGACTAGCACTGGTGGCCATGGTGATGCTCATGGACACCACAGCGGGCGCTGCACTCTCTGGCAATCCCCTAACCACCACAGTGACCACCCTCCCTCCACACTCACCACAGTAATCCCCGTCTTCTCCACCAGTTCTTTGAGAGCGGCGTCAAGGCTGGCACTGGTGGCCATGGTGATGCTCATGGACACCACAGCGGGCGCCTGGTAGTGGCGGGCGATCCAGTCCAGCCCCTCCAGGATATCCCCAAAGGCACCGTTGCCCGCACAGTCCATGGTGCGCACTGGGTGGATGAAGGCGCTCTTGGCTACTCCGCTTAGCAGCCCTGCTACCGTGCCTGTGGGAGAGGGAGCAAGCAAGCAGGGAGGGGAGTGGGATGTTCCTAAACGCCCCGTTGCCCGCACAGTCCATGGTGCGCACTGGGTGGATGAAGGCGCTCTTCGCCACGCCGCTTATTAAGCCTGCTACAGTGCGTGGAATAGGGAGGAGGGCAAAGGAAGAGGAGTAGCAGGGAGGGAGTGGGATGTCCCTAAACCACATGTTGCCGCACAGTCCATGGTGCGCACCGGGTGGATGAAGGCACTCTTTACCGCTCTGCAGCCCTTCTACAGTGCCTGTGACAGGGCACAGTGTTACCCCCTCACTGCACTGTACTGCACTGCTCCCTGGTGTTTCCGAGTGTTCCCCACTGCACTGCACTGCACTGCACTGCACTGCACTGCACTGTCCTTCACAGCCTACCAGCGCAGTGCGTGCCGTGGCCGTTGCAGTCCGCCATGCCCTGCCCACGCCCATCGCCCACCGTGTCCACTCCAGGCAGGCACCGCGACGCGGGGCGGCGCGTGGTCGGGTTGAGCCGGCCGTCTGAGAAATAAAAGTCGCTGTGGGAGCACCGCACGCCCTGCAGGGGGGCGGACAAGGGGAAAGAGGGGACAGGGGGGACGTGGAAAACCGGGAAAATGGGGTATCAGGGAAGGTTGAGTCGGCCGTCTGAGAAGTAAATGTCGCTGTGGGAGCACCGCACAACCTGCAGGAAGGTAAGACAGTGGGGACGTGGGGGACAGAGGGAGGAGAACGGGAACACGGGAGGGAAAAATGGAGGAAGAGGTCAACGAAGGGGAAAACACGAGAAAGGGGGAACGGGAGGAAAGAAAAGTGGAAAAATCAAGACGAGAGAGGTGAAAGGAAGAGAGGTGAGGTAGACATACAAAAGCTACTTCACACCCCAATAACCCAGACCCCACCACTCCAGACCCCACAACAAGGAAGGATCAAGCACTAGGCCTGCCTGCCATGCCAAGCCAACCCACCGTGTCCACCACATAGATGTGCACGCCTGCGCCAGCAGAGGCCGGGTAGGAGTAGGCGCCATCCAGGGGAGGCGCGCCTAGTTTTGAGGTGCCTCACAACAAGGACCAATGACTAGCCTGCCTGCCAAGTCAACCCACCGTGTCCACCACATAGACGTGCACGCCTGCGCCAGCAGAGGCCGGGTAGGAGTAGGTGCCATCCAGGGGAGGCGCGCCTGGGCGCTGGTCTATGCGGTCCAGCCCCCATGACAGGGGCTTGCGCTGGAGAGATGAGTTAGTGGGAGCAAGAAGGTAAAGGCAGGAGATTGGAAGGAGGAGGAGGGCGAGAGACGGTGGAAGGAGAGAAGAGAGACTGTGCAAACATATAAATGAATGTGATACGCTTTGAGTAGTCCAAGTGGAGTATGCAGGAAGCAAGAGATGGTGTGCCCTGTTGTTCCTTCCTTTCTATTCAGACCTGTGTGCGCATGACCAGAGATGCAGAGGCCAGGACAGCGGAACTGTTAGAAGGTGACCCATCTAGATCACCACCAGACGCATCCGGAGCATCAGCCGCATCTCCAGCATCAGCAGCAGCGGCGCCGGCGGCAGCGGTGGTGGTGGCAGCACGAGCAGCAGCAGCAGCAGCAGCAGTGGCGGCGGCGGCGGCGTTGGCGGCGGCAGCAACACGAGAAGCAGGAGCAGGAGCAGAGGCGATGAGGGCATGGCCCTCGACCTCAACGAATTGCAAGAGAGCAGACTCGGCGTCCAGCAGAGCCAGCAGCGACTGGCCTGATATGCTCATCAGCATGCCGTTGTACAACGCCTTGAAGCTGTCGGGTGAGGGGGGGGTGGAGAGAGGGGAGTAAGAGATGGAATGTCATGTGAGTGAACAGCAGCAGCAGCGACTGGCCTGATATGCTCATCAGCATGCCGTTGAACAACGCCTTGAAGCTGGTGATGGGAAGAGCAGGAGGAACGGGGGGGCATGTGAGGGGTGAGGGATGGGACAGCATAGGACAGCAGGGCGAGCAGCGACTGGCCTGATATGCTCATCAGCATGCCGTTGAATAGCACCTTGAAACTTGCGAAGAGAGGGGTAGGGGGGAGGATGGAAGGGCATGTGAAGGGTAAGAGATGAGATGTGATGACACTTGAAAAACGAAAAAGAAGGAGTCTTGCTACCGTTTTTAGTAGAAAAGGAATGCACCGTATGAGGCATGTGCCTGCCACGCACCGTTTGAGGCATGTGCCTGTATAGAGCGTGCTGTTGTTACTCTCTGCCAGGTCGCATATCTCGTCCACCCGGCTCGCTGGTACATCCGGCCGCAGCTTCACCAGGTAGCTGGCAAGGGGACGACAGGTATGGGGAGAGGAGGTTGCATGGCACACAGGACGCAGAAATGGAATCAGTCCAATGCATGACTGTGGGCGATTTAAATCAGGCGAGAACTTGGGAAGAGGCAAAAAAATTGAGTCAGCAAGATGGCAACAGTTTCCAGTGGCAGTGGTGACAAGCAGAGGCATCAGCAGGAGTAAGTAACCTGTGAGTTGTGACGTGGCAGGGACAAGTTTGCCTTTCCGCTGCTTCTCCCACATCATCCAAAGGTCGACCAGCAGGCAAGGCCTGGCCACGGTGTACTGTCACGGTCTCTTATCATGGACAAGTCCGTATGATTTCATCCACTTCCGCACCCATGGAGGGACTGGTCTCCATAACCATGGGTTGACTGGAACTCACTTCTGCGCCGATGGCACTTCATGCAACGACGCTATGCCGGCCGTCGCGTTGCCCACTTGCAGTCCGCAGTTGTACAGCACCGCGCGGCCCTTGCCTGTGTTGCACGCTGCGTACCGAGCCTGACCCGGACCTCGGATTGCGGTTCGGAGAGGAGGCGGGAGGCTCCATGCCGGACGTGCCAGCAGCACGGAAAGGAGCACGGTCAGGCACGGCAGGACGTGAGGGATCCGTGGGAGAACCATCGCTGCCTTGGCCTAAGAATGCTTATTCTCCTCACGTAGTGATCCAAGCTTGCCAGTTTCGTTCCGCTAAAACGAGTATAGATTGAACCGGCACGCTCTGAGTTGGAAAACGGAAACCACGTGTGTGCGTTCGAGAATAAGCAGCGCACGGCTTGCGAGGTAGCAAGGGAAGTGTGCTGATGCTTATCAGGCGGGTCCTACGAAGATAGCTTGCATTACTACGGTGCGGACAATCAGATACGATCGGCTCGCCGACAAAAACACATTGAAGACCCGACGCGCTTCGTAAAGGACGAAGCGCCATCGCGCGTTCCTGAATGACCGTTCCCCTCTGGTACAGACTCAGGCGAGTGGCGAGTGATGCTACTGGCATAGTATCTGGTGACGACGACGGCAGCCCGAGCGACGGCAGCCCGAGCGACGCTAGACTGAACGATGGTATCCCGAGCGACGGTATCCCGAGCGACGGTATCCCGAGCGATGGTAGCCGAGCAATAATAGCACGGTCTAGCGCAGCGAAGTGGGACATCGAATAAAGACGCTAGTGGAGCTTCGAAATGGAAAGGAAATTCGGGAACTTCGAGGGATGAAAGTGGCGGCAATTGAGCTCGGTTCGGCTTGCCTCGAGCAGTGCAGAGCGCGCGGCACAGGGAAGGTGTTACGAGTGCAATTGAGCGAGCGAGCGAGAATCACTATCGAAGCAAAACAATACAATGAGCGAAGGCATGCGCGAAGAATATATAGCTAACTAGAGTGGTAACTGTAACGCGAGGAATTGGGGTGCGCTACGGGCCTAGCGCCGAGGTTGGGATATGTCGAGGCGGAGGTCCGGAGCGCGAGTTACCAACCGAACCGTGAGGTTGAGTCGCGTCGTGAACAGTGGCGGGAGTCGTAGTCGATGCGAGTGTCGCGAGCGGGTAACGTTTCATTGTTTGGGTGCCGATGGCGCGAATGGTCTTGTACGCGGTAAGCAAGGGTGCGAAGTAAGGAAAGGGAATTTTCCTTACACTACCCCCCTCCCCAAGGAGGCCCTCCTTACGAGAGTGCGTGTACATCTCGAAAATTTCGACTGCGCAGATACTCAATGAGGACAGGATGATTTTCAATTATATCCAGGGGGACCCAGTTGTCTTCAGTGGGCGTGCGGTCTTTCCAGCGGATCAGGAATTCGATCATGCGGGCTCCTCGTGGGTCACGTACTCGGTGGCTCAGTATTTTTTCAGGCGTGATGATTGGTTCTGTCGGCGGTCGTGTCATGCTGGCGGGGCGGTTGCGAGGCAGTTGGCTGGTGAATGGCACGTATGGGCGAAGCACGCTGACGTGGAAGGACGGGCTGACGTACCAGTCAGCAGGGAGGAGGAGGTGGGCGGTGACGGGTGTGATCATGTGGCTGATGCGAAATGGCCTGCAATATCGGGGGCGGAGTTTTGGGGTGATGGGCAGGCGGAGGTTTTGAGTATCGAGTGTCAAAATCAAGAAGTGTAATAAGTAAAGCCAAGGTTTAAGTGAGGGCCTAGGCTTAGTAGCCTAGGCCAAGGGAGTCGAGGTAGTTTGTGCCAAGGAGGGAGAATCGAGAATGTGTGTTCACTATAGCACTAGGGTACATATAGCAAACAAAGAGGTGCACCACCTATAAAGTTAATATCTACACTACAGCTAGAACTACATGCAGGTATAAGAATATAATTATGACATCCCCCCGTAACTGCATGCAGGAATAGCTAAGTGCAGAACACAACCTGCAGGGGTACACCACAGATAGAGAAAACAGCAACAGCAGGCAAGGTAACAGATGCAAGTTCACAAAATAAAGACAAGTGGCAGTACTAGAGGGGCAGTGAGGAGGAGGAGTTGGGAGGCGGCAGGTGAGGCTGCTGGCTTCACGGCGGCTGCCTCCTGGAACCTCCCCCATGCTCCCAAACCCCCTCTGCACACTCCTCAACGTCCCTAGTGCCACTCCCCCGGCTCCCCACACCCTCACACCCTCCCCCCCCCAGCGGCAGCTGCAGCAGTGGGAGAGAAAGGAGGAGGAGGGGAAGGGGATCACAGACACCCATCACCCCCATACCCGCCACCTCCATACCCTCCCCCCCACGGCTGCACGCGCAGCAGGGAGACGAAGGAGGGGGGGGGGGGGGGGGGGGGGAGGGGGGGTGGCGGGGAAGAAGCCGCCCCACGGCCACAGAGGGGTGGCGCACAGGGAAGGGCAGGGGCGGCTGCACCGAGGGCAGGCGCGGGTAGGGCAGGGGCGGCTGCACCGAGTGCAGGCGCATGTGAGGCAGGGGCGGCTGCTCCGAGGGCAGGCGCGGGTGAGGCAGGGGCGGCTGCTCCGAGGGCAGACGCGGGTGAGTCAGGGGCGGCTGCTCGAAGGCAGGCGCGAGGTGAGGCAGAGGCGCCGTCGCGGGCGCCAGGGGCGGGTCCGCAGCGGCGCAGGGCACCGTCGCGGGCGCCAGGGGCGGGTCCGCGGCGGCTCTGGCCACCGTCACGGGCGCCAAGGGCGGGTCCGCGGCGGCTCAGGGAACCGTCGCGGGCGCCAGGGGCGGGTCCGCGGCGGCTCAGGGCACCGTCGCGAGCGCCAGGGGCAGTTCCGCGGCGGCGCAAGGCACCGTCGCGGGCGCCAGGGGCGGGTCCGCGGCGGCTCAGGGCACCGTCGCGGGCGCCAGGGGCGGGTCCGCGGCGGCTCAGGGCACCGCCACGGGCGCCAGGGGCGGGTCCGCGGCGGCTCAGGGCACCGTCGCGGGCGCCAGGGGCGGGTCCGCGACGGGCAGAAAAAACGTCACCCGGGCGCGGGACAGAGCGAAAATCGCCACGCGCCCGAGGCGCGCGACCGGAAAAACAGCGGCGGAAGCGTGAGGCTGCCCACAGGCCAGGACTTAACAGGCTCTAATACCATGTCAAAATCAAGAAGTGTAAGTAAAGCCAAGGTTTAAGTGAGGGCCTAGGCTTAGTAGCCTAGGCCAAGGGAGTCGAGGTAGTTTGTGCCAAGGAGGGAGAGTCGAGAATGTGTGTTCACTATAGCACTAGGGTACATATAGCAAACAAAGAGGTGCACCACCTATAAAGTTAATATCTACACTACAGCTAGAACTACATGCAGGTATAAGAATATAATTCTGACATCGAGTAGCACGAGGTCGTCGGCCTGGTAAGTGACGGGTCGGCGGTGGCGGTCGGCGTTACGCTTAGCGATTATGTTCGATTTTTTATTGCGTCTGCTGCTCGGGTCCGTGCTGCTTGTAAAATTTCTGCGAACTGTTGCGCGCGTGGCACCGGTTTGTCGGGATTCGGAGTCATGGATACTGTGGGGTCTTGTCCGTAGTTCAGGTAAAACGGTGACTGTTGGGTCGTGGCGGATGGCGAGTTGTTGTATGCGAACTCGAGGAGTGGCAGTTGCTGTTCCCAGGTGGTCAGGTCGTCGCACGTGGCTCGGATGAGTTACTCCATGGTCTGGTTCGTCTGTCCTGTCTGTCCGTCGGTTTCGGGGTGGTATGAAGAACTGAACTATAGTCGCGTGCCGAACAGCTACCACAGGTTCCGCCAGAAGTTGCTGATGAACTTCGTATCGCGGTCGCTGATGATCGATGCTGGTATCCTGTGTAGTCGAACGACGGTGAAGAGGCGGGTTGTTTCTTCGGCTGTGATTGATTTTTTGCAGGCTGCGAAAAGTGCCATTTTCGTCAGCCGATCGACGACGACCAGGATCGCGTCGTTCCCACTTGCTCCAGCCAGTAACCCCGTGACGAAGTCCATCGTCACCTGCTGCCAAGCACGCTCTGGGGGTGGTATCGGCTGCAAATGCCTTGCCGTCGTTTCCGTGATGACTTCATGAGTAGGCAGGTGGGACACAATGCCACGTGTCGTTGCACGTCGGTCAGCATTTCGGGCCAGTAGTAATACCGCTGCAGTTGGCGCCGTGTTTTCTCTGTCAGAATATGTTATATTTGTCTAGCCTGCAGTGGGGTACTCAATAGTGAGTACAGCCCAATCTAGGGTTTCCTATATGTACTCAACTGCTTGCTAGTGAAAACCCCTCTTTCTTGTTTCTAACTTTCTACTACTGTTTCCAACATGGAATCAGAGCAGGTCGACCCTCACGGGTCGATCCTGTGGATGGGCCCACCCAATACTTCCCCTGCTGCTGCTCTGCCTAACGCGCGCCTCGAGCGCGCGCTGTCTGCCTGCCTGCCGCGCGCCCATGGCACGCGGCCTTTTTTCTTCCCGCCGCGCGCTCGAGGCGCGCGGCGGTTTTCTGACCGTCGGCCGCCCCGTGGCGCGCGGCGGTGCCCTGCCCCGGCCTCGCCCCGGCCCTGCCCCGTCGTCCGTCGCGGCCCCGTCGCGGCCCTGCCCCGTCGCCTGTCGCGGCCCCGTCACCTGTCGCGGCCCCGTCGCGGCCTCGCCCCGGCCCTGCCCCGTCACCTGTCGCGGCCCTGTCGCGGCCTCGCCCCGGCCCTGCCCCGTCGCTCGTCGCGGCCCCGTCGCGGCCCCGCCCCGGCCCTGCCCCGTCGCCTGTCGCGGCCCCGTCGCGGCCTCGCCCCGGCCCCTCCCGTCTTCGTCGCGGCCCTGCCCCCCCCCCCCCCCCCCCGTAACCTCCCTACCCGCCATCCTGCCCTGCCCTGTGTTAGGGTTTGGGGGTGGCGAGTAGGGGGTGGCGGGTGTGTGGCCTCCCCTGCTCCTCCTCCTCCTCCGTCTCCCACTGCTGCAGCTGCCGCTGAGGGGGGTGGGTGTGTGGGAGCCGACGGAGTAGTGCTAGGGGGTGGAGTGTGAGTGAACCTAGGGGTGCAGCAGGGGGTGTGTGAAAGGGGGGTGGGACAGTTTGGGGAGGTTGAAGGGGGGTGGCCGCCGTGAAGCCCGCAGCTCCAGTCGCCCGTGAGACCGTCGCGCCAGTCGCCCGTGAGCCCGTTGCTCCACTTGCCCGTGAGCCCGTTGCTCCAGTCGCCCGTGGGTCCGTTGCTCCTGCCGCTCAGAGTTAGCCGCGGAGCCAGTTACTCCAGTTGCCCGTGTGCCAGTTGCTCCAGTTGCCAGAGTGCTAGTTGCTCCAGTTGCCCGTGTGCCAGTTGCTCCAGTTGCGCCGTGTGCCAGCAGCTTCAGCTGCCGCCCACTACCTCCTCTCCTCTCATAGTCCCTCCTCCTCCACACTTGCCCTCTGTTATAGCCTCTAGCTTTGCTCATATTTGTGAACTATAATTTGCTTGCTTGTTGTGCTGATTACACCCCACTTTGGCTATGGGGGTGTGTCAGAATATGTTATATTTGTCTAGCTTGCAGTGGGGTACTCAATAGTGAGTACAGCCCAATCTAGGGTTTCCTATATGTACTCAATTGCTTGCTAGTGAAAACCCCTCTTTCTTATTTCTAACTTTCTACTACTGTTTTCAACATTCTCTACTCCGAAATGTCCTGAGGTAACCCCGTCGTGTGCCTCCTCAAGTAATAGCTCCCTTTGTAAGGTGTAGCCTGGTACCGAGATGCGGTCGGTGCCGGCTTTTACGTAATAAGTCCCCTTTGCTGCTGCGAACTGCTGCAAATTTCCACCTGTGAAGAACGTGTCGGTTTGATAGCCGTGGGTAAATAGTCCTGTTAGTAGTGGGCTGGTCTGGGCGAGTAGTATGGCGTGGATTTGGGCAGTGGGGCGGGTCAGTGCGTCGGCAATGTTCGATGCTCCTTTATTGTAGGTGACCATGTAGTGGAAATTTGACACGAGGAAATCGAGCCAGCGGATCTTTCGTGGGTTGCGGTGGGGTCGTGCGCATAGGTACTGTAGTGATTTGTGGTCTGTCCGTACTGTCACGCCTGCGCCGGTCAAGTAACAGCGCCATACTTTGAACGCATGCACGATCGCGAGCATTTCGCGGTCGTGTATTGGGTAATTCTTCTCGAGCGGATGCAGTTTTCGTGACTCGCATGCGATGGGCTGTAAACCGTTGCCGAAATCCTGCAGCAGTATGGCTCCAATGGCGATGTCGCTTGCATCTGTAACCACTTTGAATGGGCGGTGTGGGTCGGCGATGCGCAGTACGGCCGGTGAACAGATAATATTTTTTAGGGCAGAGAAGGCAGCATGCTCTTTCTCCCTCCACGTAAAAGCGACCCCCTTCCGCAGTAAATCCGTCAGCGGGGCAGTTAAGCGTGCCATGTCGGGGACGAACCGACGCACATAATTAGCAAACCCTAAAAAATTCTGCAGCTCCGTGATGTTCGTCGAGGGGTGCCACGCTTTCACCGTGTCCAGCTACTTTGGGTCGATCTCAACTCCAGCCTCCGAAATAACGTGCCCCAAAAATTCTAACCTATCCTAGAAGAACTCGCACTTGGAACCCTTGGTCAGTAGTTTGTGCTCGTCTAAAACTTTAAACACTGCTTCCAGATCTGCTAAGTGCTGCTGCTTATCACGACTGTAGACTAGGATGTCGTCGAGGTAAATTATCACGCATTTATCTAAGAGCGGCCTAAACGCCTCGTTCATGGTCATCTGAAATGTTGCCGGTGCGTTGGTCAGCCCGAATGGCATCACGGTGTACTCGAATGACCCCTACCTAGTTCTACATGACGTCTTGGCGCAGTTCGATGGTTCGACCCGAATCTTTGTTCGAAAAGACCCGTGCTGTTTGCAGTTGATCTATCTGTTTGTCGGCGCGGGGAATAGGGTATCGCGACTTGACTGTTACCCTGTTCAGTGCTCTGTACTCTATACACATACAAAACCCTCTGTCTTTTTTCGGTGTGAGCAGTATTGGTGCGGTGAACGGCGATGAACTCGGTCGGATGAGTTTCTTCTCTAACAGGTAATCTAGCTTCTTCCTCAGTTCATCGAGCTCGGGCTTTGTCAGTCGAAACTGTTGCCGTTCAGCTGGCTGTGCGTTCCTACAGACCTTTCTATAATGGGCCCACCACACTTCCGTCATGCCTTCGTCCCGCGTTCTGCCCGTGGCGAACGCGCCATCGACCGTGGCGAAAGCGCCATCGTCAGTGGCGAACGCGCCAGCAGTGCGCAGCCCATCACGCGCCCCGTCACATAGCAATCGTGCGCACAGCAGCACACACACCCGCGCGGAGCAGCACCGTGCACACCTGCGCACGTAGTAGTCGCATGCGCAAGCAGCAGCAGTACGCACAGCAGTGCACACAGCAGCAGTGGCGAACGCACGCGCAGCTGCAAGCGCATGTGCAGCAGCCGCCAACGCACGCAGCGGCACGCGCACGCGCAGCAGCAGCCCGCGCGCGCGCGCAGCAGACGCACGTACAGCCTCTGCCGCAGCCGCGCGCTGCTACGCCCCATCTCTCTCCTTGCCGCGCCTGCTGGCGTGGGGGGGGAGGGTGAGGGGGTGACGGGGGTGACCAGCAAACCGCCACCAGCTGCCCTCCTCTCTTCCTTTCTCTCCTTGCCGCACTTGCTTCTGTGGGGGGGGGGGGGGGGGGGAGAGGGGGAGGGAGAAGGGTAAGGGGGTGGCGTGAAAGTCCAGCAGCAGCCCTCTCTCCTCTACTCTCTCTCCCTCCAGCGCCTGACGTTGTGGGGGAAAGGGGGGGTGTGAGGGGGTGGCGAGAGAGATCCTGTTGAGCCAGCAGCCGCCCCTCCTCCTCTCTCTCTCACAGCTGCATGTGCCACTGTGGGGGGGAGGGTGAGGCGGTGGCGGAAGTCAGCCAGGCATCTGCACTTGCCGCCCGCTGCTACCGTGGCACCTCCAACCGCCGCCCCTGCCTCCACCTGCTGTTTCTTTTGTTTTCTGTCCGCTGCTGTTGGTTGGCAGGTGCTGCCGTTGAGCCTTGCTGTGCCGCCGCCCTTGCCGCCGCACGCTCCTGCTCTCCAGGCGACCTGCCGCCACATGCACCTACTTCTGCTGTGCCGCCGCCCTTGCCGCCGCACGCTCCTGGTTCTACTGCTTCAACCTTGGCGGAGGGGTTGGTGCAATTGAATCTGCTACCACTGCACCGGTTGTCACTTCTCTTGCCTGCTGTTGTTGTTTTCTCTGCACTTGGTGTACCCCTGCAGGAGGAGTACTGCACATGGTTCTAGCTGTAGGCATTTAGGGGGTGTGTTGAAATGTATTCGTATACATTTATAACTGCCTACAATAGAACCGAGTGTAGTTATACGATCTTGTAGGTGGTGTACCATTGTTTCCTCTTTTTCCTATATCTTGTACCCTTGTTCATTATTGAAACCCTCTTTGGCTTGCTCAACTCTCTCGACACTCACGCTAGTACCCTCAAACCCTAGTTATGGCTTCCTAGCCTATGAGCTTACTTTGACACCCGGTTCTAATTGTATTCGGTGATCATGCGCCCGCTGAGGTGGCAGTTCCTCTGGTAAATCGTCCGGAAAAATCCCCGGGTACCGTTTCGACAGTTCCTGTAGTTCGGGCGGTACCGCTGCTAGCAGTTTCTGAAAATCACTCGGCTGCTCCGCTTCTCCTACCAATGCGATATCCGCCGCGTACACGTCGGCTCCAGCGGCAACAGCCCGTTTCATTATGATGGCGTTGACGTAGACCGTTGAAGATTCGGGCAACTGCCAGCGAGGTAGCTCGACCCAGTTACCGCTACTTCGCACAGTGCAGCTACCCGTCCTCCAGTCGATTCGCGGATTGTAGCGTTGCAGCCAATCACGTCCCAGTAAAATGTTGTGCTCATCCAGTGTCGTCGTGAGCATTTCCTGTGTAAACCGGAAGTTTCTCCCGCAGCAGACTTTTACTCTCTCCACCTTTTCCCGTATGCCCAGCGGTGTGCCATCGACTAAGCGTGCATCTATCTCCGGTAAACACCGACTAAGTGTCAGTGGCAGCTTCCGTGCGGTTGCGGTATTAACTAAGCTATGACTTGCTCCTCCGTCTATAAGAATCTTCACTACTGCTCCCTGGATTTTCCTGTGAATCAGTACTGGGCAATCAGTTGCTGTACCCTCCTTATTCACCCGAGCCCGATCGATAGCATGAATCGGTACTGTGACTCGGTGAGGGTCAGTGAGGTTGGGCGAGCAGGTTGTCTCGTCACTAGTTGGCCCGATTTCTACTAACTGCTGGCGTTTCCCTGCCTCTGAGAATCCCTCCCCTGCTCTGCTCCGCGGCGCCTCAGCTCCTCTGGGCATTCGCTCTTGCGATGGCCCGGCCTGTTACAAGCAAAGCAGCGGCCCTTAAATGGCACGGCAGCTGCATTCGCTGCAACGGCGTATACAGTGGCGTGCTCGGCCGGTCCCCGAGAACGTTGTCCGTAGTAGAACCCCGGTCTCGGTCGGCGAGCGCGAGGATCTCGTTGAAGTTCGAGAGCCTGCGTAGCATGATTTTGTGCGTGATGTCCGGCTTCAGCCCTCCGACGTAACGGTCTACTGCTCCGCTTCGTGCATGTAGCCGAATTGCTCGCATAATGCGAGGAAACCGCTCGTGTAGTCTTGGACCGACCCGAGTTGTCGCCAAGTACGCAGTCGCCCGCCGCGACGAAATAGAAGCCGCAACCGGCTCGAAGCGCGTCAGAAGCCCTGCGCACCACGCATCCCACGTGCGGTACTGGGCGGTTTCGCAGAAAGAACTCCATGTGACGGCTGGACTCGAGGGCCCTCCCTCTTGCGATGGCGGCTCATAGGCGTGTGGCGACGTCACGATGACTCGCCACCAGTCCATGGCGGGGCTCCTCAGCAGCGAAAGTGCGTAGCGAATCTTCGCTGCGTCCGACTCGACGTAATTCGCGTCGAAGAAAATGTTCATCGTGAAAACCCACGATTGAGCTGTCGAACCTCCACGTTGGCTAGGATCGAAGCAGGGCGGGCGCTGCGGCTTGAGTGGCATCGGCGCCATGATGTCGTTGTTGCCACTCGTTGCGGCGAACTCCACGTGCCGGCGGATTTCGCGAGGCCCTTGTGTGCCTGTTGCGGCCCTGTTCCTCTCCATGCCAGGCATTGAGGGAGCGGTGCCATCACTGGCTACGCCTGAGCGTTGTCCTACGCTGTCGTTCTGTGTCGGTGTGCCCTCTTTTCCCGTCGCCCGCCGCGACGCCCTGGGGGGCCGCGGGCCGCACGTCGGAGCAGCCGCCCCTGGTGCAGCCGCCCCTGGAGCACCCGCCCCTGGTGCAGCCGCCCCTGGACCTCAGCAGCCGCCCCTGGCCCCTGGAGCAGCCGCCCCTGGTGCAGCCGCCCCTGGACCCCGCGACGCCGCCCCTGGACCCCACGGTGCCGACCCTGCAGCTGCATGCGACGCCGTTCCTGGACCCTGTGCTGCCCATTGCCGCCCGTTGCTGCCCGTGCCTGTGCTGCCCGTTGCTGCTCTCCCCCCCCCTCCCCCCCCCCCTCCCCTTCTTCGTCTCCCTGCTGCGCGTGCAGCCGTGGAACGGAGGGTCTGGGGGTGGCGGGTATGGGGGTGATGGGTGGTATGTTTCCCTTCCCCTCCTCCTCCTTTCGTTCCCACTGCTGCAGCTGCCGCTGGGGGGAGGGTGTGAGGGTGTGGGGGAGCCAGGGGAGTGGCATTGGGGTGGCGGGTGTGAGACCAATCAGCCCCCGTCCCTCTGAGGTGGGGGGGGGGGGGGAGGAGAGTAAAGGGGTGGCAGGAGTGCCTGCCCCTTTGCTGCTGTACCTGCTTTGTTACCTTGCCTGCTGTTGCTGTTTTCTCTGTTCGTGGTGTACCCATCCAGGATGTGTCGCTGCACAGACTCCTGCTGCAGGCAGTTATGGGGGAGTGTTAGAATATATCTGTAACTGCCTGTAGCTGTAGTTAGTGTAGTTATTATAAACTTGTTGGTGGTGCACCTTCTTTGCATGCTTTGTTTGTTATTTGTACCTCGCTCCATAGTGAACTCCCCCCTCTTTTGCCTAAACTATCTCGACTCCCTTTGGCCTAGGCTACTAAGCCTAGGCCCTACTCTTTCTATTCAACATGAAGGTGTGGGTGCGGTCCGAGAGGAGATCGTAGGCTCTGAATACCAAGTGTTACGAGTGCAATTGAGCGAGCGAGCGAGAATTGCACTATTGAAGCAAAACAATACAACGAGCGAAGGCATGCGCGAAGAATATATAGCGAACTAGAGTGGTAACGGTAACGTGAGGACTTGGGGTGCGCTACGGGCCTAGCGCCGAGGTTGGGATATGTCGAGGCGGAGGTCCGGAGCGTGGGTTACCAACCGAACTGTGAGGTTGGGTCGCGTCGTGAACAGTGGCGGGAGTCGTAGTCGAGGCGAGTGTCGCGAGCGGGGTGTTTCACTGTTTGGGTGCCGATGGCGGGAATGGTCTTGTGCGCGGTAAGCAGGGGCGCGGAGTAAGGAAAAGGAATTTTCCTTCACAGGGTCTGGAAAAGTTGCATAAATCCACTGGAGTAATGTACAGTAAGAATATTCGTTGGCGTTGAAGACTGCCTAAGCGTTATCAAATCGCTAAGTTCGAAGATCTAATAACGGCTCCTTCAACAAAACCACAAGCACTGGCACGTGGCGCACATGGCTGGTGAGTGGCAGTTTGCTGGGGAAACGTGACAGAAGAACCCCCACCTGAAGACCAGCGATCAAGCCCCCTCGAAGTTATCGAAATGCCCACTTGGTCAAACGGAATGGATACCCAGTTGACGATCGTCGTCGAGATGTCGCTAAAATTCGCAGGCTCAAACGTTCCCTTTCAGGCCCAGTGGCGGTTTTAGTCTCAGCTCAAGTCTGATCTGATTTTTGTTATGTAGCACCAAACACAATTAGTCTAGGAATCATGTGCCTTCCTGGCAATGCCCAGAAGGTCTAGTCTAGTCACACCAAAGCCTGGCTGCTCAAAGTCATGGCAGCTCGATGTTAGGCGTCCCGATGGTTCGTAAGAACTATAATTAGTCTAGAGGTTTTAATTGCAAAGCGCGTGATCTAGTTTCGTCGCTTTTCACTTCACTCGGTAGCAATCGTCCGAGTTCACGAGATTAGGATCCGAGCAGACGCGAGGCTCGCGTCACTTCAGATCACCTCGCAGATCGTCTGACACGAAGCGAGATTACCACTTTACAAGGAAAGACAGGGCCACTTTACGCTAGGAGATAAGAGCCAATTTACGCGAGTAGAGATCATCGTATACATCACATCCCGCCGTCTGTTGGAAATATCGCGGGCCGGAATGAATTCCTATGGCATGCCGCCAGGTGGCGGCCCGTCCGGTGGTCCTGGTGGTGGTAACCCGCTGGGTAACATGCCCGGCGGGAGGCGAAGAGAAGTCTGGCGAATTGTCAGCGATCCGAACATTCACCTCGGTAGAGTCACAAATCCGGACGTATACTCGCAACCGAAGGGAATTCCGGACGGCATGCCGAATTATCCCGGAGGACCCATGGGTTCAGGCGGCGGCTCCGGAATACCTGGGATGGCGATGCGCGGATTAGGAGGTCCCTCTCAGGAGCAGATCCCGCCTGGATACTACCGACCCGCCGGCGGCGGCAGCGGCGGGGGAGGAGGAGGATATGGACGGGTGAACAGTGCCTACGGCCGCGGAGACGGGGGAGGAAAAGGGAGCACCAGCGGAGGAGGAGGGGGAGGGGGAGGGGGAGGCGGAGGTGGAGGGGGAAACGGCGGAGGGGGGCCTCCGCGGCAGGTATACCAGCTTCCGCAGTACAGAGGGCGTGGCCGGAACAGCCGACCGTACGGGCAGGCGGAGCAAAACCTGGATGGATCTGCCTCAGGCCCAGGATTAGGGTCCGGGCCACCTGGGGGTTTAGAGAACGGCGAAGCGACGGGCGTGAGGCAGTCGCACGCGAGCGGCAGCAGCACGTCGTCGAGTCTGTCGCAGGAGGTGCGTTCGGACGGGCTTAGGGCGTGCGACACTTGTGAGAATTCCATGCACAAGCACGCACACAACCAGCAGCAGCACGTCGTCGAGTCTGTCGCAGGAGGTGTGCTCCGTCTGTCGTGGGACATGCGGCGTCCGGCAAAATTGTTTCTCTTTCTCACGGCTTTCTGATAACTGCACGATGTTTCCAGCAGTAGTACACGTGGTTTTTGTCCTGTACGAACTTCCAGGACAATACATGGATGGGGGGAGGATGACGCATACCCAATATGGCAACTCTCCTACGGTTTGTGTGCCTGCTGCCCTTTCGTGTGAGCAGGAAGACAACCAATCACGAAGGCAGCAGCAGCAACAGCTGCAGGAGCAACCACACGATTATAACGGTCAACTGCAGGCGCAGCAGCAGGCAGAGCAACAGCAGCAGCAGCAAGAAGCGGATGTTGCAAGTCAGCAGCACACGCAGCACGAGCAGCAACCGTATCCTTCGAGCAACGGACAGGGCGAAGATGTGTCTTCTGCAGTGGATCGCCAAGAGAACGACAATTTCAACAGCCAGCAGCCGCAGCAACAGTTCGAACAGCAGCAGGAGCAGCAGGAGCAGCAGGAGCAGCAGGAGCAGGAGCAGGAGCAGGAGCAGCAGGAGCAAGCGGAGCAGTCAGAGGAGGAGAAGGAAGTACAGGTAGACGGAGGGGAGGCAGACAGACAGGTGGACATAGCCAGCATCGCCATGCCCAGCGCGGGAGTCTCACCAGCCCGAGGAGCCAATCACAAGGACGTGCGGCAGTTGGAAGAGGAGGGGCGCGCGCTGCTGGGGCTGGGGGAGGCGGAGCTGCGCGCGCTGCTGGCGGAAGCGGAAACCGCGCGCGAGGCAGCGATCCGCGCGGAGGTGGCGCGCGCAGCGGCCCTTGTGGCGCGCGTGGAGGTGGGGAGAGCAAGGGCGGAGTTTGATGCGGAGAGGCAGCAGCTTCTGGCGGCGGAAGCGGTGCTCAAGGTGGGCGGGGACTTGCTGGTCCTTGTTCTTCCCCTTCCCCTCGTTTTTCCCCCCAGCCTTGCGCCAGCCCCCTTGTCACCACCCTCCCCTACCTCTCTTTTCCTCTGGTGGCCCTTTCATGTCGAATACAGCACACAATCCGCAAATCGGACGTGCGTGTTTTGCTCATAGTAGTGATGGTCAAACCACGTCCCTCCCTCCCTCCTCCTTCCGCCCTCTCCCTTCCTCCTCCTCTTCCGCCCCCATCCTTCCTTCCCGCCCTGCTCCTCCGCAGAGTCAACTGGCGGGTGCGCTGGAGGCAGTGCGGGGCAAGGAGGAGGAGATGCAGCGCGTGAAGGAGAGGGCGGAGGAGGCGGAGCAACAGGTGGCGGCTCACCAGAACGAGATGAAGGAACGGGTGAGAGAGGCTCGTTTGAGACGTCTTGTACTCATATCTAGCAGCATACTCTGAGACGTTTCGTTTCTTAAAAGAATGCATTCTTTGCTTCATTGCTGTCTGATGGGAACTTTGGCAGGTGTGGCAGAAAGAAGGCCTTATTCGAGAGAAGAACTCCGAAGTGGCAGCGCTGAGGTGAGAGTGGGGAGCACTGTGTGTGTGTGACCTTGCAGTGAGGGGGGTGGGCGGTATGTGCAGGACGGGGAACAGAGGTGAGCGGTGTTATTGCTGTTATTGCTTTTCATTGCTGTTGCTCTCCCCTTTCGCTCCCTCTTCCTCCTCCCACGTCCCCCGCATGTCCTTTGCGTGCCATCAAGCCAGGCGGAACGCTTGCCACGCTTGCTGCTGCTCCTTACAACATTCCTCCCTTTCTTGCTCCTCACTATGCTTCCATTCAAATGTCTCCCCCCTCCTCCCATCACGGCAGGCGGGAGCGGGACGGGGCAGTGGCGGAGAGCAAGGCGCAGGCGAGTCAGAGGGAAGCGGAGAGGGGTGAATTACAGGCTCCTCCCTTCTTTCCCCCTTCTCCCTTGTCCTCCCATCACTGCAGGCGGGAGCGCGATGGGGCAGTGGCGGAGAGCAAGGCGCAGGCGAGTCAGAGGGAGGCGGAGAGGGCGGAGATGGGCGCGCAGATGGAGCGGCTACAGAGCCAGGTGGCGGACGCTGAGCAGCGCCTGAGAGACACGCAGAACCAGGTAAAGGGGGAAGAGGGGCCGGGGAGTGGGATACGGGGGAGGGCATGAGAGGGCGGAGATGGGCGCGCAGATGGAGAGGCTGCAGAGCCAGGTGGCGGACGCGGAGCAGCGGCTGCGCGACACACAGAACCAAGTGAGAGAGGAGTGATAGGGGGAGAGGAACTGCAGACTAGCAAGGGACTTGCAGTTCCAGAAACGAGCTACTGTTGCTCTTTTCGTGGCGGTCTGCCTTCCTGCCACTTATTTCCGTGGTAGGAAGGTCAGGAGGGGAGGTGCAGGAGGAGCTGTGGCGGGAAGAGGGTGCAGTGAAGGAGGCACAGGGTTGTGACGTCTCAAAAGAGGATGCAGTGAAGGAGACTTTTGTGACGTCTCAAAAGAGGATGCAGTGAAGGAGACTTTTGTGACGTCTCAAAAGAGGATGCAGTGAAGGAGACTTTTGTGACGTCTCAAAAGAGGATGCAGTGAAGGAGACTTTTGTGACGTCTCAAAAGAGGATGCAGTGAAGGAGACTTTTGAGACGTCTCAAAAGAGGATGCAGTGAAGGAGACTTTTGAGACGTCTCAAAAGAGGATGCAGTGAAGGAGGCACGGGATTGTGTGTTGTGCAGGGCCATAGGTAAATGTACCTGTGTGTATTCATATCGCGCTGTCGCTGTTCCCTCTCTCTCCCTTCCCTTTTCCCTCAGCTGCGGCTGGTACAAGAGGAGCTGTGGCAGAAGGAGGATGCGGTGAAGGAGGCGCAGGGGTGGGCGGCACATGGGCAGGACATGGAGGCCCACGTGGCAGCCATCACAGCAGCCAATCTGAGTCTGCATGGGGAACTCCGGGAGCGCACGGACCAGTGCCACCACCTGTTTGCCGTCACGCACCAGCTCAGGCAACAGGTTGGTTGAGGGCAGAGTGGGTCAATGGGTGGCTGAGTGGGTGTCGACTGGTTGGCAAATTGGTGGGATCAACAGCTGAGGGAGCGCACGGACCAGTGCCACCACCTGTTTGCCGTCACGCACCAGCTCAGGCAACAGGTTGGTTGAGGGCAGAGTGGGTCAATGGGTGGCTGAGTGGGTGTCGACTGGTTGGCAAATTGGTGGGATCAACAGCTGAGGGAGCGCACGAACCAGTGCCACCACCTGTTTGCCGTCACGCACCAGCTCAGGCAACAGGTTGGTTGAGGGCAGAGTGGGTCAATGGATGGCTGAGTGGGTGTCGACTGGTTGGCAAATTGGTGGGATCAACAGCTGAGGGAGCGCACGGACCAGTGCCACCACCTGTTTGCCGTCACGCACCAGCTCAGGCAACAGGTTGGTTGAGGGCAGAGTGGGTCAATGGGTGGCTGAGTGGGTGTCGACTGGTTGGCAAATTGGTGGGATCAACAGCTGAGGGAGCGCACGAACCAGTGCCACCACCTGTTTGCCGTCACGCACCAGCTCAGGCAACAGGTTGGTTGAGGGCAGAGTGGGTCAATGGGTGGCTGAGTGGGTGTCGACTGGTTGGCAAATTGGTGGGATCAACAGCTGAGGGAGCGCACGGACCATTGCCACCACCTGTTTGCCGTCACGCACCAGCTCAGGCAACAGGTTGGTTGAGGGCAGAGTGGGTCAATGGATGGCTGAGTGGGTGTCGACTGGTTGGCAAATTGGTGGGATCAACAGCTGAGGGAGCGCACGGACCAGTGCCACCACCTGTTTGCTGTCACGCACCAGCTCAGGCAACAGGTTGGTTGAGGGCAGAGTGGGTCAATGGATGGCTGAGTGGGTGTCGACTGGTTGGCAAATTGGTGGGATCAACAGCTGAGGGAGCGCACGAACCAGTGCCACCACCTGTTTGCCGTCACGCACCAGCTCAGGCAACAGGCTGGTTGAGGGCAGAGTGGGTCAATGGGTGGCTGAGTGGGTGTCGACTGGTTGGCAAATTGGTGGGATCAACAGCTGAGGGAGCGCACGGACCATTGCCACCACCTGTTTGCCGTCACGCACCAGCTCAGGCAACAGGTTGGTTGAGGGCAGAGTGGGTCAATGGGTGGCTGAGTGGGTGTCGACTGGTTGGCAAATTGGTGGGATCAACAGCTGAGGGAGCGCACGGACCATTGCCACCACCTGTTTGCCGTCACGCACCAGCTCAGGCAACAGGTTGGTTGAGGGCAGAGTGGGTCAATGGGTGGCTGAGTGGGTGTCGACTGGTTGGCAAATTGGTGGGATCAACAGCTGAGGGAGCGCACGGACCATTGCCACCACCTGTTTGCCGTCACGCACCAGCTCAGGCAACAGGTTGGTTGAGGGCAGAGTGGGTCAATGGGTGGCTGAGTGGGTGTCGACTGGTTGGCAAATTGGTGGGATCAACAGCCGAGGGAGCGCACGGACCAGTGCCACCACCTGTTTGCTGTCACGCACCAGCTCAGGCAACAGGTTGGTTGAGGGCAGAGTGGGTCAATGGATGGCTGAGTGGGTGTAGACTGGTTGGCAAATTGGTGGGATCAACAGCTGAGGGAGCGCACGGACCAGTGCCACCACCTGTTTGCTGTCACGCACCAGCTCAGGCAACAGGTTGGTTGAGGGCAGAGTGGGTCAATGGATGGCTGAGTGGGTGTCGACTGGTTGGCAAATTGGTGGGATCAACAGCTGAGGGAGCGCACGGACCAGTGCCACCACCTGTTTGCCGTCACGCACCAGCTCAGGCAGCAGGTGGGTGGGTGGATGGGTGGTTGATTGGTGAGTGAGTGGGTTGGTTGGTTGGGTGTTCTCGATGTGCCTCAACAGCTCAGGGAAAGCACCGACCAGTGCCGCCACCTCTTTGCTGTCACGCACCAGCTCAGGCAACAGGTGGGTGGGTGGATGGGTGGGTGGGTGGGTGGGTGACACTCTGTTAAATGGGTTGGGTGTTATTGAGACGCCTCAATACTGGCAGAGAGTGGGCGGTATCGCACACATGCAGCTGATGCAGCGTGCTCGCTCGCGGTGATGCTCATGTGGCATGCAAACCGCTTTTCCAACTCCCTCCCACCTTACCTTGCCGTTTCCACCCTGTCTCCCCACCAGCTGGCAGAGAGTGAGCGGTACCACATGCAGCTGATGCAGCGCCTGCACCATGGAGAATTGTAAGCCAGTTGAAGAATCATCTGACCAGATGTGCCACACATGAATGTCCCTCTGCTCGCACCCCCATCCCACCCCTTTCCCCCACTGAAACACCAGCTAGCGGAGAGTGAGCGCTACCACATGCAGCTGATGCAGCGCCTGCACATGGAGAACACGGACCTGCGCTCCAGGCTCGGCGCCCTCCCGGCCGCTGCTCCGGGTGCTGCTGGCTCGACAGTGCCAGGCTCGGCAGCAGGAGCAGGAGCAGCTGGTGCTGGTGTGGGTACAGGAGGAGGCGCAGTGAATGCTGTAGGCAATGCGACTGCAGGAGGGCAGGCAGCAGCAGCAGGAGGAGGAGGCACGCTGGGGACAACTGGAGGGGACATTGGAGGAGGCGCAGGAGCAGGGAGAGATGCAGGAGGGGTTGTGCAAGGAGCTGGGGTAGCATTGGGTGGCGCTGGTGGTGCTGCTGGTGGTGGTGCTGGGGGCAACAAGGACGGGAAGGTGAGTTTCAGGGGCCATGGGACAAGCATGTGACAAGGCATGGGACAAGCATGTGACAAGGCATGGGACAAGGCATGGGACAGACGTGCCATTGTACTAAGAGCTTAATTTTGAAAGCCGTGTTGTTCCTGCTTTTCCGCTCCTCTGTTCGCTCCCTCTCGCTCGTCACTCCTCCATCCTTCTACATTTTCCCCTCCCCGATTCTTGTTTCTCTCTCTTACCCCCTTTCCTAACCTGCCCCAATCATGTTTCGCATTTCTGTGTGTGTCTGTCTCTCTCCCATGCTCCCATACTTCCCCCACAGAGCGAAGCAGCAGCTGCACAGGCAGGACAGGCCCACCCGCCCATGGCTCCACACGCCTATCTCATCCGCCCACTCATGCCCCACCCCTTCTACGCTGCACCCATGCCAACCGTGCCCACACCCATTCAGCCTGGCCCCACACCCATGCAAACCGTGCCCACACCCATTCAGCCTGGCCCCACACCCATGCAACCCGTGCCTATGCTTGTTCCTCACTCCGCCTCTCCCCCAGCCGTGCACCCTCTGCATCCTCACCCCTCCGCCCTCCCTCCTGCCGCTTACCCCCCTGCTTCCATGCAAGGGCAGCAAGCAGCACAGGCTGCAGGAGTGCAGACGGGGGTTGCAGTTACAGGGCTACCAGGGCAGAACCAGCAGCACATGGAGAACCAGGGACAGGGACACGGGCATGGGCAGGGGCAGATGCAGATGCATGGGCAGGGGCAAACACATGCGCAGGCACCAAATCCGCAGGGGCAACAGCCAAGCCAGCAGCAGCAAGCGGTGGTGATGCATCATATCACCCACCCCATGAGCAACCAGCCTCTCCCCCTGAACCCCACACCCCAGCAGCAACAGCAGCAGCAGCAGCAGCAGCAGCAGCAGCAGCAGCAGCAGCAGCAGCAGCAGCAGCAGCAGCAGCAGCAGCAGCAGCAGCAGCAGCAGCAGCAGCAGCATGCGAGCAGCCTTACCTTCGGTTCTGGTCCCAGCAATGGGCCAAGTAACAGCAACAGCACTGGTGGCACAGGGGAAAAGGGCAGGGAGAGCGGTGGCAGCAGCAGCTCAAGTGGTCAAGCCCCAGTAGGCGAGCGTGGAAATGGCCACATGGGCAACAGCAGTGCTGATGCTACTCCAGGAGACAGTTTTTCCAAAGGCGGCTCCTCCAGTGCCTCTCCTGACTCCTCCGGTTCTAGCAGCAGCTATGCTGGCGCCAGCACCAGCATGAGCAACAGCAACAGCAATGCGGGCCAGAGTCTCCCAACCAGTGCTGCTGCCTCCTCTGCCACTCATACCGCTGCTTCTGATACCCCTGCTGCTGATACCCCGGCCACTAAAGCTGCTGCTGCTGCTGCTGCACCTAGGAAGCTCGCTGCCAGTCCCATCACGCAGCGATCGCCACCCCGAGGGGTGGACGTGGGGTTGGGGGGCGTGGCATACGTGCCGGAACGCCCAAGTGCGGAGGCCTCAAGTGCAGCAGAATCAGGCACGGAAGGTCAAGCGGGAATTGAAGGGAAAGGTGGGATTGAACCCCTTCCTGTGTCGGCTGTGCTGGGAGCATGGAGCAGTGTGGGAGAGAAAACAGAGGGTGCTGGACCAGCTAGCATCGACGCGACACCAGCAGCAGCAGCACATTCTGCACCCACACCCCTCGCAGCACCGCCAACAGCACGCCCCATGCCCATGATGCCCCCGCTGCCCCCGGGGGCACAGCTGAAAGACGAGAGGGCGCTGCTGACGTGCATAGTGCGAACCCTTTCAGCAGATAGAGGCGCCAAGGCTCTCATCTCCTCCACTGTCGCCCCCCGCCTCGCCCGCTTGCTTGCCCCGTTGACCTGGGCTCACTACGAGCCGCTGTACGGGTCGCTGCACCAGCTTATCGCCTCCAAACCCGAGGTACGTACCTCCACTGTTGCCCCGTGCCTCGCTTGTTTCCTCACTACGTTAACCTGGGCGCACTACGAGCTGAGCTCATCGCATCCAAGCCTGAGGTACGTGCCTCCATTGTTGCCCCCCGCCTCCCCCGCTTGCTCGCTGCGCCAACCTGGGTGCATTACGAGCCGCTCTACGGGTCGCTGCACCAGCTTATTGCCTCCAAACCCGAGGTACGCGGCACCTTCATAGTGTACGGGTCGGGTCCAACCTGTTAAGACGGAACAACCTGAAGAGTTGTCTGCCACCACTACTGGCATCTGTTGCCTTGCCCTCTCTGTCCTTCCCTCCCCTGAGCAGTTGTGTGGCATGGAGGAACCGGACCATGCGCTTCTGAGTGACTTTTGAGACGTCTCAAAAGTCTGAGTGCAAGTAGACAACTGTTGAGACAGATGTGTTTTTCTAACGATCTCTGCTCCACCACATGCATCTGTTCTAACACAATTTCTTGTCGTCTCTCCCCCCATCTCTCCCGTGAACAGCTGTTTGGCATGGAGGGACCGGACCATGTGTTCCTGAGGAGCAACGCCCATGCCATCATCGCCACACTCCCCCTCCACCCCACCATGCCCCTCCCCCATCCCTCCTCCTCAATCCCCTCCCCTGCCGCCTCCCTGCCCCTCGCCCTCACCCCTGCCGCCCCCCGTCCCCTTGCTCCTCGCTCACCCCCACCTGATGCTTCCATTCCTGCTGGTGCTGTAGCCAATCCCGGTGCGATTTCTAACCCTGCTTCTTCTTCTTCTGCCGCCGCTGCTGCTACGGGTGGCAGTGGGGGTGGAGGGGGCAGTGAGGAAGGTGTGTCGAGGCGCGAGGTGGTAGGGCCGGGGGTGGAAGGGGCGGGGCGGGGCAGTCGCCTCTGGTTCGCCAATTCTGCTCGGTAATGCAGTGGAGGTTGAAGGGGCTTTAGTTTACAGTCCACTCAAGAAGGAATGGGGAGAGGCAGTCCCCTCTGGTTTGCCAATGCTGCTCGGTAGTGCGGTGGAGGTCGAAGCGGTTTTAGAGTCGACTCAAGAAGGGTGGGGGCAAGGCAGTCGCTTGTGGATGCGGCTTGAAGTGTGAAGCGTGAAGGGATGAACCAGGGCGGTAGCAGGGTGAGATGGGATGAAGATGGGGTGATTTGCAGCGGTTACCATGGGGTTGCTGGGAGAATCTGGGCTGTGCTTGTGGAGAGGAGAATCTGGGGCTCGAGAGGTAGCAAGAGTGGGCTGATGAGTAGGACGAGGCTGTTGCTGCGACGAGGCAATTTTGGTTGTATCTCCTTCCTTCCCAGTGCTGCTGGGTTACCGGTATTAGTTTGAAGCTTGAAGTGTAATTACAGGCACTAGTCTCTGTCCTTCAGGAAGTAGGTACAGTATGTTCTAGCAAGATGACTGAACCTGAAATAGCGAACTTGCAAGGCTGGGATTCACTGACAGTACCGTCACGATGTGCGTCTTTTCTGGGAAGTGGTATCCTTACCATGGTTTGTTACCATGGCAACATCACTACCTAACAGCAGCATACACGCCAAATTCCACTGTATTGAACTCCATGGGTACCCCTACTGCTCTCACCACATTCCTGCAATGAACAGAGAGGTATGGGCCACATGCATGAAGGAAATAACAACCAATCGTGTAGAAGCTGAGATGAGCCATGTGACATGGCAGGTGGCATCACATGTGGAAGCAACAGGAAAGGCAAGCATGAGCACAAAAGGACTCTCTGGCAGGGCCCATAGACACTGTGGATGGGCATGGTGTGTGGACGGCCACATGGGGAGTGACTCACTGGCAGGGCCTGTAGCTGTTGATGTGGGAAGTGAAAGGAAAGGATGTACTATGGGCGTCGTATAAAGTGTGGAAGGCCACGTGGGCAGCAAGTGACTCACTGGCGGGGACCATAAATGTTGATCTGTCTGATGTGCGTGTCACGGCCGTTCTGGTGGTTGGAGATGACTGCCAGCTGCAGGTAGAACGCTCGCAGGTACTCCCTGGGATGGCGCAGATGGGGGAAGGAGGGGGGAGGGGGGAGGTGTTGAAGATGCGGCGCATGGTTGACTCTGTGGTATGGCAGCATGTGACTACATTGACGCTGGTGGTTCGAGATAACTGCCAGCTGCAGGTGGAATGCCCGCAGGTACTCCCTGGGGTGGCACGGGTGGGCATGGAGAAGGTAAGGGGAAGTGGGGAAGATTGATACTGCTATATTGATTCAGATTGACTGTGGAGGTTGGAGATGACTGCCAGTTGACCAGTCGATACAGTAGAACGCACGCAGGTACACCCTGGGGTGGCACAGATGGGCACGGGAGGGGTGCATGCATGACGAGAATAAGAAGCAAGGTTGGTGACCGTGGTTCAAAAGGGGCAGGGACAGGCATGCAGCACTTGCCGTTGAGATCCCTCCAAAGCAACTGAGCTGTCATTCACCGGTCAGTCACAGCGGGATATGCAGCGAGACCAACCACTCCCCCCCATGGTGACTCACCTGTCATCACTGGGTCGCAGCGGTATGTGCACCCACCCAGATGGCTCATTCATCTCCACTAGCTTCACCTCCTGCCATCGTACAACGCATCACATGTGAGGCACAAGTGCCATTGGTGAGATGTGCACCATAAGTGAAGCATCACTACGGGGAGCATCATAGCGAGCATGCCATCAAGCGAACGCCATGATGATGTCACGGGAAGCATCGTTGTGAGCATGAACAGTATGTCCATTTGAGATGCTACCGGGAGCACCATGAGCATTGCCATGCAGGCACCATGAGCATTGCCATGCAGGCACCATGAGCAGCATTGCCCGCCCTGAGAAGTGCACCCACCTTGACGTCGTGGAAGGAGTTGCCAGCTCGAATGGACACCTTGTTGGGCGTGTAGCTCTCGTCCAGCTTGAAATCCACGTGCAGTGACACATGCTGGTGGGGTGGGTGGGGGTGGTGGGGGGGGGGAGGGTGTTGAGGGGGGGTGTCAAGCACAGGCCTTTTGAGGCGCCTTAAAAGGGTGTCAAGCACAGGCCACAAAGCAACAGTGCAACAGAGCACAGCACACAGCTCTCGTCCAGCTTGAATCCACGTGCAGTGACACGTGCTGGGGGTGGGGGCGAAGGTGAGGGGGGATGATGAACCGAAAGGCAGAACGCTCCTGTGCACTGGCTCCATACATAACTGAAAGGTGGAAGTGGTAACCATGTCATTGCAAAAACCAATCACTTACCTGCAACCGGACCTTCTTTTGAAACTGGATGTTCACCAAGTGTGGTTGTGATCCATCTGACCTGCACACACACGGGAAAGGAATGTTGGCACTTAGCAATACGTACCAGGAAAAAAAAAACACTGAAAAAAAAAGGGTTGCAGGGTCCACGCTGGAAATTCGATTCAGTTGATTGTAAGCATCAGCTTCGCACATATCTTCCAATTCTTAACTGCCAGAACGTGTCCGCCTTTCCGTCCCGCAGAAGCTCGACGCCATTGCCGGGTTTGGCGGAGCTCACACTCCACTCTGCCAAGTGCCCTATCTCCCGCCGGTCCTCCCCATCGTCTGGTAGACTCCCCACGCTGACGTCAGCCACCTCTGCTCTGCGCGGGAAGCACGAAATTGAGGGAACGAGAGGGAAAAGCGTAAGGGGAGAGATAAAAATCACTGATGGTTTGTTCTGGCGATTAAAGATAGTTGTGATCTCGGGTATTAGACACAGCTGAACGAAGCGTGCATCTGCAGACAGGTAAGGAACGAGCAGGAAATTTGAACGAAGTTTTCACCTGCTGCAGCCATTCTCCGTCTCCGGAGATGACGGCGATGGACGATGGACGATGGAAGAACCCACAGCGATGATGTGCGACGCTACGCGACGGCTCAAGTCAGGTCACCCTTCGCCACTGTCGCTTCAACGGGGGTATAATGGGGATGCCTTGACGACAGTCGTTAGAGGTGTAAGCTGGAACGGGACAGATTTTGTTCTTCGGAGAATCAACTATGCCGAGACGCGACGCGAATGGTGTGTGCCTGACAATGAACTCACTTGAACTGCTGAGAAAGAAATTTGAGTTTCCTACTGTGCGTAGATTGGAGAAGTGAGTTAAAGCTTCAGTACCGAATCAGTACCGCAATGTACCCATCTCCAGACCTGTCGAAAATACGACCCCATCGAAAGATTCGCGAAAGTAAAAATGCAGAAAATGAATGAAATTCTGGTCACGTTACAGGTTACTGGAGCATACTCAAGCGGGTTTCATTGCTAGCCCCACATTTTTGGCGCTTCCCTACATGTCCTCGCCGCTTTCAGCTTGTGCGCACGTCATGTGCTGCGCATAGCACAGCTCGTGCGCGCACGCAATGCAGGAGGCGCTGCGGTATCCGTGGCGCGTCGCGAACCGCATCACTGTAGGCCGTGGCGTGGACGTGAGGCTCGGGGGGCAGAGACGCTGCGCTGTGCGCTTTGCGCGAGCGCGATCGACAGCGACAGCAAGAGCAACCATGAGGGTGTTCACTGCGGAGCAAGTCCACCGCGCGCTGCCATACGACGGTGAGCGATGGGCAGGCGGAGCGACGGGCGGGCGGAGCGACGGGCGGCGGATTGATGAGCGATGGGAGATAGGTTGTGACACCTGTGAGTGAATGAGTGTTCGATTCGAGGCCGATTGAGCATCTCCGCGACGCTTCCCCCCTATCCCCTCTTGCCCCGCCTGTGCCCCCTTTCCCCGCCCCCAGCACTCATTGAGCATCTCCTCGAGGCCTTCCGCGCCTCCAGTGGCGGACCTGGCATCGCCGCCCCGCCACGACAGCACTACAGCATCGGGCAGCGCGCTACGGATGAGGATGGGGATGCTAATACCGAGGTGGATGCTAGGTCTGGGGCAGTAGGAGACCCGGAAGTGAGGGGGGAAAGAGGGGGAGAAGAAGGAGAGGGAGGAAGTGGAAGAAGGATCACAGCAGAGGGGAAGAAGCAGGCAGGGGGGACGCTGCTGGTGATGCCGGCTTGGGACTCGAATTGCGGCGCGGAAGGTGAGGGGCTTACTCCAATTAAGGGGGGGGAGAGGACATGCGCAGGTGGAGTGTGGGGTGGATGCAGGGTTAAAAAAAACGGCCGTTTTATTGAAATTTTACCGTAAAAAACGGCCACTTAGTGGGACCAAATTGAACCCGAAATGCAGCAGCATGAAGGGGATGGACCCCTTCTTACATGTATGCGCTTGTTGGCATGATTGAAAATGTTTTTGACCTTGTTTTTCTCTTTTTTTTCTTGGTGAACAGAGTTCTCTAACAAAAAAACGGCCGTTTTTTTGAAAAATCACCGTAAAAAACGACCGTAAAAAACGGACCGTATTTTACGAAAACCGTAATTTTGAACCTTGGGTGGATGGGGTGGATGGGGTCCAGGTGTGCTTAGGTGACTTTTGAGTCGACTCAAAAGTCTCCAGGTGTGCTGCATGGCTGCGTATGTTGCGGGAAAATGTGAAACCACGGCACATGTGAGGGCCAGGCGAATGCTGGATCACAACAGTGCAGGCCCTGCTGGAGTCACCAGAGGCCTTCCTTAGCAGTACGCTACTGCTGCACGGCATAGTCACTTTTGTTGTTCATACTTCTCAAAACACTTCGTCGCTCATGCAACTCATACCCACCGATCTGCACCGATGTCTACCCACCACCTCGCAGAGCCCTTCCTGGGTGTGAAGCTCGCGACAGTGTTCCCCGGCAATGCCAGGCACGGCCTGCCATCGGTGGCAGCGAGCTACCTGCTCTCCTCTGCTGCCACCGGCGCCCCCCTTGCCCTCATGGACGGCACTGCCATCACACTCCGTCGCACAGCTGCCGCCTCTGCTCTCGCTGCACACTACCTCGCACGGTAAATGAGTCATTACTGCTTCCGCCCTCTAGCTCCCCTGATCCCCTCTCCCCTCTCTTTCTCAATCCCCCAAGGCTTCCGATCTCCCCCCATTTCCAAATTTCTAGCTCCAACCGCAGGAGATTACATGCATGCAGTTTCCGCCCCCCTCACTCTGCCGCTTTCTTCCCTCCCTGCAGTCGTGACTCCAAGGTGCTTCTGATGGTGGGCACAGGCAACCTTGCTCCCCATCTCATCCTCGCCCACCTCTCAGCCACTCCCTCCCTCCGCTCCGTGCTCCTCTGGGGTCGCACTCTCACCAAGGCCCAGCAGACAGCTGAGCATCTGGTCTCCTCTAACCCAAGGTTTCGTCTCATTGAGTCGGAGGGGAATTCCTTGACGGATTTATTGGAAGGGCAAGAAACGGGTGGGGTCTGTGTTCAGGTTGTGAGCGATCTAGAGCCTGCGGTGCGCTTGGCGGATGTTGTTTCATGTGCCACTCTTGCAACGGAACCACTCGTGTGTGGACGGTGGTTGAAGCGTGGAGCCCATGTGGATTTGGTTGGCGGTTTTCGTCCGGATATGCGTGAAGCGGATAATGATGTCATGATTGCAGCCAGAGGGTCGATATTTGTGGATGCGAAGGATGGTGATGCAATCACAGGGTCTGGGGACCTTATCAAGCCTATTTCCGGTGGGGCTATACTTGAGAAGGACATTGGAGGAGATCTCTGTGATCTATGTTCTGAACGTGTGCACGGGAGGAGAGCTAGTGAGGATATTACTGTCTTCAAGTCGGTAGGATTGGCCGTAGAAGACCTTGTAGCTGCCAAGCTTGTATGGAAGGATAGGGACTTGTAACGAGTTTTTTTTATTTATTTACTGCTATCTTGTATAGTTTCACAATTTACCCCAGAATGTTGGAAGCATTTAACTTAATCTTGGAGATTGATCCTAAAGAACGAGCTAATTTGTGGTTTATTCCCACATATCGTGGATGGTTTCACGGTTTATTCTCAAATCTCAGTGTTAATTTCAATGAGTAATTGTTTGTAGGATATGTATACATAACATCGTATCATTTGTCATGTATTTCTCGTCATGTTTTCAAATCCCCTTGAAATTGGCGCTCCTCAACTTTTAGTCCCAAGAAAATCAAGCGGCTCGAGAACTCCAATCTCGTCGAGCCAGGTGCAATCCCAAGGTCCAGCGCTGTCCCCGCCGGTGATTCCGCGACAGCCCCCAAGCGCCGCGCTTCGGCTTGTGATGGGTCACTTCACTGCCAGTCCGTGCCAAGTACAAATGTGAGAATATTGGAACCGATCAGTCAGTTGCTCTCGCAATCACCAATTTCAGCTCTCATCTGCTTCAGACATTGTCTGCCTTGAATCTGTGGGTAACACTACATTTTCGTACCAGCGACCATGGCCGGCTCCAACAACGAAGTTATTGTTCAGGCTGTTTCACAGCAGGTCGAGGAGAAGAAGGTCGATGCTGTTGAGAAGTCTTCAGAGGTACTTTTCTAGAACTCAATACTATTTGAAAGCTTTGTTTCTCTTTAACTCGAGAATGATATTAACAACGAATCTTGCCTTTGCAGGAAACAACGAACTCGCTAGAGGAAAAATCTTCGACTGACGTCAAGCCCTCCGCAAACGCGGACAGCGAGCCAGCGACCGACGACAAGGAGAAGAAGGATGACGAGACGACACCTGACAGTGACGTTGTTGAGGTTGAGGCTGAAAAGGTCCCTGAAGTGGCTGCTTCTGCGGATGCGATCCCTTCCACTACTGAAACGACTGCCGCCATTTCGACCAAAAGGAAGGCTGAGGCGTCGGAGGACGAGACAGGCGCCAAGAAGGTCTGCCTAGAAGCTGAGGCTTAGGTGACTTCTTGTGAAGCGAAGATACCTATGAGATCCTTGAAGGCTCAACAATCTCTGACATTTCTGACATGTAATTGTAAAAGTATCATTATTCCATGTATCTTTGATTATCCAACTTGCTGACCTGTACCATTATTTACGGAGCTATTAATAACCAGCGCCAACTTAAAAAAGTCGAACGCATCTAATACATGTCATTTCGAATATGCTCTATCATTCGAATAGACTCCTGGAGTTGACGAATCTGATCCAAGTACAACCACATGCTGGAATCCTCTTGTGCAGTGTCCCTTGCCTGAACGTCTTGAACAAGCGATAGACACTGCTTGACAGTGTTCAGCAACTCCTCTTCCTCTTGGAGGCTGCTCTCATGGTGATCAGCTCCAGTTTCTGGAAAGGCTGCTTCACGAAGCTTTGGCTCATTGATTCGCTCATCTGGAGGAGAAACTCTCTGGGAAGGAGTGTCTCCATAAACTGTCCCTGAAATAGCAGCCCCACTTCTGCTCTTCATGCGCTCCAGCACATCATGCTCAAGCTTCGCAGCCATGGCAGCTGCTCGCTGCACAACGCTCTCAGGCACCTGCAGACAACGAGACAGTGGCAATGAGAAGAGGTCGACGGATGAAAAGTCTTCAACAATTACAAGGCAGAAACCCATGGATGAATCTGCTTACACGACAGAAATAATTACCTGAGCAAGGCGGGCTAAATTCAGGCCGAAACTGCGGCTGGCAACCCCACGAACGAGCTTGTACAAGAAGGTGACCTGCTGATCCGGCTTCGTTTCTGCTTGCTCATCCGAACCAGATGCCACAGGATTTAACACCTGCGATGTTCCTCTTGCAGATATTGGTGATGTGGGTGATAGAGGGGGGGCTGGTGGAGCAGAGGCGAGGAAGGACATGTGAAAGCTTCCCATCGCACCCGGGAGCTCTTTTTCCAGCTGAGCGATTTCAGGGTAGTGTGTGACGAAGAGTGTGAGGCAACACACTTTGGATAAGAGGTACTGTGGATGGGACAGAGGGAGAGAGTGGACGGGAGAGAGGGGGGGCAGAGGAGGGGAGGAAGGGGAGGGTTCAATGGATGAAGAAGTCAGCCTTAAAAAAACGCAAGTTCATAATGTGATGATGACACTTTACCAAGAACACGAGATGAGCTCACATGCAGGATGGAATGGGCTCACATGCAGGGTGGCATAAGCGATGGCAACCCCATCATGGGTGCTGGTGCCTCGACCCAGCTCGTCCACTATCACCAGCGACCGACCCGTTGCCCGATGAAGAATCCCGGAAGCTTCCCCCAGCTCCTCCAGGAACGTGGACGTGCGGCGCGCCAGGCTGTCATTGGCTGCTCCCATGCGAGTCAGAACCGCGTCCAATACATGGAGGCGCGCTGAGTCTGCAGGCACGTAACACCCGATCTGCGCCATGATGCATATCAGCGCCACCTGGCAGATGTAACAGCTCTTGCCGCCCATGTTGGGACCAGTGATGACGTGGCACCTTTCACCATCCGACATCAGCATGGTGTCATTCGGTACAAACTCGCTCCCCATAGTCACATCCAGCACAGGGTGCCTCCCATTCGTTATAAGCACATTCTGGGCCCCACCTTCCGGAAAAAACTCCGGCCGAACATACCCCTTAGAAGCAGAAACAGCAGCAAGCGCACACAAACAGTCCAGCTCAGCTAGTGCCTTAACAGCTTGTCTCAACTCCACATGCCCCCCTCCCTCCGTCCTAAACCCTTCCAGCAGCTCCTGCCACGCCCTCCCTGCTGCCGCCGCTGCAGCTTCTTTTGCCAGCGCCAGCCTGTCCAATTCCGCGAGGACAGCTGGCGGGTGGTAACGCGTAACGCCTCCGGCCTTGCCAGCCTTGACGGCGCTGTGTTTGAGCCAATCAGAGGGGACTCGGAGGGCCGAGGGAACTTCGATGAGATGAGTGGCACCGGAAACGGAGAAGAAGGAGAGGGATGGGAGACGCAATTGGGACCGGATAGCCGGGAGGAGCGAGTTGAGGTGGCCCTCTGCCTCCCGCACTGCTTCTCTGCACGCCCAGAGCTCCGGAAACTGCAAGGAAGCTTCTGCTGCTTCCTCTTCATCCAGGGCGTCTCGAATGCGGTAATTGTTGCCGTGTTGCATATGCTCTTGCTGTTGCTGGCTCTGGTGAGCAGGAGCAGAGCACACAATGAGGTTCACCTTGTCTCCCCGGGCAGCAGCATCAGCATCCACGGCACTCCGCATCCGCCGGGCGTGCCGCACCACGGCTGGCGATGCTGCTGCCCTCAGCAGCCTCTGCAGCAGCACCGACTGCACCCTAGGCGTGTCACTGCTGCTGTCAGGGTCGGTGTCAGTAGCAGCAGCAGTGGCGGGGGTGGAATGAGGTGGGTCGGGGAGGAGGGGGCGCAGCTGCTGTGCTGCTGACGCCAGAGCTGAGAGGACTCGGACAAACTGAGGGGCATGTGGGGGGGTGGGAGAAAAGGGGGGTTGGGGAATGGGAAATGGTGACACAAAGGGGTCCTCTCCTGCTCCAACCAAAATGCCTCGTTTTCTAAACTTGTTACGAACCAGCTGACCCCAGCTGGTTCGTAAACTTGTGCAGTATCCGCGTCTCTGCAGTATCCGCGTCAACCCCCTCTCCACATCTCCCATGCGTGCCAGTGACCCTAGCACTCTTGACTTTTGAGTCAACTCAAAAGCCACCTACGAAGCCCACCCACCTCGTTGGGAGTGACCGTTTTGTGCAGTATCCGCGTGACTCCCCTCTCCACATCCCCCATGCGCGCCAACGACCCCAGCACTCCCCCCACCACCTCCCCCACTCCCCCCTCCCCCTCCCCCGCTCCCCTGCTCGCCGCCCCCACTGCCCCCCCTCCCCGCCCGCTCCCAGGAAACGTCCGAGAAACGCCAACCACTCGCCCCAGCGAGCCAGTGAGCGGAGAGGAGAGCGAGGGGGAGGAGGAGAGGAGCTCGGAAACGGCTTGTTGGCGAAGGGTGATGTGGGGGAGGCGTGTGAGGGGGTGGGTGACCCAGTGGCGCATGAGTCGCCCCCCTGCTGCTGTGAGCGCGTGGTTGAGCAGCCAGAGGAGGGAGCCCCGTGTGGTACCATCTGCACTGTTGTGGAGAATCTGAGACATTCGAGGGGGCGGGGGGGGGGGGATTGCAACGGGAGGGAGGCACGAGAGGCGGGTAAGGGGGAAGGGGAGAGGAGCTCGGAGACGGCTTCTTGGCGGAGGGTGATGTGGGGGAGGTGCGTGAGGGGGTGGGTGGTCCAGTGATGCATGAGTCGCCCCCCCATGGCTGTGAGCGTGTGGTTGAGCAGTCAGAGGAGGGATCTGCGTGTGGTTCCGACTTTTGAGACGTCTCAAAAGTCGCCCCCCCATGGCTGTGAGCGTGTGGTTGAGCAGTCAGAGGAGGGATCTGCATGTGGTTCCGTTTGCACTGTTGTACAGGATCTTTTGGGATCTGCGACGTCCAGGGGGAAAACGGGGAGGAGTGTGGGGAGGGGGGAAAGGAGACTTCACTAGGGGGGCGCGCCTTGGTTCGCGTGCGCGCCTTGGTCCACGCGCGCGCCTTGGTCCAAAGGAGCGACCTGGTTCAAGGGAGCGACTTGGTTCAAGGGAGCGACTTGGTCCAAGGGAGCGACTTGGTCCAAGGGAGCGACTTGGTCCAAGTGGGCGAGTGCTTCTGAGAATATCTAGAAGGGGGGCTTTAAGGGGCTTTAAGGCTTACCTCGAGCTGCTCGAGAGCATTGGAGGAGAGAGTCATCTGGTGGCCGGTGCAGAGAGGACGAAAGCCGCCGCCCAGTGCGAGCACGTGGTGCAGGTTGAACTCCCTCAGATAGTCCACAGCAGCAGCGAGCGCTCTGAGCAGCACCAGTGGCATGGAGAGCACCGCCTCCACTGCCGGATCCACCTCCTGCTGCTCATCCTGTTGACGCTCCGGCTCCTGCTGCTCCTCCCTCTCCTTCTTCCTCTCTCCATTCCCTTCCTCATGCCCCTTGTCTGCGTCCTCAGTACAAGCAGCCCCGTTTGGCCTCTCAGCAAAAAACTCGGCGAGAGCTGCACGCACCCCACACATGCTGCTGCCGCTGCCTCTGCTGCTGCCACCACCCCCACCACCACCACCGCCCCCAGACTTCCCAGTCTTCCCAGGGCCTCCCCCACCCACGGCAGCACCAGTGATCCCATCGCTCCCTGCCATTGTGATTCTTGGTGCGGGGTCCCGACATGAAAGGTACGACAGCAGCTGATGGGGGGAGGGGGGGGGCAGGGGCAGTGAGGGAAGTGAGGGCAGTGAGAGGGTAAGGAGAGGGCATATTTCAAGTTACTCAGGCTACACAGCATAATCAGGGCAGTCACCTTGTGAGTGGCTGGCGAGATGGGCCCGCACATGACGATCTCAGTGGGGGCGAGGTGGGCCAAGTGGGTCTCTCTCAAGCTCACCCCACAGCACCCAATCTATGAAGCACCCCTGTGCCACGTCGCCTGTTGACGTCTCCACTGCCACCGCCGCCAGCAGAGCGCACTCCTCAGAGGCAGTGAGGGCAGAGAGGACTCACCTTGTGTGTGGCTGCTGAAATGGGTCCAGTAAGAACCACTTCAGTGGGGGCGACGTGGACGAGGTGCGTTTCCAGCTCCCCCCGTAGCACCCCGTCTGAGAAGCACCCCTCTGCCACGTCGATCGCCTGTTGACGACTCTACCACCTTTTGAGTCCACTCAAAACACACCTCACCTTGTGAGTGGCTGGTGTAATGGTTCCAGTAAGAACCACCTCAGTGGGGGCGAAGTGGGCTAGGTGCGTCTCAAGTTCCCCTCGCAACACCCCGTCTATGAAGCACCCCTGTGCCACATCGCCTGTTGACGTTTCTACTGCCACCAGCCCTATCCGCACGTCGCCCTCCGAACCTGCCTCCGAGCCTGCACCCGAGCCTGCTCCCGAACCTGCTTCCCAGCCTTGAGACGAGTCCAGATCTGTGGCTGGTGGGGAGAGGCCGGGAGAGGAAGCAGCAGCAGCACTGCTTGCTACCACCAGCACCTCCCTTCCCTCCTTCCTTCTTCCCCTTCCCTTTCTCTCCAACACCCTCCTCCGCAATACACACCAGGTAACTACTCAGCCTTCCCCCCATCCCCCCTCCCCCTCCCCCACCCCCCGCCCCTTCCCCCACCCCCCCTTCCCCTCCCTCTCCCCCTTCCCCTCCCCCTCCGCCCAAATCCTCTCCCACTTCCAACGTTGCCCGCGTGTATAAAGCCGACAAATGCCGCCCGAACGGGCCACCCTTGTTGCTCCCGTGGGCTTTAATAGCCGCCGTCTCACTCTGCCGCACCACGCCCACCTTAAAGCCCGCCTCCACGAGCCGCCTCACGTGCACGTGCAGGCGGAACGTGGGGATGGACGCAGTCAGAAACGCCCTGTCCACGTGGCGGTAGATGCCCAGCACGCGCGCTGCCACTTCAGCATCGGCCCCGAAAAAACGGTACTTGTAGCCGACCTCGACCAATAGCAGCACGTCTGGGTGGCGGCGTTTGAGAGCCACGACCTGCTCTTCTAACGGGGTGAGCTTTGTGCCTGGCAGGGGCAGGCTTATACCGGGGATGAAATCGCTGCCGTCTTTGGTGGAGGCAGCGGGTGTGAGGTGAGGAGCGGAAGGATGGAAGTCAAGTTTTTGAAGGAAGCTGGCTCGGATTGAAGCGGCAGCAGCAGAGGCAGCAGGAGCAGCAGGTGCTGCTACAAGGGCCTTGGCCACTTCTCCTTTCGTCAGTTTCTCTCTCCTCTCTGCGTTTTCATCCTCCCATGTCCCTCTCCCTGCCCCTGTTCCCACCTCATCTGCCCCTGTGTTTTCCCCCCTTCCTCTCTTACTCTCCCTTTCACCTTCCCCCCACTCGTCCTCCCCCATCCGCGCCCCGATCCCTTTTTCTTCCCCATCCGCCCCATCCACCTCATCTGTTCCCCCATCCAAGCCCCCATCCTCCACTAATCTCCGCGCTGCCCGCCTTCCACCCTCCCGCTTACGCTTGAACACCGTTCCTCCGCCTTCAACCTCCGCTTCTACCTCATCCCCCGTCCCCTCCGCCTTCCCCTCCGCCCCCCAATCTTTTCCGCCCCCACTCTCCTGCTCTCCCCTGCTTCCTGTCCTCCGCCACTCACGATCCTCTCCAGCTGCCCCCACGGCTCCCCCATTCTCAGTTTCCGCTTCCGCCAATCCTATCTCTCTCAAAGCTCCGCTACCACCGCCGCCACCACCACGACGATCACCGCGATCGACGGCAGCGAAGGTGGCGGCGGATGCGCGCGGCGGGCGGAGGAGGGACGGCGGAGTGGTGACGCGGACGGCGCCCGGCGGCTGTGAAGGGGAGGGGACGGGGGAGGGGGAGGTGGGCAGCGGGTTTGGCCGCGCTGGGGACGGCTTGCGCGCGAAGAAACGAGAGATGGTTGCCTGCTGGCGCTTCATTGCTTCCGCGCTCTCATCAGTTGCTCTGTGGTTCATGAAGTTGAACAAATTATAAGTGCACTAATAAAAACAACTGCGAGCCTTAACATGGGTGCTTGGTCTAGTGGTATGATTCTCGCTTCGGGTGCGAGAGGTCCCGAGTTCGATTCTCGGAGCACCCCATCTTTGATTTTTCGAGGTCCAGTTTTTTCTTTATGCGGGGGTTTTGGTGTGATTATGCAGAAGGCGCTTTTTGGAAAGAGCCCAGGGCACAGTGAACGGCGCAATTCACCGCAACGCACGACTCTGTAACATTCCGACCCACGCTCCTGATCTCGGCCAATCACAGCCTCCTGCTGGAAATCCGCCCTCACATTACGGCGCTCCGGACACAGACTCTCGTTGCCCTCCCGCACTTCCCGCCGCACTTCCAGCCGCACTTCCGGCCGCACTTGTGGCCGCGCTTACGCATGAGCGCACAGGGGGAAGTCTTCTGTCCGCTCGCGCTGTATGAGGCGCGCTCCTTCGCACTCGCCTAGCCAAGACGACGCGCAGCAGCGTTCGGACAATCGCCCTCGCCTGCTCGCTTCAACTGCTCGCGCGCTCGCCTCCAGGCGCCTTGAAACCCCGCGCTCGTGCCGTCAGCGCGCTCTCCCCGCGTGCCGTCAGCGCGCTCTCCCCGCGTGACATCGGCGCGCCATGGATCTGACGTCGCCCATCCGCCTCGCCAATGGCGCCTCCATGCCCCGCCTCGCCTGTGCGCCCTCCCCCCTATTCATCCTCCCCCTTCCGCCTTACCTCTATCCACCCTCCCCCTTCCACCATCCCCCCTGTTCCATATCCCCTCCCTCCGCCTTTCCCTTCCTCCGCATTGCATGTGCCTTCCATGCCCATCTCCTCGGCCGTCCATTCATTCCCCACATACGCCCTTGGCCTTGCTCGTTTCCACCCACTGCACTTCTTTCTCTCCCCATTCCCACCCTCGCCTTCCACCTCTCCCCCTCTCCCACACTTCCAACCTCCCCACCCTGTCACGCCGCCCCCCTTCCCTCCCTGCCTCCCTCCCTGCCTCCCTCCCCGCCTCCCTCGTTGCCTCTCCTCTCCACCCTGTGTGCCTGTGTGCATGCATGCGTGCATGTGTGTGCAGTGGGCACATTCAAGGCCAAAGGGGGGGAGGTGAAGGAGGCAGTTAAAGCAGCCTTGGCGGCTGGATACAGGCACATAGGTGGGCACATGGGTGGAAACATGGGTGGGCAGATGTCTTGTGCTTTATCACAGAAATCACTCGGCCCACTCGTTTCATCTAAGGGCTGTTATACTCTTTCAATGCAGATACTGCATCAGTGTACAAGAACGAAGCGGAAATCGGGGAGGCTATTAGGGAGTACGGCATTGCGAGGGAGGAGGTTTTTATCACCTCCAAGGCCTCGCCTTACGAGCATGGGTGAGGGTCATGCTGTGTGTACGGGTGTCCACGTCACTGCGTGCATGTGTGCACTCAATCACATGCCCACGGCATGGACTCACTCACTCACTCACCCACACACTCACTCACTCACTCGCTCACTCACTCGCTCACTCACTCGCTCACTCACTCGCTCACTCACTCGCTCACTCACTCACTCACTTGCTCTCCCTCGCTCTCCCTCACACCAGGTTCCAGCAGGCTCTAGCAGCATGTGCTGCATCCTTGGAGCGTCTGCAAACAGAGTACCTGGTGAGTGTGAGTGAGAGGAAGAGGGAGAGGGAGAGGGTGTGTGAGAGTCAGATGATGTGCGCGAATTTGAGAGTGTGTGTGAGTCGGTGTGCGCATGTGCTGCGTCCTTGGATCGTCTGGATCATCCTCACACTCCTCTTCCCCCCCCTCCCTACTCACCTCATCCCATGTGCCTTGCCCCTGGGTCCACCGTCCGCCCCCTCGACCCCTATTAGGACCTCTACCTGCTGCACTGGTGCGTGTGCCTCTTCCCCCCTCACCCTCGTTCCTTACCTTCGCCCATTTCCTTTACCGTGTCCATTCCATTTGCCTCGCACTGGTGTTTTCCCTTCTCTCGCCCTCGCCCTCGCCCTCGCCCTCGCCCCCTTTGCCTTGCCGTCGTCCGTTCTCCCGCCATCACTTGTGCCACCACTCTCTTGCCTCTCCATTTCCGCGTTCTACTCGGTCCATTTCTCTTGCGTGTGTGCCAAGCTTGACTGTCCACCACAATCAACTCATCCCTCTCACGCACCCATGCTTGCGTTGTGATTTGTCTACCTCCCTCCTCTCTCATCTCCTCTCCCTCCCCTCTCCTCTCCTCTCCCTCCTCTCTCCTCTCCTCCCCTCTGCTCTCCTCTCTCCCCTCCCTCACTCCCAGGCCTGGAGTAGCGAAGCTAGATAGGTGAGTGATTTAGCTCTTCCTTGCTCCCTTGCCATTCCTGACCCTCTGTTATTCCTGCTCCTCTTGCCCCTGCCTGGTCCTCGTGTCCCTTTGTTTCCGCTCGAACCCCGTAACCCTCATGTAGTACGACGTCTCACAACTCTGTTACCCCCCGTTCACCTTCCTCTCTTCCTTCTCCCCTCCTCCTGCCTCCTCAGGGCGTCTGAGAAGAATGCGGAGATTCGGCTGGAGTCTTGGCGCGCTTTGGAGCAGCTTCAGAGAGAAGGTGGGTGGAAACGGAGGAGTGGAGGAGAGTAGAGGGAAGGGGAACCTAAAGGGAGGGGAGAGTGGGGATGAGGGTAGGAGGGGGAGGAGAGGGGTAGAAGGGAGTCGAAGAGAGGGAAGAAGTGACTGGGAGAGGAAACAAGTGAGAAGTTCATATTTTCTTATTGATTTCTTCACACGCTATGGCATATCCCACTATTATGTATAGCACATACCTCCTCTCCTTTCCCAGGTAAATGCCGCGCCATTGGAGTCAGCAACTTCACTGCCGCCCATCTGGACCACTTGATCACAAACTCTGCCGCCCCGCCAGCTGTCAACCAGGTGGAGGTGCACCCGCTGCTGACTCAGCAGTCTCTGCGAGCCTACTGTGCTGAGCGTGGCATCTGTGTGGCAGCTTACTCACCCCTAGGGTGTGGCCAGGTGAGTCTCTGTTGGTACCAGGTGGGCCTCTGTTGCTACCAGGTGGGTCTCTGTTGCTACCAGGTGGGTCGGGCTTTGGCACCTTTGGGTGAGGTGACATGCGTGTAAAATTGGTACGAAATAATACCGTCTGAGATCAGTGTGGGTCATGCAATGCACACTGCCTTGACCAGTAACCGGCTTCTGAATTACTTGCACAATGTACAGCTGGATATTTAAATTTCTTCCACAAAGCTTTTGTGGTATGCATTGAGGCGTCAATATTATGTTCCATTTTTCGTACGTGTGTGTTCTCTCAGCTGTTGCAGCATCCAATTGTGCAGCAAGTGGCAATGGAAGTTGAGTGGTCACCTGCTCAAGTGCTGCTCAGGTGGAGCATACAGCATGGAATGGGTATGTGTGTCCTATCTACATGCTTCAACCTGTCTGGTGCTTATGCTGCCATTCATCACCGGCCCAAATTTTCCGCATATTGACCGTCCAACACAAGTCCTCTCCTCCCCCCCTCCCCCCTGCCTTGCTTGTATTGTACCATATGGATGGCCAGTTACAATACCCAAGTCTGTGAGCACAAGCCGGGTTGCAGAAAACGCTGACATATTTGATTTCTCATTGGACAAGGAAAAGATGGATAAATTGGATTCATTAGATGAAGATCGCCATTTTTGCTGGTCACCCATTGGGATTGCATAGAATGATAAAACCCTTTACAGACTCGCAGTACGTGCTCGTAGCTAATTGATTCCACCTGCTGAACCTGTTTCAAACGCGTACAGCAAGACAATTTCGAGGGGAATGGGGGACCACTTTCACTGGCGTACGTGGCCCATGCCACGCCAGCAGCCCCTCGTTCATGAGCTGGCCAACTTCAAGGTTTTGTCTGCTTGGGTCCACGCACTCTGCCCCTGCTTGGCCCCTTGTTCCCCCCAGTTTCTTCCTCGACCTTCTCTTTTCTCAGCCAATCAGCGTCACTGCTTTCACATAACCTCTCTCAATTGTCCCAATTTCTACAGCATACAATTCTGTCAGTCATTTTCTTCGTGTTGCTTCCTTCTCCTACATAAAGCCGCCGTGTTGTCTGACCGTTTCGCGTTCCGTATTCCGTCGGAGCTTGTCGTTTCTTCGTTAGGGTCAGGTTTTCCTACTAGTAGGCCGATCTCTGCGAAGAAGGAATCATGCAGGCTCCTACGGTTGACGCGGAATACTTGAAGGAGATTGAGGCGGTCAGGCGAGACTTGCGAGCGTTAATCGCGGAGAAAAGCTGCGCTCCGCTTATGCTCCGCTTGGCGTAAGACACTGGACCTCGTCACATCTTTTTTAAACGGTCTATCAATTATTACGAGAGACAGCAATGCGATTGTGTTGTGTTCCTGCGCATGTGAATTGAATTTAGGTTCCACGATGCTGGTACTTATGACGCGAAGACGAGAAGTGGCGGACCGAATGCGTCGATCAGAAGCGAGCTGGAGTACACTCATGGCGGAAACGCAGGGATGAAGATAGGCATCGACCTGCTTGGTGAGCTTACAATGTAATTTTCGTAATCCACAGGGATGGTGGCGGATTAGCACTCATTGGCATTGTTTCCTGTCTGCAGAGCCGGTCAAGGCGAAACATCCACGAGTATCATACGCTGACATCTACCAGGTGCGGTTTTCGTTCCGACCTTGTCTTTTGTGCACATTTGCCTTTTATTGCCCTTCTTCTGGCATGTCAACTCAGTGCTGTTTTGATTGAGCAGCTAGCTGGCGTGGTAGCTGTTGAAGTAACTGGAGGTCCTGCCATCCCTTTCAAGGCCGGCCGAAAGGTGAGCTCAATCACAGCCTCCATGTTGTCTTGTCTTCATGTGAGCGTTCTTGTGCTCACAACTCATTCTTTGCCTCTCTGGGCGCTGGTTGGGCAGGACTCTCTGGCTGTCACTCCTGACGGCAGGTTGCCAGATGCTCATAAAGGTGTGTGATTTCAGGCGAACATTGTCCACAGCTCGTAGTCTTGAAATGTGCGTCGTGGTATTGGGGGATTCGTGGTTGTTTGTGAGCATTTTAGTCCTCATTATAATGCCGCCCTTCTGTTTCAGGATCCGCTCACCTACGAGATATATTTTGCCGCATGGGGTTCAGCGATCAAGACATTGTTGCATTGAGTGGATCACACACTCTGGTAAGGCACGGCTCAAACTCACATCCTTGCAAACGTACGAGACATTGTGTAATTGAACTTTGAATGTGGACGCAGGGGCGTGCACATAAGGACCGTTCAGGCTTTGAGGGGGCATGGACTCAGCAACCACTGAAATTTGACAACACCTACTATGTGTAAGTTAGAACAACCGAGACAGGGTTTTAACTTTGTTAGAATGTTTTTGTTGTGTCAGAGGTGTGTGTTCCACTCAGGCAGTCTGTGTAACCATAACTTTCCCCCCTATTGATGTCGCCACCCCAGTGAGCTCTTGAAAGCAGACACTGCAGGACTGCTCCAGCTTCCGACGGACAAGTGCCTCGTAGAGGACCCCAAGCTTCGTCCATTTGTTGAGCTGTATGCAAAGGTAAGCAAATTGAGGACTTGGCAGTTCAGTTATTGTAACTGCAAGGGGTTGGAGGGTGTATCATTATTTTTTGGGTGCATGTTACTTTCTCTTGCAATTTGCAGGATGAGGAGGCGTTTTTTAGAGACTATGCATCTGCACACAAGAAAATGTCTGAGCTTGGGTGCAAGGATACCTCTCCAGCTTTCTGGGAAGCTGATGCTGCAGCCAAGGAGAATGTTAGTGCATCCACCATCTTGGCCCAAAGCGCTTTTGGTGCCGTCGTCACTGCCGGAGTTCTTGTACTGGGGTACCTTTATGAGCTCCGGCGGAAAGCCAAGTGATTGCTGAATAGTTTGACAACGTTACCAGCATTTTTCCATTCCCTACCACATTGCCACTACTGCTCCCATAAATTTGTACCTAGGTTTCGTGGACCTCCTGACTCCTCCTGAGCTTTATGAGAATTTCAGGAACGATGATACTTGGTTGCTAATGTGCCTACGGTATATGTATCCTGGGTGCTGGAAAATTTAGTGCAATGCCATGTATCCTTTCAGCTCTTCGTCTGATAGTGTTAATTGAAATTTGAATGGCCCGTTTGATGAACAAATGTACGGTTGTCATGAAGGGAGTGAGTCCCACCATTTCATGAAGCATCTCACACGAGACCGTACCGAGCCACGTTACAGCGAGAAACCGCCGAAAGGTTTCAAATTGAGAGGATTTGTCAGACTTTTGGCGCGCAACTTCTGTCCAATCAGCCCTCGAGCATGTCAGAAAACCTCCACACCAACGAAGTGGGGCCCACCAGTGACTACCATGTCACGCCATTCCCTTGCTGTCAGGCGGCTGTGCTGCTTTGCTTTCCCCAGCGGTGGAACCCCGAAGGCATTCCCCACCAAGGCTTTCGTCTCTGGTCATTGCTCAGAATGCAAGTCACGAGACCTGGTAGCTTTCCTCGGAAGATTAGTCCTCTATGTTGCCGACTTCGTCCCTTAGATTCTGCAATAGCACGGCAACGGTTTGATCTCATTAGACCAAAGAGATTTAGTCATGAGGATATAGAAACCACTCTTGAATAGTAATCGAGTACTTGTCGATAGCCTGTGGTTCCTGAACCGGTTCTAACTGTTACTAGTTCACGGCTTAGCTTTCGCATTAATCAGCTCCCGGCTGGTGCTTCTTTGCGATAATGTTATACCTTAAGCTCCTCAAGCAAAGACCATGTCGTTTTCGATTTCATTTACCGAGGGGTGACTTCCGGAAGTAAAGGCCTAACCGCTGCTCGTGGTAACGTAGATTCCGCTAGGCTTGCGTTGATACAGTTCACTCCGAAAAGGATTTATCTCTTATGCACCGTCGCACGCTGCAGTACGACGGTGCCATACCCAGCAAGGTTTCTTCGCGAAAAGCCTTGCGACGGTCGCGACGGTCTGCAGATAGCAGCTTCCGCGTCCTTCCAGATATCGTCTTCCGAGTCATGTGGGGCTCGTGCAACGGAGCGGTTGTTTCAGTGAGTCTTAGGAGAGCGAGAAGAGCTGCTTCCTGCGTATTCGCTCCATCGTCGAAAGTGCGCAGAGTGCTGCTTCCCGAAACAAATGGTTGTCAACACCCGTGAGACCGACGCAGCGGTTGAAGGAGTATCGACGTCAGCCGTCTACCAGAAAGCACTGACGGTCGGCCGTCGGAATTGCCGGCCGGGAAAAACGCAGCCATGTTTGGAGTACGAATCAGCGGCGGGAAGAGCAGCGTTCGCAGCTGTTCGTAAGCGGTAGCAGAAGTGTTCGCCGAGCGGCATCGCAAGCAGCGATTTTCATTCCGATTTCTGGCCGTCAGGAGGTGGACGTTTACATGCATCAAAACGGTCAACAGGACGTGACCGTCAGGAGCAGCGTGACGCACCGTCAGGAGCAGTGTGACGCACCGTCAGGAGCAGCGTGACGCACCGTCAGGAGTAGCGGGACGCAGGTCACGGGAGATTGCTCTCTGCCGTACACCATGATGATCGCATGCGGTCGCATCGGCTTCCTCGGCGTTCCCTGGGATTTCGCACGCGATTAACGGTACTTGATAGCGAAGGCTGTTGGGGGGGAATTCCTGTAGGCATCTAGGATAGGAACGCCTAGAGATTCTCGTCGCTTTCCCCATTCGCGTCATGTTTGAAACCACCCTCCCACTAACGCGAGTACGTTCCTTCTCCTTGTTCTCCCCTCTGCATGTGTGCGATTAACTCGGAGGCACGGGATTCGGATCGTCGCCATCTCTTATGCGTCTGACAAAGGTTGCGCCAAACACTTTCAGGGAGATCGCAGACGTCGTTTGAAGTTCGCAGGCGTCGTTTGAAGCTCGCAGGAGTTCGCTTGGAGATCAGCGAAAGATCAGCGGTACGTAAGAGTGACGCTTGGTGGGGGGATTCCTATAGGCGTCTAGGAAAGAAACGCCTAGAGAGTCTCGTCGCTCTCCTCGTTCGCGTCGTGTGTAAAGTTACTCTCCCACTAACGCGTGTACCCTGCCTCTCCCCCTGTCCTCCTCGTTCCCCCCTCTGCATGTGTGCGATTAACACGGAGGCAAGGGATTTGGGCCGTCACAATCCCTGCAGTGTCGGACATTCCAGGAGTCGCCAGACGTCGTTCGAAGATCTCGGGCATTCTTTGGAAAGTCTCAGGCGCTCGCCCGGAAATCGCAGGCGATCAGGGAAAATATCAACTGTACGTGAGAGCGGATGCAGTGGGGGGGTGGATTTCTGTAGGCGTCTTAGAATAGGAATGCCTAGAGAGTCTCGTCGTTTTCCGTCTTCGCATCATGTGTGAATCTACCCTCCCTTTAACGCGTATACCATCCCTCTTCCCCTGTTCTTCTCGTTTCCCCCCTGCATGTGTGTGTCGGAGGCACGGGAATCATCGCTGCAGCGTCTGAACGAGGTCGCACCTTAGAATCGAACGACGTCGTTCGAAGTTCGCAGGGGTTCCCAGCGTTCAGTGAGAGATCAACGGTACGTAAGTGCGAAGGCTGGTGGGGGGGGTCATGTAGGCGTCTAGGACAGCACCGCCTAGAGAGTCTCGTCGCTCTCCTTCGCATCATGTGTGTAATCACCCTCCCACTAACGCGTGTATTCCCCCCTCTCCCTGTCGTCCTCGTTCTCCCCGCTGCATGTGTGTGATTAACTCGGAGGAACGGTCTTCGACGGTCGCCTTTGCTGCAGTGTCCGACATTCGTTGGGCGTCGTTCCAATCCAAGTTCGCTGGCGTTCCTTTGAAAATCGTAGGCGCTCGCTTGGACATCGCAGGCGATCAGGGAAATATCAACAGTACGTAAGAGCGAAGGCTGTGGGGGAAGGGGGCGTCTAGGATAGGAACGCCTAAAGAGTCGCGTCACTTTCCTTCTTTGCGTCATGTGTGAAATTTCCCTCCCACTAACGCGTGTACCCTCCCTCTCTCCCTGTTCCCTCGTTCTCCCCTCTGCGTGTGTCTGCGAGCGTCCCGTGTGTCCCGTCAGTGACGAGAGCAACGACTGCAGCAGCAGCAGCAGCAGCAGCAGCAGCAACAACCGATCATAACGCCTGAAGTGAGGGCGTGGCACAAAAGCCGCAGAGCAGCGGAGCCGCAGAGCATGCGTGGTATGTGCCAGGAGGTGCTTGAAGGGGGGAGTGTGGTGAGTCGTAGAGCGTCGCTGCGCAGAGGCAAGAGTCGTGTCTCTTGCTTTTGAATCCGCCACTCCCCTCCTGCTGTTTCTCACCCGCCCTTGTTGGTGCCGCTTCTGTGTGCGTGTCTCTCTCCCCATGCGTGTGTGTGTGTGCCTCACGGCCTGCGAGCATGGGCAGCCGGAGCAACGGAGCAACCTGGAGCAACTTGGAGCAGCAGGCGTGAAGGGAAGGCGTGGTGCAGGAGTGGCAGAGCAGCGGACAGAGCATGGTACGTGCCAGGGGGTGCTTGCAGGGGGCAATGTGGTGAGTCGTAGAGCGTCGCCGCGCAGAGGCAAGAGTCGTGTCTCTTGCTTTTGCCTCCACCACTCCTCTCCTGCTGTTTCTAGCCCTCCCTTGTTGGTGCTGCTTCTGTGTGCGTGTCTCCCTCCCCATGCGTGTGTGTGTGTGCCTTCGTGTTCTCCCTCTTCCCTTCGTATGTGAGAGCAAATACTTTCAGCTGCTTCCGCCTCTGTGGATTCCCCCTCCACCTCCCTTCCTCCCCCCATCGCAGCCCCAACCTCCTTATTCGACGCGATTGCCGGGCCGCTTCGTGTGGGGTTGGATGCGGTGCACAGGGAGATGCAGTTTGCCGCCCAGTCGCAGCTCAGGCGGTCCACTTAGGACCGATGCGGCTGGGGAAGCCGCCGTTCGAATTGCCAGAGTAAGTCATGGTTGAGGACAGAGGGGCGATAGAGGGGGGGGGGGAAAAGGGGGGGAAGGGGGGGGGGAGGGGGAGTAGGGGGATAATTCCTTCCGCTCGGACTGCCAGAGTGTACGGTGGGGAAGGGGCAGAGGGGGGAGACAGGAGGGGAGGCACGAGGCAAGGCACCTGGCGTCGATCCTCAGTAGGCACGTGCACCGCCTCATATGTTCCCTCTCCATCTCTGCACCTATTTGCACCTCTCTGCACCTCTCTGCACCTCCTTGCACCTCACACAGGGATCTCCTCCCCAGCCTGCCGCCCTTCACAGCGGGCGCATTGGAGTCGGTTTTCAACCGCCTGCCAGGTGGCACGTCCTGCTTTGAGCTTGCAGGCCCTACCGTGCAGCGCCTGCCAGCCAGGGTGCACCGGTCGCTGGAAGCAGGCATGCCTGAGGCGCTCTTTCAGGCTGTGGAGAGCATTGTCGTGGCAGGAGATGGGGCGAGCACGTGCATGTGAGAGACGTACCACATACGGGTACGTGAGGTGTGAGGGGAGGGTATGTGCTGCACCGCCGGTTCCCACCACATACGGGTATGTGTCATGTGGCAGCCATGCCGCATTGGTACACTGTATTTAACAGGTCAGCAACATATGACTTACGGGACGAACATATGACTAATGGGATTGCAATGAGACAGTAATAAAAAAAGAGTATCCTTGTAATCTTCACCACGCACTTGTCTTTGTTCGTCTGCTGCACCCTTCGTTCCCCGTATTGCCGATCCGTTATAGGTAACAGACACAGACCCGAAGGGTTTCGAGTACAGGCTGACGTGCAAGCCTAATCCGGATGGCTCAGGGGTTATCCTCGTAAAGGTGTGCTTCTTTTTTTGTGTGCTTCTTTCTTGGTGTGCTTCCTGCTCATGTGACCATGGAGTCTATCAAGTGTGCTTATATGTTTCTTACCTCCTTATAAGCTTCTTCTGTACGCCCATCAGTTCCCACCCCATCAGTTTCCACCCCATCAGTTCCCACCCCATCAGTTCCCGCCCCATTAGTTCCCACCCCATCAGTCTCCGCCCCATCAGTTTTCGGCCCATCAGTTTCCGCCCCATCAGTTTCCACCCCATCAGTTTCGGCCGCATCAGTTTCCGCCCCATCAGTTTCCGCCGCATCAGTTTCCGCCGCATCAGTTTCCGCCCCATCAGTTTCCGCCCCATCAGTTTCCGCCCCATCAGTTCCCGCCCCATCAGATTCCACCCCATCAGTTTCCACCCCATCAGTTTCCACCCCATCAGTTTCCGCCCCATCAGTTTCCGCCCCATCGGTTCCCACCCCATCAGTTCCCGCCCCATCAGTTTCCACCCCATCAGTTTCCAGCCCGTCCGTTTCCAGCCCGTCCGTTTCCACCCCGTCCGTTTCCACCCCATCCGTTTCCACCCCATCCGTTTCCAACCCATCCGTTTCCACCCCATCAGTTTCCACCCCATCAATTCCCACCCCATCAGTTCCCACCCCTTCAGTTCCCACCCCATCAGTTCCCACCCCATCAGTTTCCACCCCATCAGTTCCCACCCCATCAGTTCCCACCCCATCAGTTTCCACCCCATCAGATTCCACCCCATCAGTTTCCACCCCATCAGTTTTCACCCCATCAGTTTCCACCCCATCAGTTTCCACCCCATCAGTTTCCGCCCCATCAGTTTCCGCCCCATCAGTTTCCGCCCCATCGGTTTCCGCCCCATCGGTTCCCGCCCCATCGGTTCCCGCCCCATCAGTTCCCACCCCATCAGTTTCCACCCCATCAGTTTCCACCCCATCAGTTTCCACCCCATCGGTTTCCACCCCATCGGTTCCCACCCCATCAGTTTCCACCCCATCAGTTTCCACCCCATCAGTTCCCACCCCATCAGTTCCCACCCCATCAGTTCCCACCCCATCAGTTCCCACCCCATCAGTTTCCACCCCATCAGTTTTCACCCCATCAGTTTTCACCCCATCACCTCCAGCTCCTGCAGCGCCACTCCTAACGTGTGTGCGCTGAGCAAACCACTCGCGCAGCTGCTGCGGTGAGACAGGCTCCCACCGGTGAGACAGTCGTGGCGAGGCACCCGCAGGACCTCCGGTGTACGCAGTACCCCTAGGCTCAGCACCCCCAGAATCCGCACCCTCAGACTCAGCACCCCCAGGCTCCGCACCTTCAGGCTCAGTACCCCCAGGCTCCGCAACCTCAGGTTCAGCACCCCCAGACTCAGCACCCTCAAACTGAGCATCCTCAGGCTCCGCACCCTCAGGCTCAGCACCCCCAGGCTCCGCACTCGCAGGCTCAGCACCCCCACACGCAGCACCCCCACACGCAGCACCCCCACACGCAGCAACCCCAGACGCAGCACGTCTAGCAGCACCTGAGTCTACAGCGACCTCGACAGGCAGGGGGAGTGGGTCTAACAGAGACACACCTGAGGGAGCAGGACCCTGAAGGGGGAGGGGGTCTACCGGAGGGGGACCTGGATCGAGGAAGAGCAGCGGGGAGGGGGAGAAGGGCAGTGCGGTAGGGGAAGAGACGGTAAAAGAGAACCGACTCGTCAAACGTGACGTCCTGAGAGGGGAGGACACGGCGCGAGGTGGGGTGGTAAAACTGTCAGCCAGGCACGTTAGGGGGAAAGCCAAAGAAGATGCTGGCAATTGCGTGGGAGGAGAGCTTGCCCGCGGAAGTATCGCGGACAAAGGCACGAGAGCCCCAGACCCCTCCCCACGAAAAAAGTTCCGAAAGAGGTCGGAGGAGAACTCACCACCACTGTCAGAGTGCAGACGCAGGACAGGAAGGTCCTCGCGGAACCGCTCGCGGAATTGGAGACGGACTGCGCGAATCCAAGGGATCAAGACATCAAGGACCTCCCCCTTGCTGCGCAAAGAGAAGACCGTGGTTTAACGCGTGTAGTCGTAAAAAATCAGCAGGATGTAGCGCTCGCGGCCCTGTCCACTGACGCGGACTGTGCCCCACACGTCCATGTGTAGATTCTGCAGGGGAGTAGTCGTCGGGGGAAACGAGGAGTGAGGAGCGGCGCGCTGCTGACCCTCGACGCAAGGAATGCAGGACGGGGCAAGCGAGGGCGGGAGGGGAGGCAGAAACATGGGAAGACCAGAAACAAGTAGGCAAGAGTGCATGCCACGAAGGCGTGGCAGGGAGGGGTGACCAAGGCGGTGGTGCCACAGGAGAGTCTAGTGCGACAGGAGGCGACGTGAGCAGAGGGCTGCTACCGGATCTGACGCGGACACCTGAGCAGACGCAGCTACCTGAGAAGGCTCAGTAGTCGGTGTTTACAGACTCGACCCAGGACGACGGGTGAACGCGGCAAGGTGACGACCCGTCTGTGTACACGTGCAGATCGACACACGTTGACCCCCAGGAGTGGTGGTAGTGACCATCGCATCCTGGAGAGCAACAGTACTCACCAAGTTTGTAGAAAACAAGGGGAGGTGAAGACTTGAGAGTGAGCCGGACAGAACCGCCGGACACGGGAGAACAGTGGAGGAACGGGCAAGAACTGGGCCCCCTGAGGGGTCAGCCTTGACCGGTACAGGTGCAGAGAGAAGAATGAGGGTGGTGCTGTCGCGAAAGAAACAGCGGAAAGCACCTAAGTCAAGCGTAAAGGTGTGCAAGGCCTCAGCAGACGCATTACCAGGGAGAGCAGACTCACTAGCACCTAGAGCAGCAGCCTCTATACCTGGGTCGGGCGGCACACACAGGAAACAGTCACCCTCAGCACTAACAGACAAGGCATACATGGCAGCAAGGATAGCATCATAGTCAAGAGCAAAAATATCAACTCCAGACTTAAGCAGCTCTAGCCAGCAAGGTAATTCAGCCTTGTCGCCAAACTCTGCGGGTCAAGCGTCGTCAAGACGGGAGAAGCTGCGGTGCTGTGTGTGAAACTTCCCGCATGTCTGTCTAGTGCGGTCACCTGTGCGAATGACATACGGGCAGCGAATAGTACCCCAAGACGCCCCACGCTGAGCAAACCACTCACGAAGCTGCTGGGGCGTAGGGGTCTTGCTCCGACACTGCTGCTGCAGTTGCCTCTGGCCACCGCCAGAGCCTCCCCTCTAAGCAGCTCCACCCCGACTGCCACCACTTCCGCCTCCACCACTCTCACTGCCGCCACCACCGCCACCCCTACCCCCACCGCTGCCACCATCGCCACCACTCTCGCCCCCACTCCCGCCACCACTCCCACCGCTGCCACCACCTCCGCCACCTCCACCGCCTCCACTGCCTCCAACACCATCACTCCCGCTGCCACCGCCACCACTCTTGCCACCCTTGCCCTTGCTGCTGCGTCGCTTCCCGCTAAGAGCAGAAACAGTCCCGACATCCTCAGCACCAAGGATGTCAACAGCAGCAGCAGCAGAATCGTAAGAGGTGGCAAGGGGGGAGGGGGAACACCCCTCAAAAAATGGTGTGCGAGGAGTGCCACGAGCAGCACCTACAGCGACTACGCTAGTCTCAGAGCGGCAAATAGGTGGTTCTTTAACAGGTCGACAGTGAGGTCTGTGGGGTCAAGTGCGAGAAAGATGTCTCTGACCGCGCGAAAAGAGTCAAAGGGGCGGATGACTATGCAATAGAGAGTAATGTACATCGGGGGGGAGGGGGGGGGTCGTGTCTAGGAACTCGGCTGGGATGGCAGCGCGGTAGCGAGCGTCGCTAATGCGAAGGTGGGTAACGAGGTCCTCGACTGTGGCAAAGGCTGATAGCTCGGGAAAAAGATAAGGCAGTATAAGGCGGCCGAGAGCAGCAGTGGCAGGGGAAGAGAAACGAGCGACTACAGCGTCGTACAGGGCCTTAGTAGTCTTGTACATCGGGGGCGGGTTCTTGTCAAGGAACTCTGCTGGGAGGGCAGCGCGGTAGCGAGCGTCGCTATTGCGAAGGTGGGTATCGAGGACCTCTACCGTGGCAAAGGCGGACAGCTCGGGAAACAGGTAGGGCAGTAGAAGACGGCCTAGAGCAGAAGTGGCAGGGGAGGAGTAACGGGCGACTACAGCGTTGTACAGTGCTTCAGCAGTCTTGTGCTGTCCGAAGTGAGCGCGTTCGGCTAATGGAAGGTGGTTGCGAACGGCTAAGCAAGCAGCAGCGTCACGAGTAAGCCACTGTGAGCGAGTCGCACTGTCAGCTGTGGCGGGAGGGGCGAGAGAGGCTCCAGACGTGTGGTCAAACAACGAAACGCTGACTCTGGAGTCGCTTAGTAGGTACAGCTGTAAGTCGTCAAGCCACGTATCGAACTGGATCGGACGGCCCTCATGATCGAAGATGAGTACACTGAGAGAAGCCATAGCGGGCAGAACAGGGTGGCGCGCGACCAGCAGAGCAGCAGGCAGGCATGACGGGGTGCGAGCAGTAGGGAAGCGCGCAGGGCAGGGAGAGGCAAGGCACGGTTAGGGAAGAGTGGCGCGCGGCCTGGGCAGGGCAGGGCGGCGGCCAGCAGGGCGGCGAGTGGGCAGGGCAGGGCAGGGCGGTGCGGCTGCCAACAGGGCGGTGCGTGAGCAGCAGGGCGGCGTGTGGGCAGCAACAGGGCGGCGCAGGCAGGGCGGTGCGGGCAGTGGTGCGGCTGCGAGCAGGGCGGCGCGGGGGCAGCAGGGCGCCGGCCAGCAGGGCTGCGCGCAGCAGGGCGGGCAGCAGCAGGGCGGCGCGAGCAGCAGGGCGGTGCGCAGCAGGGCGGTGCGCAGCAGGGCGGTGCGGACAGCAGGGCGGCTCAGCGCGGGCAGGGCAGGGCGACGCGCAGGCAGAGCAGGGCGGCGCGGCTGCCAACAATGCGGCGCGCGGGCAGCAGGGCGATGCGACGGCCAGTAGGGCGACGCGACTGATGGGGCAGCGCTATGTGGTGGGCCCTAAAAAAACGGTCCTTGAACAGGACCTGCTCTGAATCCATGTCAGAATACTGAATGAGGATGAATGCATTGAACAGAAAGTTGGTACAAGTAGTAACCTCAATTGGGTTGTACCCCTTATGGGCTACCCCACTACAGCCTACACAATATTTGCATTATAACATTTTGACATGTCTTACCCACAGGACTGCCAACGCACCCCTTCATCGAGTTAAACCACGCCACGCCCACTGCCAGGTGAGCAGAGTTGCGCGTCAATGACAGCTTCTTGCTGTCCTACGCATCAAATTGCAGTCGCAGTGCAACTGTATCAGCCATGCACTTCTCAAATGGTGGGAGAATCTGACCTGACGAGGCCATATGAGGTTCGAGCACAACGAGGTTCGAGAATCTGAACAGAAGAAATTACTTAACAGACAAAGTAGTACTGGAAACAGGCTATGTGTAGAAATACCCTACTCAAATCAGGCTACCAAGGAGGAAACCTTGATTTACCCTGATGCAATCAGGGTACGGAAAATTTTACACAACGGGTCAGGGTAAAGAGGGGTTGGAACCCTGATTTGTCATGGTGGGCCTAAAGCAATTTTAGGCCCTGCACTGCATGCAGCATCCATGTACATACAGAGCCAGCCACCAGAAAAAGGATACGTGTCAGGCAAATACAAGCGGGGATGGCGGGGACTGACAAGAAACAGCGATGGCCAAGAGTACGTAACAAATGGCCAAAATCAGAATGCTGTACCTGCAATAAGAGCAGCAAGCTCAGATAGCCATGTGGTGGAGGTTCGACCAGCGGTGGTGTGGGGCCCCAGCAGCAGCAGCCACAGTAGCAGAAGCCACAGCAAAGACAGCAGCAGCAGCAGGGACAGCAGCAGTGGCAGGCACCACAACAGTTTCAGTCGTGGGGACCACCACTGCAGTGGGGTCCGCAGCAGCACTGGGGCCCTCCGCCATAGTGGGGACCTGGAGGACCCGGTAGCACTGGCCACAGTAGCAGCACTACCAGCTGGGCCCCTCGCCCCCCACGACGCGACACCGACCCCTGCGACCACTGGTGCGTCACCGGACCGGGCAGTCCTTGTGTCTGCGGCCGCGACGACCACTCTGCGGCGCGGTGCTTCCGCCGCCTGGACAACCTCTACCGTGCGCGCTGGGGTCCTGAGGCGACCACCCCACTCTGGGCTCAGCTGCTAGCCCGTAAGATTCATGTATTTGAAATCTCTATGGACGATGCTCTTCAGTATGCTTTGTATGCTGATGTTGACAATAGTGCTGATAGATCTGTGTGCTCGCGTGTTCGTAGTCTACGATGCTTGCCTCATTTTAGTGTAGACATGTGTCTTTCTAGTCTAGGTGGTTGTGTTTCTGCTCTAGGTGCTTGTGTAGCCTCCGGACCTGACACGCCTCCGGCTGAGGCGTCTCTGTCGTTCACGCTGGACTCTGGCGCGTAGCAGTGTTTCTTCCGCAACCACACGACCCTCACACCACTCTTTACCCTGGTTCCGGTAGCTCTGGCTGATCCTTCTTCAGGACCAGCCGTTGCGCGCAGCTCCACCACCCTCCTGTGTCCTGTGGTCCCCTCTGGTGTCCTGCGCGGTCTCCACATCCCCTCGTTCACTCGGAACTTGGTGGGTGTTGAATACCTCCATGACAGGGGGATCACTGTTACCTTTGTGGGGGGTGGGAGGACTGCGGTCTGTACAGACGCCGCTACAAGTGCTGTTTTGACCACGTTCACCAGGGAGTCCCGCTCTGGTCTCTACGTTCTCTACACCGAGCGCTCCTCGACTGCTTCCTCCGCTCATGTCGCTGCGTCCCCTCAGGTCCCGTGTCTAGTCCGGTTCCTATGTCTAGTCAGGTAGAGGTGTCTGGTCAGGTTGATGCGTCTTGTTTCTGTCGATCCCTAGTCCACCCGACCATCATGTGGCACCACCGCCTTGGCCACCTGTCGCTCCCCCGCCTCCGCAGCATGGTCAGTCACTGTCTTGTCTTAGGTCTCCCGCACGTCTTTCCGTCGCTCCCTCTCTTGCTTGCCCCACCCTGCAGTCCTTGCGTCGCCGGCCGCCTGCGCGCCACTCCGCACTCCTCCTCCCTTCGTCCGGCCACTGCTCCCTTCCAGACTCTCCACCTGGACGTCTGGGGCCCTGCCCCTACGCTGGGACCTGAGAGGGAGCGCTACTTTCTAGTGGTCGTTGACGACTACTCCAGGTACACGACGGTGTTTCCTCTCGCGAAAAAGTCTGAGGTGACTTCTACGCTGATCCGGTGGCTTCTGGCCACTGAGGGCACTCGTGGTAGTCGTGTCAGTTGTCTCCATTCCGACTGAGAGGGTGAGTTTCGTTCCGGCGTCCTTGCCGGGTTCTGCGGCGAGCAGGGCATCAGACAGTCTTGGATGCTGCCGGAGTCCCCACAGCAGAATGGGGTTGCTGAACGCCGCATTGGCTTGGTCATGAACATCGCCCGCACGTCCATGATCCATGCCCGTGCGCCCCATTTTCTGTGGCCCTACGCGCTGCGCTACGCCGCGCACCAGCTGAACTTCCTGCCGCGTGTCTCGCGGTCAGAGGTTTCACCGACCAGTCTTTGGACTGGGTCCCTTGGTGTTGGGTCGGCCTTTCACGTCAGGGGCTGCCTTGCGCTTGTCCGCGACACCTCTTCGAACAAGCTCTCGGCTCGCGACATCCCTTGTGTCTTCCTTGGTTTCCCAGTGGGCTCTCCCGACTACTCCTTTTACCACTCGCCCCTCCACCAGTTCCTCGACTCTCGTGACGTCTCCTTTGACGAGTCAGTGTCCTACTACACTCAGTACCCCTGTCGAGGTCTCCCGGTTCCCCCTCCCCCCCTCTTCCTCGTTCCTTCTCTTCCCCCTACTCCTGCTCCTCCGGTACCCCCACCCCCCCCTGGTCCTTCCCCATCATGTGTGTCTCACGCTACCCCTCTACCCTCGGTCCCTCCCCGCAGTCCTCCTCACAGTCCCTCCAGTACCCTCCGACACTTCTGCGACAGGTTACTGTGGACTCGCTTGGTGTTGGAGCTGGAGGTGCAGCCACTGACGGTACTCAGTCTTGGGGTACTCGTTCGACGGGTTCCGGAGCTGGAGGTGGTGGCGCTGGTGGCGCTAGCTCTGGAGGTGCTGGAGCCGGAGGTTCTGGCACCGGAGCTGCTAGTTCTGGAGGTACTGGAGCTGGAGGTGCTGGCATTGGAGGTGCTAGTTCTGGGGGTGCTAGAGCTGGAGGTGCTGGTACTGAGGAGATGGGAGCTGGAGGCTCGCCTACTGCGTTGCCCACTGCGCGTCCCCACCGCCACGACACCCATTTCCAGGCCCTTCGCCGGCTTGAGCGCGAGGAGCAGGAGCGGGTGGAGCAGGAGAGGCAGGAGCTGCAGCAGTTGGACCACCACCACCAACAGCAGCAGCAGCAGCAGACGCCGCAGCCGCCACCTTTGCAGCAGCTGTTCCCTCCAGTTAGTGGCCTTTGGGCCCTTGGTCTTCCTTCCTCTCCTCCTGTCCACTCACAGTCACCTACTGCGTACGGTCCTACGTTTCCTCCTCCATACTCGATGTCAAACATATGTAAATATATGTTATAGTGTGGGTAGGCTTAGTGGGGTACACACTGTGGGGTACAACCCCTTAGTTTTCTTCTTTGTACCAACCCCCTCGATAGTCGACATCACTTTTTCCCTATGATTCTAACATGGTATAGAGCATAGGTCCTTAGGACCTAGGATTAGGGCCCACCACGCTTGCTTGCCTTGTCTAGTGCCTACGCGCGCCTCGGCTGCCCGCGCGCGCCTCGGGCGGTCCTTTTTTTTTTTCCCACGTGCGCCGCTTTAGCAGCCCGCGCAGCCCGTTTCGGCCCCACCTGTGCGCCCCTTAAGCCGCGCGCGTGCAACCTGGTTAGGCCACGCCAGCGCGGCCCGTCGCCCAGCGCAACCCGCAGCTTAGCGACTAGCCCGCAGCCGCGCACGTGCGGCCCGTCGCCCAGAGCAGCCCGCAGCCGCACGCAGCTCGCAGCCGCGCACGCTGCCTGTCGCCACGCGCAGCCCGCAGCTGCAAGCAGCCCGCAGCCCGCGCATTCCGTCGCCGCACGCATCCTGCGGCCGCGCGCGCTGCCCGTAGCCACGCGCAGCCTGCAGCCTCGTGCAGCAAGCCGCCACACGCAGCCAGCAGCCTCACGCAGCCCTCCTGCCTGCTGCATGCCTGCTGCCTGCCTGCTGCTTGCTGCCTGCTGCCGCCTGCCTGCTTGCTGCCTGCTGCCGCCTGCCTGCCGCCTGCCTGCCTGCCTGCCTGCTTGCTGCCTGATGCCGCCTGCGTGCAGCCTGCCTGCAGCCTGCCTCCTGCCTGCCTGCCTGCTTGCTGCCTGCTGCAGCCTGCCTGCTGCAGCCTGTTTGCTGCCTGCCTGCTGCCTGCCTGCTACTTACTGCCTGCTGCCTGCCTGCTGCCTGCCTGCTGCTTGCTGCCTGCTGCCGCCTGCCTGCCGCCTGCCTGCTGCCTGCCTGCTGCCTGCCTGCTACTTACTGCCTGCTGCCTGCCTGCTACTTGCTGCTTGCTGCCGCCTGCTTGCCGCCTGCCTGCCTGCCTGCTTGCTGCCTGCTGCCTGCTGCCGCCTGCCTGCCGCCTGCCTGCCTGCCTGCTTGCTGCCTGCTGCCGCCTGCCTGCAGCCTGCCTGCTGCCTGCCTACTGCCGCCTGCCTGCCGCCTGCCTGCTGCCTGCCTGCTGCCTGCCTGCTACCTACTGCCTGCTGCCTGCCTGCTATTGCTGCCTGCTGCCGCTTGCCTGCTTGCTGCCTGCTGCCGCCTGCCTGCCACCTGCCTCCTACCTGGTGCCTGCTGCCTCTGTCTGCTGCTTGCTGCCTGCTGCCTCCTGCCTTAAGCCAATATGGCGACGCCCAACGTTCTAGCGTTCGAGCCTGACGGTCGTCCCATCGAGTTCACTGTGTGGTTAGAGGATCTCCAGCTGTTCCTTCTGACTGATGCCAAAGAGGGCGTTTCTCTGTTTGATTACGTCTCTGGCACTGCCGTTACTCCTGCTGCTGATGCTCCTGCTCTAGAACGCTCCCAGTGGCAGACTCGTGATGCTGCTGCACGCCAAGCTATTAGGAACCACCTGCCGATTACTGAGCGAGCGCATTTCAGCCAGCACAGAACTGCTAAGACACTGTACGACGCTGTAGTTGCGCGCTACTCCTCCCCGGCCACTGCAGCCATAGGTCGACTCATGCTACCGTACCTGTTCCCCGATCTTTCCTCGTTCACCACTGCTGAGGACCTAGTTTCTCACCTGCACGCTACTGACTCTCGCTTTCGTGCCGCTCTTTCAGCCGAGTTCTGCGCCGCAAACCCCCCCCCCCCCCCCCCCCCGATGTACTTCACTCTCTATTTCCTCGTCACCCGCCTCCCTGACACTCTTAGCTCTGTCAGGGACCACTTCCTAGTGCTAGACCCCACCACTCTCACTGTCGACGACTTCGAGAAGCACCTCCTCGCAGCAAAGAAGAACATCCTCGCTGTAGGTGCTGCTCGTGGCACTCCTCGCTCTCCCCTCTTTGAGGGGTGCCCCCCCTCCCCTCTCACCCCCTCCTACGCCTCCGCGGCTGCTGCTCACGACTACCTTGGTGCTGAGGAGGTCGGAGCTGCTTCCACTCCTAGTGGGAAGCGTCGCAGCGGCAGGGGCGGCAGGGGTGGCAGGGGCGGTGGGGGTGGCGGTGGAGGTGGCGGTGGTGCAGGCGGCGTGGGAGGTGGAGGTGGTGGGGGTGGTCGTGGGGGTGGAGGCGGTGGAGGTGGTGGTGGGGGCGGCGGAGGCACTGGGAGCGGTGGAGGGGGCAGCAGCGGCGGTGGGGGAGGAGGGAGCGGTAGTGGCATTGGTGGTCAGGGCCAGCAGCAGCCGCAGCAGCAGCAGCAGCAGCATCAGCGACAGCGCCAGACCCCCACTTCCCAGCAACTTCTTGACTGGTATGCCGGGCGTGGGGCTTCTGGGGGTCCTGGTCGCTGCCCCTATATCATCCGCACAGGTCCCCGCGCTGGTCGCCAGTGCACAGGTTTTCACACTGAGCAGCGCTGCTTCGCTCGGCTTAGCGACGCCTGGCGCGCCAAGTTTCCTGATGCTCCTGAGTTCCCCAACTGGGCAGACTTGCTTAGGCGTGATGTACCTATCTTTGATCTTGACTATGAGGCAATTCTTGCTGCTATGTATGCCTTGTCTGTTAGTGCTGAGGGTGACTGCTACTTGTGTGTGCCGCCGGATCCTGGTATAGCCCCTGGTATAGCCCCTGCAGCACTAGGTGCTTGTGAGTCTGCTCCCCTTGGTACTGCGCCTGCACAGGCTTTGCACACCTTTACACTTGACTCTGGTGCTTCCCGCTGTTTCTTTCGCGACAGTACCACAGTCACTCCCCTCCCTGCACCTGTTCCTGTCTCACTGCTGACCCCTCTGGGGGCCCAGTGCTTGCACGGTCTTCCACTGTGCTTCCGTGTCCGGCGGTCCCGTCTGGTAAGCTGTCTGGTCTCCACCTCCCCTCGTTCTCTACGAACTTGGTGAGTAACGCTGTCCTCCAGGATGCGGGGGTTGACACCTTCACCCCTGGCCGGCAGCGTGTGGCGATTTGCACGTGCTCCCAGACTGGTCGCCACCTGGCCACGTTCGCTCGTGCGCCAGGGTCCAGTCTGTACACCCTCACCACTGCGTCGCGCTCCGCCCCTTTGTCTCCCCAGTTGCACGCATCTGCTCAGGTAGCTACACAGTGTGAGTGTCGCCGGCTGTCGCACGACACTCTCCTGTGGCACCACCGCCTTGGTCACCCCTCCCTGCCTCGCCTACGCAGCATGCACTCCCGCTTCCTGGTTTCTGGTCTTCCCAGGTCTCTGCCTCCCCTTCCTCCCTCGCCTGCGCCGCCCTGCATTCCCTGCGTCGAGGGGCGGCAGCGCGCCGCTCCTCACTCCTCCTCGTTCCCTCCCACAGAGGCTCCACTGCAGACTCTCCACCTGGACGTGTGGGGCCCAGCCCGCGTCCGTGGACAGGGCCACGAGCGGTACTTCCTGCTGGTTGTCGACGACTACACGCGCTACACCACGGTCTTCCCCTTGCAACGCAAGGGGGATATCCCTGATGTTTTGATCCCCTGGATCCGCGCTACTCGTCTCCAGCTCCGCGAGCGGTTCCAGTCGGACTTTCCTGTCCTGCGTCTGCACTTTGACAGAGGTGGTGAGTTCTCCTCAGACCTCTTGGCAGCCTTCTGTGCGGAGCACGGCATCCGCCATACTTTCACGCTTCCGGCCTCTCCGCAGCAGAATGGGGTTGCTGAGCGCCGCATTGGCTTAGTCATGGAGGTCGCTCGTACCTCCATGATCCATGCGGCTGCCCCCCATTTTCTGTGGCCGTTTGCGGTCCGGTACGCCGCGCATCAGCTCAACCTTTGGCCCCGTGTCTCCTTGCCGGAGACCTCGCCCACACTGCAGTGGACGGGGAAGGTTGGCGACGCGTCGCGTTTCCGGGTCTGGGGTGCTCGTGCCTTTGTCCGCGATACCACCGCGGACAAGCTCTCCCCTCGCGCCATTCCTTGCGTCTTCCTTGGCTTTGTCCCTGACGTGCCTGGCTGGCAGTTTTATGACCCCGCCTCGCGCCGTGTCTTTGCGTCTCAGGACGTCACCTTTGACGAGTCCGTCCCCTTTTACCGCCTCTTCCCCTACCGCACTGCTCCTCGCCCCCCCCCGCCGCTCTTTCTCGCCCCAGGTCCTCCCCAGGTAGACCCCCTCCCCGCGCCAGGTTCTGCTCCTTCAGGTGTCTCTCAGGAAGACCCCCCTGCGCCTGCGCCTGTTGAGGTCACTGGTGACTCCGGTCCTGCTGCGAGTGGTGCTGTCCCTGGGGGTGCGGAGCTTGGGGGTGCTGAGTCTGGGGGCGCTGAGCGTGTGGAGCCTGGAGGTGCTGCGTCTCGGGGTACTGCGTCTGGAGGTGCAGCGTCTGGGGGTGCTGAGCCTGTGTGTGCGGAGCCTGGGGGTGCTGAGTCTGGGGGTGAGTTGCCTGAGGGTTCTGAGACTGCTGTTACGCGGTCTCCTTGGAGTAGCCGTCTTCGTCCGCGTGTGCCCCTCACCTCCCAGCAGCTGCACGACTGGTACGGTCGCCGTCGGCGTCCCACTTCTGCACCTCAGGGCTCTCCTGCTGGAGGTTCTTCTGCTGGTGTCGCTGGTCCCGGAGGTGCTCGTACTGGGAGTACTGGAGCTGCTGGGGCTGGTGGTGTTGCTGCTCGCGGTACTGGAGCTACTGGCGGTGCTGGAGCTGCTGAGGGTACTGGAGCTGCTGGAGGTGCTGGAGGTGCTGGAGCTGCTGGAGGTGCTGGAGCTGCTGGGGGTGCTGGAGCTGCTGGAGGTGCTGGAGCTGCTGGAGGTGCTGGAGCTGCTGGGGGTGCTGGAGCTGCTGGAGGTGCTGGAGCTGCTGGTGGGGCTGGTGCTACTCGTGCTGGTGGCACTGCTCAGCCGCGCCGGTTCTTTGCTCTGCCGTCTCCGTCGTCTCAGCCACCACCTGACTCTGCACTTCGCTAGGTTCTCAGTCTTCCCTCGTCTACTAGTCTTCCGTTACAGCCTGGCTCCCCGCTGCCTGCTCCTTCTCCATACACAGAGCAGCCTGGTGGCCTTGCAGAGCGTCGTGAGCCTGCGTCGCGTCCTGTCTCCCCTGTCAGTTCCGGTCGTCGTGTTCCTCGTCAGAGCCAGCCGGCTGTCTCCGGCCCTCCCCTTGTAGTTCGTCGTCCTTCCTCTCCTTCACCGCGTGTTCCTCTGCCGCCTCCCCCTGCGTCCTCTCTGCCTGTCGTTGCTGACCCTGCGTCTGACCGGTTTCGTGCTGAGCACTCTACTGTCACGCGTCTGCTTGCCACTGTTGTCACTGACCCGTCGTTTGAGTCTGCTGCTGCGTCTGCTTTAGTCACTGAGCTTGTTGCCTTTGCTGCTCACTGTCGTCTAGACTACGCCGCCAGTCTTGTTGCTGAGTCTGCGTCTGTCTGTCCTCCGTCCGTCGGGGGTGAGTGTGCTCTTGGCACGGACGTCCTTGAGGACAGGCAGGAGGACCTTGAGTGTCTTGCAGCCGCTGCGCCTCATCTCGTATCCATGCTGCTTGCCCCTGAGGGAGACCCGGATGCACCAAACATCCCTACCCCGCGCTCTTACGCTGAGGCGATCGCAGGTGAGTACTCCTCTCAGTGGCAGACAGCCATGGACGCAGAGATGGCATCCTGGAAGTCCACAGGCACCTACGTCGACGAGGTTCCCCCTCCTGGGGCGAACATTGTCAGTGGCATGTGGATTTTCAGGGTGAAGCGGCCGCCAGGTTCTCCGCCTGTCTTCAAGGCTCGTTACGTGGCTCGAGGCTTCAGACAGCGAGAGGGAGTTGACTTCTTCCAGACCTTCTCCCCCACCCCGAAGATGACCACTCTTCGGGTGCTGCTACACGTTGCCGCTCAGCGTGACTACGAGCTTCACTCTCTTCACTTCAGCACAGCCTTCTTACAGGGCAGCCTGCACGAGGAGATTTGGCTGCGCCGCCCTCCTGGCTTCACTGGGTCGTTCCCTCCTGGTACCCAGTGGAGCCTCCGGCGGCCGGTCTACGGTCTCCGCCAGGCGCCACGTGAGTGGCACGACACACTGAGGACGACACTTGCGGCTCTTGGGTTTGCTCCGTCGACTGCTGACCCGTCGTTGTTTTTGCGCACCGACACTTCGCTGCCGCCGTTCTACGTTCTCGTGTACGTCGACGACTTGGTCTTTGCCACTGCTGACACTGAGGCTCTCGCCCCGGTGAAGTCGGAGCTGCAGAAGAGACACACGTGCACAAACCTGGGTGAACTGCGCAGCTACCTTGGCTTGCAGATCACCCGGGACAGAGCACGCCGCACCATCACACTGACTCAGTCACACATGGTGCAGCAGGTCCTTCAGCGCTTCGGTTTCACCTGGTCCTCAGCACAGGCCACTCCTCTGGCTACAGGTCACTCGCTCTCAGCTCCACCTTCGGACGAGTCCGTAGAGCCGAGTGGTCCTTACCCAGAGTTAGTGGGCTGCCTCATGTACCTGATGACTTGCACTCGTCCTGACCTTGCGTACCCTCTTGGCCTTCTGGCTCGCTACGTGGCTCCTGGTCGGCACCGAAAGGTGCACATGGATGCTGCCAAGAGGGTACTACGCTACTTGTGCAGTACATCGGGCATGGGGCTCGTACTTGGAGGACGGGGTGACGTTGTCCTCACAGGTCACTCGGACGCCTCTTGGGTTGACGACCAGGCTACGCAGCGGTCGTCACAGGGTTACACCTTCAGCCTTGGTTCTGGTTCAGTTTCCTGGCGTTCTACACGTTCATCTTCAGTTCTCGGCTCCAGCTGTGAGGCAGAGATCTACGCCACAGCCATGGCTGCACAGGAGCTGCGCTGGCTCACCTACCTGCTGACCGACTTGGGAGAGCGGCCTCGTTCTCCTCCAGTTCTGTACGTCGACAACAAGGCCGCCATTGCCTTGTGTCAGGAGCACAGACTGGAGCACAGAACAAAGCACATCGCTCTCTGTTACTATCTTGCTCGAGATCTGCAGCAGCGTAGCCAGCTTCGTCTTACCTACGTGGCCACTCGAGCCAACACTGCTGATATATTCACCAAAGCACTTCCGCCTGGTGATCATCAGCGTTTCTGCACTTTGTTAGGCCTTGTGCCCACGCTTCCTCACTTGTTGTAGGCTTTGATTGTACCATTATTTATATGTATTCCTGCATGCTTGTTCTTGTAGGTAGATATCACTGTACTGTTGTTGTTACATATATATCTCTGCATGTGAACTGGCCTTGTGGCCTTCTTGCTTGTGCTCAGACTGCGTGGTGACGTTGTGATCCACCCTGAGTTTGCTTTGCACTTCCTGACTGGTCTTGTGACCCTCTGTTCTCCCCCACTCTGCCTATGGAGGTGTGTCAAACATATGTATATATATGTTATAGTGTGGGTAGGCTTAGTGGGGTACACACTGTGGGGTACAACCCCTTAGTTTTCTTCTTTGTACCAACCCCCTCGATAGTCGACATCACTTTTTCCCTATGATTCTAACACTCGACTCCGGCTGTTTTCTCTCCTCCTTAGTCACGGTCGTCTCCTCTTGTTGTCCTGCACGACTGGACCAGACGTTGTCCTCCGCGTGCTCGGCCCTCGTCTCCTCTTGTCGACCTCCGCGCTGTTTTGTTTCGTTCTCCTCCTCGTCGTTCTCCGCCTGTGTCTGTTCTCCGCTCACCTCCTGAGTCGTCTCTCACCGTTTCATCTCACCCTATCACTGACTACTACCGTGCTGTTCGCCCTGTTGTCTCTCGTGTTCTCGCCTCTCTTGTCACCAACCCTCGTGCCTCTCCGTCGTCTGTCTCGGTTCTTACTGTCGCTGTCGCTGACTTTGCTTCAACCCGCCGTCTTGACTACGCCATACGTGTGGTGGCTGCTCCACCTCCCCGTCCTCCGTCCGTCGGGGGTGAGTCTGCCCTTGGTTGTGACGTCCTAGTGAACTCTTGAACTGACCTTGTGGCTGCTTGCTTGTGCTCAGAATTTGTGTGGTGTCCTTGAGATCCACCCTGAGCTTGCTTTGCTCCTTGTCTTGACTGGTCTTGTGATCGTTTGTTCACCCTGCTTGCTTTGATGCCCCTCACTTAGCCTATGGGGGTGTGTCAAATGTTGAGCATTGTTATAATCGGCTATAGTGAGTAGCTATAGAGAGTACAACACTTTCTAGGTTTGCTATTTGTATCACCCACTTTCATAGTTCATCCATTCCGTTGCTAGCTACTCTTAAGACCATGGTACCAGATGCAGCAAGAGAGCATGGAAGCTACCCAATACGTCAGGTTGTTTTGCAGTATCGGCGCATTCTCCTCTGCTTGTTGACACTACTGAACAGCAAACAGCATCCAGCCAAGCAACCGAGCAGCTAATCCGGGATCCTTGCTTCCTAACTGCAGAAAGCAATCACACACCAGCCATGCCTGCATGTACAGATGCCACACCAGAGCCATCAATCAGTCCGTGTCCCTACTTTTCTTGCCATACGCAGACAGACCCATACTGGCCCAGGCTGACTCTTCTTCAACACTTCCAATTTCAGCAATTACAGGTACCGTATGAAAGGTGAATATCATTTATCAATAGGGTGGAGGATTTATGTAAGTAGTAACTTGAAACGAGGATTTGCATCGACTGGGGCACACGGAGGGCGTATTTCTTTTCGTAATTGCGCAGACCCTGCGATTCTGTAATCGAGCTTTCCGCACTTCCTCCTCGCAAGCACGTCGCGCTAACGCGTACTCAGCGCTAATGAGTCCCTTCCCTAAGCATTTAGGAGACCAGTCGTTTCGCCTCTCTCGTTACCATGTACAAGTTGTTTAAGCTCGCTTCAAAGCCGTCCATGTGACGCGGCTCGCGTCCATGGCTAGGTCCGTACGGCGGCACGGGCGCGCGCGATGAACGAGCGGCCTCCGCCCTCCGCTGGTGACGCTTAAGTAACTCAAAAGCCACCTTGCGATGAGTGAGAAGACCTGGCTCCGCCGTCCGCCTCCGCATCGGAGGGACACGAGCCGTCGCGCTCCGCCCTCAGTTGGATCGAACGTCGCGGCAAACGCGTTTGACCTCGCTGGAGGCGCCGCGAGCATGGCGGCGGCGGTGGCGGCGGGCGTGGAAGGGGATTGGCGTGTCCAGCAGTGTCGGATCGAAGCGAGCCGCGTCGCCGTTTTAAGAGGCTTTTTCCGGTCAAAAGGTTCCATATGTCTACACCTGGCGGTGGAGCTTAAGCTCGTCGCGTGTCTCAAAAGAAGGCGCAGGTTCCGAAGCTGCAGGACATATTTTAGAACTCTCGGGAGCAGCTCTCTCAGTAGCAGCACGCTCGGTAGCATCTCTGACATACTAGTCAGTCCAGGCATTGCAGGCAACTTGCGAGGCGCCTCAAAACTCTCGGTAGCATCGCTGACATGCCAGTCATTCCAGGCGTCGCTGGCGTCGCAAGCAGGGGTCGCAGGATGGGCCGTTACACTGCCATGAGCGGGCGAGGGATTGGTCCGCCAGTTGGCAGCATGCGATTCATGCGACAACTCATGCTCGCCGCAGCTGTCACGGCGACGCTCCTCTCTGTCACTCAGTCCACCGCGGAACCCGCTTCCCTCCTCACCGATCCCGCTTCCACGCATGCTCCCAGTCCCTTGTACTCTACCTCTCAACCGAACTCAACCGCTCACAACTGTACTTGTCCTCCTGTCACCGTGCCTCCTCTTCCCCAACCCATCCCGTGCTCTCCTGATACAGTCACCACGGTTTCAAGCGTACCTACACGCCAGCACAATTCCCACAGGCGCAAAGTGAAACGCAACAACCACAAGGCGACCCTTGGTAATGGCACAATTTCAGGCAGCAATATTATTCCAACCTCTCCACATTCCAACTGCAGCAGCAACAGCAGCAGCAATAGCAGCGAGTGCAACCCTGGTGTGCCCCACGTTGCTGAAACGTCAGCAAAGGGAGACCCGCACCTGATTGGTCGGCACGGCGAGAAGTTTGAATTCCACGGTCAGGATGGTGCGAGCTACTGCCTTGTGAGCGATCGGAAGGTCCAGATCAACATGCATCTGTTTGCTGGCGCCAAGAATGGAAGCACGGTGAGTGAAGAAATACTAAAGATGTTGGCATGTTATGTTAATGAAACACTCTAAGCATGCTGGCTGTGCAAGATTAACATACCGGTAACTACGAGCTTGAAGACGTTACAAACATTAATCTTCGTTCCCCTGCCTTCCCGACAATATAGTTCCTCACCATCATTTTCTCCCTTTCCTGCCCCCCCTGATTTGGTTTTCTTTCACAGTACATTGATGAAATCGGGGTGGTAACCAGCTCAGGCATCCACATCGTCGTTTCTGCACAGTCAGCAGCTGACGTGTCAACTGCGGGGGTGCAGGGCCAGCTGGAGGTGAACAGTGCATCGCTGCCGGATGACATCCTGACCATCGATCTGCTCCGGCATACGGTCAGGATTGAACGGCGCAAGGCAAGCGTGCGGGTGCGCGTGCGACGGGTGGTGGATCTGACGGTTGACATTCTTCCTGACCTCTCACGCAAGTCCCGTCCCAACTATGTAAGCTGCGCCTCATAACAAGTCTGCCTAAAATTTGGCACTTTCATTCTCTGTCTCATAACCTCTTGCAAGTCTCTTTTCCTTCAATATTTTCTCTTTTCCACCTCATTCCCATATGCCAGTGTCTGACCACCACTACAGCTCAATCATGCCAGAATCGCCCATTTCCACCCTCCCCTTCTCCCTCATGTCCTGCAGCTGAACATTCGCATTGCCAGCTTGCATGCATCCCACAAAGTGCATGGCATCATAGGGCAGACGTACCAGGGCTCTGCGACGCGACTGTCCAGGTTCAGTGAATCACAGGGAAAGAACGGCCCAGCAAAAGAGAGGGCCATTATTGATGGCACAGAAAGGGACTACAGGACCTCAGGTATTCTGGATGCTGATTGTAAGTTCCAGCAGTTTCGAAAAGAACGTTCTGGTCACCATCAGAGTAAAGTTACATAAATTATTGGTAACCGCCGCTACACTTCTGTGTGGAGCTGCAGCCTGCAGCCGCTAAGGGTTCATTGTTGCCGTCTCTGACAAAAATAGTTTTCAGTCGCTTCTGGCAAGCTAGATTTGAATGGGCATACCGGTAGTGCCTGCAAATCGAATACCGCCAGCTTATAAGCACGATGCTGCTAGGTAATCCATGGGCGTATGCATTTAACAGTTACATCTCTACGGTAAACTTCCCAGGACATTTGATAGAAACACTAGTACAATCCATAAAAATCCTTTCGTATTTTCAACCACCATTGTGTGGCATTCCAACATGGCTCTGTCCTGCCATGGTATACGGTACCCCACTTGCCAAGAACACAGAGCCATCACTCTGTAACTGAGGCTGAAGAGACAAACATCACTTGCTCCTCTCCACAGGGGTTCTGCCCCATGGAACGTGTTCCCAGGGTTAATTACCCTTGAAAAGCCCAAGCACAGCGTCAATATCCAGGTTGAACTCGCCTTGAGGTGGCAAGTTGTAGGCCGCATACGCTGCTGCTGCTGCCACAGCTACCAGAGCAGCCGACACCACCACGCAGCTCCCTCCTGAAGCCACCTTCCCTTGCAGCTTCCTGGCTGCTGCGTCAGCGCTTTGAATGTCCTTTTTCCGTGCTATTTGGCCCTCATCCAACTCCTCCAATGCCGCAATGTGCTGCGGAGAGGGAGCAGGGGAGGCGGATGGGACGAGGAGGTTAGGAACTAAGTGTGGAGCAAGAGAGTGTGGGGGAAATGAGAGGCTAGGAATCGAGCATAGGAGAATGGGTGAGCATAGGATAATGGGCGCATGAGAGCATGAACATGTGAGCATGGGAGCACAGGGGCACGGGAGCACGGGAGAACAGCAGGCACGCAGACTCACAGCAAGCAGCACGCACACTGCACAGCAGGCAAAACACACCTTCTTGCGGATGGAGGCAAGGAACTTGCGCAGCGGGTCAAAGGGCGCGAGCTGGGTCTTGACAGTGGGCCATGAGCGCAGCACGTAGGTGAGAAGAAGCATGCTCGTGGCATGATCCTCAGCGTGATGCCGCTCCTGCCAGGGAAACGCACAGGCAGACATGGTTTTTTCATCGAGTTGAGTTAAAACGGTGGGTCAGCAGACGCGTGCTCGTGGCATGATCCTCAGCGTGATGCCGCTCCTGCCAGGGCCACCACATACAACTCATGCAGTCAGGCACAAGTCATGTGTGTGACCGACATGGCTTGTCCCAAGCCAAGTGTGTGACCGACATGGCTTGTCCCAAGCCAAGTGTGTAGCCGACATGGCTTGTCCCTCTCAACTCGAGTGGAGTAAGGTACAGATAGGAGAGGAGGCTGAGGGTACAGATGTCCAGGTGAAAGCGAGGGCCACCTTAATTGAACAAGAGACTGATAAAATGAGACGTTGAGCAGCACTAGAAGTTATGTGGCGCGTCAAAAGAAGATAGGAGCACTCACCCATTGCAGGTAGCAGTCAGGGTTCTCTGCCAAGCACCACACGAAGAGGCTGCTCGCCTCCTGGGTGAGGGCCTCAGGCTCTGCGAGGAGAGAGGGTGGCGGGCAGGACAGGCGGGCAGGACAGGCGGGCAAGAGGCAGCACAGGTTGTGAATAAGAGCAAGCACATGTGTACGACATGCACAGTAGGCTACTAAACCCCCCCAAGTGCTGAATGGCACGCCCTGTCCAGCGTTCTCACTACTAGTACCCTACCCGGGTTAAAAGCAGCTGAAAACACGGACCCATTCACCTGCACCTTCACATGCATTCATGCACCCATACCTTCACATGCCCCCGTACCTTCACATGCACCCATACCTTCACACGCACCCGTACCGTCACCCATAACCCCACCAAGACCCATGCCCCCACCCGCATCCGTACCTTCCCCTGCGGCTCGGAACATCAGCGGAAGCAGCATCGTGGCGACAGCCTTGGTGGACTTGGTTCGGCCCGAGCCTGCGAGCGTGATGTCCTTAAGCAGGGGATACAGAGCGGTGAAGCGGTCAGTGGCCTTGGTGCGGGCGGAGGCGGGAGGGAAGGCGAGGCGCAGGAACTGGTCGAGGGTGGAGAAGGGCACCAGCCGCTCGCCCTTGCGGAACGCCCCGTTCAGCAGTACCGCCCTCGCCTTGCGCTCATTGCCGCGCAGCAGCACGCTGATGGGTGAAAAGGGGGGGGTGGGGGGGGGCAATGGTTGGAAGCAGGAGGGGGGAAAGGGGGCAGTGGTTGGAAGCGGGAGGAGGGAAAGGGGGCAGTGGTTGGAAGCGGAAAAGGGGAAAGGGGGCAATGAGGAGAAGCGGGAGGCGAAAAATGGGGGGAGGGAAGGGGAGGGGGGCTACTGAGGCGCCACAGAAGCACCGCCTCAGAAGGAAATGGACTGGGGAAAAAGGGCAAAACGAAGCGACCTAGAGATGGTAACATACTCACGTTTGGAAGTAGGTGAGAGTGACATCACGGCCCACAGGCGAGCCCGGCTTGCCCGATGTGAAGGGCATGAGATTGCTGACCAGCAGCGCCATGCCCGATACCAGATCCACCACTGCCACCTGGCACCCACGTGGCAATCATATAGCGGAGGTTGGGGTTGGGGGGGGGGAAAGTTGTGGGGTGGCGGGGGGCGTATAATTGAAAAAAGGATGATAAATCAGAGAGGTCACAGAGCTGGATTGAACATCTTTTGCAGCTGACCAGCACCATGGACAGAACGAGGCAGTCAGCGAGGACGGAAGGGAGGAAGGGAGGAAGGGAGGGACGGAGGAAATCAGGAAGGGGGAGGACGCACCTGGCCGTACATCCAGGCGAGCACGGGCAGCCTGTCCTGGCCGAGGCAGCCAGGGTCGGTGCGGATGGAGTCGGCCGCTTGTAGCATCACGTCCGGCCGTCGCCTCAGCAGCAGCACCAGCAGCACCAGCATGCCAACCTGCAGGGAGTTCAGACCCAGTGCATGAACGGTTCTTTGGAACTTTCTTTCTGTAATTCTTGATGAACGAGGCTTTCACTTTCTGGTTGTTCCTTTATGGCCCAGTTTGCCTCTCTCGGATAAAGAAAAACCCGGATGAGGAGAAACCCATGACTTATTTCGTGTTTCCCGGACACAATTTTTACAACAATCCCAAGAAACGGGGAAACAATACGAGCCAGTCGTAAGTTTCGCACCTTGGCTTTCGGCGGCGTCAACGGCTGTGCGGCGGTTCCCTTGGCCACCTTGCCGACTGGCAGCACATCCTCCAGCGCAGATCGCACTAGGGTAACCAGAAACTTCGCTAGCGCGTCGGCAGGCCGCTCCGCCAGCCATTCAGAGGCGGTTGTGCGAACCTCCTCGGGAATGTCATTCCAAGGTAACTGCAGGGAACAGAATGTGCTTAGATCGAGAGTGATGCCATATCAACGCGGCCTATTCGACGTCATGCAAAAACGAAACAGGCACTGATCGGATCTGCGTAGTCGGATTTGCATAAAACAGAGGAATCGAGCGGAGCGACTCACGTCAAGCGCTTTCGCCAAGCTGGAATCTCGGATGATCTTGGGGATGTTGAGCTGCGATGGAAGGACCGCGCTGAAGGCTCGTGCGAAGAAATCCGCACAACGCATTAGCTGCACATCAGGCATGCCTGCGAAAGAATCCTGAAATGATGCAAAGAGTAAAAAAAGGGTTGATAGAAAGAAAGCGCAACAGAGACAGACAATGAGCACCGGTGGATAAACATCCGATCTGGAACGAGTAGATATCGTGAAGACACTTCTGCAACGCGATGAATTCGAGCATATCCCGCCTAATGTCCCCAAATCTAAGAAATTCAGTGCAATAATGTGACGTCAGCCACTGAAATGGGTGAGGAATGTCGGAACACACCGAGATCTCGATAAGGAACGCGGACAATTCGTCCACTTTAATCGCTGTCGCGGCCTCGAGAACGGTAACTTTGGGCTTCTTAGGTTTCTTGGGCTTCTTAGGCTCTGCTGCTGCTGGAGCCTTGGCTTCCCTCTCCTCGTCATCATCATCATCATCGTCAGCGTCGTACTCTGCACGCTCCGTTTCCCGCTCGGCTGCTTCAGCAGCCGCTGCACGAGCTTCGATCCTCGCTCTCCTCTGCATCGATTCATCCTCCAGCGACGAAAACACGGATTGGCCGATCGACCCTTTTCCACCTGCAGATTTTCCCGCAGCTGACGGCTTCTTCGAATCTTTCTGTTCCTGGCGTCGCTGCTTCTTAACATTAGTCACCTTCTGCCATCCGTGGTTCTCAGATTGCACCACACGAGGCTCGTCCACGAAATCTGCCATCTTGTATTGCACTAGCTCAGGCAAAACCGAAAGCAGACTAGTACAGCAGCAAACGAATCCACGTAGATCTACGTCAGGAAAATTAAGTATACGAACAGGCTCAAACGGCTGGATCCGTCACCTAACCAATTCTGGATACTGGAAATCAGAAGAAAAACTAGTACGGATGTCTCCCAAGACCGAATCTGGTCGGTCGAAATTCTCAAGGGAGGAAAACAGTTGGAGCAGAGGTGCAGCGTTGTTGTTCAACTCTGCGACCGAGCTGCCAAGGGATGGCTGTTCCCGCCTTTTTGCCGCTTGCGCTCCTGGGCTCCGTTTGTGTACCAGGCATTAGTGTTAATATCGCCAAGTGCAAAAAACAGAACTTAGATCTAAGAAAAGGGACAAACAAGGAACCACTGTCAGTTTTGATTCCCTTAATTTATGGTTTTGAAAGTGCCAGTCAAATTATGCTACCAAAAAAACATGAACGTCACACCCAGCTAGTTGGTTGGGAACCACTAGCTTACAGTGGTTCCCTGTTTGAAAATGTCACACTTGGTTGGAAATGTCACACCCATGTCAAATGTTGAGAAAGTGTCATATGTAGCAACTAGCTCCTTGCTTGGTCACAGCAAAGCGAATACATCATCCTTTCAGAAGCTTTTGCAGCAGTGCTGTAAGCAACGGTACTGTCTGATAGGACGATCAAGCACTACGATAATTGTTATTACCAAGAGAATACACAATATCCTAGGCAGACCCAGAAGCATGGGCAGAATGGCAGCTAATCTAATATCACCATGGAAACTCATCCCAACCTAGCATGTCTCACCTAATCACAAATATCACCTGTCCTAATTCAACTACCCACTATCTAAAGCCCTGAAGTTGCAACGCGTCAGTGAGTTAATCTACAGAGCATGCTCAAACCGCTTACTTGATGACCTTGAACGGCCTCATCATGTCATTATCCTCGTGATCCACCATGTGGCAATGGTACACGTATCCCGGGCCAATAGTCGCATCAAACTTCAAGGGCTTGCCGTTGTTGTCGTGCCAGCCAAGCCAGAGCGTGAGCACCTGACCGGGGTACGCCGGCGTGGTGTCCTTCCATCCGTCCTCAGTGGGGTCGACCTTAACCCGCGGGCCCGTCCAGCAGCGCGGGAGCTTCTTGCCGCGGAACGCGCACTTTCCCGCCTGGAACGCCGCGACGTCGAATGGACGGCGAGAGACGGGACGGTGGTCGACGAGGTGGATGTGCAGCGGGTGCGCGTCGGCCGACAGGTTGATGATGTGCCACAGCTCGTTCGTGCCCTGCGGGGGAAGTTAGTGAAGGGGACAATGCGAGCGAGAGCTTTTGAGACCGTCTCCATTGAAAAAAGGGGACAACGCAAGCGTTGAACGATAGGAAGGATTCGTTGAAGAACGAGTAAGGTCGCATCGTACTGACCTGCTTGGGGAAGTCCGTGGGGGGATCGGAGTACCCAAGGTTGTCGATGGTGATCTCAATGGGCAGGTTCGTCTTGGGGTCCATCTTCTCGATCAGGCTGTGCCACCGAACCTTCTGGATGTTCTTGTAGTCGATCGGCGGCATGTACTGTAATGCGGGAAGGAAAACATCATAGATGTAAGACCCGTAACGGGCTTAGAAAGCAAAAGCACAGGAAGGTCCGGTTTTTGAAGTGGGTGAACGCGCGTACCGAGATGGTGCTGGGAAGCTTCGCGGCTGGGATGCGCTTGCGATTGGTGATCACGAAGCGCATGACAAGACCGGTGTCGCGGTCAGCGGTCACACCAGCGGGGTAAGGCGCGGGCGCGGTGTTCTGGAGAATGACGTCCTTGCACGTGGCAGGCAGGTTGGAGAAATCAACCAGCACGTCCTGGCGAGAGCCCGGAACGAGCAGGTACGACTTCGAGGTCACCGGCTTATTCAAGTAGCCGCCGTCGGTCGCGATCTGCGCGTTATACGGCACGTGTTAGCATGTGCGTTACATGACACCGCGTCATTGCTCGGAAAATTCATGTGCAATGAGCTGAACAGAGGGTACGGGATGTCATCACTTACGCTGACGATGTCGAGAACCTGGCCCTTGAGCGGCGGCACGAAGTTAGGGTAGTCGCCGCGCTGCGCGCAAACGAACTGCAGATTGTAGAAACGCGCGTTTGACGCGCCCAGCATCTTGAACCGGTACATCGCACGGCGGACCTTGAGGTACGGCCAAACCACCCCGTTGACCATGATGGTGTCGCCGATGTATTCGGGAATCCAGTTGGGATGCACGCTCGGCACGATGCCCACGTTCGGGTAGTTCACCGAGCCGTTGGCAAAGAAGAGGCGATCGGCGATGGCGAGCGGGACGGTGCGGGCGGCGGGCGGCAGCCAAGTGTACTTGGACTCGACCTTGGGGTCCGTGATAATGTACAGCCCCGCCATGCCCGCCGCCACGTTCAGCCGCGTCATGCCCGCCATGTGGTCATGGTACCACACCGTCGATGCCTCGTCGTTAATGTACTTGTACGTGTTGTTATAGTAGGTGGGGCCTTTCTCGCCGTACTGCGTGAACCACGCGAAAGGGTGGCCGTCGTAGTAGCTCTGCTGGGAGCCGCCGTGGCGATGCACAACTGCAGGACCATTGGGGACGAGAATGAGGAGTCAGTCCGAATGTGCGCAGGGAGCATATGCATGCGCGTGCCGCATCAGAGCAACGTTGAGGGCACGAAAATGTTGACACGCTCGCTCTTCAATTCTGAGAATGGGCTCACCGATCGGGATGCCCTTCGTGGGAACCTTGTAACCCATCATGAGCGTGGGGTCGACGGTGAACATGTGCGTGTTGTCGAGCAGGTGGTTCTCCCACGTCACCGTCGTGTCGATGCCAACCTTGGCCACGATGGTGGGGCCGGGGTACGACGCCGTCTTCTGACTCGTGCCGTACGCGTACTGCTTCGTCGCCGGCAGATCGCGATGGAATTTCTGCCACACGCACGACAATTTGAAAGGGGGACGTTAAGATCAGACAGAGAGCCGCATTGTGCACCTAGCCATGGAAAGAAGCAGAAGCGCGCTACTGTTGTGAGGCGAGAGAAGCGAGCTATGGTTGCACTGGGTGCTGTGCGCCGTGTGCCCTCGCGCGATGTACCTGGTAGATCTGGTAGGCACCGATGGTGAGCGGCTTGGTTCCATCGAGAGTGGGGATAACGCGCGAGGTCAAGCTGTCCACAAACTTGCACAGGGGCCTCTGGGGAAACGCGTTCGCGCACTTGGGGCCGGCTGTGGCCGTGGGAGTGGGAGCAACGGCTGCATTGGCAATGTAGGCTAAAGCAAGGATGAGGAGAAGAGGAAGCGTACAGCGTCTAACGAGCGCCATGGTGTGACTCGGTGGCAGTAGTGCAAAAAAAGCTACGTGTGCCTGTGTGATGTGAGTGTGTACGGGACTAGCGCCTTGATATCTGGAGAATCAGGCGCACAGTTCCTGAATCAGGCGCACAGATCCTGGGTCAAGGCGGAGGAGGCGGGAGAATTCTCCGAAGCGCGTCGTGACGTGATGTGTTCGTCCCGAAGTTCTTGTCATTTCACTTATCATTTTCACATGCGGAAGGGGACCAACTTCAATGGTGTGTGTGTTTGAGGGAAGGAAATTCTAGTGGGTTCGGGCACGGCCTAGTACGGTACGTATTGTGCGGTGCGGTGTTGTGTGGTGTCAAGCCCTGTTATTCTCTGAACCCCGCACCAGCGATTCAACGCAAGCGTGGAGTGGAGTGGGTGGTGCAAAGCCCCTTATCGTGTGGAGGGCGTCTGCAGCCCAATTGGCACGGTAGTAATTGCCGAAGCGCTACGCTGGAGCCGCGTCTCCACGCATGCACATTGGTCAAGGATAAGTTATCTCCTCTTGTCGGGTTACGAGGTTCGAGACGCACATGCCTCAATCGAGGCGGGGATTCTTGTATCGATGGAATTGAATCGAAGGGTGCCTTGGGCGAACGACAAAACCCGAATGCACGTTTGAATGCGAGCCGTAGTCGAAACCACGAGAATGTTTGCGAAGCTTTTTCCCTCGCATCTTATGCACGCATTGGTGGAACGGGGCTTGTGTCAGTGTGGTAACGATTCCGGCGAAGAGTAACTGCGGCTGCAAAGCATGCGTGCGCTTTGGTCGCTGTGGCTGGTTTCATGTGTGCTTATATGTAAGGAAAATTCCTTCTCCTTACTTCGCGCCCCTACTTGCCGCGTACAAGACCATTCCCACCATCGGCACCCAAACAGTGAAACGTTACCCGCTCACGACACTCGCATCGACTACGATTCCTGCCACTGTTCACGATGCGACCCAACCTCGCGGTTCGGTTGGTAACCCGCGCTCCGGACCTCCGCCTCGACATATCCCAACCTCGGCGCTAGACCCGTAGCGCACCCCAATTCTTCGCGTTACCGTTACCACGCTAGTTCGCTATATATTCTTCGCGCATGCCTTCGCTCATTGTCTTGTTTTGCTTCAATAGTGCAATCCTCGCTCGCTCGCTCAGTTGCACTCGTAACACTTGGTATTCAGAGCCTACGATCTCCTCTCGGACCGCACCCACACCTTCGCTTCCCCACTATCTCGAATTTTTATTTTTAATTTTTTTTGGGGGGGGGGGGGGGGGGGGTGGTAGACGTCTCTCAGCGAACAAGCACCGCCGCTCGAAGTGCTCTCTCTTAAGCACGCACGGCCACAACAAAGGCTCTCGCTGAACTTGCCCGACACCCCCACCATGGCCGGAATTAATCTCGCGACACTGACGCAGGAGCAGCTCAACCGTCTAGTGCGCCAACTCGAAGATTCTGCGTTCGAAATTGCGACACTCACGGCGGAACGCGACTCCGCTCGCCAGCAATCGACGGTGAATGCACCAACACCAAGACATGCACCTGCAAATGCACCTGCATAATCGAAGGAGCCGATCGTCATCTCATCAGGCACACCGACATAGAACGACAGCGTAGGACAACGCTCAGGCGTAGCCAGTGATGGCGCCGCTCACTCAATGCCTGGCATGGAGAGGAACAGGGCCGCAACAAGCACACAAGGGCCTCGCGAAGTCCGCCGGCACGTGGAGTTCGCCGCAACGAGTGGCAACAACGACATCATGGCGCCGATGCCACTCAAGGCGCAGCGCCCGCCCTTCTTCGATCCTAGCCAACGTGGAGGTCTGACAGTCCAATCGTAGGTTTTCACGATGAACGTTTTCTTCGACGCGAATTACGTCGAGTCGGACGCAACAAAGATTCGCTACGTAGCGAAGATTCGCTACGCAGTTTCGCTGCTGAGGGGCCCCGCCATGGACTGGTGGCGAGTCATCGTGACGTCGCCACGCGCCTACGAGCCGCCGTCGCAAGAGGGAGGGCCCTCGGGTCCAGCCATCACCTGGAGTTCTTTCTGCGAAACCGCCCAGTACAGCACGTGGGATGCATGGTGCGCAGGGCTTTGGGCACGCTTCGAGCCGATTGCGGCTTCTATTTCAGCGCGTCAGAGACTGCGTACTTGGCGACAACTTGGGTCGGTCAAGGACTACACGAGCGGTTTTCTCGCATTGTGCGAGCAAGTTGGCTACATGCACGAAGCGAAGCGGGTAGACCGTTACGTCGGAGGGCTGAAGCCAGACATCTCGCACGAAATCATGCTACGCTGGCTCTCGAACTTCAACGAGATCCTCGCGCTCGCCAAGAAGATCGGTATCATACGCCGACCGAGACAGGGGTTCTACTACGGACAACGTTCACGGGGACCGGCCGAGCACGCCACCGTACACGCCGTTGCAGCGAATGCAGCTGCCGCGCCATTTAAGGGGCGCTGCTTTGCTTGTAACAGGCCGGGCCATCGCAAGAGCGAATGCCCAGAGGAGCTGAGGCGCCGCGGAGCAGAGCAGGGGAGGGAGTCTCAGAGGTAGGGAAATGCCAGCAGTCAGTAGAAATCGGGCCAACCATTGACGAGACAACCTGCTCGCCCAACCTCACCGACCCTCACCGAGTCACAGTACCGATTCACGCTATTGATCGGGCTCGGATGAATACGGAGGGTACATCGATGGATTGCCCAGTACTGATTCACGGGAAAATCCAGGGAGCAGTAGTGAAGAATTCTATAGATGGAGGAGCAAGTCACGGCTTAGTTAATACCGCAACCGCACGGAAGCTTCAACTAACACTTAGTTGGTGTTTACCGGAGATAGATGCACGCTTAGTCGATGGCACGCCGCTGGCCATACGGGAAAAGGTGGAGAGAGTAAAAGTCCGTTGCAGGGGAAATTTCGGGTTTACACAGGAAATGCTCGCAACGACACTGGATGGGCACGACATTTTACTAGGACGTGATTGGCTGCGACGCTACAATCCGCGAATCGACTGGAAGACAGTTAGCTGCACTGTGCGAAGTAGCGGTAACTGGGTCGAGCTACCTCGCTTGCAGTCGCCCGAATCTTCAACGGTCCACGTCAACGCCATCACAATGAAATGGGCTGTCGCCGCTGGAGCCGATGTGTACGCGGTGGATATCGCATTGGTAGGAGAAGCAGAGCAGCCGAGTGATTTTCAGAAACTGCTGGCAGCGGTACCGCCCGAACCACAGGAACCGTTGAAACGGTACCCGAGGATTTTTCCAGAAGATTTAACAGGGGGAAAGCCACCTCAGCGGGCGCATGATCACCGAATATAATTAGAACCGGGGGCATAGCCAACTGTTTCGACTGGCACAGCCCGAGCTCGATGAACTGAGGAAGCAGCTAGATTACCTGTTAGAGAAGAAATTCATCCGACCCAGTTCATCGCCGTTCGCCGCACCGATACTATTCACACCGAAAAAAAGACGAAGGGTTTCGTATGTGTATCAATTACAGAGCACTGAACAGGGTAACAGTCAAGTCGCAATGCCCTATTCCCCGCGCCGACGAATTGATAGATCAATTGCAAACAGCACAAGTCTTTTAGAAAATAGATTTACGGGGAGGTTACCACCAGATTCGGGTCGAACCATCGGACTGCGCCAAGACGTCATTTAGAACTAGGTATGGGTCATTCGAGTACAACGTGATGCCATTCGGGCTGACCAACGCACCGGCGACATTTCAGATGACCATGATCGAGGCATTTAGGCCACTCTTAGACAAAAGCGTGATAATTTACTTCGACGACATCCTAGTCTACAGTCGTGATAAGCAGCAGCACTTAGCAGATCTGGAAGCAGTGTTTAAAGTTTTAGACGAGCATAGACAGTTAGAAACAAGAAGTGATTGAACTATGAAAGATTGGAGTACAAGTATGAAACCCTAGAGTTGTGTACCCCCTAAAGGCTAACCCACTATAGCCTACACAACAATAACATATAGATAATGTTTGACACACCCCCATAGGCAAAGTGGGGGAGAGCAAGGGGTCACAAGACCAGTCAAGAAAGGCAAAGCAAGCTCAGGGTGGATCACAACGTCACCACACAATCTGAGCACAAGCAAAGGGCCACAGGGCCAGTTCAAATGCAGAGGCATATATACAACACAAACAGCAAGGTGATCTCATCCTAACAAAAAACAAACAAGCAGGTATATATATATAGAGATCACAGTACAGTCAAAGCCTACAGTAAGTGAGGAACAGTGGGCACAAGCCCCAGTAAAGTGCAGAAGCGCTGATGATCACCAGGCTGAAGTGCCTTGGTGAATATATCAGCGGTGTTGGCCCGAGTGGCCACGTAGCGCAGACAAAGCTGACCGCGCTGCTGCAGCTCTCGAGCCAGGAAGTAACGGAGAGCGATGTGCTTCGTTCTGTGCTCCAGTCTGTGCTCCTGACACAAGGCAATGGCAGCCTTGTTGTCGACGTACAGCATTGGAGGAGAACTAGGCCACTCTCCCAAGTCGGTCAGCAGGTAGGTCAGCCAGCGTAACTCCTGTGCAGCCATGGCTGTGGCGTAGATCTCAGCCTCACAACTGGAGCTAAGAACTGAAGACGAGCGAGTAGAACGCCAAGAAACTGAACCAGAGCCAAGGCTGAAGGTGTAACCCTGTGACGACCGCTGAGTAGCCTGGTCGTCAACCCAAGAACCGTCTGAGTGCCCAATGAGAACAACTGAGCGCCTCCCTCAAAGCACGAGCCCCATGCCCGATGTACTGCACAAGTAGCGCAATACCCTCTTTGCAGCATCCCAGTGCACCTTTCGGTGCCTGCCAGGAGCCACATAGCGGGCCAGAAGGCCAAGAGGGTATGCTAGGTCAGGACGAGTGCAAGTCATCAGGTACATGAGGCAACCAACTAGCTCTGGGTAAGGACCACTCGGCTCTACGGACTCATCCGAAGGCAGAGCTGAGAGCGAGTGACCTATAGCCAGAGGAGTGGCCTGTGCTGAGGACCAGGTGAAGCCGAAGCGCTGAAGGACCTGCTGCATCATGTGTGACTGAGTCAGTGTGATGGTGCGGCGTGCTCTGTCCCGGGTGATCCGCAAGCCAAGATAGCTTGTCAGCTCACCCAGGTCTGTGCACGTGTGTCTCTTCTGCAGCTCCGACTTCACGTGGGCGAGAGCCTCAGTGTCAGCAGTGGCAAAGACCAAGTCGTCGACGTACACGAGGATGTAGAACGGCGGCAGTGAAGTGTCGGTGCACAGGAACAGCGACGGGTCGGCAGTAGAAGACGAGAACCCAAGAGCCGCAAGTGTAGTCCTCAGTGTGTCGTGCCACTCACGTGGAGCCTGGCGGAGACCGTAGACCGGCCGCCGGAGGCTCCACTGGGTACCAGGAGGAAACGACCCAGTGAAGCCAGGAGGGCGGCGCAGCCAGATCTCCTCGTGCAGGCTGCCCTGCAAGAAAGCTGTGCTGAAGTCAAGAGAGTGAAGCTCGTAGTCACGCTGAGCGGCAACGTGCAGCAGCACCCGAAGAGTGGTCATCTTCGGGGTGGGGGAGAAGGTCTGAAAGAAGTCTACTCCCTCTCGCTGACTGAAGCCTCGAGCAACGTACCGAGCCTTGAAGACAGGCGGAGAACCTGGCGGCCGCTTCACCCTGAAAATCCACATGCCACTGACGATGTTCGCCCCAGGAGGGGGAACCTCGTCGGCGTAAGTGCAGTGGACTTCCAGGATGCCATCTCTGCATCCATGGCTGTCTGCCACTGAGAGGAGTACTCACCCGCGATCGCCTCAGCGTAAGAGCGTGGGGTCGGGATGTCTGGAGCATCCGGGTCTCCCTCAGGTGCAATCAGCATGGACACGAGATGAGGTACAGCGGCGGCAAAGCACTCAAACTCCTCCTGCCTGTCCTCAAGGACGTTCGTGCCAAGAGCACACTCACCCCCGACGGACGGAGGACAGACAGACTCAGACATAGCAACAAGACCGGCAGCGTAGTCTAGTCTATAGTGAGCAGCAAAATCTACAAGCTCAGTAACTAAGGCAGACGCAGCAGCTGACTCAAAGGAAGGGTCAGTGACAACTGTGGACAGGAGACGCGTGACAGTAGGACGAGCAGCACAAAGAGAGTCAGACTCTGGGTCAGCAAGGGCAGGAAGGGAGGACGCAGGAGGAGAAGGCAGAGGGACACGCCGTGGAGCAGTGGAAAGACGAAGCAGCATCTGGTGAGTGCCGGGGACAGCAGGAGGACGCTGACGCGGGACACGACGACCAGGGCGAGCATCACTAACAGGTGACGCAGAACGAGACTCAGGCGACACAGGACGAGACTCAGGCTGACGACGCTCCGTAAGACCTCCTGTCGGACCAGCGTAGGGAGAAGGACCAGGAAGTGGTGAGGCGGGCTGTAACTGTGACTGCAACCGGACAGGCGAAGGACACTCTAAGGAGGGAGCAGGACAAGGAGGAGGCGATCGACCAAGAACCTGCTGAAGGAGCGGAACGAAGTAGAGACAGCACCAGAACCCCCAGCAGCAGCTCCAACTCCCGCAGCACCAGTAGTACCTCCAGGAGTGTCAACTCCAGTACCTCCAGTAACACCAGCTCCAGCAGCACCACCAGTCCCAGGACCAGGAGCACCACTAGGAGCTCCAGCAGCTCCAGGACCTCGAGCAGCACCAGCAGCACCTCCAACAGCTCCAGGACCTCCAGTAGCACCAGAAGCACCTCCAGCAGCTCCAGTACCTCCAGCAGCACCAGCAGCACCTCCAACAGCTACAGGACCTCCAGAAGCACCAGTAGCACCTCCAACAGCTCCAGGACCTCCAGTAGCACCAGAAGCACCTCCAGGAGCAGCCGGGCCTCCAGCAGGTGGTAACTCAAAACTAGGAGCTCCACTCCGGAGGCTGCAGCGCCGAGCGTACCATTCACGTAGCCGCGGAGGGGAGGGAGGCTCCGGCCGCAACACAGTACTCGCAGCTCCAGTAGCCCCACGCCGGAGGCCGCAACGCTGAGAGTACCACTCACGCAGCTGCTGTGAAGAGGGAGCACCAACACGGTCAACACCCCCAGGCTCAGTACCCCTAGGCTCAGCACCCCCAGGCTCAGCACCCCCAGGCTCAGCACCCCCAGCCGCAGTACCCCCAGTCTCAGTACCCTCAGTCTCAGCACGCAAAGGCGCAGCACCCCCAGTCGCAGCACCCCCAGGCTCAGCACCCCCAGTCTCAGCACCCGCAGTCGCAGCACCCCCAGGCTCAGCACCCCCAGTCTCAGTACCCCAAGGCTCAGTACCCCGCTCAGGACCAGAGTCAACAGCTACCTCGACAGGCTCGACCACGTCTACCTGGGAAACACCTGAGGGAGCAGGACCCTGGGGAGGGAGGGGGTCTACCGGAGGGGCACCTGGGGTGAGGAAGAGAGGCGGGGGAGGGAGCGGAGCAGTGCGGTAGGGGAACAGACGGTAGAAGGGTACCGACTCGTCAAAGGTGACGTCCTGAGAGGGGAAGACACGGCGCGAGGTGGGGTGGTAAAACTGCCAACCAGGCGCGTCGGAGACAAAGCCAAGGAAGACACAAGGCACAGCACGGGCGGAGAGCTTGTCCGCAGTGGTATCGCGGACAAAGGCACGAGCACCCCAGACCCGGTAACGCGACGCATCGCCAACCTGCCCCGTCCACAGCAGTGTGGGCGAGGTCTCCGGAGCCGAGACACGGGGCCAGAGGTTGAGCTGATGCGCAGGGTACTGGACTGCAAATGGCCACAGGAAATTGGGGGCAGCCGCATGGATCAAGGAGGTACGAGCGATCTCCATGACTAAGCCAATGCGGCGCTCAGCAACCCCATTCTGCTGTGGAGAGGCCGGAAGCGTGAAAGTCTGGCGGATGCCATGCTCCGCACAGTAGGCTGCCAAGAGGTCAGAGGAAAACTCACCACCTCGGTCAGAGTGCAGACGCAGGATGGGAAAGTCCGACTGGAACCGCTCGCGGAGCTGGAGACGAGCAGCGCGGATCCAAGGGATCAAAACATCAGGGACCTCACCCTTGGCGCGCAAGGGGAAGACCGTGGTGTAGCGCGTGTAGTCGTCGACAACCTGCAGGAAGTACCGCTCGTGGCCCTGTCCACGGACGCGGGCTGGGCCCCACACGTCCAGGTGGAGAGTCTGCAGAGGAGCCTCTGTGGGAGGGAACGAGGAGGAGTGAGGAGCGGCGCGCTGCCGCCCCTCGACGCAGGGAAGACAGGGAGGAGCAGGCGAGGGCGGGAGGGGAGGGAGAACCCTGGGAAGACCAGAGACAAGGTACCGGGAGTGCATGCCACGAAGGCGCTGCACTGACGGGTGACCGAGACGGTGGTGCCAGAGAACCGTCTGGTGCGACAGGGAGCGACACGAGCAGGGGGCCGACAGCAGACCTGACGCAGACGCAGACGCAGCTACCTGAGTGGACTCAGTGGTCAGTGTGTACAGGTCCGACCCCGGCTGCCGAGTGAAGGTAGCTAGGTGGCGACCTGTCCTAGCACACGTACAGTGGGTCACACGCTCATAGGCAGGGGTGAACTGGTGAACACCCCCATCCTGAAGAGCAGAGCCCGCCACCAAGTTCGTAGAGAACGAGGGGAGCTAAAGACCCGACAGGGTGCCGGACGGGACCGCAGGACAAGGGAGGACAGTGGAGGAGGTCGCAATGACCGGGCCCCCAGAGGGGTCAGCGAGAGAGACAGCAACTGGCCGAGCTAGCTGCTCAAGGGCAGTGCGGTCACGGAAGAAGCAGCGGGAAGCACCCGAGTCGAGTGTGAAGGTGTGTAGTGCCTCAGTAGACGCAGTACCAGCAAGCGCAGACGCACTAGCACCAAGAGCAGCAGCCTCACCAGGACCTAGGGCAGGAGACGCACGCGTACCAAGAGCAGCAGCCTCACCAGGACCTAGGGCAGCAGACGCACTAGCACCTGGAGCAGCTGTCTCACTGGTCCCAATGCCAGGGTCTGGCGGTACACTCAGGTAACAGTCACCCTCAACACTAATAGTCAATGCATACATGGCACCAAGGATAGCATTAAAGTCAAGAGCAAAGATATCAATGTTCTTCCTAAGCAGATCAGCCGAGCGGGGCAGCTCAGTGGCGTCAGGAAACTGCTCACGCCAGGCGTCGTCGAGACGAAAGAAGCAGCGCTGCGCCGTGTGGAACCTCCCACAGGTCTGGCCAGTGCGGTCACCTGTGCGGATGACGTACGGGCAGGTACCTCCACCCCCAGACCCCCCACGCTGAGAGTACCACTCACGGAGTTGCTGGGGCGAGGGAGTCTCGCCGGGACGCTGGTGCTACTGCCTCTGGCCACCGCCGAACCCCCCACGCTGCACCACTCCACCACGTCCGCCACCCGCTCCACCGCCGCCACCACTGCCACCACCGCCCCCTCCACCCCCACCACCGCCACCGCCACCACCCCCTGTGCCGCCACTGACCCCCCCACCACCCGCGCCACTCCCACCTCCGCCACCACCCCCGCCCCCCCCACCCCCTCCACTGCCGCTGCCCCCTCCTCCACCTCCACCACCCCTGCCCCCCTTGCCCCTGCCGCCCTTGCGTCTCCCACTAGGAGAAGACGCGGCCCCAACCCCCTCAGCTCCGAGGTAGCCGACAGCAGCAGCAGATGCAATGGAGGGGAGGAGGGGGGAGGGGGAGCACCCCTCAAAGAAGGGGGTGCGGGGGTCACCACGAGAGGCACCTACAGCTACAATGCTCTTCTCAGCTGCTAGGAGTTCCTTCTCGAGGAGGTCGACAGTGAGGTCAGTGGGGGAGAGGGCGAGAAACTGGTCCCTGACAGTGCGAAGGGAGTCAGGGAGGCGGGTGACAAGGTGGTACAGTGTGAGGTACATCGGGGGGGGGTTCTTGGTGAGGAAATCAGGGGGGAGCGCGGCACGGTAGCGGAGGTCACTGGTACGGAGGTGGGTGATGAGGTCAGCTACTGTGGCAAACGCGGACAGGTCGGGGAAGAGATAGGGCAGTGAGAGACGGCCTATAGCAGCAGTGGCAGGGGAGGAGTAGCGTGCGACTACTGCGTCGTACAGTTCCTTAGCGGTCTTATGCTGGCCGAAGTGCTCGCGCTCATCTAACGGCAGGTGGCTGCGAACGGCTAGGCGAGCGTGAGCATCACGGGTCTGCCACTGGGAGCGAGCAGTGCTGTCAGCAGTAGTGGGAGGTGCGGGGGCAGCGCCAGACGCGTGATCATAGAGGGAAACATCATCCTTGGCAGTGATCTGAAGGAACAGGTGGAGGTCATCTAACCACACCTCAAACTTAATCGGGCGGCCCTCAGCGTCAAAGGTGAGAACAGAAGGAGTGGCCATAGTGGTAGTAGCAGCAGCAGGAACAGTAGCAGTAATACAGTAGGAACAGGAACAGGAGTTAATGCAGGTGGGGCACAGTAAGGTGGCGCGGCTCGGCCAGGGCGGCGCGGCTCGGTTCGGGCGGCGCGGCTCGGCTCGGGCTGGGCTACGCAGCAGTGCGCAACGGGGGGGGCGTGCGCGTGGGCGGCTGTAGCGGGCGGGCCGTGGTTGTGCGCGGGCCTGACTAGCGCGCAGGCGACGACCTAAAGGGGGGGCGTCGCGGCGGCCTACGGGAGGGGCTGCGCCGTCCTGGGCGGCGGTCGACGGGCGGCTAGGGTCGCGCGTCGGCCTAGGGGCCTAGGGGCGAGCGGGGCCTACGGGCGACGGCCTGCTGGGGCTCGCGAGAAAAGAAAAATCGGGCCGCCCTAGGCGGCGGATTTCCTACACGCGCACGAAACCGGCGGGGCCGCGCTCGGGCTGCTAGCGGGCTGCACACGGGCAATGTGAGAGGAGGGCGCACGAGGACGCACTAGGGGAGAAGGTGCACGAGGGCGCTAAAAAAAAAAGGGGCGCACGAGGGCACCTCTAGCGGAACGGTGGGCCCATAGGTCTAGAACCTAAGCTCTTAATACCATGTTAGAAACAAGAAGTGATTGAACTATGAAAGATTGGAGTACAAGTATGAAACCCTAGAGTTGTGTACCCCCTAAAGGCTAACCCACTATAGCCTACACAACAATAACATATAGATAATGTTTGACATAGACTACTGACCAAGGGTTCCAAGTGCGAGTTCTTTCAGGATAGGTTAGATTTTTGGGGGCACGTTATTTCGAAGGCTGTAGTTGAGATCGACCCAAAGAAGCTGGACACGGTGAAAGCGTGGCACCCCTGACGAACATCACGGAGTTGCAAAGTTTTTTAGGGCTCGTTAATTATGTGCGTCGGTTCGTCCCCGACATGGAACGCTGAGCTGCCCCGCTGACGGATTTACTGCGGAAGGGGGTCGCTTTTACGTGGGGGGAGAAAGAGCATGCTGCCTTCTCTGCCCTGAAAAATGTTCTCTGTTCATCGCCCGTACTGCGCATCGCCGACCCACACCGCCCATTCGAAGTGGTTACAGACGCAAGCGACATCGCCATTGGAGTCGTACTGCTACAGGATTTTTGCAACGGTTTACAGCCCATTGCATACGAGTCACGAAAACTGCATCCGCCTGAGAAGAATTACCCAATACACGACCGCGAAATGCTCGCGATCGTGCATGCGTTCGAATTGTGGCGTTGTTGTCAGAATGTTGTATTTGTCTAGCCTGCAGTGGGGTACTCTATAGCGAGTACAGCCCAATCTAGGGTTTCCTATATGTACTCAACTGCTTGCTAGTGAACCTCTCTCCTTTCTTCATTCTTACTTTCTACTACTACTTCTGACATGCTATCAGAGCAGGTCGATCCCCTTGGGTCGATCCTGTGGGTGGGCCCACCACCTCACTGCTTCCGCTGCTACTGCTACTCTGTGTGTTGCACGCCCCGTGGCGTGCGATGGATTTTTCATCCCGCCGCGCGCTCGGAGCGTGCGGCGGTTTTCTGCCCGCCGTGCGCCCCGAGGCGCGCGGCGGTTTTCTGCCCGCCGTGCGCCCCGAGGCGCGCGGCGGCTTTCTGCCCCGTCACTCCGCGCGTCGCTCCCGGGAGGCGCTGCGACGGGCGACGGGGACCCGCGCGTCGCCCCCCATCGCCCGTCGCGGCCTGCGCGACCTGCGTAGGGCCCGCGCGCGGCCTGTACAGCCTGCGCGCGGCCCGTACGGGCTGCGCCAGGCCCGCGCGCGGCCCGTACGGGCTGCGCCAGGCCCGCGCGCGGCCCGTACGGGCAGCGCCAGGCCCGCGCGCGGCCCGTACGGACTGCGCCAGGCCAGGGCGCGCCTCGGGCCGCCCGCACGCGGTTCGTACGGGCTGCGCCAGGCCCGTGGGCGCCCTGTTTTCTCTGCCCCTGCGCTGCCCGCTGTCCCCCGTGCTTCTGACGGCGCCCCACCCCTGCTGCTGCCCGTTCTCCTGAATTAGGGTTTGGGGGTGGGGGGTATAGGGGTGCAGTTTCTGTGCGTCGTCCCCTACTCCTCCTCCTCCTCCGTCTCCCAGTGCTGCAGCTGCCGCTGAGGGGGGTGGGTGTGTGGGAGCAAAAGGAGTGGTACTAGGGGGGTGACGTGCAAGTGGAGTTAGGAGTGAAGCAGTGGGTGTGTGGGGGGTGTGTGGGACAGTTGGAGGAGGTTGAGCGGAGGCTGCTGTCTTGTCGTCCGCAGCACCTGTAGTCCGGGGCGCACTGTCCTGGTAGCCCAGAGAGTCTGCTGCGCCTGTCGCCCGAGGGTCCGTTGCTCCTGTAGCTCGTCGTAGCCCGTGAGCCAGTTACTCCAGTAGTCCGGGGCGCACTGTCCCGGTAGCCACTGTGCCAGCAGCTCCTGTTGCCCGTGTGTCTGCAGCTTCAGCCGCCGTCTCTCATCTTCTCTCCTCTCACAGTCCCTCCTCCTCCTCACTTGCCCGCTGTGATTACCTCTAGCTTTGCTTCTTATTGTGAACTCCTGCTATACCTGCTCATTGTGCTGATTACACCCCACTTTGGCTATGGGGGTGTGTCAGAATGTTGTATTTGTCTAGCCTGCAGTGGGGTACTCTATAGCGAGTACAGCCCAATCTAGGGTTTCCTATATGTACTCAACTGCTTGCTAGTGAACCTCTCTCCTTTCTTCATTCTTACTTTCTACTACTACTTCTGACAGTTGTTACTTGACCGGCGCACACGTGACAGTACGGACAGACCACAAATCACTAGAGTACCTATGCGCACAACCCCACCTCAATCCACGACAGATCCGCTGGCTCGATTTCCTCGAGTCAAATTTCCACTACACGGTCACATACAAAAAAGGGGCATCGAACATTGCCGACGCACAGACCTGCCCCACTGCCCAAATCCATGCCATACTACTCGCCTAGACCACCCTGCTACTAACAGGATTATTTACCCACGGGTATCAAACCGACCCGTTCTTCACAGGTGGAAACTCGCAGCAGTTCGCAGCAGCAAAGGGGGTTATTATGTAAAAGTCGGCACCGACCGCATCTGGGTACCAGGCTATACTTTACTAAGGGAGCTATTACTACAGGAGGCACACGACGGGGTTACCTCGGGACATTTTGGAGTAGAAAAAACACGGCAGCAGCTACAGCGGTATTACTACTAGCCCGAAATGCTGACCAACGTGCAACGACACGTGGCATCGTGTCCCACCTGCCAACTCATGAAGTCATCACGGAAACGACCGGCAGGGCAGTTGCAACCGATACCACCCCCAGAGTGTGCTTGGAAGCAGGTGACGATGGACTTCGTCACCGGGTTACCGGCTAGAGCAAGTGGGAACGACGCGATCCTGGTCGTCATCGATCGGCTGACGAAAATGGCACATTTCGCAGCCTGCAAAAAAATTTATCACAGCCGAAGAAACAACCCTCCTCTTCATCTCCACCGCCGTTCGAATACACGGGATACCAGCATCGATCATCAGTGGCCGCGATACGAAGTTCACCAGCAACTTCTGGCGGAACCCGTGGCAGCAGTTTGGCACGCGACTACAGTTGAGTTTTTCATACCATCCCGAGACCGACGGACAGACAGAACGGATAGACCAGACCATGGAGCAACTCATCCGAGCCACGTGCGACGACCCGACCACCTGGGAACAGCAACTGCCACTCATTGAGTTCGCGTACAACAACTCGCCATCCGCCAAGACCCAACAGTCACCGTTTTACCTGAAATATGGACAAGACCCCACAGTACCCATGACCCTGAATCCCGACAACCCGATGCCATCGCGCAACAGTTCGAAGAGATTTTACAAGCAGCACGGACCCGAGCAGCAGACGCAATAAAATCATCGAACATCATCGCTAAGCGTAACGCCGATCACCACCGCCGACCCGTCACTTACCAGCCCGACGACCTCGTGCTACTCGATACTCAAAACCTCCGCGTGCCCATCACCCCAAAACTCCACCCCCGATATTGTGGGCCATTTCGCATCAGCCACATGATCACACCCGTCACTGCCCACCTCCTCCTCCCTGCTGTCTGGTACGTTAGCCCGTCATTCCACGTTAGCCTGCTTCGCCCATACGTACCATCCACCATCCAACTGCCTCGCAACTGCCCTGCCAGCATGACACGACCGCCGACAGAACCAATCATCACGCCCGAAAAAATACTGAGCCACCGAGTACGTGACCCACGGGGAGCCCGCAGGATCGAATTCCTGATCCGCTGGAAAGACCGCTCGCCCACCGAAGACAACTGGGTTCCCTGGATAGAATTGAGAATCAACCTGTCCTCACTGAGTATTTGCGCAGTCGAAATTTTCTAGATGTACACGCACTCTCGTAAGGAGGGCCTCCTTGGGGAGGGGGGTAGTGTAAGGGAAAATCCTTTTCCTTACTTCGCGCCCATGCTTACCGCGTACAAGACCATTCCCGCCATCGGCACCCAAACAGTGAAACGTTATATGCTCGCGACACTCGCCTCGACTACGACTCCCGCCACTATTCACGATGCGACCCAACCTCACGGTTCGGTTGGTAACTGTCAGAATAGTGAACGAATGAATGAAAGAGAGAAGAGGTTTCACTAGCAGGCAGTTGAGTACATATAGCAAACCCTAAATTGGGCTGTACTCGCTATTGAGTACCCCACTGCAGGCTAGACAAATATAACATTCTGACACACCCCCATAGCAAAAGTGGGGTGTAATCAGCACAATAAGCAAGCAGAGCAATAGTTCACAAATATAAGCAAAGCTAGAGGCCGTCAAAGACGGTAAGTGAGGAGGAGGAGGGACTGTGAGAGGAGTGGAGATAGGAGGTGACGGATGAAGCCGCAGATACACGGGCAACAGGAGCGGCGCGCACTGTGGCTACTGGAGATTGTAGCCTCCGGACTACTAGAGTAACTGGCTCCGCGGCTAACTCTGAGCGGCAGGAGCAACGGACCCACGGGCGACTGGCGCAGCAGGCTCGCTGGGCTACCGGAGATTGTAGCCTCCGGACTACTGGCGCTGGTGGCGACATGACGGCTACCTCCGCCCAACCTTCCCTTAACTGTCCCAAAACTCTCGTTCACACCCCCTGCTGCACCCCTAGGTTCACTCCCACGACACACGCCCCTAGCTCCACTCCTTCGGCTCCCACACATCCACCCCCCTCAGCCGGCAGCTGCAGCAGTGGGAGACGGAGGAGGAGGAGGAGCAGGGGATGACTCACACACCCGCCACCCCCATACCCGCCACCCCACAGGTGCACGATGACAGGAGGCGGCAGGGGCGGCTCGCGGGTGACGGAAGGGGGGCGGGGCCGCGCGGGCCCCCGAGGGCGCCACAACGGGCGACGGGAGGGGAGGGGGGGCGCGCGCGGGCACCTGAGGGCGCCACGACGGGCGACGGGAGGGGGGCCGCGCGCGGGCCCCCGAGGGCGCCATGACGGGCGTCGGGAGGGGGGGGGGGCGAGCAAGAGTCCCCCGAAGGTGCTGCGACAAACGACGGGGGGGGGGGGAGGGGGGTGGGGGGGGGGGTGACGCATGGGCCCCCGGGGCGCCGCGACGGGCGACGAAACCGCCGCACGCCTCGGGGCGCACGACGGGCAGGGCAGGGCGTCGCGCGGCCTGCAGGGCGGCGCGACGGGCAGAAAACCGCCGCGCGCCCCGAGCGCGCGGCGGGAAGAATGGCGCGCGGCAGGCAGGAAAACGGCACGCGCCCGAGGCGCGCGATAGGCAGGATAGCAGCGGAAGCTAACAGTGGGCCCATCCACAGGATCGACCCGGGAGGGTCGACCTGCTACTTAAAAAGCCCTTTTATCCCAGTGTGTGCACTTCGGGCATCCCAGTGCGGGGGGGTGTCAGAGGTCCACTGATGATCCCCGATTGATCCTAGGGAAGGGTTACAGGCTCGTTGTCCTGGGGGGTTATGGGCACACTGACCCGCTACTTAACAAGCCCTTTTATCCCAATGGTATAGTGGTTGGGATTCTGACATGTTATCAGAGCGAAGGTCTTCGGTTCGAATCCCAGTGTGTGCACTTCGGGCATCCCAGTGCGGGGGGGTGTCAGAGGTCCACTGGTGATCCCCGATTGATCCTAGGGAAGGGTTACAGGCTCGTTGTCCTTGGGGGTTATTGGCGCACTGACCCGCTACTTAAAAAGCCCTTTTATCCCAGTGGTCTAGTGACTGGGATTCTGACACTGATAGCATGTCAGAATAGTGAACGAATGAATGAAAGAGAGAAGAGGTTTCACTAGCAGGCAGTTGAGTACATATAGCAAACCCTAAATTTGGCTGTACTCGCTATTGAGTACCCCACTGCAAGCCAGACAAATATAACATTATGACAGTAACCCGCGCTCCGGACCTCCGCCTCGACATATCCCAACCTCGGCACTAGGCCCGTAGCGCACCCCAATTCCTCGCGTTACCGTTACCACGCTAGTTCGCTATATATTCTTCGCGCATGCCTTCGCTCATTGTATTGTTTTGCTTCAATAGTGCAATCCTCGCTCGCCCGCTCAATTGCACTCAAAACATTATGTTAGAATCCTAGGCAAAAGTTGTGTCGACTATCGAGAGAGTTGGTACAAAGGAGAAACCTAAGGGGTTGTACCCCACAGTGAGTACCCCACTAAGCCTACCCAAACTATAACATATATATACATATGTTTGACACACCCCCATAGGCAAAGTGGGGGGAACAGAGGGTCACAAGACCAGTCAGGAAGTGCAAAGCAAGCTCAGGGTGGATCACAACGTCACCACGCAGTCTGAGCACAAGCAAGAAGGCCACAAGGCCAGTTCACATGCAGAAATATATATGTTGTCAGAGTTATATGACATAGCTACTGTAGGCTATAGTGGGGTAGCACATATGGGGTACAGTTGCCTAGGGTTTGCCTTTTGTACCCAACTTTCACTTAGTCATTTCATTCCTGTTTTCTTGATTCACATGGTATTGAGCGGGTTCCTACATGGGACCGTTCCTTCCTAAGGGCCCACCATAAGAATTTTTTTTTTAGCTGCCCGCGCACATTGCGCCCTGCCCTAATTTTTTTTTTAGCGGCCCCTACGCTGCCCCTACGCGGCCCCTACGCCGCCTCCCACGCGCCCCCTATGCGGCCCCTGGCGGCGCCCTGACGAGGCCCCTGCCGGCGCCCTATCGCGGCCCCTGACGCGCCCCCTGGCGGCGCCCTGACGCGGCCCTGCCGCGGCCCCTAACGCGGCCCTGACGCGGCCTGCCGCGGCCCCTGCCGCGGCCCTGAAGCGGCCCCTGACGCGGCCCTGACGCGGCTCTGCCGCGGCCCTGACGCGGCCCTGACGCGGCCCTGCCGCGGCCCTGCCGCGGCCCCTGGCGGAGCCCTGACGCGGCCCCTGCTGCGGCCCTGACGCGGCCCTGCCGCGGCCCCTGACGCGGCCCTGACGCGGCCTGCTACGGCCCCTGCCGCGGCCCTGAAGCGGCCCCTGACGCGGCCCTGACGCGGCTCTGCCGCGGCCCTGACGCGGCCCTGACGCGGCCCCTGACGCGGCCCCTGCCGCGGCCCCTTCCGCGGCCCTGACGCGGCCCTGCCGCGGCCCCTGGCGGCGCCCTGACGCGGCCCCTGACGCGGCGCCCTGACGCGGCCCTGCCGCGGCCCCTGACGCGGCCCCTGCCGCGGCCCCTGACGCGGCCCCTGTCGCGGCCCCTGACGCGGCCCCGCCACCTACCTTTCCGGCCACGCCGCCTCCTCTCAGCGGCCCCGCCGCCTCCTCCCAGCGGCCCCGGACGCCGCCCTCTCAGCGGCCCCGCCGAGCCGCCCAGCAGCCTAGCCGCCCAGCAGCTGAGCCACCGAGCCGCCCAGCAGCCGAGCCGCCGAGCCGCCCAGCAGCCGAGCCGCCCAGCAGCAGAGCCGCCGAGCCGCTCAGCAGTCGAGCCGCTGAGCCGCCCAGCCGCCGAGCCGCCCAGCAGCCGAGCCGCCCAGCAGCCGAGTCGCCGAGCCGCCCTGCAGCCGAGCCGCCCGAGCCGCCCTGTCCGGTAAGAGCAGCGCCTCTCTCACAGCACTGCCCTCACCCCACTGTTTGCGCTGCTAGTCTACTGCTGTCATGGCTACCCCTAGTGTCCTCGCTTTTGACGCTGAGGGTCGGGCCATTGATTTTGACGTCTGGATAGATGACCTGCAGCTTTTCTTACAGTGCGATAGGGCAGACGGCCTCTCCCTCTTTGACCTCACTTCTGGTGCCTCTCCTGCCCCCGCCACTGATGCTGACGCAACTGTTCGCTCCCAGTGGGCCACGCGCGATGCTGCTGCACGTCTTGCTGTGCGTCGCCACCTGCCTACCTCTGAGCGTGCGCACTTTAGCCAGTACAAGAGTGCTCAGACCTTGTACGACGCTGTAGTTGCACGCTACTCCTCCCCTGCCACTGCTGCACTGAGTCGCCTCATGCTACCGTACCTCTTCCCTGACCTTGCTGCCTTTCCCACAGTCGCTGACCTCATTACGCGCCTACGCACTAGTGACACTCGCTACCGCGCTGCGCTTCCTGCTGAGTTCTGCGCCAAGAACCCCCGCCACCATGTACATCACCCTCTACTACATAGTCACCCGGCTCCCTGACTCCCTTCGCGTAGTCAGGGACCACTTCCTCTCAGTTTGCCCCACCACTCTCACCGTTGACCTCCTCGAGAAGTCCCTCCTAGCAGCAGAGAAGAGCATAGTAGCTGTAGGAGCCTCTCGTGGTGACCCTCGCACCCCCATCTTTGAGGGGTGTTCCCCCTCCCCCCTTTTGCCCTCTGTTGCCTCTGCTGCTGCGGCCGACCTCGTTGGGCTTGAGTCGGTCGGTGCGGCGTCTACCCCTAGCGGGAGACGCCGCCCTGGCAAGGGCAAGGGGGGCAGGGGCGCTGGAGGAGCTAGCGGGGGCGGTGGAGGCGGCAGTGGAGGCGGTGGAGGAGGTGGGGGTGGCGGTGGGGGTGGTGGCGGGGGTGGAGGTGTCGGTGGCGGCAGTGGAGGCGGAGGCGGCAGCGGCAGTGGCGGAGGGAGCGGAGGTGGCGGCGGTGGAGGAGGAGGCGGCGGAGGAGGTGGAGCTGGTCGGGGTGGCGCTGCGCAGAGGGTCGGCTCCGGTGGTGGTCAGCGCCAGCAGCAGCAGCAGCACCAGCAGCGCACTCGTGACATCCCCTCCCCTCAGCAGCTCCGTGAGTGGTACACTGCACGCCAGAGGGGTGGGGGTACTGGTCCGTGCACCTACGTCCTCCGCACCGGCGACCGCGCGGGTGAGCAGTGCGGGGGTGCGCACTCCACCCAGCGCTGCTTTGGCCGCCTGACGGACGCTTGGCGTCACCAGTTCCCTGAGGCCACTGAGATCCCCCGCTGGGGTGAGCTGTCTAGGGCAGGTGTGGCTGTCTTTGACCTTGACTTTGATGCTATTCTTGCTGCCATGTATACTGTGACTATTAGTGATGAGGGTGACTGTTACCGGTGTTTTCCGCCCGACCCGGGCATTGAGACTGCTGCTCTAGGTACTGGTGAGGCTGCTGCTCTAGGTGCTAGCGAGGCTGCTGCTCTAGGTGCGTCTGCTCCCTCAGGTGCTGGTGAGTCTGCTCTCTCAGGTTCTGCGTCGGCTTCGGCCTCCCACACCTTCACCCTTGACTCGGGGGCTTCTCGCTCCTTCTTTCGAGACCGCACCACACTCACGCCGCTTAGCCGGCCAGTTGCAGTCTCTCTGGCAGACCCCTCTGGGGGTCCTGTCCTTGCTCACTTCTCCACTGTCCTCCCGTGTCCGGCGGCCCCCTCTGGCACCCTGTCTGGTCTTTACCTTCCCTCGTTCTCTACGAACTTGGTGAGTGGTGCTGACCTACAGGATGCGGGGGTTCACCAGTTCACTCCTGCGAGTCGGCGGGTGACCCACTGCACGGACGCTCGGACAGGCCGACACCTGGCCACGTTTACCCGTCGGCCGGGGTCGAGCCTGTACACCCTGACCACTGCGTCTCCTCCAGTCACTGCGTCTGGTCAGGTAGCTGCGTCGGGTCAGGTGTTTGCTGCAGCGTCCAGGTCTGGTCCTGAATCTGCCCCCTGTTCGTGTCGCCTCCTGTCTCACGAGACTCTCCTCTGACACCACCGCCTTGGTCACCCCTCCCTGCTTCGTCTCCGAAGCATGGCCTCCCGTGTCCTTGTCTCTGGTCTTCCCCGGTCCCTCCCTCCCCTTCATCCGGGGCCTGGCCCTACCTGCGTCCCCTGTGTCGAGGGGCGGCAGCGGGCTGCCCCTCACTCCTCCCAGTTTCCTCCGACAGAGGCCCCGCTGCAGACGCTTCACATGGACGTGTGGGGCCCGGCCCGCGTCCGTGGACAGGGTCACGAGCGCTACTTCCTGCTGGTGGTTGACGACTACTCGCGTTACACCACAGTCTTCCCCTTGCGCAGCAAGGGTGATGTAACTGAGGTGTTGATCGACTGGATCCGCGCAGCTCGTCTCCAGCTCAGGCAGAGCTTCGGCTCGGACTTTCCTGTTCAGCGTCTGCACTCTGACAGAGGTGGAGAGTTCTCCTCTGGCCTTCTGCGAGCCTACTGTCGTGCACGAGGCATCCGCCAGACCTTCACGCTTCCGGACTCTCCACAGCAAAATGGGATTGCTGAGCGCCGCATTGGCATGGTCATGGACGTCGCCCGTACGTTCATGATGCATGCGGTTGCCCCCCATTTTCTGTGGCCGTTTGCGGTTCGGTACGCGGCGCATCAGATCAACCTTCACCCCAGGGTCTCCATGCCGGAGACCTCCCCAGCTTTGGTGTGGACGGGGAAGGTTGGCGATGCGTCTGCGTTCCGTGTCTGGGGATCTCGGGCGTTTGTCCGCGACTTGTCTGCGGACAAGCTGTCCCCTCGTGCTGCTCCTTGCGTCTTCCTTGGCTTCCCCCCTGACGCGCCAGGGTGGCAGTTCTACCACCCCACCTCTCGCCGTGTCCTGTCCTCCCAGGACGTCACGTTTGACGAGTCGGTCCCCTACTACCGCCTCTTCCCCTACCGCACTCCGTCCCTCCCCCCGCCACCGCTCTTCCTTGTCCCAGGTCCCCCCCCGGTAGACCCCCTCCCCCCTCAGGGTCCTGCCCCTTCAGGTGTGTCCCAGGTAGACGCAGTCGAGCCTGTCGAGGTTACTGGTGACTCTGGTGCTGCTGAGGGTGCTGAGCCTGGGGGTGCTGACTCTGGGGGTGCTGAGCGTGTGGGTGCTACGCCTGGGGGTGCTGAGCCTGAGGGTGCTACTACTGGGGGTGCTGAGCCTGAGGGTGCTGAGCCTGGGGGTGCTACTACTGGGGGTGCTGAGCCTGGGGGTGCTGAGCCTGGGAGTGCTACGCCTGGGGGTGCTACGCCTGGAGGTGCTGAGCCTGGGGGTGCGGAGCCTGAGGGAGCTGCGCCTGCTCGTGTGGCGTCTGGCGGTGCTGAGCCTGGAGGTTCTCCGGGTGCTTCGTCTCGGCGGGAGCCACTCTCTCCACAGGAGCTGCGCGAGTGGTTTGCCCGGCGCTGGAGGCGTGCTGCTGGAGCTGGAGGTTCTTCGGCTGCTGAGGGTGCTGGTGCCGCGGGTCCCGGAGGTGCTCGTACTGGGAGTACTGGAGCTGCTGGGCCTGCGGGTACGACTGGAGCTGGAGCTGCTGAGGGTGTTGGCGCTGAGGCTACTGCTGTCGGTCCTGGAGGCGGTCCGGCTGGGGGTGCTGGAGCTGGAGGTACTGCTGGCGCTGGTGCTGCCGCTGGGGGTACTGGTGCTGTCCCTGCTGTGTCTGGAGTCGCCACACGGCCTAGGCCGTACTTCGTTCCGCTCCTTCAGCAGGTTCTTGGTCTCCCGCCTTCTACTGGTCCTCCTCCTCCCTTAGAGTGTCCACAGCCTGTCCCGTCACAGTTACAGTTACAGCCGGCCTCCCCACTGCCCGCTCCTTCTCCCTACACTGGTCCTACTGGAGGTCTTGCTGAGCGTCGTGAGCCTGCGTCTCGCCCTGCGTCGCCTGTCCGTGCTGCTCGCACTAGTGCTCGTGGTTCGCGTCAGCGTCCTCCTCCTGTCCCTGGCACGCACCGGATGTCTCTGCGTCCGTCCACTGCTCCTCTGCGTGCCCCTTTGCCTTCTCCTCCTGAGTCCTCTCTTCCTGCTCTTCCTGACCCGGAGTCGGACTCTCTTCGTGCTGCCAGTCCTACTGTCACGCGTCTCCTTGCTACTGTTGTCACTGACCCTTCCTTTGAGTCCACTGCTGCGTCTGCCCTAGTTACTGAGCTCGTCGACTTTGCTGCTCGCTGTCGTCTAGACTACGCTGCTAGTCTTGTTGCTGAGTCTGAGTCTGTCTGTCCTCCGTCCGTCGGGGGTGAGTGTGCCCTTGGCACGGACGTCCTTGAGGACAGGCAGGAGGAGTTCCAGTGTTTGGCTGCTGCTTCACCTCATCTCGTGTCCGTACTGCTTACCCCTGAGGGAGACCCGGATGCACTTGACATCCCGACTCCGCGCTCTTACGCGGAGGCGATAGAGGGTCCCTACTCCTCTCAGTGGCAGGCAGCTATGGACGCAGAGATGGCTTCCTGGAAGTCCACAGGCACCTACGTTGACGAGGTTCCCCCACCTGGGGCGAACATCGTCAGTGGCATGTGGATTTTCAGGGTGAAGCGGCCGCCGGGTTCTCCGCCTGTCTTCAAGGCGCGTTACGTGGCTCGTGGCTTCAGTCAGCGGCAGGGAGTTGACTACTTTCAGACCTTCTCTCCCACCCCGAAGATGACCACTCTTCGGGTACTGCTGCACATAGCTGCTCACCGCGACTACGAGCTGCACTCTCTTGACTTCAGCACTGCTTTCTTGCAGGGCAGCCTGCACGAGGAGATCTGGCTGCGTCGCCCACCTGGCTTCGCTGGGTCTTTTCCTCCTGGCACCCAGTGGAGCCTCCGGCGGCCAGTCTACGGTCTCCGCCAGGCACCGCGTGAGTGGCACGACACACTGAGGACTACACTTGCGGCTCTTGGGTTTGCTCCCTCTACTGCCGACCCGTCGCTGTTTCTGCGCACCGACACTTCTTTGCAGCCGTTCTACATCCTCGTGTACGTCGACGACTTGGTCTTTGCCACAGCTGACACTGCTGGACTCGCCCACGTGAAGTCCGAGCTGCAGAAGAGACACACGTGCACAGACCTGGGTGAACTGCGCAGCTACCTTGGCTTGCAGATCACCCGGGACAGAGCACGCCGCACCATTACCCTGACTCAGTCACACATGGTGCAGCAGGTCCTTCAGCGCTTCGGCTTCACGTACTCCTCGCCTCAGGCCACTCCTCTGCCTACTCGCCACTCGCTCTCAGCTCTGCCTTCGGATGAGTCCGTAGAGTCGAGTGGCCCGTACCCAGAGCTTGTTGGCTGCCTCATGTACCTGATGACCTGCACACGACCTGACCTTGCATACTCTCTTAGCATTCTTGCACGCTATGTTGCTCCTGGGAGACACAGACCGGAGCACATGGCTGCAGCGAAGAGGGTGTTGCGCTACTTGTGCAGTACGTCGGGCATGGGGCTTGTGCTTGGAGGGCAGAGTCCAGTGGTCCTCACTGGACACGCAGACGCTTCTTGGGCTGACGACCAGGCTACGCAGCGGTCGTCACAGGGTTACACCTTCAGCCTTGGTTCCGGCTCTGTTTCGTGGCGGGCTACTCGCTCGTCTTCTGTTCTCGGCTCCAGTTGTGAGGCTGAGATCTACGCCGGGGCCATGGCTGCACAGGAGCTTCGCTGGCTCACCTACCTGCTGACTGACCTCGGAGAGCCGCCTCGTTCTCCTCCAGTGCTCTACGTAGACAACAAGGCCATGCTGGCCTTGTGTCGAGAGCAGAGACTGGAGCACAGAACGAAGCACATTGCTCTTCGCTACTTCCTTGCTCGTGAGCTACAGCAGCGTGGTCAGCTGCAACTTGCGTACGTGGCCTCTGAGGCCAACACTGCTGATATCTTCACCAAGGCACTTGCGCCTTGTGATCATCAGCGCTTCTGTACTCAGCTGGGTCTTGTACCTACCTTGCCTCACTTGCTCACCTCTTGACCTTGTTTGTACTGTTGCATATATATATACTCCTGCTCTTGCTTGTCTAGCCTTATATATATATGTAATCCTGCATGTGAACTGGCCTTGTGGCCTTGAACTTGTGCTCGGAATGTGTGGTGACTTTGTGATCCACCCTGAGCTTGCTTTGCTTTGCTTGACTGGTCTTGTGACCCCTTGTTCTCCCCCACTTTGCCTATGGGGGTGTGTCAGAGTTATATGACATAGCTACTGTAGGCTATAGTGGGGTAGCACATATGGGGTACAGTTGCCTAGGGTTTGCCTTTTGTACCCAACTTTCACTTAGTCATTTCATTCCTGTTTTGTTGATTCACATATGTAACAACAACAGTACAGTGATATCTACCTACAAGAACAAGCATGCAGGAATACATATAAATCATGGTACAAACAAAGCCTACAGCAAGTGAGGAAGCGTGGGCACAAGGCCTAACAAAGTGCAGAAACGCTGATGATCACCAGGCGGAAGCGCCTTGGTGAATATATCAGCAGTGTTGGCCCGAGTGGCCACGTAGGTAAGACAAAGCTGGCCACGCTGCTGCAGCTCTCGAGCAAGAAAGTAACGGAGAGCGATGTGCTTTGTTCTGTGCTCCAGTCTGTGCTCCTGACACAAGGCAATGGCGGCCTTGTTGTCGACGTACAGAACTGGAGGAGAACGAGGCCGCTCTCCCAAGTCGGTCAGCAGGTAGGTGAGCCAGCGCAGCTCCTGTGCAGCCATGGCTGTGGCGTAGATCTCTGCCTCACAGCTGGAGCCGAGAACTGAAGACGAACGTGTAGAACGCCAGGAAACTGAACCAGAACCAAGGCTGAAGGTGTAACCCTGTGACGACCGCTGCGTAGCCTGGTCGTCAACCCAAGAGGCGTCCGAGTGACCTGTGAGGACAACGTCACCCCGTCCTCCAAGCACGAGCCCCATGCCCGATGTACTGCACAAGTAGCGTAGTACCCTCTTGGCAGCATCCATGTGCACCTTTCGGTGCCGACCAGGAGCCACGTAGCGAGCCAGAAGGCCAAGAGGGTACGCAAGGTCAGGACAAGTGCAAGTCATCAGGTACATGAGGCAGCCCACTAACTCTGGGTAAGGACCACTCGGCTCTACGGACTCGTCCGAAGGTGGAGCTGAGAGCGAGTGACCTGTAGCCAGAGGAGTGGCCTATGCTGAGGACCAGGTGAAACCGAAGCGCTGAAGGACCTGCTGCACCATGTGTGACTGAGTCAGTGTGATGGTGCGGCGTGCTCTGTCCCGGGTGATCTGCAAGCCAAGGTAGCTGCGCAGTTCACCCAGGTCTGTGCACGTGTGTCTCTTCTGCAGCTCCGACTTCACCAGGGCGAGAGCCTCAGTGTCAGCAGTGGCAAAGACCAAGTCATCGACGTACACGAGAACGTAGAACGGCGGCAGCGAAGTGTCGGTGCGCAAAAACAACGACGGGTCAGCAGTCGACGGAGCAAACCCAAGAGCCGCAAGTGTCGTCCTCAGTGTGTCGTGCCACTCGCGTGGTGCCTGGCGGAGACCGTAGACTGGCCACCGGAGGCTGCACTGGGTACCAGGAGGGAACGACCTAGTGAAGCCAGGAGGGCGGCGCAGCCAGATCTCCTCGTGCAGGCTGCCCTGTAAGAATGCTGTGCTGAAGTCAAGAGAGTGAAGCTCGTAGTCACGCTGAGCGGCAACGTGCAGCAGCACCCGAAGAGTGGTCATCTTCGGGGTGGGGGAGAAGGTCTGGAAGAAGTCAACTCCCTCTCACTGACTAAAGCCTCGAGCCACGTAACGAGCCTTGAAGACAGGCGGAGAACCTGGCGGCCGCTTCACCCTGAAAATCCACATGCCACTGACAATGTTCGCCCCAAGAGGGGGAACCTCGTCGACGTAGGTGCCTGTGGACTTCCAGGATGCCATCTCTGCATCCATGGCTGTCAGCCACTGAGAGGAGTACTCACCCGCGATCGCCTCAGCGTAAGAGCGAGGGGTAGGGATGTCTGGTGCATCCGGGTCTCCCTCAGGTGCAAGCAGCATGGATACGAGATGAGGCGCAGCGGCTGCAAGACACTCAAGGTCCTCGTGCCTGTCCTCAAGGACGTCCGTGCCAAGAGCATACTCACCCCCGACGGACGGAGGACAGACAGACGCAGACTCAGCAACAAGACTGGCGGCGTAGTCTAGACGACAGTGAGCAGCAAAGGCAACAAGCTCAGTGACTAAGGGAGACGCAGCAGCAGACTCAAACGACGGGTCAGTGACAACAGTGGCAAGCAAACGCGTGACAGTAGAGTGCTCAGCACGAAACCGGTCAGACGTAGGGTCAGCAACGACAGGCACAGAGGACGTAGGGGGAGGCGGCATAGGAACACGCGGTGAAGGAGAGGAATGACGACGAACTACAAGGGGAGGGCCGGAGACAACCGGCTGGCTCTGACGAGGAACACGACAACCGGAACTGACAGGGGAGACAGGACGCGACGCAGGCTCACGACGCTCTGCAAGGCCACCAGGCTGCTCTGTGTACGGAGAAGGAGCAGGCAGCGGTGAGACAGGCTGTAACGGAAGACCAGTAGACGAGGGAAGACTGAGAACCTGGCGAAGTGCAGAGTCAGGTGGTGGCTGAGACGACGGAGACAGCGGAGCAAAGAACAGGCTCGGCTGAGCAGTGCCACCAGCACGAGCAGCACCAGCCCCTCCAGCAGCTCCAGCACCTCCAGCAGCTCCAGCACCCCCAGCAGCTCCAGCACCTCCAGCAGCTCCAGCACCTCCAGCAGCTCCAGCACCCCCAGCAGCTCCAGCACCTCCAGCAGCTCCAGCACCTCCAGCACCTCCAGCAGCTCCAGTACCCTCAGCAGCTCCAGCACCGCCAGTAGCTCCAGTACCTCCAGCAGCACCACCACCAGCCCCAGCAGCTCCAGTACTCCCCGTACGAGCACCTCCGGGACCAGCGACACCAGCAGAAGAACCTCCAGCAGGAGGGCCCTGAGGTGCAGAAGTGGGACGCTGATGGCGACCGTACCAGTCGTGCAGCTGCTGGGAGGTGAGGGGCACACGCGGACGAAGACGGCTACTCCAAGGAGACCGCGTAACAGCAGTCTCAGAACCCTCACGCGACTCACCCCCAGACTCAGCACCCCCAGGCTCCGCACACACAGGCTCAGCACCCCCAGACGCAGCACCTCCAAACAAAGTACCACGAGACGCAGCACCTCCAGGCTCCTCACGCGCAGGCTCAGCACCTCCAGGCTCCACACGCTCAGCGCCCCCAGACTCAGCACCCCCAAGCTCCGCACCCCCAGGGACAGCACCACTCGCAGCAGGACCGGAGTCACCAGTGACCTCAACAGGCGCAGGCGCAGGGGGGTCTACCTGAGAGACACCTGAAGGAGCAGGACCTGGCGCGGGGAGGGGGTCTACCTGGGGAGGACCTGGGGCGAGAAAGAGCGGTGGGGGGGAGCGAGGAGCAGTGCGGTAGGGGAAGAGGCGGTAAAAGGGGACCGACTCGTCAAAGGTGACGTCCTAAGACGCAAAGACACGGCGCGAGGCGGGGTCGTAAAACTGCCAGCCAGGCGCGTCAGGGACAAAGCCAAGGAAGACGCAAGGAATGGCGCGAGGGGAGAGCTGTCCGCGGTGGTATCGCGGACAAAGGCACGAGCACCCCAGACCCGGAAACGCGACGCGTCGCCAACCTTCCCCGTCCACAGCAGTGTGGGCGAGGTCTCCAGCAAGGAGACACGGGGCCAAAGGTTGAGCTGATGCGCGGCGTACCGGACCGCAAACGGCCACAGAAAATGGGGGGCAGCCGCATGAATCATGGAGGTACGAGCGACCTCCATGACTAAGCCAATGCGGCGCTCAGCAACCCCATTCTGCTGCGGAGAGGCCGGAAGCGTGAAAGTCTGGCGGATGCCGTGCTCCGCACAGAAGGCTGCCAAGAGGTCTGAGGAGAACTCACCACCTCTGTCAGAGTGCAGACGCAGGACAGGAAAGTCCGACTGGAACCGCTCGCGGAGCTGGAGACGAGTAGTGCGGATCCAGGGGATCAAAACATCAGGGACATCCCCCTTGCGCTGCAAGGGGAAGACCGTGGTGTAGCGCGTGTAGTCGTCGACAACCAGCAGGAAGTACCGCTCGTGGCCCTGTCCACGGACGTGGGCTGGGCCCCACACGTCCAGGTGGAGAGTCTGCAGTGGAGCCTCTGTGGGAGGGAACGAGGAGGAGTGAGGAGCGGCGCGCTGCCGCCCCTCGACGCAGGGAATGCAGGGCGGCGCAGGAGAGGGAGGGAGGGGAGGCAGAGACCTGGGAAGACCAAAAACCAGGAAGCGGGAGTGCATGCTCCGTAGGCGAGGCAGGGAGGGGTGACCAAGGCGGTGGTGCCACAGGAGAGTGTCGTGCGACAGCCGGCGACACTCGCACTATGTAGCTACCTGAGCAGATGCGTGCAACTGGGGAGTCAAGGGGGCGGAGCGTGACGCAGTGGTGAGGGTGTACAGACTGGACCCTGGCGCATGAGCGAACGTGGCCAGGTGGCGACCAGTCTGGGAGCACGTGCAAATCGCCACACGCTGCCGGCCAGGGGTGAAGGTGTCAACCCCCGCATCCTGGAGGACAGCGTTACTCACCAAGTTCGTAGAGAACGAGGGGAGGTGGAGACCAGACAGCTCACCAGACGGGACCGCCGGACACGGAAGCACAGTGGAAGACCGTGCAAGCACTGGGCCCCCAGAGGGGTCAGCCAGTGAGACAGGAACAGGTGCAGGGAGGGGAGTGACTGTGGTACTGTCGCGAAAGAAACAGCGGGAAGCACTAGAGTCAAGTGTAAAGGTGTGCAAAGCCTGTGCAGGCGCAGTACCAAGGGGAGCAGACTCACAAGCACCTAGTGCTGCAGGGGCTATACCAGGGACTATACCAGGATCCGGCGGCACATACAAGTAGCAGTCACCCTCAGCACTAACAGACAAGGCATACATAGCAGCAAGAATTGCCTCATAGTCAAGATCAAAGATAGGTACATCACGCCTAAGTAAGTCTGCCCAGTTGGGGAACTCAGGAGCATCAGGAGACTTGGCGCGCCAGGCGTCGCTAAGCCGAGCGAAGCAGCGCTGCTCAGTGTGAAAACCTGTGCACTGGCGACCAGCGCGGGGACCTGTGCGGATGATATAGGGGCAGCGACCAGGACCCCCAGAAGCCCCACGCCCGGCATACCAGTCAAGAAGTTGCTGGGAAGTGGGGGTCTGGCGCTGTCGCTGATGCTGCTGCTGCTGCTGCGGCTGCTGCTGGCCCTGACCACCAATGCCACTACCGCTCCCTCCTCCCCCACCGCCGCTGCTGCCCCCTCCACCGCTCCCAGTGCCTCCGCCGCCCCCACCACCACCTCCACCGCCTCCACCCCCACGACCACCCCCACCACCTCCACCTCCCACGCCGCCTGCACCACCGCCACCTCCACCGCCACCCCCACCGCCCCTGCCACCCCTGCCGCCCCTGCCGCTGCGACGCTTCCCACTAGGAGTGGAAGCAGCTCCGACCTCCTCAGCACCAAGGTAGTCGTGAGCAGCAGCCGCGGAGGCGTAGGAGGGGGTGAGAGGGGAGGGGGGGCACCCCTCAAAGAGGGGAGAGCGAGGAGTGCCACGAGCAGCACCTACAGCGAGGATGTTCTTCTCTGCTGCGAGGAGGTGCTTCTCGAAGTCGTCGACAGTGAGAGTGGTGGGGTCTAGCACTAGGAAGTGGTCCCTGACAGAGCTAAGAGTGTCAGGGAGGCGGGTGACGAGGAAATAGAGAGTGAAGTACATCGGGGGGGGGGGGTTTGCGGCGCAAAACTCGGCTGAAAGGGCGGCATGAAAGCGAGAGTCAGTAGCGCGCAGGTGAGAAACTAGGTCCTCAGCAGTGGTGAACGAGGAAAGATCGGGGAACAGGTACAGTAGCATGAGTCGACCTATGGCTGCAGTGGCCGGGGAGGAGTAGCGCGCAACTACAGCGTCGTACAGTGTCTTAGCAGTTCTGTGCTGGCTGAAATGCGCTCGCTCAGTAATCGGCAGGTGGTTCCTAATAGCTAGGCGTGCAGGAGCATCACGAGTCTGCCACTGGGAGCATTCTAGAGCAGGAGCATCAGCAGCAGGAGTAACGGCAGTGCCAGAGACGTAATCAAACAGGGAAACGCCCTCTTTGGCATCAGTCAGAAGGAATAGCTGGAGATCGTCTAACCACACAGTGAACTCGATGGGATGACCGTCAGGCTCGAACGCTAGAACGTTAGGCGTCGCCATATTGGCTTAAGGCAGGAGGCAGCAGGCAGCAGGCAGCAGGCAGAGGCAGCAGGCACCAGGTAGGAGGCAGGAGGCAGAGGTAGGAGGCAGAGGCAGGAGGCAGGGGCAGCAAGCAGCAGGCAGGCGGCAGCAGGCAGGCAGCAGGCAGGCGGCAGGCAGGCGGCAGCAGGCAGCAAGCAGGCAGGCGGCAGCAGGCAGCAAGCAGCAGGCAGGTAGCAAGCAGGCAGCAGGCAGGCTGCAGGCAGGCGGCAGCAGGCAGCAAGCAGGCAGGCGGCAGGCAGGCGGCAGCAGGCAGCAAGCAGGCAGGCGGCAGCAGGCAGCAAGCAGCAGGCAGGCAGCAGGCAGGCAGCAGGCAGGCTGCAGGCAGGCAGCAGCAGGCAGCAAGCAGGCAGGCGGCAGCAGGCAGCAAGCAGCAGGCAGGCAGCAGGCAGGCAGCAGGCAGGCTGCAGGCAGGCGGCAGCAGGCAGCAAGCAGGCAGGCGGCAGCAGGCAGCAAGCAGCAGGCAGGCAGCAGGCAGGTAGCAGGCAGGCTGCAGGCAGGCGGCAGCAGGCAGCAAGCAGGCAGGCAGGCAGGCGGCAGGCAGGCGGCAGCAGGCAGCAAGCAGGCAGGCGGCAGCAGGCAGCAAGCAGCAGGCAGGCAGCAGGCAGGCAGGCAGGCGGCAGCAGGCAGCAAGCAGGCAGGCGGCAGCAGGCAGCAGGCAGGAGCGGCCTGAGGGCTGCGTGAGGCTGCTGGCTGCGTGTGGCGGCTTGCTGCACGAGGCTGCAGGCTGCGCGTGGCTACGAGCAGCGCGCGCGGCCGCAGGCTGCGTGCGGCGACGGGCTGCGGGGCTACGGGCTGCTTGCAGCTGCGGGCTGTGCGTGGCGACAGGCAGCGTGCGCGGCTGCAATCTGCGTGCGGCTACGGGCTGCGTTGGGCGACGGGCCGCACGTGCGCGGCTGCGGGCTGGTCGCTAAGCTGCGGGCTACGGTAGGCAACGGGCCGCGCTGGCGTGGCCTAACCAGGTTGCGCGCGGGCGGCTTAAGGGGCGCACAGGCGGGGCCGAAACGGGCTACGCAGGCTGCTGAAGCGGCGCACGTGGGAAAAAAAAAGGACCGCCCGAGGCGCGCGCGAGCAGCCGAGGCGCGCACGGGCACTAGGCGAGGCAGACAGGTACGGTGGGCCCTAATCCTAGGTCCTAAGGACCTATGCTCTAGATGCCATGTTAGAATCCTAGGCAAAAGTTGTGTCGACTATCGAGAGAGTTGGTACAAAGGAGAAACCTAAGGGGTTGTACCCCACAGTGAGTACCCCACTAAGCCTACCCAAACTATAAGATATATATACATATGTTTGACACATTATACATACATCGCAGATGTGCTATCTTTATATGACTGAGCTCTTCCCCCTACGGTATACATAAAACAAAATGGGATTCACTAAGGATGGTGATGATATTGTTGGGCTGAGAAAGCCCTTTAGGATCTTTGCAGGGCAGAACTCAAGGGTAGGATGATGTAATAGCGGAAGCGTTTAATAAATGATTGTGAACCACCTTGCGCTTGTATGTGAGGGCAAAGTAAGTTAATGATAATAAAAGAGATACAAGCTTTTATAAGAATACAAAGGAATATGAAGAGATACAGTTAACTGTTTTACTGTTGCTGTTGCGGTTCGATACAGTGTCGACTCGGGCAACTGCTCAGTATCGAGACAGTTGTTTGTCCTTGCTGTCGCGCTGCATTTGTCAGGTCAAAGGTCGCTGACCTTTGACTTTCGCGTAACCTCCAACAGTTATTCAACCTCCGAGGGTTGACTCACCGATATTTCGATACGAGCTGCTTCGCTTCTGTCTTTGGTGTTTCGACACGACAGAGGCGCCTAAATCAGTTGTTTCCAACACTCCCCTTCGCTTCTGGAGTGTCGCTGCATGTGACGTGGCTCTGTCCAGTCAGCAGCATGCAATATTCGAACTTCGACTTTCCGAGCTTCTTGGTCAAGTAATCAGCTGCCATCTCGGATGTGGGGCAGTAAGACAGCTCAAGTCTCCCCTTCTCGATCTCGTCCTTTACGAAGAAATATCGCAGGGCGATATGCTTCGTCCTGTTCGCAAATCCATTTTTGTTGGCTATGCGAATTGCCGAGTCGCAAAATAGGGAGAAGCTGGGTAACTGGGCCAGCTTTGCTTCCTCCAGAAGTTCGCGAAGGTAGAGTCCTTCCTTGGTGGATGAGCAAAGTGCGATATATTCAACTTCAGCTGAGGAAAGGGCGATTAATTCCTGTTTGCTCGACTGCCACGAAATAGGTCCGATAGGCTCGAGACGGTAGATGTAGCCTGTGCGCGAGCGCCTGTTGTCAGAATCTCCGGCGTGATCGGCGTCGACGTAGCCGATTAGCTTGGGCGTTGTAGTTATATTCTTGTAGTAGATTAGGCCGATCGTCGGGGTGCTTACGAGGTAGTGTAAGGCGCGATCGAGCTCCTTCATGTGTTCGTCTTCAGGTCTTTTAAGGTAGGTGGCGAGTTGACTTGCTGAGTATGATAGGTCTGGACGACAGGTGACGGCCGCGAAGAGAAGGCATCCTAGCTTTCTCTGGTAGTTGCGTATGCCGGCGGGTTTCAGTAGAGCAGATTCTGCTTTGTCATTTCCTGCCGTGTAGCGGTATGGCATAGAGATGGTGGTTGGCGTGAGTGCGAACCGTTTGGCGATGGTGTCGGCATACTTTGCGGCGTTGAGATAGATCGCGTCTTCTCCTTCTTGGATGTTGAGGCCGAGGTATTGCGTGACGGTAGATGAAACCGTGAGGGTGAGATCCTTTTGTAGCTCCCCTTCGAACCAGGTAGTAACGTTGTCGGTCGATCCGATGTAGAGTAGGTCGTCTACGTAGACGATCAGTAGAATGTAGTCGTCGTCTTTTGTAAATCGATACATGCCTTGGTCGTGCGGCAGCTGCTTGAATCCGATGCGAGTGAGCCGAGCGTGTAAGTACTGCTGCCACGGTCTCGGGGCCTGTTTAATCCCGTACAGAGATTTTTGCAGCTGACAGACTTGATTGGGCTCTCCGTGAGAACCATGTGGGAGTTCGACGTAGATTTCTGCGTCGACATGTGCGTAGAGAAAGGCATTGGCGACGTCGATTTGCCGCAGTTTCTTCTTTTTCATAGCGGCGACCGCGAGAAGAATTCGTAGTGAAGTATGTCGACTAACCGGTGCAAATGTCTCAGTGAAATCGCGTCCATGCTCTTGGTCGAAGCCACGTACGACCCAGCGTGCTTTGAACTTGTCGATGGTGCCATCTGCTTTCGTCTTCACACGAAAGACCCACTTCCCGGTGAGTATCGTCTTGTTTTGTGCCACGCCAATAGGAACAACCTTCCAGGTGTTGCGCTCCTGTAGTGCTTTTAATTCCTTGTCTATGGCTTCACGCCATTTTTCCCTATGCTCCCCCCCCAGAGCCTGCTGAACTGTGGCAGGCTCCTTATGAGGATCCGTGCCGTGGACCGCGGTGACGAGACCAAGTATCTGAAGTCCACTCTGTGTGTAGCGGGGGAGTGTTGTGTCCGCGGGATAAGCTGCTTCGTCACCGGCTTCTGGGACAGGCATGAAGTTAGGCCCTACGCGTTCTGCTTCGTTGGTGTTGACTTCTGCAGGTGTAACGTAACCAGTGTCGGCGAGGTCGAAATAAGTTTCGGCGTTGATGCTTTCGCGAGGATTTTCGTCATCCATCGGGATGGGCACGGAGCGGTAAGGGAGTGGTCCTGCTTCGTCTGAGGCGTTATCCACATTCTGCTCGTCCCAGTCAGCTTCGTCTACTGCCGAGGCGAAGGCTCGGTCACCACGGAAGCCACCTGTGGGGTCCCGATCTTCTTCCAGGTTGGCAAGATACGTCGGAAGGGTGAGTCGTTCGTAGAAAATGACATCACGTGCTGCCACTGTTTCTTTGGAGTGGACGTCGAAGATCTTCCACGCGTTGTAATTCTTTTCGATGCCCAGGTGTAGTCCCCACTGTGCTCGTTGGGAAAATCGGCCGGCTCGTGCAGATGGGGGTCGGTACTGTACCATGCAGCCGAAAACTCTTAACATTTTTGTGCTGCCCTGTTTTCCTGTCCACAGCAGGTGCGGTGATGCGTTGTTCGGTAATGACGACGAAGAAAGCAAGTTGTGCAGCATGACAGCGTGGTCCATCGCTTCAGGCCACTGGTGATTGGGCAGTCGCATGCCACGCAGTAGTTTGCGCATGGTGTTCTGGAGGGTTCGGTTCATCCGTTCCGCCACGCCTTGCTGTTGATGGGCGTAAGGAAGCGAGATGAGCCTTTTGATTCCCTTTTCTGCCAAGAACTGCTTGAACCGCTGTGAGGTGTATTCTCCTCCTCCGTCTGACTGAAAACTTTTCAGTTTCTCGCCTGATTCTCGTTCTGCTACTGGGAGCCAAGCGATGAAGGCTTCGAAGGCCATGTCCTTGCTCGGGAGATTAAGGTGCCAAACGTAACGTGTAGCGGCATCGATGAAGGTGATAGTGTAGCTGTATGCTCCTTGTCCAGGTTCGCGGTTGTACAAGATGTCGCTGTAAACTTTCTCAAGTGGTGCATAAGCTGGTGCGCTGGGGTTGTGGTGCGAAGTAAATGGCCGATGTGGTAAGTCTGCTTCGGGGCAGGTAAAGCACGTTCCTCGTGCTCGTCGAAGTTCACTTCCGTCCGTTAGGAGTAGTGAATCCTTGTCGAGTACACCTGCTCGGATTGTATTGTTTAACACCGTGTTGCTTGGGTGTCCCATTCGTGCGTGCCAGATGTCTTCGCTGGCGCGATGTCCGGGTGAACGACGATACAGATCGGAGTTGGAGTAAAAGGCGGCGGTGAAGTTGGCGCTTCTGTGAACTTCGCGAGGAGTGGGAGTTAGCTGCTACGCAGGAGTTGGTGAAGTATTATCGATGTGTGGCGATGTTGAAGAACTTGCGACTGGTGTTGTAAGTGTTGTTGGAATTGCCGATGGTTTTGCTGCTGCCGATGTTGTTTCTGCTGCTGCCGATGTTATTTCTGCTGCTGCCGAGTGTTGAATTGTCGCTAATGCTTGTGTTCGTTCTGCTTCAGGGATGGTGTGCGAATACCAGAAGCCTTCTGGACTGAAGTCGGGGTCAAGATCCGGTGGATGTGTCCAAGAGGTGAAGGTGACGATCCCGTCGCTGTCGGCGGTGCCGAGATCTGGGACGAAGTCGAGGACGAAGACATTGTTTTTCAAGACTGCTTTTCCGATGTAGAGACCACCCTTGCCGTGGTATAACTTAAACTCCTGAGTGGTGCTGTCGGCCTCGAGGTGTATGCCCTTCGCCATCAGCTGACTGACGCTTAGTAAGTTGTAGCCGAGTCCTTCTGCTATCAAAACTTTAGACATCTGCAGTATGACACTTGTCTCTCGTGACTGAAGTTGCACTACGCCTTGTCGTCGTGTGCGCAGGTTCTGATTGTTGGCGACGGTGATGACGACTTCACGTTGAAGTAGATGTTCGCGTTGAACAAAACGCCCTGAGGAGCACATGTGCTGTCCACAGCAACTGTCCAAGAACCACGTATCCTTCCCGGATGGCTCGCTTTGAGCGATGGCTGCGTACGTTGGGTTTGGTTGAAGTGACTCGCGACGAGGTGTGCTGTTGTCGAGTTGTTCTTCCGGTGAGTAATGTGGTGGAGACTCGGTGATGCAGGAATCGGTCAGTCGTGTCATGCAACTGACAATGTTTCTTGTTTCTTGCACAGGTTGTCCCGTCGATGTCGTTGAGATCGAGCTTGCTTGCGTTGAGGTAACTTGACTGCTTGAAGGCCGAAGCTGCCGCTGCGTCGGTGCTGATTGTTGTCGGTTAGGGCAGTGTGAGCGAGGATGCCCTGACATCTTGCAAAGGTGACAGAACGGAGGTACTGATTTCGGTTGATGCCGATTGTTGTTGTTGTAGCGTCGTTGAGTGTGGAATGCAAATTCGGGCACTGATGCCTTCTTCCTGTGTCGTTCCTCTTGCAGGTCCATGTCTTGCTACTCAGCATGGATTTCGGCGCAGAGTGCTGCTTCTGATATCTTTCCATGTGCTCGAAGTATGGCACGGGTGGAGCGCCACTGAGGACCAAGGCCGCCGATTATGACTGTGACGAAGGCGTCTTCTGAAATCGACCCTCCGCATCGAAGGAGTTTGTCGCGCAATTCGCGACAACGGCTGATATACGTCATCCCCTTTTTGCCTGGTTTCATCTCGACTGTTGTCAGTTGCGCCATTAGCCGACTTTGATTTACGCTGTCTGTTGCTTGATACAGGTTCTTCAAGTGGTTGTACGCGAGCTCTGCAGAGTTGCCGTAGCCCCGGTAAGACCGTATGTTCTGCTGCTGACTTGGAGTGATATTTCTCAGCAGGATTGTGTACGCCATCATTGACTGATACGTGTATTGCTGCTTGTCGTACTGTGTGCCGTGTGTTGGATATGGCAGGGACCCATCGAAGAAGCCAAGGATCTGCGCGCCTTCCATCATTAACTCGAACTCGAATGACCAGGTAAAGAAATCCTTTCCGTCGAAAGGTCTTGTCGTCTGTAGTTTTAAGACGTGCGCAAACTGCGACTGCACTTGAAGTGCGTCCAGTGTCTTTTCTTGTCCGGATGCAGGCTGCGGGTGTGGCATAAAGCTGACGGAGCCACGCTGGGGCTCATACGGGGCAAAGGTAGGCCGTTGCTGTTGGTTTCCACGTGCGTAGGATGAACCGTCGAGGCTCATTGGTGTTGCGTTGTTGTTGCTGTTGTTTGACTGTGCAGGTGCCCCTTGCTGGTGCTGTTCGTAGAAGGACATGAAGGAGAAGAACTTCTCCATCATGTCTGGATCAAAGGCCGCAGCTTGATTTGCGGGAGTTTCCGAAGACGATGCCCTTGGTCTTGTTGCTGTACCCTCCTCTGTCTGTAGGCCAGAGGCAGGAGGTGGAGTAGGAGTAGTGCCAGGAGAGCCGTTAGAGGAGCTTCTCTCCTTCTGTGTTGCCATTTCTTGCGATGTTGTAGATTTCTTGTTTGTAGTCGAATTTGCCCTGACTGCTCTCATACCATGTTGGGCTGAGAAAGCCCTTTAGGATCTTTGCAGGGCAGAACTCAAGGGTAGGATGATGTAATAGCGGAAGCGTTTAATAAATGATTGTGAACCACCTTGCGCTTGTATGTGAGGGCAAAGTAAGTTAATGATAATAAAAGAGATACAAGCTTTTATAAGAATACAAAGGAATATGAAGAGATACAGTTAACTGTTTTACTGTTGCTGTTGCGGTTCAATACAGTGTCGACTCGGGCAACTGCTCAGTATCGAGACAGTTGTTTGTCCTTGCTGTCGCGCTGCATTTGTCAGGTCAAAGGTCGCTGACCTTTGACTTTCGCGTAACCTCCAACAGTTATTCAACCTCCGAGGGTTGACTCACCGATATTTCGATACGAGCTGCTTCGCTTCTGTCTTTGGTGTTTCGACACGACAGAGGCGCCTAAATCAGTTGTTTCCAACAGATATACCATTAATTTACTATGCAAAGCTGGTGGAAACTGGTACAAAGATGTTGATATACCATTAATTTACCATGCAAAGCTGTTGGAAACTAGTGACTTTTCACATGAATCTATCGTACTTATTTTTCTTGTTATTACATGAGCAAGTGTCGGACTCTCGCTATATACGTGTGAAATCACGAATGTTGGTTTTCTTATCTACTTTGCCAAAGTGAATCACCTGGTTTCACTTTATTCGGGTACGTTATTGGCCGGTGTCTTGTAGCTGTGGAGGGCTGAGGTTTTAACGGTGATGATGTGGAAGCATCGAGATCTTCGATAGCCTTTGTGTCAGCGAGCATGACACCGGCCAAGAACGTACCATAAGCCATAAGAAGCCGGCAACCGGCGCAAGAGGCCGGTTCCCCTAGCTACACATGTGCAGCAGGGGTTGCCAGTAAATACGCACCGACCGGAGGGGGTTGGCTGTATGTATGACCAATAGTGGATTTAAAATAGTGAACCTCATACGTGCCACCAGTGACCTACCGTGTAATGGAAGTGCGTGCAAGGGGGATTTGTAGCATCACTCGTCACTACAAAGGTATTATTCCAAAACGTGATGTGATTGATTACCAGAGCAACGTGTGTAAACTTTGAAGCATCAACTCATTCCAGCTGTCAGGAACGCCAGGGAGGCAGAAATTAACGCAGTCTTGTTTTATGCCATCAATTAAGTCACTGTGCCACTTGCTGATATGTGCGTCTGCCCGGGCAGCTGAAACCTGCCCGACAGGAAGAATTTGTACTCTGCTGCTGCTCCTGCTGCCTTCATCAGCCAGTTCCGAGTCGATAATCTTTGCCCTCTCCTTGTCCCTATGGGGTTTCTCTAGTGGCACTGTCACACTGTCACAGGTACCCTTGCCAGACCACTTGGCCTTCCATATGTTCTTATAATGAGGGACAGCGGGGTCTTTGCTGGAGGCGAAATGGTGCCCAGGAGTGCTGAGGAAGAAGACCGGAATGTTCTTCAATCGAGGGGTGCTCTTAGCCCAGGCATTGATTGTCCTCAGAGCAGAGCGGAAGGCAGATACAGAGTCTAAAGAGGCGGGGGCTTCACTGGAATTATCTGCAGAAGGACTGCCGCTGAGAAAGATAACAGACTGCTCCTTACTGCTGCGACCGCCACCGCTGCTGCCGCCGCTGCTGCTGCTGCTGCTGGAATCACTGCTGTTGCGATAAGGGGCTGCAGTTGCAATTGCAAGAAGGGGGAGGAAGGCATTGTCGGAAAAGGCTGCTGCAGCGTGCAGCACGAGGAGGTCTGCATGTTGCCCTGCGAAGCTGTGCCAGGGCCCCAACTGCCGCAGAGACACACGCACCGTCGATGCCTCTCCACTGCTGCTGCTGCTGCCAGTAGTAGTGGTGCCGCTGGTGCTGCTGGTTACCAGGTAGTCTGAAGGAAAGAACACAAATGTTACATTTCCATCACCGGATCGCCATAATTGTGCGCCTGCTGTTGCCATTGCCTCCTTCTCTGCACTTGTTGCTTGCCTCGCAGCCTTCTTTGCTTTTGGTGAGACTCGGTACAAAGCCGAGGAGGGTGAGGCGGGTGGTGTGGAGGAGGGAGGAGAGGCGTGGGCCCACACGAGGCAGAGGAGCGAGAGGAACATCTGCCGTGGGTGGGGAAGGAGGAAACGGAGGAGAAGGCAAGAAAGCGAGTCATGAGGCGCTTTGAGAGTCGGTGTGAGCCCACCTACACGAGGCAGAGCAGAGAGAGGAGCATCTGCAGTGGGTGAGGTGAGAGAACATGGCAGGGGTGCATCAATCAGATGAGTTCGTCATCTTCTCTTCCCTTCCCCCTCCCCCCCATCCCCCGTCCCTGATCCCCTCCCCCATCCCCATCCCCATCCTTATCCCCCTCCCCCTCCCTCTCCCCCTCCCCATCCATCCCCATCCCCATCCCCATCCCCATCCCGATTCCGATCCCGATCCCGATCCCCCTCCCCCTCCCCATCCATCCCCATCCCCCTCCCCACCCTCCCTCTCCTCTCCCCCCCACCACCATCCCCACCTGCTTCGCCACAGCATCGCCTGCAAACACAACATGCTTGTTGCGGAAGCTGCTGAGAAGCTTCCGCGCGTCAAACCGCGGCAGCAGGCACCCAGCAGGCTGCCAGCGGTACTGGGCCAGGTCGAAGGACGGCCTTTCAGTGCAGGCAAACCGGGACTCGATATAAGGACACGTGGAGGCGTATAACGGGTACGTGCTGTCCCTTTTCCACGTGCCCTGCTCCACCGCACACCTGTTCTTCTCAGCATTCCTCCGCTGCACCCCCCCACCTCCTGCTGCTGCTGCTGCTGCTGATGATGATTCTGATAGTCCTGCCGTTGCTTCCCCTCCTTCAACTTCCCCTTCTACTTTCCCCTTTCCCTCCTCTGTTCCTACCCGTTTCCGTCCGCCTTTCCCTTCCGCGTCTCTTGCCCCCGACTCCGAGCTCCCCCCTTCTCCGTCCTGATCTTCTTCCCCCGTCTCCGGCCCTATCCGTGCTTCCCCCGCTGTCCCCACCTCTTTCACTGCCCACCCCTCCGTTCCCGATCCTGCTTTTTCGGGCTCCTCTTCACCGGATTCCTCTTCCCGCCTTTCTTCCTCCCCGGCTTTCCCCACCCTGTCGTCTTGTGAAGTTATGTCGCTTTTCACGTCATCCTCCGCTACTAGCGGCGTGATTTGCGGAGCGTCGGGGTCGTAGCCGTATCTGGCGGTGAGATTCGCGCTGTGGTGCGCGACGGACGAAACGTACCCAACGATGATGAGCGCGAAGAGCGTGGCGAAAAGCAGGTAACGTCGCAAATGGAAGCGGAATCCTTCGTAGCCCAGGAAGCGAGAGAGAAATTCCTCGATCTCGCCGGGAATATTCATGCTGGAATTTGGCGGGCAGGCAAACAAATAATGGCGGCGACGGCGAACTGGGCGGGTCTAGGGAATGCCAAAACCTGAATGTGTGGTCGTTGGCTGGTCTGGCTCTGTCTGGCAGGTGTTTTTGGAAATGTAGGGAAATGACAGAAATTGCTCGTTATGAAATGCTCCTTGATTGTGTTGAGATTCGAAGGTACACGCGGGCTCCAGCCACCAATACAATTTCTGTTCGGAGCGCGACGTATATCGTCTGGGCACTCTTCTCGAACCTTTCCACGTGACACCGTGGTGCTCCTGCTGTCACTCTGGATTCCGCCACGTCGTTCCCCTCTCCCACCAATCGCAAGAGACGGCGCAATCCACTTTGCCTTCGGAGCTGCGCCTTGAGAACTCCATTGAAATCTGCACGGGTCAGCTGGCCCCAAGCAAAAGCAGAAAACACATTCCTGTGAGGATCAATGCACGAGCATCAAAAGCAGCAATAACAACAACAGGCGTCAAATTGTCCAGCCTTTCCAGGAGTGCCTGTCGTTGCGACCACGCTGCTTCGTGCAAATTTATTTTCCCTACCTTATAATAACATTGCTCTATTCGCATAGGATCGAACGTGGCCAACATGGCCGCAGCGTCGCACTCGCTAGCGCTCCTACAGAGCTCCTCACAGGCCTTATCTCTTAGCAATGCCGTAACAAGCGGCAGCAGGAGCCTTACAGGTAACCAGTGCCAGGCTCTGGTCTCGCGACCGTTGATCCCTGTGATTCGCCAGCCAGACGCGCCTGATTCCTGGCGAATTCGTGGTCCGATCAAGGTGCAGGCCGGGCTAGATAAGCTCGGGTTCCTGGGTCGGCTAGGCCGGGTGATTAAAGAGAAGGCGCAGAGCGACTTCGACCGCGTGTTCAAGGGTGTGACTAAAACGAGAGAGAGCCTGAAGGTTGTGGACGAGCTTCTGACGTACTGGAATTTAAACGAGTCGGACAATATCCTGGAAGAGCTGGAGGAGGTAAGCCGTACAAGACAGGTCACATGGCCTCGTGATTTGTGATGTAAACTGTTCACATATGAGATAATAAAGGAGAGTGCGAGGGTGCATCAGGATAGAAGTTCAGCCCCTGACTGGCTTTCGATGGATTCAACGGAAATTGGAAAATCCTCTTTATCTTCGATTTACTTCCCGCCCTTTTTCTGTGTTTTTCCCCTCCATCTTATTGTTGAAGGCCCTTATTGTAGCGGATTTCGGGCCGCGCACTGCGCTTCGCATAGTGGACGGCATCCGAGAGGAGATTAAAGCTGGGCAGCTGAAGACCGGCAAGGAGATTAAGGTGAGTTGGGACTTAACTCAAATTTCAACGTATTATGATAGAGGACATCCTCTCCTGGTGCAGGCTCTAACGTGGCGAAACAATGAATGGGGGTGGAGATGGGAGAGTCAGAAGTGGAGGGGGTAATGACGTAAGGGTAAAAGGAGAAGGTGGAACAGAAAGAATCATTGTTACCGAGGCGTTGGAAAGAATATCGACTAGGAAGATGAAACCGCAAACCCCTGTCTTTATGCGTTCACACCATCCTATCCTTTTCTCGCCACACCCTCACACGTTCCTCCGCCCACTCTCTGCCTCCCGCCCCTCGCCCGCCCGTTCGTGTCACGCGACAATCCCCTCTTTCTCTCCTCACTCGGCCCGCTCGTTTGTGTCACGCGACTCCAGGAAGCGCTGAAGCGCGCCATTGTGAAGCTCCTCACGGACAAGGCGCCCGTGACCGCGCTGGAGCTGGGCACCAGGTGCGCTCACAGGGGCGAGGGGGGAGGGGGAAGGGGGAGGGGGAAGGGGGGAAGGAGGGAAGGGGGAGAGGAGAGGAGGAAAGGGGGGAGTGGGGGGAAGGGGAGGGAGGGGGCACGGGAGACGGGGCGGAGGGTGAGCCGGGGATTGGAACTGCTACTTTCGGACAAGGCGCCCGTGACTGCATTGCAGCTGTTCACCAGCTTAGTTCCTTAAGAACCCTCACTATACCCCTGGATTCACGTTCAATATTTTTTCTAGACAAGTTTTGAATCTACTTTTCGTCCCTCCCCTTCGCCAACCCCCTCCCCCTCTTCCCATGCGTGCAGCAAGCCGGCAGTGGTGATGATTGTGGGCGTGAATGGCGGCGGCAAGACCACCACCATTGGTCAGCCTTGCACCCTCCCTCTCGCTCTCCCTCCCTCTCGCTCTCCCTCCCTCCCACGCTCCCTCGTTCCTCCGTTCTTGCCTTGCGTCTATCATGTCTCTGTGGTTTCTTGAACGTTTCAGCCCTCTCATCTCAACATGTAATTTTCTTAGGAGCATCTCGCCTCTACTGTGCTGTTTACACCATCTCCCATTCCCCATTCCCCATCCCTCATCCCAATCCCCCACTCCCCAGCCCCGATCTCCCATCCCCCATCCCCCATTTCCCCTTCCAATTCCCGTGTCCTCTCTCCCATGCTCTCCTTCTTTGCTCTCCTTCTTTGCTCTCTTTCCTGTCCACCAGGCAAGCTGTCTCACCGGTTCAACAAAGAGGGAGCCAAGGTAATGCATTCCGGGGGGTCTGAGTAACATGTGTTGTGTAGGCGTCAGGGTAACACACATAGGTGTTACAGCAACGCGATAATTCGCTTATGACTTGCAGCGTTGTGGGTGGTAACAGGGTAACGCTACCCTTCTTTTCCAACCCCCTGCTCTCGTCTCCCCCTTCCCGTCCATTTCCTCTTTTTATCAGGCTCAGAATCTGCCAGTCCCCCCCTCCTCACACACGTACCTCTACCAGGCGTGTAGTGAGTCGATTTTTGAGTCGACTCAAAAATCGACTCAGAATCTGCCAGTCCCCCCCTCCTCACACACGTACCTCTACCAGGCGGTGATACGTTTGGGCCGGAAGTTTACAAGCAGAGACGTTTCAAAAGCCATTCCTGCTCCCCCATCCCCCACTCCCCCTCGCCCACTTCCTTTCCCAGGTGCTGCTAGCAGCGGAAAATTCAGGGCGGCAGCAAGCAAGCAGTTTTCTTATCCCTCAAAGCTCATCCATGCTCACCAATATTCCCTCCTCCCGATCTCCCCCCCACCCTCCCAGGTGCTGCTGGCAGCGGGAGACACGTTCAGGGCGGCAGCGAGCGAGCAGCTGGAGGTGTGGGCGGAGAGGACAGGCGCATCGTTCCTCAGGGGGGAAGGGGAGAAGGCCAGACCCGCCACGGGTGAGTGTCTGTCAGCAGTGAACATTTGACTGCCAGTCACCGAGAGAGAGCCACCCACAGAGTCACATCTGCTGCAGCTGGAGGCGTGGACGGAGAGGACAGGCGCACAAATTCTCACTGCAGAGGGGGAGAAGACCAGACCCGCCACGGGTGAGTGCCAGTCACGGGTGAGTGCCAGTCACGGGTGAGTGCCTGCCTGGGGTGAGTGCCTGCCAGGGGTGAGTGCCCGCCAGTAAACACGTTCAAAGCAATGGGTGGTGAATGGAAGCATGTGAGGAGAATGGGTTTCATATGGGCCCACCCACCTGTGCATCCACCCATATGCCCCGCCACACCCATGCGTCCATGCATCCACCCACACCTACCCCCTATGCAGTGCTGGCCAATGCGGTGCGCAAGGCAAGCAGTGACGGCTTTGACATCCTCCTTGCCGACACCTCTGGCCGTGAGTCGTGCAGAAAAAGGGGAGGGTGGTCACTGGGGGGAATTGGTACGTGGGAGGGGGGTCTTGGGTGCTGAGACACGGTACGGGGGCTTGAGGCATGGGAGGCAAGCGCTGAGGGCTTTGACATCCTTCTAGCTGACACCTCTGGCCGGGGGGGGGCAGGAGGGACTGGGACAGGGGAAGAGGGTCTGGGAGGGGGTTGGGATGCGCAAGGCAAGCTCTGAGGGGTTTGACATTCTCCTTGCTGACACCTCTGGCCGTGATTCGTGGGGAAAGGGGACTGATGCACGGGAGGGGGGTTGTTGTGGGGCTGAGTCACGGCAGGGGGGTGGAGGCATGGGAGGCAAGCGCTGAGGGCTTTGACATCCTTCTTGTCGACACCTCTGGCCATGAGTCATGCAGAAAGAGGGGATGGGTCAAGGGGGACTGATGCATGGGAGGGGGGTGTTGGGGCACAAGCCTGCGTGGGAGTGCTGACAACTGCTGTTGGCAACGCGCGTATTACCTTTGAGAGATTTAGAATATAATCTCTGGAACACCTTAGGTTGGACCCCTGGCCTGGCCCACAGGATTTTGGACTGTCGCAAAGAGACAGGGCTGGCGTGGTAGTGTGTGCTGCCAGTGTGAGCAAGCAAGCACACTTCCCACCTCCACAACTTTCCCATCAACTTTCCCATCAACTTTCCCACCTTCACAACTTTCCCTCGTTCCTCCCACACCGCAGGGCTGCACACCAAGTTCAACCTTATGGAGGAGCTGAGAGTGTGCTCATGTCACTCCCAGCTTCCTTGTTCCTTTACCCCTCCCCTCTCCCTACCCCTCCCCCGCACCCCACCACCCCCCACCACCGCATTGCACCGCAGGGCTGCACACCAACTTTAACCTCATGGAGGAGCTCAAGGCGTGCTCCCTTTGCCTCCCCGCTTCCTCCCTCCCCACTCCCCACCACACAACACCACCACCACCCACCTCCCACCACCGCACTGCATCCCACCGCAGGGCTGCACACCAACTTCAACCTGATGGAGGAGCTCAAGGCGTGCAAGCGAGCCGTGGCCAAGACCCTGCCCGGCGCTCCCAACGTGAGTCGCTCCCTGCCACTGTGCGCCTGTGCCCTGCCACTGTGCGCCTGCTGCCTGCCAGCCACTGTTCCCTGCTCCGGAGTCCTCACCATTCCCAGTGACATAAAAATCCGACGCCTTTCTCTTACGGAAGAGAAGGTGCCAGGTGCTGCTTCGGAGCCTGCATTCTTCTACACTCTTCTCACACGATTTTTAAAGACATCTACAAAACTGCCAGGTGCTGCGACAGGAAATCTGATAATGCATCCCTCCGTGCTCTGCTTGTATATTACCCACCTCACTGCGTGCCTACAGGAGGTGCTGCTGGTGCTAGATGGCACCACAGGGCTCAACATGCTGCCGCAGGCGCGAGAATTCAACCAGGTGAGTCTCCTCCATCCGCCTCCGCTCCCTGTACCCCGTATAATGCATGTTTATCCTGTCTTCTCCCTTGTTGTGCATGTTTACCCCATCCTCCCTTCCCCTGGCTATGCATGCTTGCGTCCTCCCTTGCCATTGCTATACATCTCACCCCTTGCCATCTCACCCCTTGCCTATTGCACTGTGTGCCGCCGCCCTCTATCTGTGCCAGGCCGTCGGGGTGACGGGCTTTGTCCTTACCAAGCTGGACGGTACGGCTCGGGGAGGCTGTGTGGTGAGTTGCCTTTGCCCTCACCCTCTTTCTTTCTTTCGTTTCTTATTTTTTCCTTTGTTTCCTCTCTCACCCCTGCTTCCTGTATTGCACTTGCACTTGCTCCAGTCACTGCCTATTCCATGCCCCATTCACACTCTACCTACCGTAATTACCCGGGTGATGGACCCCCCAAAATTATAGACCCCTGGGTCGTTAAATGGGGGTGGGTCTAATGCTATATGCACTTTCGTAATAGACCCCCCTTTTTGTAACGAATCCGGATTAGACCCCCCTCACTGTATACGCATCGGTTTTTAGCGAGACTGTAGGAAGCGACAGATTAATGTAGTGAAATTTGACTGCAGAATCTGACGCGACTGCAGAATTTGACTTCGCGCGTGCCTCGCGTCAGGTGTGGTCAAATTTTCCCTGATGGAACATTGCAATTCTCGCTTCTGGTGCTGGAACACTAGTATTTTTAATGACTTGGAATTTAAAAATGCACATAGGATTAGACCCCGGGTCTATTAAATCTACACCCACTCAATAGCCCCACCCCCCTTTTTTTTCCGGGGTAGGATTAGACCCCCGGGTTTATTACCTGGGTAAATACGGTATCAGTACCTTGTAAACCAAAATCTGGCTGACGGCTGGGGAAAAATGCTAATCTGGTTAATGGTGAGTGTGTTGTGTGCTCTGCACATGGTTAAATCTGGTGTGCTGTGTGCAGGCAAGTGTGGTTGACGATTTGGGCATTCCAGTGAAGTTTGTGGGCGTTGGGGAGGGCATGGAAGATCTTCAACCCTTCAATGCCGAAGCATTTGTTGACGCTCTCTTTCCCTCGTAGCACTGCTGCCATCTCTTTGTTGCTGAAGCATCAGCTAATGTAACAAACAGTATCATACGGTAGTCTCCCAGACAATCGATAACAAAAAAGGGCAAACCCTCCCATCCTATGGCCGTGGGTCTCTTGTAAGGATCAAGATCTAGCTTCCATGCCACAAACCGCAGCATTGGTGGTTCTGACAATAAAGCTCGGTCAAATCAGTGCATTAGTGCAAGCAACATGTGCCAGGAGGGGTGAGTGATATTTTTTTCTTCAACATTACTATCAGGAGTTCTTACAAGCTCTTCTTCAGTCAAATTTCCTCCAATTATCATCCAAAGCTCTAATTTACTTGCTGCTCCCTCCCGGGGTACCTGGCTCGACGCAAAGGTGGTCTTCCAACGCTCATTCAATGCCGGTGCGATACCGTACTCTGTCAAATTTCTTCCTATTCTCATCCAATGTATCAACCTCCACTTGCCCCTCCACATCCCCACCGCCACACCACACCTAATAGATACGGTACCATGAATCACCTAACCAGCTTGAGAAAGGGAATGCTGCCACAAGCTACGGTACCAGAAGCTACCTCCACCAGAAGCTACAAACTTCCTCCCAGCAGCAGCTACCTCCGCCCAAACCTCCCGCCACCGCCACCTGCTGCCCCCCCTCGCGCGTTGTGAGAGAAGGCAAACCTGGGCTTTGCCTTGCCGCCCTTCACTGCCCCCGGGTCCACCACCTGGATTGTCCTCTGCTTCTTGGCTGCAGGGGAGGATGGGAGGGTGGGAGGGAGAGGGGTGCGCTTCAGAAGAAGGGTGTGCCTGGAGGGCCTCACAGAGCGCCCCTTCGCTTGCTCCCGGGTCCATCACCTGGATGGTGCGCTGCTTCTTGGCTGCAGGGCAGATGAGCGGAGGAGGGAGGGGGGGTACCCGGTGGGAGAGTGTGAGAAGAGTCTCTCAGAACGCCCCTTCACTGCGCCCAGGTCCACCACCTGGATTGTCCTCTGCTTCTTGCCTGGAAGGATGGGAGGGGAGGGAGAGAGGGGGGGGATTTACCAGAGGAAAAGGGTGTGCCTGGAGGGCCTCCCAGAACATCCCTTCACTGTGCCCGGGTCCACCACCTGGATTCTTCTCTGCTTCTTGGCTGCAGGGTGGGTGGGGGGAGGGGAGGAAGGCAGGGGTTGGGGGGTTGGGGTGTGTTTCAGAAGAAGGGTGCCTCCCAGAGCGCCCCTTCACTGTGCCCAGGTCCACCACCTGGATCATGCACTGCTTTTTGGCTGCATGGAGGATTCGAGGATGAGTGTGGTCCTCAATCCACCCTACAAAACCAGCTCCACCATCGAAGCTAGGTCTGGGTTGAGGGGTTTGGCGTCTCACCGTCCTGAATCCCTTGGTACCGCTCGTGCAGCTTCCTCTTGGCCAGCTCCAGGCGCTCCTTCTCTGTTCCTCCTCCCCCTGCTGCAAACTGGTAAAGGAGGGAGACGAATGGCACAGCGCGGCAGGGGGGGGCAAAGGGGGGAAAGGGCACGTGCATGCAAGTGTGAGGAAGTGGGAGTCAACATAGGCATCTCCAGGCGCTAGTTTTGAGTCCACTCAAAACATCTCCAGGCGCTCCTTCTCTGTTCCTCCGCCCCCTGCTGCAAACTGGTAAATGAGGGAGACGAATGGCACAGCGCGGCAGGGGGGGGCAAAGGGGGGAAAGGGCACGTGCATGCAAGTGTGAGAGTGAGGAAGTGGGGAAGCATTGCTCGTTGGGAGTCAAGACCCATCTTAATTCGTCCGTTGCTCATCACACACAGTGTTGCTGGGACTTCAAAGCAGCAAGGCAGCGTTGCTGCCTGCGTTGCTGTCACACTATGCAGTTTTGAACCAGGATAGTTTGCTGCAGACCGGAAGGTTAAGAACACTCTGTTCATCCTCGCAATGCACAAACTGAATGCTATGCTAGCAGGTACAGCGTACCTCGGATCTCATGTTGGGCGGCGGGGTGAGGCTCCTGCCATACAAGAGTTGAGTCAACTCAAATCTCGTCTGAAAGACCAGGTACAGCGTACCTCATTTGAATGATGCATGTCCAGGTACAGCGTACCTCAGATCTCATGTTGGGCGGCGGGGTGAGGCTCCTGCCATACGCAGGGGCAGTGGGTCGATACGGCGACACAGACCTTTCCCGCTCCCGCTCCCGCTCCCTCTCCCTTTCCTTAACGCCATGAAGCAAACGCCTCTGCAAAGGGGACCCCTCTCCTCCTGCTCCTCCCCCTCGCCCTCCTCCTGCTGCTCTGCCCATCATCTTCCCAGCACCACCCTGCCTGTCCATGCTTGAGACGCCAGCTGCAGAAAGCCCCGACACCACATTCCGTTTCTTCTCCCTCTCCCGCTCCCGCTCCCTCTCCCTGTCCTTCAGCTTATCCCGCGCCCTTTCTTTCTGCATGCTCGCCCCCTTGCTCCCACCAAACCCATCGCTCCCTACCATCTCCTCCTCCCCTCTCTTCTCCCTCCTCTCCTTGATCCTGTTGTTTAGAGCGCCGGCATTGCTGCTGATGGGCCGTCCCGGTGCCTCCTGTGCTTCCTGCCTGTCCCCTGTATAGCACGGCTTGTTCTTGTTATAAGCAGGGTTGCTGTTGTAAGCAGGAGCTCCGTTATAAGCAGGTGGGGACGAAGCTACATCGCCGTGGGGTGGTGGAGCGCTGTGGTCGTCAGGGCTTCCATCGGATCTGGCTGTAAAGGGTACAAAGGAACAACACATGGACGACAATGTGAAGATACAGATATACAAACGAAAGAACAAGAGGTCGTTAGACTGGGGCCAGGCTGTAAGGGGTATAATCGAACAGCAAATGCACAAGTGGAGTGGCACAAGTGGGGTATAACGTGCTAACCTAGTAAAAGAAAAGGAAATCAGCAAAAAAAAGCTTGTGGAGTGGCACATGTCTTGCATGTGGCAAGGCACGTCCTTTGAGGCGCCTCAAAAGTTGCTTCGGAAGGGTCCAAGCACAGAACGTGCACGTGGCCTGCATGTGGCCAGCAATGTGTAGAGAGTAGAGTTGGTGCGTGACAAGAGAGGAGCGGACAAGCAGGAGAAAGACTCACAGGAGCCGCTGTCGAGGCCGAGACCGAAGTCACGAAACAACTGCACACATGGGGTAAGGCATGGGTAAGGCATGGGTAAGGCATGGGTAAGGCATGGGTAAGGCATGGGTAAGGCATGGGTAAGGCATGGGTAAGGCATGGGTAAGGCATGAGTAAGGCATGGGTAAGGCATGGGTAAGGCATGGGTAAGGCATGGGTAAGGCATGGGTAAGGCATGGGTAAGGCATGAGTAAGGCATGGGTAAGGCACGGGTAAGGGACGGGTAAGGCAGGGGTAAGGCACGGGTAAGGCACGGGTAAGGCACGGGTAAGGCATGGGTAAGGCACGGGTAAGGCATGAGTAAGGTAAGGCACACAGTATTGGAAATTTTGGCATGCACATAGTGAAAAACCAATTTACTATCACCCCACTCGTTACAATCACATTTACCTCCCTGGTCTGTTTGGCCCGCATGGCAATGCTCGCATGCAGAAAAGCACCCTTAGGATGCCTCAAAAGCGGTCCCCTGCACTATAGTCACACTCACACTCGCTATTGTCACGCTCACCTCACTGGCCCCCATGGCGATGCTCCTCCCCTGCAGCAGAGCACTCTCGTCCAGAGGTGGCGATGGCAGGCCCGATGACACGTCCTCTGGTAGCCCTGCTGTGGACCCTGGGAGAGGGAACGGGGGAGAGGGAGAGCAACGAGAGGGGTTGACTGCAGGCGAGGGCAGAGGGGCAGTGGAGCAGGGGAGGCAGCATGAGGGGGCGATGGCAGGCCCGATAACACATCCTCTGGTAGGCCTGCTGTGGAGCCTGGGGTAAGGGGGGAGAGAGGGCGGGCAGCAAAGGCAAGAAGGAAGGGCAGGATAGCAAAGGAGCAGGGGAGGCAGCATGTGGGGGCGATGGCAGACCCGATGACACGTCCTCTGGTAGGCCTGCTGTGGAGCCTGGGGTAAGGGGGGAGAGAGGGCGGGCAGCAAAGGCAAGAAGGAAGGGCAGGATAGCAAAGGAGCAGGGGAGGCAGCATGAGGGGGCGATGGCAGACCCGATGACACGTCCTCTGGTAGGCCTGCTGTGGAGCCTGGGGTAAGGGGGGAGAGAGGGCGGGCAGCAAAGGCAAGAAGGAAGGGCAGGATAGCAAAGGAGCAGGGGAGGCAGCATGAGGGGGCGATGGCAGACCCGATGACACGTCCTCTGGTAGGCCTGCTGTGGAGCCTGGGGTAAGGGGGGAGAGAGGGCGGGCAGCAAAGGCAAGAAGGAAGGGCAGGATAGCAAAGGAGCAGGGGAGGCAGCATGAGGGGGCGATGGCAGACCCGATGACACGTCCTCTGGTAGCCCTGCTGTGGACCCTGGGGAACACATGGGGAGAGAGGGCGAGAGAGACAGAGAACAGCGAAGGCAGGAGGGGGCGATGACAGGCCCAATGACACGTCCTCTGGTAGCCCTGCTTTGAAGCCTGGGGGATGGGAGGTAGAGAGAGGGTGTACGGAGAGGAGGGAGGACGTGAGGGAGCCAGGGAGGGACAGCAAGGAAGGGACAGCGAGGGAGGGACAGCAAGGGAGGAGATTAGAGGGTGGGAGTGACACAGGGAGCGGCAGAGAGCAAGGGAGGGAGCGAGCAGTGATTCAGAGAGGGAGGGAGCGAGGAAGAGAGAAGGGAAGAGAGGAAGGGAGCAGGGAACTCACGAGCTACGGCTGCTGCGCTCTTGCGGCACTCCTTCACCAGATCCTTCCATGCACTGAGGCGAGGAGTGGGATGATGGGGGGAGGGAGGCAGTGAGAGAGCGGCACGCTATGGTGTGGGATACACTCTGCCCGTGACGATGAGACAGCAAGGATCATTTGCAACGCCTGCTGCGCTCTTTTGGCACACGCTCATCTTTGAGGCGCCTCAAAAGAGGTGATTTCTGAGGCGTCTAAAAAAAAAACGTCTGGTGCGTTCTTTTGGCACAGGCTCATCGTACACTCACCCAATGAGCTGCCTGCACCCGCTGCGTAATGCATTTATCCTTTATGAGAGCTCACCCGATGAGCTGCCTGGTGATGGCGCGCACTTTCTCCGACGGGTGGTTGCGGAACGAGTTGACCCTCTTGCCCACCTCCGTCACCTGATGCACACATGCAGCAAGACAGCAAGGCAGCAAGGCAGCAAGGCATTGACGCGTTGAAGCGATGGGGCAGGGGCAGTGCAAGGGGATGTGGGACGGGGGAAACGGAAAGGTGGAGGCGAAGTGGGGAGAGGGTGGGAGCGGGAAGGACGAAAGGAATGGGTGGTGTTACGCCTACCACCTCCACCTATCACCTCCGCCTATCACCTCCACTTATCACCTCCACCTATCACCTCCGCCTGTTCCAATCACGTCAACCCATCCGCCACACCTCAACAACGAAATATGTTTTTTTTTTTTTGGGATTTGCAAAAGACAACACCCCACACAATCCCCTTCCTTCTCCCCCTTAATCATTCCGCCCTGTCCCTGTCTGCCAATGTGCCCATCATCTTCGCCTATCCACCCCTACACTGCGACACCTCGCACTGCTGCCCTCTCACACTGCTACCCCCTCACACTGCTGCCCTCTCACCCGCAGAGCTTCGAGGGTCATGGGCATGTGCAGGAGAGACTCAAGATGCCGCACCAAGTAGTCGTTATCCTGCCCAGCCGTGGCGGGAAGGGGAGTGATGGTGATGCAGGGGTGAAGAGGAGAGGGGGGTACAGCCGGGAAGCGGCTCAAGATGCGTGGTCATACGCCTAACCAGGAAGCGACTCAACCACTGTGTGGTGTTTACCTCAAGATGCGTGGCACCAGCTAGTGGTTGCCCTGCCTAACCCGACTATCAGGGCGAAGGGAGATGGGGGGGTGTGACGTGAGGTGAGGCGAGGGGAGGGAACATTGAAGGGACTCCAGGTAACGTGCCAGCTTCTTTCGGTCCGGCACAGTGGGCACGCGTGGTGGGGAAGGTTCTGGAGGGGAGGGGCCTGGTTTTGAGGCTCCTCAAAAGTCGTGGTGGGGAAGGTTCTGGAGAGGAGGGGCCTGGTGCGGAAGAGCCTGGGGTGCGAGACGTGGGCGAGGTGAGAGGTTGAAAGGGGGAAAGAGGGAAAGGGGGGGTGGGAGGGGAAATCGGGGGAGCGAGCGGGGAGGGAGCTGAACAGGTATCGTGCATAGTGACCAAGCAGAAAGGACACTTACCAGTCTGGACGGTCTAAGGAGGTCTTTAATCTCCTCAATCCGCTCAACTAGCCGATCCTCCTCCTGAAGCTGTTCTTCCAGCACTGCAGCGGTCGCATCTCCCTCCTCCTCCCACGCTCCTCCCTCCGCATCCCTCCCCACTCCTCGATCCACTCCTCTTCCCTCCCCTTCTTTTACTCTCTCCCTCCCGTTCCCTCTCTCCTCGCCTCTGCCCCTACCACCGTACCCAGAACCAGCGTTCCCACCGTTTCTCCCCGTTTGACGATCAAACCCATCAACGTCGTCGTTCTCCTTCATAACATCCACATCCACGTCCTCTTCCTCCTCCTCCTCTTCCTCTTCTTCCTCGTCCTCCTCATCCTCGTCATCCGAAGCGTCGCTTTCCCCAAGCACAAACACGCACCCGCGCCTCTTCGTTCGCTTCTCCTCCTTCTCCTCCTCCTTCTCCTCCTTCTCCTCCTCCTTCTCCTCCTTCTCCTCCTCCTTCTCCTCTTCCTCCGCCTTCGTCGCATCGCCACGGAAATCCCTTTCATCATCCACACCCTCGGCAGCATCGTCTGATGGCCGAACATCGTCTGACGGCCGAACATCGCCTAACGGCCGTCCATCACCTGACGACCGTCCATCGCCTGAAGGCCGTCTACTCTTCTCGTCACTGCCGCGCCCTTCCGGTCGATCTCGCTCTCGCCGGTCGCCGTCTCCCTGTTCGCGCCGCTCCCCCGCTCCCCGTTTCTCGTCCTCATACCCACCCCCATCACCATACCCATCTCGTCTCCGTTCCCTCACATCGCCCCCATCTCCGCCTTCGTTCCGCCTTTCATCGTTCCCCAACGCGTTTTTGACCGTCGGATTCAGCCCATCGCTCGCTGCTTCCTCTCTCGGATCGCCTTCGTCACGTGCGTGACTTGCCGTCGTCGCGTGTTGTCGCTCTGCGGCTCGCTCTGCGACTCCTGTTGCCTGTTCCGTCGCTCCCCGCTCCGTCGCCGCCCGTTCTGCGCTCCCCCGCGAAACGTGGGGGGGTGTTCCGTCTCGCACTTGCGACTGGCGACCGAAGGTGAACAGTTTCTCCGCGATGCCGTCGCGTCGCAGGCGTAATTGCGCGGGAAAATCAGAAGCGGCTACCCGAAGCGCCCTGTCAATGACCGTCCAGATGTCGGCTCCAGAGTGGGCGAAATACTTCCGCCATCGCACGTCATCCTCCATACGCTCAAGATGCAACCCTGGTTACGTGTAACCCGGTAACCCGGTTGCGAGGGGCCCTCGCAGCACAAATTCGTCACGCTGGCAACCCAAAATACGTGACCCAGTAATACGAGGTCGGAATTCCGGCAAAAGTCAGCACTTCGTGTGGATTCACAGGGAGCCAGAGGCTCTTGCAATACTCCCAGGCTTACGACCGAAGGGAACTGACCAGGGACGAGCAGATGATGCGACTGCTGAGCAGTCGATGCGAGAGCGGAGACCCTGAGCAAATACATACAACCCGGTGGCTGCAGCGGGTGGCACACGTCCGCAGCACAAGCCACTATGCAGATTGCTGAAGCGCAATGCGGATTCTTCCCAAGGATCGTTTTGTGAGAATACTACGCGACGGCAGTACGAGTCAGTGTGCGACAGGACGAATTACGTCGCCCACTAGGAATTCTCGGGACTCGCCGCGAGAGGGTGAATGCGCGGACAGCAGGATGAGCAGCAGCAGCCACAGAGCAGTTGAGAGAACCAAAACAGGCTGGAACTGAAAATCAAACCTCCAGGAAAGCTGACGAGCCTTGGGAACTGGAGAGTGAAGTGCCTTGGGAATTGGCGGAACAAAGTGCCTTGGGATTTGGCGGAACAAAGTGCCTTGGGAATTGGCAGAACAGAGTGCCTTGGGAATTGGCAGTGCCATGTGCCTTGGTTGGGAACTGCCAGCTTTCACAGATGGGCCAGACCAGCGCAGCCGCTTCGGTTGGGGGAGGAGGTAGGGGAGGGAAGGGAGGGACACGATTTGCGGTGGGCTGATTGTAGGCATGGTATGTATCTCTTCGCCGGAGCAACGTAGTGGCGGCGACGAAAAGTTGACGGATGTTACGAGTGCAATTGAGCCAGCGAGCTGGAATTGCACTATCTAAGGAAAACAATACAATGAGCAAAGGCATGCGCGAAGAATATATAGCGAACTAGTGGTAACGGTAACGCAAGGAATTGGGGTGCGCTACAGGCCTAGCGCCAAGGTTGGGATATGTCGAGGCGGAGTTCCGGAGCGCGGGTTACCAACCGAACCGTGAGGTTGGGTCGCATCGTGAATAGTGGCGGGAGTCGTAGTCGAGGCGAGTGTCGCGAGCGGATAACGTTTCACTGTTTGGGTGCCGATGGCGGGAATGGTCTTGTACGCGGTAAGCAGGGGCGCGAAGTAAGGAAAAGGATTTTTCCTTACACTACCCCCCTCCCCGAGGAGGCCCTCCTTACGAGAGTGCGTGTACATCTCAAAAATTTCGACTGCGCAAATACTCAGTGAGGACAGGGTGGTTCTCAATTCTATCCAGGGGAACCCAGTTGTTGAGAAGAAACGAGGAATGAAAATGACTAAGTGAAAGTTGGGTACAAAAAGCAAACCCTAGAAAACTGTACCCCATATGTGCCACCCCACTATAGCCTACAATAGCTATGTCATATAAATCTGACACACCCCCATAGGCAAAGTGGGGGAGAACAAGGGGTCACAGGACCAGTCAAGCACAGCAAAACAAGCTCAGGGTGGATCACAAAGTCACCACACATTCCGAGCACAAGTTCAAGGCCACAAGGCCAGTTCACATGCAGGATTACATATATATATAAGGCTAGACAAGCAAGAGCAGGAGTATATATATATATGCATCAGTACAAACAAGGTCAAGGGGTGAGCAAGTGAGGCAAGGTGGGCACAAGACCCAGCTGAGTACAGAAGCGCTGATGATCACAAGGCGCAAGTGCCTTGGTGAAGATATCAGCAGTGTTGGCCTGAGAGGCCACGTACGCAAGCCGCAGCTGACCACGCTTCTGTAGCTCACGAGCAAGGAAGTAGCGGAGAGCAATGTGCTTCGTTCTGTGCTCCAGTCTCTGCTCTCGACACAAGGCCAGCATGGCCTTGTTGTCTACGTACAGCACTGGAGGAGAACGAGGCGGCTCTCCGAGGTCAGTCAGCAGGTAGGTGAGCCAGCGAAGCTCCTGTGCAGCCATGGCCCCGGCGTAGATCTCAGCCTCACAACTGGAGCCGAGAACAGAAGACGAGCGGGTAGCCCGCCACGAAAAAGAGCCGGAACCAAGGCTGAAGGTGTAACCCTGTGACGACCGCTGCGTAGCCTGGTCGTCAGCCCAAGAAGCGTCTGCGTGCCCAGTGAGGACCACTGGACTCTGCCCTCCAAGCACAAGCCCCATGCCCGACGTACTGCACAAGTAGCGCAACACCCTCTTCACTGCAGCCATGTGCTCCGGTCTGTGTCTCCCAGGAGCAACATAGCGTGCGAGAATGCTAAGAGGGTATGCGAGGTCAGGTCGAGTGCAGGTCATCAGGTACATGAGGCAGCCAACAAGCTCTGGGTACGGGCCACTCGACTCTACGGACTCATCCGAAGGCAGAGCTGAGAGCGAGTGGCGAGTAGGCAGAGGAGTGGCCTGAGGCGAGGAGTACGTGAAGCCGAAGCGCTGAAGGACCTGCTGCACCATGTGTGACTGAGTCAGGGTAATGGTGCGGCGTGCTCTGTCCCGGGTGATCTGCAAGCCAAGGTAGCTGCGCAGTTCACCCAGGTCTGTGCACGTGTGTCTCTTCTGCAGCTCGGACTTCACGTGGGCGAGTCCAGCAGTGTCAGCTGTGGCAAAGACCAAGTCGTCGACGTACACGAGGATGTAGAACGGTGGCAAAGAAGTGTCGGTGCGCAGAAACAGCGACGGGTCGGCAGTAGAGGGAGCAAACCCAAGAGCCGCAAGTGTAGTCCTCAGTGTGTCGTGCCACTCACGCGGTGCCTGGCGGAGACCGTAGACTGGCCGCCGGAGGCTCCACTGGGTGCCAGGAGGAAAAGACCCAGTGAAGCCAGGTGGGCGACGCAGCCAGATCTCCTCGTGCAGGCTGCCCTGCAAGAAAGCAGTGCTGAAGTCAAGAGAGTGCAGCTCGTAGTCGCGGTGAGCAGCTATGTGCAGCAGTACCCGAAGAGTGGTCATCTTCGGGGTGGGAGAGAAGGTCTGAAAGTAGTCAACTCCCTGCCGCTGACTGAAGCCACGAGCCACGTAACGCGCCTTGAAGACAGGCGGAGAACCCGGCGGCCGCTTCACCCTGAAAATCCACATGCCACTGACGATGTTCGCCCCAGGCGGGGGAACCTCGTCAACGTAGGTACCTGTGGACTTCTAGGAAGCCATCTCTGTGTCCATAGCTGCCTGCCACTGAGAGGAGTAGGGACCCTCTATCGCCTCCGCGTAAGAGCGCGGAGTCGGGATGTCAAGTGCATCCGGGTCTCCCTCAGGGGTAAGCAGTACGGACACGAGATGAGGTGAAGCAGCAGCCAAACACTGGAACTCCTCCTGCCTGTCCTCAAGGACGTCCGTGCCAAGGGCACACTCACCCCCGACGGACGGAGGACAGACAGACACAGACTCAGCGACAAGACAAGCAGCGTAGTCTAGACGACAGCGAGCAGCAAAGTCGACGAGCTCAGCAACTAGGGCAGACGCAGCAGTGGACGCAAAGGAAGGGTCAGTGACGACAGTATCAAGGAGACGCGTGACAGTAGGACTGGCAGCACGAAGAGAGTCCGACTCTGGGTCGGGAAGAGCAGGAAGAGAGGACTCAGGAGGAGAAGGCAAAGGGGCACGCAGAGGAGCAGTGGACGGACGCAGAGACATCCGGTGCGTGCCAGGGACAGGAGGAGGACGCTGACGCGAACCACGACCACTAGCGCGAGCAGTACGGACAGGCGACGCAGGACGCGACGCAGGCTCACGACGCTCAGCAAGACCTCCAGTAGGACCAGTGTAGGGAGAAGGAGCGGGCAGTGGGGAGGCCGGCTGTAACTGTAACTGGGACAGGACAGGCTGTGGACTCTCTAAGGGAGGAGGAGGGCCAGTAGAAGGCGGGAGACCAAGAACCTGCTGAAGGAGCGGAACGAAGTACGACCGAGGCCGCGCGGCGACTCCAGACACAGCAGGGACAGCACCAGTACCCCAAGCAGCAGCACCAGCGTCAGCAGCAACTCCAGCTCCAGTACCTCCAGCAGCACCAGTAGCACCCCCAGCAGGCCCGCCTCCAGGACCGACAGCAGTAGCCTCAGCGTCAACACCCTCAGCAGCTCCAGCTCCAGTCGTACCCGCAGGCCCAGCAGCTCCAGTACTCCCAGTACGAGCACCTCCGGGACCCGCGGCACCAGCACCCTCAGTAGCCGAAGAACCTCCAGCTCCAGCAGCACGCCTCCAGCGCCGGGCAAACCACTCGCGCAGCTCCTGTGGAGAGAGTGGCTCCCGCCGAGACGAAGCACCCGGAGAACCTCCAGGCTCAGCACCGCCAGACGCCACACAAGCAGGCCCAGCTCCCTCAGGCTCCACACCCCCAGGCCCAGCACCTCCAGGCGTAGCACCCCCAGGCTCAGCACCCCCAGGCTCAGCACCCCCAGGCTCAGCACCCCCAGTAGTAGCACCCTCAGGCTCAGCACCCCCAGGCGTAGCACCCACACGCTCAGCACCCCCAGAGTCAGCACCCCCAGGCTCAGCACCCTCAGCAGCACCAGAGTCACCAGTAACCTCGACAGGCTCGACTGCGTCTACCTGGGACACACCTGAAGGGGCAGGACCCTGAGGGGGGAGGGGGTCTACCGGGGGGGGACCTGGCACAAGGAAGAGCGGTGGTGGGGGGAGGGACGGAGTGCGGTAGGGGAAGAGGTGGTAGTAGGGGACCGACTCGTCAAACGTGACGTCCTGGGAGGACAGAACACGGCGAGAGGTGGGGTGGTAGAACTGCCACCCTGGCGCGTCAGGGGGGAAGCCAAGGAAGACGCAAGGAGCAGCACGAGGGGACAGCTTGTCCGCAGACAAGTCGCGGACAAACGCCCGAGATCCCCAGACACGGAACGCAGACGCATCGCCAACCTTCCCCGTCCACAGCAAAGCAGGGGAGGTCTCCGGTCTGGAGACCCTAGGGTGAAGGTTGATCTGATGCGCCGCGTACCGAACCGCAAACGGCCACAGAAAATGGGGGGCAGCCGCATGCATCATGGACGTACGGGCGACGTCCATGACCATGCCAATGCGGCGCTCAGCAATCCCATTTTGCTGTGGAGAGTCCGGAAGCGTGAAGGTCTGGCGGATGCCTCGTGCTCGACAGTAGGCTCGCAGAAGGCCAGAGGAGAACTCTCCACCTCTGTCAGAGTGCAGACGCAGAACAGGAAAGTCCGAACCGAAGCTCTGCCTGAGCTGGAGACGAGCTGCGCGGATCCAGTCGATCAACACCTCAGTGACATCACCCTTGCTGCGCAAGGGGAAGACTGTGGTGTAACGCGAGTAGTCGTCAACCACCAGCAGGAAGTAGCGCTCGTGACCCTGTCCACGGACGCGGGCCGGGCCCCACACGTCCATGTGAAGCGTCTGCAGTGGGGCCTCTGTCGGAGGAAACTGGGAGGAGTGAGGGGCAGCCCGCTGCCGCCCCTCGACACAGGGGACGCAGGTAGGGCCAGGCCCCGGAGGAAGGGGAGGGAGGGACCGGGGAAGACCAGAGACAAGGACACGGGAGGCCATGCCTCGGAGACGAAGCAGGGAGGGGTGACCAAGGCGGTGGTGCCAGAGGAGAGTCTCGTGAGACAGGAGGCGACACGAACAGGGGGCAGACTCAGGACCAGACCTGGACGCTGCAGCAAACACCTGACCTGACGCAGCTACCTGACCAGACGCAGTGACTGGAGGAGACGCAGTGGTCAGGGTGTACAGGCTCGACCCCGGCCGACGGGTAAACGTGGCCAGGTGTCGGCCAGTCCGAGCGTCCGTGCAGTGGGTCACCCGCTGACTCCCAGGAGTGAACTGGTGAACCCCCGCATCCTGTAGGTCAGCACCACTCACCAAGTTCGTAGAGAACGAGGGGAGGTAAAGACCAGACAGGGTGCCAGAGGGGGCCGCCGGACACGGGAGGACAGTGGAGAAGTGAGCAAGGACAGGACCCCCAGAGGGGTCTGCCAGAGAGACCGCAACTGGCCGGCCAAGCGGCGTGAGTGTGGTGCGGTCTCGAAAGAAGGAGCGAGAAGCCCCCGAGTCAAGGGTGAAGGTGTGGGAGGCCGAGGCCGACGCAGAACCTGAGAGAGCAGACTCACCAGCACCTGAGGGAGCAGACGCATCTAGAGCAGCAGCCTCGCTAGCACCTAGAGCAGCAGCCTCACCAGTACCTAGAGCAGCAGTCTCAATGCCCGGGTCGGGCGGAAAACACCGGTAACAGTCACCCTCATCACTAATAGTCACAGTATACATGGCAGCAAGAATAGCATCAAAGTCAAGGTCAAAGACAGCCACACCCGCCCTAGACAGCTCACCCCAGCGGGGGATCTCAGTGGCCTCAGGGAACTGGTGACGCCAAGCGTCCGTCAGGCGGCCAAAGCAGCGCTGGGTGGAGTGCGCACCCCCGCACTGCTCACCCGCGCGGTCGCCGGTGCGGAGGACGTAGGTGCACGGACCAGTACCCCCACCCCTCTGGCGTGCAGCGTACCACTCACGGAGCTGTTGAGGGGAGGGGATGTCACGAGTGCGCTGCTGCTGCTGCTGCTGCTGCTGGCGCTGACCACCACCGGAGCCGATTCTCTGCGCAGCGCCACCCCGACCAGCTCCACCTCCTCCGCCGCCTCCTCCTCCACCGCCGCCACCTCCGCTCCCACCGCCACCGCCGCCGCCGCCTCCGCCTCCACTGCCACCACCGACACCTCCACCCCCGCCACCACCCCCACCGCCACCCCCACCCCCTCCACCGCCTCCACTGCCGCCTCCACCGCCCCCGCTAGCTCCTCCAGTGCCCCTGCCCCCCTTGCCCTTGCCAGGGCGGCGTCTCCCGCTAGGGGTAGACGCCGCACCGACCGACTCAAGCCCAACGAGGTCGGCCGCAGCAGCAGAGGCAACAGAGGGCAAAAGGGGGGAGGGGGAACACCCCTCAAAGATGGGGGTGCGAGGGTCACCACGAGAGGCTCCTACAGCTACTATGCTCTTCTCTGCTGCTAGGAGGGACTTCTCGAGGAGGTCAACGGTGAGAGTGGTGGGGCAAACAGAGAGGAAGTGGTCCCTGACTACGCGAAGGGAGTCAGGGAGCCGGGTGACTATGTAGTAGAGGGTGATGTACATGGGGGGGGGGTTCTTGGCGCAGAACTCTGCAGGAAGCGCAGCGCGGTAGCGAGTGTCACTAGTGCGGAGGTACGTAATGAGGTCAGCGACTGTGGGAAAGGCAGCAAGGTCAGGGAAGAGGTACGGTAGCATGAGGCGGCTAAGTGCAGCAGTGGCAGGGGAGGAGTAGCGCGCAACTACAGCGTCGTACAAGGTGTGAGCACTCTTGTACTGGCTAAAGTGCGCACGCTCAGAGGTAGGTAGGTGGCGACGCACAGCAAGACGTGCAGCAGCATCGCGCGTGGCCCACTGGGAGCGAACAGTGGCGTCAGCAGCAGCAGCGGGGGCAGGAGAGGCACCAGAAGTGAGGTCAAAGAGGGAGAGGCCGTCTGCCCTGTCGCACTGTAAGAAAAGCTGCAGGTCATCTATCCAGACGTCAAAGTCAATGGCCCGACCCTCAGAGTCAAAAGCGAGGACACTAGGGGTAGCCATGACAGCAGTAGACTAGCAGCGCAAACAGTAGGGTGAGGGCAGTGCTGTGAAAGGGGCGCTGCTCTTACCGGACAGGGCGGCTCGGGTGGCTCGGCTGTAGGGCGGCTCGGCGGCTCGGTTGCTGGGCGGCTCGGCGGCTCGGCTGCTGGGCGGCTCGGCGGCTCGGCTGCTGGGCGGCTCGGCGGCTCGGCTGCTGGGCGGCTCGGCTGCTGGGCGGCTCGGCTGCTGGGCGGCTCGGCTGCTGGGCGGCTCGGCTGCTGGGCGGCTCGGCGGCTGGGCGGCTTGGCTGCTGGGCGGCTCGGCGGGGCCGCTGAGAGGGCGGCGTCCGGGGCCGCTGGGAGGAGGCGGCGGGGCTGTAAAGGTAGGTGGCGGGGCCGCAGGTAGGTGGCGGGGCCGCTAGTAGGTGGCGGGGCCGCATGTAGGTGGCGGGGCCGCTGGTAGATGGCGGGGCCGCACAGGCAAGTGGCGGGGCCGCGGAGGTAGGTGGCGGGGCCACACAGGTAGGTGGCGGGGCCGCGGAGGTAGGTGGCGGGGCCGCACAGTGAGGTGGCGGGGCCGCGAAGGTAGGTGGCGGGGCCGCACAGGTAGGTGGCGGGGCCGCGGAGGTAGGTGGCGGGGCCGCACAGGTAGGTGGCGGGGCCGCGAAGGTAGGTGGCGGGGCCGCACAGGTAGGTGGCGGGGCCGCGGAGGTAGGTGGCGGGGCCGCACAGTTAGGTGGCGGGGCCGCGAAGGTAGGTGGCGGGGCCGCACAGGTAGGTGGCGGGGCCGCGGAGGTAGGTGGCGGGGCCGCGAAGGTAGGTGGCGGGGCCGCGTAAGGTGGCGATGGGCGCGACGGGCGCGACGGGCGCGACGGGCGCGACGGGCGCGACAGGCGCGACGGGCGCGACGGGCCGAAAGGGCGGCGCGACTCGGGCCGGCGCAAAACGCGCTCCGGGCAGGAAAAAAAAAAAAAAAATCGTGGTGGTGGGCCCTAGGAATCGTTCCCACTAGGGAACCTGCTCGATACCATGAGAAGAAACGAGGAATGAAAATGACTAAGTGAAAGTTGGGTACAAAAAGCAAACCCTAGAAAACCGTACCCCATATGTGCCACCCCACTATAGCCTACACTAGCTATGTCATATAAATCTGACAGTTGTCTTCGGTGGGCGAGCGGTCTTTCCAGCGGATCAGGAATTCGATCCTGCGGGCTCCCCGTGGGTCACGTACTCGGTGGCTCAGTATTTTTTCGGGCGTGATGATTGGTTCTGTCGGCGGTCGTGTCATGCTCGCAGGGCGGTTGCGAGGTAGTTGGATGGTGGATGGTACGTATGGGCGAAGCAGGCTGACGTGGAATGACGGGCTGACGTACCAGTCAGCAGGGAGGAGGAGGTGGGCGGTGACGGGTGTGATCATGTGGCTGATGCGAAATGGCCCGCAATATCGGGGGTGGAGTTTTGGGGTGATGGGCAGGCGGAGGTTTTGAGTATCGAGTAGCACGAGGTCGTCGGGCTGGTTAGTGACGGGTCGGCGGTGGCGGTCGGCGTTACGCTTAGCGATGATGTTCGATTTTTTTATTGCGTCTGCTGCTCGGGTCCTTCTGCTTGTAAATTTTCAGCGAACTGTTGCGCGCGTGGCACCGGATTGTCGGGATTCGGAGTCATGGATACTGTGGGGTCTTGTCCGTAGTTCAGGTTAAACGGTGACTGTTGGGTCGTGGTGGATGGCGAGTTGTTGTACGTTAACTCGATGAGTGGCAGTTGCTGTTCCCATGTGGTCAGGTCGTCGCACGTGGCTCGGATGAGTTGCTCCATGGTCTGGTTTGTCCGTTCTGTCTGTCCGTCGGTCTCGGGGTGGTATGAAGAACTGAACTGTAGTCGCGTGCCGAACTGCTGCCACAGGTTCCGCCAGAAGTTGCTGGTGAACTTCGTATCGCGGTCGCTGATGATCGATGCTGGTATCCCGTGTAGTCGAACGACAGTGGAGATGAAGAGGCGGGCTGTTTCTTAGGCTGTGATTGATTTTTTGCAGGCTGCGAAATGTGCCATTTTTGTCAGCTGATCGACGAGGACCAGGATCGCGTCGTTCCCACTTGCTCCAATCGGTAACCCCGTGACGAAGCCCATCATCACCTGCTGCCAAGCACGCTCTGGGGGTGGTATCGGCTGCAACTGCCCTGCCGGTCGTTTCCGTGATGACTTCATGATTTGGCAGGTGGGACACGATGCCACGTGTCATTGCACGTCGGACAGCATTTCGGGCCAGTAGTAATACCGCTGCAGCTGCTGCCGTGTTTTTTCTACTCCGAAATGTCCTGAGGTAACCCCGTCGTGTGCCTCCTATAGTAATAGCTCCCTTAGTAAAGTGTAGCCTGGTACCCAGACGCGGTCGGTGCCGGCTTTTACGTAATGAACCCCCTTTGCTGCTGCGAACTGCTGCAAATTTCCACCTGTGAAGAACGTGTCGGTTTGATAGCCGTAGGTAAATAGTCCTGTTAGTAGCGGGCTGGTCTGGGCGAGTAGTATGGCGTGGATTTGGGCAGTGGGGCGGGTCAGTGCGTCGGCAATGTTCGAGGCCCCTTTTTTGTAGGTGACCGTGTAGTGGAAATTTGACTCAAGAAAATCGAGCCAGCGGATCTGTCGTGGGTTGAGGTGGGGTTGTGCGCGTAGGTACTCTAGTGATTTGTGATCTGTCCGTACTGTCACGTTTGCGCCGGTCAAGTAACAACGCCACACTTTTAACCCATGCACGATCGCGAGCATTTCGCGGTCGTGTACTGGGTAATTCTTCTCGGGCGGATGTAGTTTTTGTGACTCGTATGCGATGGGCTGTAAGCCGTTGCCGAAATCCTGTAGCAGTACGGCTCCAATGGCGATGTCGCTTGCGTCGGTAACCACTTCGAATGGGCGATGTGGGTCGGCGATGCACAGTAGGGGCGGTGAACAGAGAACATTTTTAAGTGCAGAGAATGCAGCATGTTCTTCCCCCCCCGCGACCCCCTTCCGCAGTAAATACGTCAGCGGGGCAGTTACGCGTGCCATGTCGGGGACGAACCGACGCACATAATTAATGAGCCCTAAAAAACTCTGCAGCTCCGTGATGTTTGTGGGGAGGTGCCACGCTTTCACCGTGTCCAGCTTCTTTGGGTCGATCTCAACTCCAACCTCCGAAATAGCGTGCCCCCAAAACTCTAACCTATCCTGGAAGAACTCGCACTTGGAACCCTTGGTCAGTAGTTGAGAAGAAACAAGAGTGAATGAACTATGAATGAAGTGGGTACAAGTACTAACCCTAATTGGGTTGTACCCCCTATGGGATACCCCACTACAGCCTACACAAAAGTATATGCTATAACGTTCTGACACACCCCCATAGGCAAAGTGGGGGAGAACAAGGGGTCACAAGACCAGTCAAGCAAAGCAAAGCAAGGCAAGCTCAGGGTGGATCACAACGTCACCACACATTCTGAGCACAAGTTCAAGGCCAGAAGGCCAGTTCACATGCAGGAGTACATATATATATAGATAAGGCTAGACAAGCAAGAGCAGGTATATATATATGTAACAGTACAAGCAAGGTCAAGGGGTGAGCAAGTGAGGCAAGACAGGGACAAGACCCAGCTGAGTGCAGAAGCACTGATGATCACAAGGCGGAAGAGCCTTGGTGAAGACATCAGCAGTGTTGCCCTCAGAGGCCACGTACGCAAGCCGCAACTGACCACGCTGCTGTAGCTCACGAGCAAGGAAGTAGCGAAGAGCAATGTGCTTAGTTCTGTGCTCCAGTCTCTGCTCTCGACACAAGGCCAGCATGGCCTTGTTGTCTACGTACAGGACTGGAGGAGAACGAGGCGGCTCTCCAAGGTCGGTCAGCAGGTAGGCGAGCCAGCGAAGCTCCTGGGCAGCCATGGCCCCAGCGTAGATCTCAACCTCACAACTGGAGCCGAGAACAGAAGACGAGCGAGTAGCCCGCCACGAAACAGAGCCGGAACCGAGGCTGAAAGTGTAACCCTGTGACGACCGCTGCGTAGCCTGGTCGTCAGCCCAAGAAGCGTCCGCGTGCCCAGTGAGGACCACTGGACTCCGCCCTCCAAGCACTAGCCCCATGCCCGACGTACTGCACAAGTAGCGCAACACCCTCTTCGCAGCAGCCATGTGCTCTGGTCGGTGTCTCCCAGGAGCAACATAGCGTGCAAGAATGCTAAGAGAGTATGCAAGGTCAGGTCGTGTGCAGGTCATCAGGTACATGAGGCAGCCAACAAGCTCTGGATACGGGCCACTCGACTCTACGGACTCATCCGAAGGCAGAGCTGAGAGTGAGTGGCGAGTAGGCAGAGGAGTGGCCTGAGGCGAGGAGTACGTGAAGCCGAAGCGCTGAAGGACCTGCTGCACCATGTGTGACTGAGTCAGGGTAATGGTGCGGCGTGCTCTGTCCCGGGTGATCTGCAAGCCAAGGTAGCTGCGCAGTTCACCCAGGTCTGTGCACGTGTGTCTCTTCTGCAGCTCGGACTTCACGTGGGCGAGTCCAGCAGTGTCAGCTGTGGCAAAGACCAAGTCGTCGACGTACACGAGGATGTAGAACGGTGGCAAAGAAGTGTCGGTGCGCAGAAACAGCGACGGGTCGGCAGTAGAGGGAGCAAACCCAAGAGCCGCAAGTGTAGTCCTCAGTGTGTCGTGCCACTCACGCGGTGCCAGGTGGGCGGCGCAGCCAGATCTCCTCGTGCAGGCTGCCCTGCAAGAAAGCAGTGCTGAAGTCGAGAGAGTGCAGCTCGTAGTCACGGTGAGCAGCAACGTGTAGCAGTACCCGAAGAGTGGTCATCTTCGGGGTGGGGGAGAAGGTCTGAAAGTAGTCAACTCCCTGCCGCTGACTGAAGCCACGAGCCACGTAACGAGCCTTGAAGACAGGCGGAGAACCCGGCGGCCGCTTCACCCTGAAGATCCACATGCCACTGACGATGTTCGCCCCAGGAGGGGGGACAGCGTCAACGTAGGTGCCTGTGGACTTCCAGGAAGCCATCTCTGCATCCATAGCTGCCTGCCACTGAGAGGAGTAGGGACCCTCTATCGCCTCCGCGTAAGAGCGCGGAGTCGGGATGTCAAGTGCATCCGGGTCTCCCTCAGGGGTAAGCAGTACGGACACGAGATGAGGTGAAGCAGCTGCCAGACACTGGAACTCCTCCTGCCTGTCCTCAAGGACGTCCGTGCCAAGGGCACACTCACCCCCGACGGACGGAGGACAGACAGACTCAGACTCAGCAACAAGACTAGCAGCGTAGTCTAGGCGACAGCGAGCAGCAAAGTCGACGAGCTCAGCAACTAGGGCAGACGCAGCAGTAGACTCGAAAGAAGGGTCAGTGACGACAGTAGCAAGGAGACGCGTGACAGTAGGACTGGCAGCACGAAGAGAGTCCGACTCCGGGTCGGGAAGAGCAGGAAGGGAGGACTCAGGAGGAGAAGGCAAAGGGGCACGCAGAGGAGCAGTGGACGGACGCAGAGACATCCGGTGCGTGCCAGGGACAGGAGGAGGACGCGGACGCGAACCACGACCACTAGCGCGAGCAGTACGGACAGGCGACGCAGGGCGAGACGCAGGCTCACGACGCTCAGTAAGACCTCCAGTAGGACCAGTGTAGGGAGAAGGAGCAGGCAAAGGGGAGGTAGGCTGGAGCTGTGACTGCGACGGGACAGGCTGTGGACCCTCCAAGGGAGGAGGAGGACCAGCAGAAGGCGGAAGACCAAGAACCTGCTGCAGGAGTGGAACGAAGTACGGTCGAGGCCGCGTAGCGACGCCAGAAACAGCAGGGACAGCACCAGTACCCCCAGTAGGAGCACCCGCTCCAGCAGCACCTCCAGCAGCTCCACCAGTGGTAGCCGCAGCGCCAACACCCTCAGCAGCACCAGCTCCAGTCGAACCTGCAGGCCCAGCAGCTCCAGTACTCCCAGTACGAGCACCTCCGGGACCCGCAACAGCAGCACCCTCAGTAGCCGAAGAACCTCCAGCACCAGCAGCACGGCTCCAGCGCCGGGCAAACCACTCGCGCAGCTCGTGTGGAGAGAGTGGCTCCCGACGAGACGAAGCACGCGGAGAACCTCCAGGCGGAGGACCTCCAGGCTCAGCACCCCCAGACCCAGCACCCCCAGGCGTAGCACCCCCACACTCAGCACCCCCAGGCTCAGCACCCCCAGGCTCAGCACCCCCAGGCGTAGCACCCCCAGACTCAGCACCCCCAGGCTCAGCACCTCCAGGCTCAGCACCCCCAGTCTCAGCACCCCTAGGCTCAGCACCCTCAGCAGCACCAGAGTCACCAGTGACCTCGACAGGCTCGACTGCGTCTACCTGGGACACACCTGAAGGGGCAGGACCCTGAGGGGGGAGGGGGTCTACCGGGGGGGGACCTGGTACAAGGAAGAGCGGGGGCAGGGGGAGGGACGGAGTGCGGTAGGGGAAGAGGCGGTAGTAGGGGACCGACTCGTCGAACGTGACGTCCTGGGAGGACAGAACACGGCGAGAGGTGGGGTGGTAGAACTGCCACCCAGGCGCGTCGGGGGGGAACCCCAGGAAGACGCAAGGAGCAGCACGAGGGGACAGCTTGTCCGCAGACAAGTCGCGGACAAACGCCCGAGATCCCCAGACCCGGAACGCCGACGCATCGCCAACCTTCCCCGTCCACAGCAAGGCTGGGGAGGTCTCCGGCGTGGAGACCCTAGGGTGAAGGTTGATCTGATGCGCCGCGTACCTCACCGCAAACGGCCACAGAAAATGGGGGGCAGCCGCATGCATCATAGACGTACGAGCGACGTCCATGACCATGCCAATGCGGCGCTCAGCAATCCCATTTTGCTGCGGAGAGTCCGGAAGCGTGAAGGTCTGACGGATGCCTCGTGCACGACAGTAGGCTCGCAGAAGGCCAGAGGAGAACTCCCCGCCTCTGTCCGAGTGCAGACGCAGAACAGGAAAGTCGGAGCCAAAGCTCTGCCTGAGCTGGAGACGAGCTGCGCGGATCCAGTCGATCAGCACCGCAGTGACATCACCCTTGCTGCGCAAGGGGAAGACTGCGGTGTAACGCGAGTAGTCGTCAACAACGAGTAGGAAGTAGCGCTCGTGACCCTGCCCACGGACGCGGGCTGGGCCCCACACGTCCATGTGAAGCGTCTGCAACGGGGCCTCTGTCGGAGGAAACTGGGAGGAGTGAGGGGCAGCACGCTGGCGCCCCTCGACACAGGGGACACAGGTAGGGCCAGGGCCCTGAGGAAGGGGAGGGAGGGACCGGGGGAGACCAGACACTAGAAGACGGGAGGCCATGCCTCTGAGCCGAAGCAGAGAGGGGTGACCAAGACGGTGATGCCAGAGGAGAGTCTCGTGAGACAGGAGACGACACGAACAGGGGGCAGACTCAGGACCAGACCTGGACGCTCCAGCAAACACCCGACCCGACGAAGCGACTCTACCAGACTCAGTAACGGGAGGAGACGCAGTGGTCAGTGTGTACAGGCTCGACCCCGGCTGACGGGTAAACGTAGCCAGGTGTCGGCCTGTGCTAGCCTCTGTACATTGCGTCACCCGCTGACGCGCAGGAGTGAACTGGTGTACACCCGCATCCTGGAGGTCAGCACCACTCACCAGGTTCGTAGAGAACGAGGGGAGGTAGAGACCAGACAGGGTGCCAGAGGGAGCCGCCGGACACGGGAGGACTGTGGAGAAGCGAGACAGGACAGGACCCCCAGAGGGGTCAGCCAGAGACACTGCAACCGGCCGACTCAGCGGTGTGAGTGTGGTGCAGTCACGAAAGAAGGAGCGAGACGCCCCAGAGTCAAGGGTGAAGGTGAGGGAGGCCGAAGCCGACGTAGTACCTGAGAGCGCAGACTCACCAGTACCTGAGGACGCAGACACACGGGCACCTAGAGCAGCAGCGTCGCAAGCACCTAGGGCAGCAGCCTCACCAGGACCTAGCGCAGCAGTCTCAATGCCCGGATCGGGCGGGAAACACCGGTAACAGTCACCCTCATCACTAATAGACACAGCATACATGGCAGAGAGAATAGCATCAAAGTCAAGATCATAGATGGCAACACCCGCCCTGGACAGCTCGCCCCAGCGAGGGATCTCTGAGGCCTCCGGGAACTGGTGACGCCACGCGTCCGTCAGGCGGCCAAAGCAGCGCTGGGTGGGGTGGGCACCCCCACATTGCTCACCCGCACGGTCGCCGGTGCGCAAAACGTAGGAGCACGGACCAAAACCCCCACCCCGCTGACGCGCAGTGTACCACTCACGAAGCTGCTGAGGGGACAGGGTGTCACGACCACGCTGCTGCTGCTGGCGCGAGCCACCACCGGAGCCACTCCTCTGCGAAGACCCGCGACCAGCACCACCGCCACCCCCGCCGCCTCCGCCGCCTCCGCCGCCTCCGCTACTGCCGCCGCCTCCGCCTCCGCCTCCACCGCCGCCTCCTCCGCCACCTCCGCTCCCACCGCCACCGCCGCCGCCACCTCCGCCTCCACTGCCGCCACCGACCCCTCCACCCCCACCTCCACTCCCACCGCCACCCCCACTCCCCCCACTGCCGCCACCTCCACCTCCACCGCCCCCGCTCGCTCCTCCAGCGCCCTTGCCCCCCTTGCCCTTGCCAGAGCGGCGTCTCCCGCTAGGGGCAGACGCCACACCGACCGACTCAAGACCAAGGAGGTCGGCCACAGCAGCAGAGGCAACAGAGGGCAGAAGGGGGGAGGGGGAACACCCCTCAAAGATGGGGGTGCGCGGGTCACCACGAGAGGCCCCTACAGCGACTATGCTCTTCTCGGCCGCTAGGAGGGACTTCTCGAGGAGGTCAACAGTGAGAGTGGTGGGACAGACAGAGAGAAAGTGGTCCCTGACTACGCGAAGGGAGTCAGGAAGGCGAGTGACTATGTAGTAAAGAGTGATGTACATGGGGGGGGGGTTCTTGGCGCAGAAGTCAGGAGGGAGTGCAACGCGGTAGCGAGTGTCACTAGTGCGGAGGTGCGTAATGAGGTCAGCGACTGTGGGAAAGGCAGCAAGGTCAGGAAAGAGGTACGGTAGCATGAGACGGCTCAGTGCAGCAGTGGCAGGGGAGGAGTAGCGCGCAACTACAGCGTCGTACAAGGTCTGAGCACTCTTGTACTGACAAAAGTGCGCACGCTCGGAGGTAGGGAGGTGGCGACGCACAGCAAGACGTGCAGCAGCGTCGCGCGTGGCCCACTGGGAGCGAACAGTGGCGTCAGCATCACCAGCAGGGGCAGTGGAGGCGCCAGAGGTGAGGTCAAAGAGAGAGAGGCCGTCTGCCCTATCGCACTGTAAGAACAGCTGCAGGTCATCTACCCAGACCTCAAAGTCAATGGCCCGACCCTCACCGTCAAAGACGAGAACACTAGGGGTAGCCATGACCCGAGACGACTAGCAGCGCAAACAGTAGGGTGAGGGCAGTGCAGTGAAAAGGCGCTGTGCTCACCAGACTGGGCAGGTCGGGCGGCCCAGAAGGAGGGCGGCGCGGCGGCTCGGCGGCTCAGCTGCTGGGCGGCTCGGCGGGTCGGCGGCTCCGCTGCTGGGCGGCTCGGCTGCTGGGCGGCTCGGCTGCTGGGCGGCTCGGCTGCTGGGCGGCTCGGCTGCTGGGCGGCTCGGTTGCTGGGCGGCTCGGCTGCAGGGCGGCTCGGCTGCCGGGCGGCTCGGCTGCTGGGCGGCTCGGCTGCTCTGCTGTCGGGCGGCTCGGTTGTGCTGCTGAAGGGCGGCACGGCGGTCAGCTGCTCGGCCGGGTGAGACGGCTCGGGCGGCTAGGGTGGCGGGCGGCGCTGCAGCAGGTGACGGGGCCGAGAGCGAGGTGGCGGGGCCGCAGGTAGGGTGGCGGGGCCGCCGAGTGAGGCAGCGGGGCCGCTAGGTAGGGCGGCGGGGCCGCTAGGTAGGGCGGCGGGGCCGCTAGGTAGGGCGGCGGGGCCGCAGGTAGGGTAGGGCGGCGACGAGCCAGGCGGCGACGGGCCGGGACAGGCGGCGCACGGGCCACAACGAGCGGCGACGGGCCGGGGGAGGCGGCGCACGGGCCGCGACGGGCGGCGACGGGCCGAGACGAGCGGCGACGGGCCGGGACAGGCGGCGCACGGGCCGCGTCGGGCCGCGTCAGGTGGCGACGGGCCGGGACAGGCGGCGCAGGGGCCGCGTCGCACGGGACGGGCGGCTCACGTGGCCGGGGCGGGCGTCAAAAGGGCGGCGGGCGGGCCGCGTAGGGTGGCGACGGGCCGCTAAGGGCGGCGACGGCCGAGCAAGGGCGGCTCGAGGGAGGCCGCGACGATAGAGAGAGGACCCGAGGCGCGACTCGGGCCTAAGCGGAGCGCGCTTCGGGCAGAAAAAAAAAATTTTCGATGGTGGGCCCTAGGATCAGTTCCCACTAGGGAACCTGCTCGATACCATGAGAAGAAACAAGAGTGAATGAACTATGAATGAAGTGGGTACAAGTACTAACCCTAATTGGGTTGTACCCCCTATGGGATACCCCACTACAGCCTACACAAAAGTATATGCTATAACGTTCTGACAGTAGTCTGTGCTCGTCTAAAACTTTAAACACTGCTTCCAGATCTGCTAAGTGCTGCTGCTCAATACGACTGTAGACTAGGATGTCGTCGAGGTAAATTATCACGCATTTATCTAAGAGTGGCCTAAACGCCTCGTTCATGGTCATCTAAAATGTCGCCGGTGCGTTGGTCAGCCCGAATGGCATCACGGTGTACTCGAATGATCCGTACCTAGTTCTAAATGCCGTCTTGGCGCAGTCCAAGGTTCGACCCGAATCTGGTGGTAACCTCCCCGTAAATCTATGTTCGAAAAGACCCGAGCTGTTCGCAGTTGATATATTAGTTCGTCGGCGTGGGGAATAGGGTATCGCGACTTGACTGTTACCCTGTTCAGTGCTCTGTACTCTATACACATACGAAACTCTCATATGAGGTGACAGCTTGGATGGAGGAACAAGTTCATCAAGAAAGGGATTCGCCAATGAGTTCCTATGAGATTGGTTTCTATTTTCTTCAGTAATAATATTAATCTCACATACAAGGTGCTTGCAGGGGTTATCACTGACAAAATGAAGGTTCTACACAAAGTGATCTCACAGTAACAGTATGGTTTTCTACCGGGGAGGCGGTTGTCAGATGCAGTGGGGCTGGTGGCGGACATCATTGATGCAGCTCACAACGCAAACGAAGACTGGTTTTCTCTCATGGTATACTTGTAAAAGGCCTTTGACTCGGTCTCACGATGCTTCATCTTCAGGACCCTGCGATTGATGGGCTTCCCCGAACATTTCGTGGGTTGGTTCGAGGGCATGCACAAAGGGACACAAAAGATACTACTGGTCAATTGTTGGATAGTGTTAGAATACTAGCGTGACTTAGGAGCCATGGCTAGTGAGTGTCGAGAGAGTTGAGTGTCGAGAGAATTGAGTGTCGAGAGTGTCAGAATCCCAACCACTAGACCACTGGGATAAAAGGGCTTGTTTAGTAGCGGGTCAGAGTGCGCCCATAACCCCCCAGGCGAACGCGCCTGTAACCCCCCCTAGGATCAATCGGGCATCCACAGTGCAGATCTACTAACACCCCCCCACACTGGGAGGCCCAGGACTGAGCACAGCGGCAACGGCCTACATGTGCATACACCGGGATTCGAACCCGAGACCACTCTGACACCATGTCAGAATCCCAGTCACTAGACCATTGGGATAGAAGGGCTTGTTAAGTAGCGGGTCAGTGCGCCCATAACCCCCCAGGACAACGAGCCTGTAACCCTTCCCTAGGATCAATCGGGGATCACCAGTGGACCTCTGACACCCCCCCGCACTGGGATGCCCGAAGTGCACACACTGGGATTTGAACCCGAGACCGCTCTGATACCATGTCAGAATCCCAACCACTAGACCATTGGGATAAATGGGCTTGTTAAGTAGCGGGTCAGAGTGCGCCCATAACCCCCCCGGCGAACGCGCCTGTAACCCCCCCTAGGATCAATCGGGCATCTACAGTGCAGATCTACTGACAGAGAGAATTGAAAGGAGAATGAGGGGTTTCACTATAGGAAGTTGGGATACAAATAGCAAACCCTAAATAGGGTTGTACTCACTACAGAGTACCCCACTGCAGGCTAAACAGCAAATATATTCTGACAGATAGGCGGGGAGGTGGAGGTGATATCAGGTGTCGAACAAGGGTGTCAACCCGCTCCGTATCTGTTCTTGTGTATGTGCAAGGTGGGGCTGCTGCTTGGATACATCGGGTACGCCGATGTTAGAAGGCCAGCAATGGGGATGCCCGATTGATCCTAGGGAAGGATTACATTCTTGCTAGCGTGGAGGGTATGGGCGCACTAACTTGCTACTTAACAAGCCCTTTTGTCCCAATGGTCTAGTGGTTGGGATTCTGACATGGTATCGGAGCGAAGGTCTCGGGTTTGAATCCCTATGTGTGCACATGTTGGCGCTGTCGCTGTGCCGTGCCTTAGGGCATCAGTGCGAGGAGGGGTGTTAGAAGGCCAACACTAGGGATGCCTGATTGATCCTAGGAAAGGGTTACATGCTCGCTAGCTTAGGGAGTTATGGGCGCACTGACCCGCTACTTAACAAGCCCTTTTATCACAGTGGTCTAGTAACTGGGATTTTGACAGCATATGACACCACGTTTGTCCTGGAACGCAAGCAGCAGATTATCAAAGCGGAAAAGATGCTAGAGAACTTCGAGTTGTCTTCCGGCCCGGCTACAAACAGAGATATGTCGGCGATCTTACCTCTTGTCACATAACGGGGGAAGATAAAAGTGGCTGCATAAGTTTCTCCCGATGGCAGCACGGACGGCAGTGGCTGCGAAGAGTCACTCTACACCGGTGGGAGCTACAGTATGGGGAAGGCACAAGTGGTACGAGTGATCGTAGCGTTCCTTGTGTTCTCTAGCACTTGTGCGTTCACGGGGTAGAATAGCAAGAGTTTCACTAACAAAATTTGAGAACAATGATAGAATAGTAGTAGGCAACAATGATTACAGCATATGCAAGGCAACCTAGCAGATAGGCACGTCGACCACCAGCGCAGAAAAGTTGGCGACTTGTAAGCACTGCAAGTCGACATCGCGCTAACGCTGCAGAAAGGCGGCTTGCCAACGTAGCAAGTCGGTGGCCTGCCAGCGCCACACCAATTCGACCACGTGCTGCCACGTTGGTCGACTTTGCCACAGCAACCTCGACGACGTTCACGCACCTCCGTAGAACCTCGTCAACTAGGTAAGTCGGTCGACCGGGTAAACCCGAAGTCGGCGTCGACCTGTTGAGTAGTAGGAGCCCGCAAACAGATTTGCGTGCTCGTAAACCGCTTTGGTCGACACCACCCACGGGCTTTTACCAAGTCGGCGTCCTCGCATGTGATGCTAGTTCTGGTGCAGGTGGTGCGAGGGCCCATTGGCGCCAAGGACTCCATATTGCGGGCCTTCCCCGTGCTCGCAGGCTGCTACTATGTGACTGTTGCTTGCACTCTGCACTCTTGTCTTCACTCTCTTCATTCTCCTCCAACCCTTCCTCTCTCTCGCCTCCCCAAGCCATCTCTCGAACGGTCTGTGCCATTAAAGAAGAAAAACGGTACATCAGAGGTCGGTATGAGAAGCCAAGGCAATCATGTAAGACAACCAACTGATCACGTCCTGAGGTCTATGCTAGAATCAAAATACGAAGACAATCCACTTTGGGTAAACTGAGCTCCTTCATCTGAAGGTGCAGGGCGTTCTGTATACCCTCCGTGTCTGTTGGCAGCAGCCATCTCTCTCCATCTCCTCATCTTCCTCTGTCCCTCGCCCCACCTTGCGCCCATCAGCGGCTGGTGCTGCGGGGAACAAGGCTGGTGATGACGAGGGGAGTGGCGGTAGAGGAGGTGGCACGCATACAGGCCATTGTTGCCCGCCTCGCACCCACCCGCTCCTTCTCCATCAGGGAGAAGGGGATGAAATGAGGGAGAAGGGGATGGAATCAGGGAGAAGGGGATGGGATGAGGGTGAAGGGGATGGAATCAAGGAGAAGGGGGATGGAATGAGGGAGAAGGGGATGGAATGAGGGAGAAGGGGATGGAATCAGGGAGAAGGGGATGGAATCAGGGAGAAAGGGATGCAATGAGGGAGAAGGGGACGGAATCAGGGAGAAGGGGATGAAATCAGGGAGAAGGGGATGGAATGAGGGAGAAGGGGATGGAATCAAGGAGAAGGGGATGGAATGAGGGAGAAGTGGATGGAATGAGGGAGAAGGGGATGGAATGAGGGCGAAGGGGATGGGATCAGGGAGAAGGGGATGGATCAGGGAGAAGGGGATGGAATCAGGGAGAAGGGGATGGAACGAGGGAGAAGGGGATGGAATCATGGAGAAGGGGATGGAACGAGGGAGAAGGGGATGGAACGAGGGAGAAGGGGATGGAATCAGGGAGAAGGGGATGGAATCGGGGAGAAAGGGATGGAATCAGGGAGAAGGGGATGGAAAAAGGGAGAATGGAAACAGGGAGAAGGGGATGGAATCAGGGAGAAGGGGATGGAATCAGGGAGAAGGGGATGGGATGAGGGTGAAGGGGATGGAATCAAGGAGAAGGGGGATGGAATGAGGGAGAAGGGGATGGAATGAGGGAGAAGGGGATGGAATGAGGGAGAAGGGGATGGAATCAGGGAGAAGGGGATGGAATCATGGAGAAAGGGATGCAATGAGGGAGAAGGGGACGGAATCAGGGAGAAGGGGATGAAATCAGGGAGAAGGGGATGGAATGAGGGAGAAGGGGATGGAATCAAGGAGAAGGGGATGGAATGAGGGAGAAGTGGATGGAATGAGGGAGAAGGGGATGGAATGAGGGCGAAGGGGATGGGATCAGGGAGAAGGGGATGGATCAGGGAGAAGGGGATGGAATCAAGGAGAAGGGGATGGAAGCAAGGAGAAGGGGATGGAATCAGGGAGAAGGGGATGGAAGCAGGGAGAAGGGGATGGAAGTAGGGCGAAGGGGATGGAAGTAGGGAGAATGGGATGGAAGGCTACTAGCGACGGAGATAAACCAGCTAAAGCGGGACATCATGCTGCAGACGGCGGAACCTCCCATGGGCACTGAAACTTTCTTCGCCCATGAGAAACTTCTACAACATTGGGAAGGGAGGAGCGCTCGTTGGAAGGCGGCCTGCAAAGGTTTTATAAAGACACCACTGGGCAATCTTTTGGATGCAGTTATGAGAGAAGATGTCATGAGGGGGATACCGGTTATCAACAGGAAAATATTATTGAAGGGTACAACTCTGGTAGGGGGGGAAAAAGACGTGAGCGGCTGTGGGATGGGATGCTGGGCGATCTGATCGGGTACGACAGCAACAGAGCTCGTGCGATTAAAGGCATGAGTGTTCTGTTGAAGGAGCTTGGCGGAAAAGGTCCTGCGAAGCTAGCAGCAGTAAGAGTGCTTGAAGCTGCACCACCTGCCTGGCGAGAGCTAATACTCAACACAGCGCACCAGGAGACACAACCCCCAAGCTCGGCGCGCAGTCTAACCCACTTCCCCATTTTTTTAGGACGGGCAGATTGCACTGTTGAAGTGGCGGAAACAACTGTGGGGAGACGGGCACAAGACATCAGCGAAGCAGCTGAAGTGGTTGGGCAGGTGAAACGGGCATATGAACTGGACGAGGGTGATCTCTATCCAAGATTCCCTTGCAACTCCCAGCCGCCCAAGGGATGTCCTACTCCGAGTACATAAGATGAAATTTCAGGTGGGGGAGCGGCTTTCGCTTCTGAGCAGCAAACCGGTATGCCCTCACTGTCAAACATATGTTTATATGTTTAAGTTAGATAGGCTGTAGTGGGGTACTCACTGTGGGGTACAACCCCTTAGATTTTTCCTCTTGTACCAACACTCTCGATAGTTGAATCATCCATTGCCTAGCCTTTCGACATGTCATCTAGAGCGTAGGTCCTTAGGACGTAGGATTAGGGCCCACCTCACCTGCCTTGCCTACTGCCCGCGCGCGCCTCGGCTGCCCGCGCGCGGCCCCTTTTTTTTTTGCCGCGCATGCCTCTTACGCAGCTCGCGCGGCCCGTTTAGGCCCCGCCCGCGCGCCACTTCTGCAGCTCGCGCGGCCCGTTTAGGCCCCGCCCGCGCGCCACTTACGCCGCCCGAGCGCAGCCCGTTTAGGCCACGCCCGAGCAGCCCGCCGCCGCACGCCGCCCGCAGTCGCGCGAGGCCCGTCGCCACGCGCAGCCACGCAGTCGCGCGCAGCCCGTCGCCACGCGCAGCCAGGAGCCGCGCGCAGCTCGTCGCCACGCGCGCTGCCCGCAGCCACGCGCGCAGCCTGCAGCTTAGCGCAGCAAGCCGCCTGCTGCTTGCTGCCTGCTGCCTGCTTGCTGCTGCTGCCTGCTGCTGCCTGCTGCCTGCTGCTGCTGCCTGCTGCCTGCTGCCTGCTGCTGCCTGCTGCAGCCGCTCCTGCCTGCCACCTGCCTGCAGCCTGCCTGCTGCCTGCCTGCTGCCTGCCTGCTGCTTGCTGCCTGCTGCCTGCCTGCTGCTGCTGCCTGCTGCCTGCTGCTGCTGCCTGCTGCCTGCTGCCTGCTGCTGCCTGCTGCAGCCGCTCCTGCCTGCCACCTGCCTGCAGCCTGCCTGCTGCCTGCCTGCTGCCTGCCTGTTGCTTGCTGCCTGCTGCCTGCCTGCTGCAGCCTGCCTGCCGCCTGCCTGCAGCCTGCCTGCTGCCTGCCTGCTGCTTGCTGCCTGCTGCCTGCCTGCTGCAGCCTGCCTGCCACCTGCCTGCTGCCTGCCTGCTGCCTGCCTGCAACTTACTGCCTGCTGCAGCCTGCCTGCTTGCTGCCTGCTACCGCCTGCCTGCCACCTGCCTCCTACCTGGTGCCTGCTGCCTCTGTCTGCGGCCTGCTGCCTGCTGCCTCCTGCCTTAAGCCAATATGGCGACACCCAACGTTCTCGCATTCGAGCCTGACGGTCGTCCCCTCGAGTTCGCTGTGTGGTTAGACGATCTCCAGCTGTTCCTTCTGACTGATGCCAAAGAGGGCGTTTCCCTGTTTGATTACGTCTCTGGCACTGCCGTTACTCCTGCTGCTGATGCTCCTGCTCTAGAACGCTCCCAGTGGCAGACTCGTGATGCTGCTGCACGCCTAGCTATTAGGAACCACCTGCCGATTACTGAGCGAGCGCACTTCAGCCAGCACATAACTGCTAAGACACTGTACGACGCTGTAGTTGCGCGCTACTCCTCCCCGGCCACTGCAGCCATAGGTCGACTCATGCTACCGTACCTGTTCCCCGATCTTTCCTCCTTCACCACTGCTGAGGACCTAGTTTCTCACCTACGTGCTACTGACTCTCGCTTTCGTGCCGCTCTTTCAGCCGAGTTCTGCGCCGCAAACCCCCCCCCGATGTACTTCACTCTCTATTTCCTCGTCACCCGCCTCCCTGACACTCTTAGCTCTGTCAGGGACCACTTCCTAGCGCTAGACCCCACCACTCTCACTGTCGACGACTTCGAGAAGCACCTCCTCGCAGCAGAGAAGAACATCCTCGCTGTAGGTGCTGCTCGTGGCACTCCCCGCTCTCCCCTCTTTGAGGGGTGCTCCCCCTCCCCTCTCACCCCCTCCTACGTATCCGCAGCTGCTGCTCACGACTACCTTGGTGCTGAGGAGGTCGGAGCTGCTTCCGCTCCTAGAGGGAAGCGTCGCAGCGGCAGGGGCGGCAGGGGTGGCAGGGGCGGTGGGGGTGGCGGTGGAGGTGGCGGTGGTGCAGGTGGCGGGGAAGGTGGAGGTGGTGGGGGTGGTAGTGGGGGTGGAGGTAGTGGAGGTGGTGGTGGGGGCGGCGGAGGCACTGTGAGCGGTGCAAGGGGGAGCAGCGGCGGTGGGGGAGGAGGGAGCGGTGGTGGCAGTGGTGGTCAGGGCCAGCAGCAGCCGCAGCAGCAGCAGCAGCACCAGCAGCAGCAGCGTCAGCGCCAGACCCCCACTTCCCAGCAGCTTCTTGATTGGTATGCCAGGCGTGGGGTTTCTGGGGGTCCTGGTCGCTGCCCCTATATTATCCGCACTGGTCCCCGCACTGGTCGCCAGTGCACAGGTTTTCACACTGAGCAGCGCTGCTTCGCTCGACTTAGCGACGCCTGGCGTGCCAAGTTTCCTGATGCTCCTGAGTTCCCCAACTGGGCAGACTTGCTTAGGCGTGATGTCCCTATCTTTGATCTTGACTATGCGGCAATTCTTGCTGCTATGTATGCATTGTTTGTTAGTGCTGAGGGTGACTGCTACTTGTGTGTGCCGCCGGCTCCTGGTATAGTCCCTGGTATAGCCCCTGCAGCACTTGGTGCTTGTGAGTCTGCTCCCCCTGGTACTGCGCCTGCACAGGCCTTGCACACCTTTACACTTGACTCTGGTGCTTCCCGCTGTTTCTTTCGCGACAGTACCACAGTCACTCCCCTCCCTGCACCTGTTCCTGTCTCACTGGCTGGCCCCTCTGGGGGCCCAGTGCTTGCACGGTCTTCCACTGTGCTTCCGTGTCCGGCGGTCCCGTCTGGTGAGCTGTCTGGTCTCCACCTCCCCTCGTTCTCTACGAACTTGGTGAGTAACGCTGTCCTCCAGGATGCGGGGGTTGACACCTTCACCCCTGGCCGGCAGCGTGTGGCGATTTGCACGTGCTCCCAGACTGGTCGCCACCTGGCCAAGTTCACTCGTGCGCCAGGCTCCAGTCTGTACACCCTCACCACTGCGTCGCGCTCCGCCCCTTTGTCTCCCCAGTTGCACGCTTCTGCTCAGGTTGCTACACAGTGTGAGTGTCGTCGGCTGTCGCACGACACTCTCCTGTGGCACCACCGCCTTGGTCACCCCTCCCTGCCTCGCCTTCCTAGCATGCATTCTCGCTTCCTTGTTTCTGGTCTTCTCAGGTCTCTGCCTCCCCTCCCTCCCTCGCCTGCGCCGCCCTGCATTCCTTGCGTCGAGGGGCGGCAGCGCGCCGCTCCTCACTCCTCCTCGTTCCCTCCCACAGAGGCTCCACTGCAGACTCTCCACCTGGACGTGTGGGGCCCAGCCCGCGTCCGTGGACCGGGCCACGAGCGGTACTTCCTGCTGGTTGTCGACGACTACACGCGTTACACCACGGTCTTCCCCTTGCAGCGCAAGGGGGATGTCCCTGTTGTTCTGATCCCCTGGATCCGCGCTACTCGTCTCCAGCTCCGCGAGCGGTTCCAGACGGACTTTCCTGTCCTGCGTCTGCACTCTGACCGAGGTGGTGAGTTCTCCTCAGACCTCTTGGCAGCCTTCTGTGCGGAGCACGGCATCCGCCAGACTTTCACGCTTCCGGCCTCTCCGCAGCAGAATGGGGTTGCTGAGCGCCGCATTGGCTTAGTCATGGAGGTCGCTCGTACCTCCATGATCCATGCGGCTGCCCCCCATTTTCTGTGGCCGTTTGCGGTCAGGTACGCCGCGCATCAGCTCAACCTTTGGCCCCGTGTCTCCTTGCCGGAGACCTCGCCCACACTGCTGTGGACGGGGAAGGTTGGCAACGCGTCGCGTTTCCGAGTCTGGGGTGCTCGTACCTTTGTCCGCGATACCGCTGCGGACAAGCTCTCCCCTCGCGCCATTCCTTGTGTCTTCCTTGGCTTTGTCCCTGACGCGCCTGGCTGGCAGTTTTACGACCCCGCCTCGCGCCGTGTCTTTGCGTCTCAGGACGTCACCTTTGACGAGTCGGTCCCCTTTTACCGCCTCTTCCCCTACCGCACTGCTCCTCCTCCCCCCCCCGCCGCTCTTTCTTGCCCCAGGTCCTCCCCAGGTAGACCCCCTCCCCGCGCCAGGTCCTGCTCCTTCAGGTGTCTCTCAGGTAGACCCCCCCGCGCCTGCGCCTGTTGAGGTTACTGGTGACTCAGGTCCTGCTGCTAGTGGTGATGTCCCTGGGGGTGCGGAGCTTGGGGGTGCTGAGTCTGGGGGCGCTGAGCGTGTGGAGCCTGGAGGTGCTGAGCCTACGCGTGAGGAGCCTGGAGGTGCTGCGTCTGGGGGTGCTCCGTCTGGAGGTGCTGTGTCTGGGGGTGCTGAGCCTGCGTGTGCGGAGCCTGGGGGTGCTGAGTCTGGGGGTGAGTCGCCTGAGGGTTCTGAGACTGCTGTTACGCGGTCTCCCTGGAGCAGTCGTCTTCGTTCGCGTGTGCCCCTTACCTCCCAGCAGCTGCACGACTGGTACGGTCGCCGTCAGCGTCGCACTTCTGCACCTCTGGGCTCTACTGCTGGGGGTTCTTCTGCTGGTGTCGCTGGTCCCGGAGGTGCTCGTACTGGGGGTACTGGAGCTGCTGGGGCTGGCGGTGTTGCTGCTGGAGGTGCTGGAGGTGCTGGAGGTGCTGGAGGTGCTGAGGGTCCCGCGGTTGCTGGCGGTACTGGACCTGCTGAGGGTCCTGGAGCTACTGGTGGTGCTGGAGCTGCTGAGGGTCCTGGAGCTGCTGGAGGTACTGGAGCTGCTGGAGGTGCTGGAGCTGCTGGTGGGGCTGGTGCTACTCGTGCTGGTGGCATTGCTCAGCCGCGCCTGTTCTTCGCTCCGCCGTCCCCGTCGTCTCAGCCACCACCTGACTCTGCACTTCGCCAGGTTCTCAGTCTTCCCTCGTCTACTGGTCTTCCGTTACAGCCTGGCTCACCGCTGCCTGCTCCTTCTCCGTACACAGAGCAGACTAGTGGCCTTGCAGAGCGTCGTGAGCCTGCGTCGCGTCCTGTCTCACCTGTCCGTTCTGGTCGTTCCGGTCGTCGTGTTCCTAGTCAGAGACAGCCGACTGTCTCCGACCCTCACCTTGTAGTTCGTCGTCCTTCCTCTCCTTCGTCGCGTGTTCCTCTGCTGCCTCCCCCTGCGTCCTCTCTGCCTGTCGTTGCTGACCCTGCGTCTGACCTGTTTCGTGCTGAGCACTCTACTGTCCCGCGTCTGCTTGCCACTGTTGTCACTGACCCGTCGTTTGAGTCTGCTGCTGCGTCTGCCTTAGTCGCTGAGCTTGTTGACTTTGCTACTCACTGTCGTCTAGACTACGCCGCCAGTCTTGTTGCTGAGTCTGAGTCTGTCTGTCCTCCGTCCGTCGGGGGTGAGTGTGCTCTTGGCACGGACGTCCTTGAGGACAGGCAGGAGGACCTTGAGTGTCTTGCAGCCGCTGCGCCTCATCTCGTGTCCATGCTGCTTGCCCCTGAGGGAGACCCGGATGCACCAGACATCCCTACCCCGCGCTCTTACGCTGAGGCGATCGCGGGTGAGTACTCCTCTCAGTGGCAGACAGCCATGGACGCAGAGATGGCATCCTGGAAGTCCACAGGCACTTACGTTGACGAGGTTCCCCCTCCTGGGGCGAACATTGTCAGTGGCATGTGGATTTTCAGGGTGAAGCGGCCTCCAGGTTCTCCGCCTGTCTTCAAGGCTCGTTACGTGGCTCGAGGCTTCAGTCAGCGAGAGGGAGTTGACTTCTTCCAGACCTTCTCCCCCACCCCGAAGATGACCACTCTTCGGATGCTGCTGCATGTTGCCGCTCAGCGTGACTACGAGCTTCAATCTCTTGACTTCAGCACAGCCTTCTTACAGGGCAGCTTGCACGAGGAGATCTGGCTGCGCCGCCCTCCTGGCTTCACTGGGTCGTTCCCTCCTGGTACCCAGTGGAGCCTCCGGCGGCCAGTCTACGGTCTCCGCCAGGCGCCACGTGAGTGGCAGGACACACTGGGGACGACACTTGCGGCTCTTGGGTTTGCTCCGTCGACTGCTGACCCGTCGCTGTTTCTGCGCACCGACACTTCGCTGCCGCCGTTCTACATCCTCGTGTACGTCGACGACTTGGTCTTTGCCACTGCTGACACTGAGGCTCTCGCCCTGGTGAAGTCGGAGCTGCAGAAGAGACACACGTGCACAGACCTGGGTGAACTGCGCAGCTACCTTGGCTTGCAGATCACCCGGGACAGAGCACGCCGCACCATCACACTGACTCAGTCACACATGGTGCAGCAGGTCCTTCAGCGCTTCGGTTTCACCTGGTCCTCAGCATAGGCCACTCCTCTGGCTACAGGTCACTCGCTCTCAGCTCCACCTTCGGACGAGTCCGTAGAGCCGAGTGGTCCTTACCCAGAGTTAGTGGGCTGCCTCATGTACCTGATGACTTGCACTTGTCCTGACCTTGCGTACCCTCTTGGCCTTCTGGCTCGCTACGTGGCTCCTGGTCGGCACCGAAAGGTGCACATGGATGCTGCCAAGAGGGTACTACGCTACTTGTGCAGTACATCGGGCATGAGGCTCGTGCTTGGAGGACGGGGTGACGTTGTCCTCACAGGTCACTCGGACGCCTCTTGGGTTGACGACCAGGCTACGCAGCGGTCGTCACAGGGTTACACCTTCAGCCTTGGTTCTGGTTCAGTTTCCTGGCGTTCTACACGTTCGTCTTCAGTTCTCGGCTCCAGCTGTGAGGCCGAGATCTACGCCACAGCCATGGCTGCGCAGGAGCTACGCTGGCTCACCTACCTGCTGACCGACTTGGGAGAGCGGCCTCGTTCTCCTCCAGTTCTGTACGTCGACAACAAGGCCGCCATTGCCTTGTGTCAGGAGCACAGACTGGAGCACAGAACAAAGCACACCGCTCTCCGTTACTTCCTTGCTCGAGAGCTGCAGCAGCGTGGCCAGCTTCGTCTTACTTACATGGCCACTCGGGCCAACACTGCTGATATATTCACCAAGGCGCTTCCGCCTGGTGATCATCAGCGTTTCTGTACTTTGTTAGGCCTTGTGCCCACGCTTCCTCGCTTGCTGTAGGCTTTGTTTGTACTGTGATCTATATGTATACCTGCATGCTTGCTCTTGTAGGCTGACATCAATGTGCTGTTGTTGTTACACATATATCTCTGCATGTGAACTGGCCTTGTGGCCTCTTGCTTGTGCTCAGATTGCGTGGTGACGTTGTGATCCACCCTGAGCTTGCTTTGCATTTCCTGTCTGGCCTTGTGACCCTCTGTTCTCCCCCACTTTGCCTATGGGGGTGTGTCAAACATATGTTTATATGTTTAAGTTAGATAGGCTGTAGTGGGGTACTCACTGTGGAGTACAACCCCTTAGATTTTTCCTCTTGTACCAACACTCTCGATAGTTGAATCATCCATTGCCTAGCCTTTCGACACTCACATCAGAGAGACCGAGACCCCGGAACACTGCCTCTACATTGGTGGTAGCAGCACTCAGGCGGGCCCTTTGCATGACCAATGAATCTCTCTCGACCGATTCCCTGGGGAAACTGCTCTTCTGGAAGGTGCGTTCCAGCTTAGCATTTCCGGAGGCCACAATCACAGCCATCACGCTTCAACAGCTATGGCTGGAACAATGCGAGTGAGTTTTTACGGGAAGAAAGTTTCGGCACGACGAGTTTGCAGAGGATTGAAACAACTTTCCGGCAACACGCAATGATATACACTCGCACAAGCGGAGCTCAGGAGGAAAATCCAAGGCACGGGGCAGGAAGAGAAATCCGACGCTCGTTGGAGAAGGAGAACAAGATAGCAAGTCGTGGATGTGGAACAATTCATTCGCCACCATCTGGGTCTCCCCGAGGATGAATCATCGCCCTTCTTAGTATCATCATCCGAGGTAGCCATGCGACCACCGCTCGAGCACAGTTAAGGTTGTTATTGACCGTGTACACTTGTTGTATCGGTGTATATACCAATTACAAAAAGCACTAATATTAATCTTAAAAGGTTACAGCTCTGCTAAGTATCATTATCTCACCAAGAACAGCAACAGCTTTGCTTCGATGAAGGGTGGCAGTTTTTATCACGATTAACTTATGGGTTTGTTTTTGTAGGTTAGGGGGAATCGGGTTTAGTAATTATTCCTGCATGTTATATAAATTGTGGTTTATTGAATAATTATTGAAATTGTTCCATATAATAGGAATACATGATAATATATGGCTGATATTGAATACATAAGTTTCAGTCTAAAGAAGGATCACCTGAATCAATGCAAGCTAAGGTAATACTAAGAAAGAGCAATCTTTATGGCGCTCTTCATAATTGTTTCAAGGGTTTTATGAAAGATTTGTGTGGTCCATATCGGATCGTATCGAGTATGACCTTGATTGGGGGATGTTACTGTAAAGCATTCGATGTCAAATGGGACTCGTTGCGCTATTGACGGTCATAAGCACAGCCCTTATCAGCGATTGGCGTACAGCTATTCTTCGGCGTACAACCCCAACCGGAGCTGCCGAGCCAACTGTCACGTCAAGCACTTCACCAACCATGATGGAGTAATGCGTGTCTCATTGCACGGCATTCGATAGAAGAACGAGTTCGAACCGGGCCACCTGGCTCGCGCTTCACCTTCTCCAGACCACGCAGAATTCAAATCCGCACATTCACGGGTGCACTTGCTTGCGGGGCGGCTCGAGTATCGCGGCTCGCATCCCACAGCACAAGCCCCTCGCGTGGATGCACGACCAAGGTCTAACCTTCCCTCGTCACGACCATCAGCAGCACCTGAGCACAACCCTTAGCAACATAAAAGGGTTCTATTTGTACGGTTTCACTCAGAAAGTACTAGTCATTCGCTTAGTACCACTAACATCGAGGCACACCATGGCTCGCGCTAGTCGCTGTACGCTCGCTCTTCTCGTCGTCCTTGCTTTAGCCTACGTTACCAATGCAGCCGTTGCTCCCACGGCCACAGCCGGCCCCAAGTGCGCGAACGCGTTCCCTCAGAGACCGTTGTGCAAGTTCGTGGACAGCTTGACCACGCGCGTCATCCCCACCCTCGATGGCACCAAGCCCCTCACCATTGGCGCCTATCAGATTTACCAGGTAACTCTCTCCTGCAACCCACCCATTACAGCAAACGCGTATCTTTTGCATGCTATCCCCAAAGATTTTGCGCTTTTCATGACGTGAACGCACAATGCGCCCTGCGTCTGACCGTAATGCCTCCCTTGCTTGCTGTCGTCACGTTGCAGAAATTCCATCGCGATCTTCCGGCGACGAAGCAGTACGCGTACGGCACGAGTCAGAAGACGGCGTCGTACCCCGGCCCCACCATCGTGGGCAAGGTTGGCATCGACACGACGGTCACGTGGGAGAACCACCTGCTCGACAACACGCACATGTTCACCGTCGATCCCACAATCATGATGGGCGTCAAAGTTCCCACGAAGGGCATTCCCATCGGTAAGAGCAGATCTCAGAATGGGTGGACTAACTCTCCATTCGCGTTTTGAGTTGCGTGCACTCAGCGATACTCCCACCGCGTCACGTGCAAACATGTACTCCGTGCGCGCATTCAGGCTGACTCCTCTTTCTCGTCCCCTATGGCCTTGCAGTTGTGCACCGCCACGGCGGTTCCCAGCAGAGCTACTACGACGGCCACCCTCTCGCGTGGTTTACGCAGTACGGCGAGAAAGGTCCCACCTTCTCTAACAGCACGTACAAGTACATCAACGACGAGGCGTCGACCGTGTGGTACCACGACCACATGGTGGGCATGACGCGGCTGAACGTCGTTGCCGGTCTCGCGGGGCTGTACATCATCACGGACCCTAAGGTCGAGTCCAAGTACACCTGGCTGCCGCCCGCCGCCCGCACCGTCCCGCTCGCCATTGCGGATCGCCTCTTCTTCGCCAACGGGTCGGTGAACTACCCGAACGTGGGCATCGTGCCGAACATCCATCCTAACTGGATTCCCGAGTATCTCGGCGACACCAACATGGTCAACGGCGTCGTTTGGCCGTACCTCAAGGTCCGGCCTGCGATGTACCGGTTCAAGATGCTGGGCGCGTCGAACGCGCGTTTCTACAATCTGCAGTTCGTTTGCGCGCAGCGCGGCGACTACCCCAACTTTGTGCCGCCGCTCAAGGGCCAGGTTCTCGACATCGTCGTTGTAAGTGATACTACTGACTACGCGGCTCACGTTACAACCGCATTTTCCTAAGCAAGCACGTACTACCACGTTCTCTTTCAACGCGTCATTGCTTAACGAACGTATTACTTTCTAATTGAACACGCAGATCGCCTCCGACGGCGGGTACTTGCCGAAGCCGGTGTACGTTAAGTCGCTGCTGCTGGTTCCGGGCGCTCGACAGGACGTGCTCATTGATTTCTCCAACCTGCCCGCCACGTGCAAGGACGTCATTCTTCAGAACACCGCGCCCGCGCCTTTCCCCGCTGGCGTGACGGCTGACCGCGACACCGGGCTTGTCATGCGCTTCGTGCTCACCAACCGCAAGCGCATCCCCGCCGCAAAAGTGCCAAGCTCCATCTCGGTACGCTCGTTCACCCACGCACACCGGACGCTACCGAGGTTTTGACTTGCATATCCTGAATGCCACTGTTTCGACTCCTGACATTCTCTTGCCTCTTCCCGCATGGCAGTACCTTCCGCCGATCGACTACAAGAACATCCAGAAGGTTCGGTGGCACCGCCTGATCGAGCAGATGGACCCCAAGACGAACCTGCCCATCCGCATCACCGTCGACAACCTCGGCTTCATGGACCCCGTCACCGACTACCCCAAGCAGGTCAGGGCCTTCCCCATTCTCAATATCATCTCCTCCCCTACCCTCGATTTTATGAGTCCTTTCGTTCTCTTCGTTCTCTCAATGACTCGGCGCGCGTCCACATCAGAAGACTTTATTTACCCTCGCGTTGTCCCGCCTTTCCATCCGCTTCCCCTGCAGGGCACGAACGAGCTGTGGCACATCATCAACCTGTCGGCCGACGCGCACCCCATGCACTTCCACCTCGTCGACCACCGCCCCATCTCCCGCCGCCCCTTCGACGTCGCCGCGTTCCAGTCGGGCAAGTGCGCGTTCCGCGGCAACAAGCTGCCCCGCTGCTGGACGGGCCCGCGGGTGAAGGTCAACCCCACGGAGGACGGATGGAAGGACACCACGCCAGCGTATCCCGGTCAGGTGCTGACGCTCTGGTTCGGGTGGAAGGACAACAACGGCAAGCCTCTGAAGTTTGATGCGTCTGTTGGCCCGGGTTACGTGTACCATTGCCACATGCTGGAACACGAGGATAACGACATGATGAGGCCGTTTAAGGTCATCAAGTAGGTGGCAATGGGCTCGATACAGTAGGTGACCAACTCACTGACGAGTTGCATTTGCAGGTCTCTAGATTGATCATGTGCCATTGGAGTAGCTGAATTAGGTTATTTAGAATTTCCTGTGTGCTAGTTTGTAGGGAAACCAGTTAGTGGTTGCATGTGCAAGCCTTGGCCATTCTAGGAAGTCGATGCCAGCCGCATTGTTGCCTGCATTGGTGGGGCATGGTCTAGGAGTTGATGTAATCTTGGTAATAACCATTCCCTTGAGTTTGACCTCGTTTTCTGGTTCGCATTGATGGGATGTTTCCATTGATAATTACGAGAGTAGCTGGGATGCACTAGGCCAGCACGGAGTGGAACAAAAGCAATGGACATTTCAGTGGTGAAGAGTAATGCTCTTGGCATGTGGAGCAGGAATATGAAATCGGCAATGTCGTGGGTAGGAACATATACCGGAACATTGCCGGCTAAGTGAGCTGGAAATTATCAAGGTTCCACCCTCGTTGTAGTGTGTTGCAGTATCGTCTTGTGTTGAGATTTTGCACGCGGGGGACTTCGTATTGTTTTCTGGATTGTACAGTACATTGCTTTCACGCACCCACCGCCTTGTGGTGGGCCGCGAGCCTCCATTCTTCTGTTTTCTGACGGCCAGCTTGATGTACTAAGGACGTGTAACTTTTTCCGTCCGTACCGTATGCGAACAGGGTATCCCGCTCACGGTACGTACCGTCCAAGCTCGTTATCGAATTGCAGATCATGCGGGTTTTGACGAGATCCGGATACCAATTTCTTTACGGTACGGACGGTCAAAAAGAGAAAAAGTTACACGCCCTAATACGGTCGCAGGACGAGATAATTTTCGCCAACCACGTCTTACCCGCTCGCACATGGTCGCCTAAAGCAGACAGAGCCAGCAACGAATGGCTCCCAGAGCCCAACAACCGGCCCTGCGTCAGGGATTCGCTGTCTGCCCCACCAACCATCCAACACCTCCACCCACACAACCAACCAACGACCCATAGGCGCTTTGATACCGTGCGATCAGCAGTGCAGAGGCTGCGTAGTCGTACATTACTGTTCTGTGTGTGCGAATTCATGAAAAGTGCACATCTCGAATCGCCTAGACTGCCATCGATTTCTCCGTCGCCCAGCCAGCTAACAAGCAGCACGCGCACTCACCGTCGTGAGCGATGATGGCCCAACTTGGGAATAACTGGGTTGTTTGAAGCTATTCTTGCTTCTTGTTCCCCAATATTCCTGAGAGCTGTCAAACTAATGGATACGTGTCGACGTTCGGGAGTATTGAATTCTTTATTTCTATATTGTCACCATAGGTATCCGACATTTCTGTTTAGTCAGAACGAAGTTGGGTGCTCATCTATATCCTCGCTTGTAGCAGGAGCTAGTGCCGCATCTTAATGGCCTACTTACATCGAGAGAGCACTTCTTAATCGCCATTTTACATTGTCCCCTGTCTTCAAGCTATATTGCCGTCCCGACCCTCGTCTCGTCGTCCTCTCATTCAAAAAGGCTTCTTCGCCGATTTTTCTTCACCGTTCTCCACCGGCCCTCACCATGAGGCAATCATCGATACTATTCCTCTCAAGGCCGCGGTCAGTATCGGCGCGCGGTGACCGCGTTTTCTTGCCGCTCCGTGCGTTGCTCCTCGCGGCATTGCTCGTCGTTCTCTCCGCCTCCGCGACTTCCGCCTTCAAAGTCGGCACGCTCGCGAAGCCAGTCTACGTGGCTCCGTCACAACGTAACCACCCGTTCCCACTGCGCGCCACTGAAACCACGCTTTGATACGTATCACAACAAAGATTTAATGACCCATTCCCGCTCCGCGTCATTGAGACCACGCGCATGCATTGCCAGTGCCAGGTCAACCCTCCTGCTACCCACCTTTGCTGCACTTACTGCACCCACCTTTCCGCTTCCGCCTCACCCCCGCGTTGTGCACCGCGCTGATGGATTCCCCCTCCCCTTCCGCCTTCCCTTCCGCCTTCCCTTCCGCCTTCCCTTCCGCCTTCCCTTCCGCCTCCTCCTCCCAGTTCCTGCGCTGATGGAGCTACGGGCAACGTGGGGCAGCTACATGGACCTGCGGTCGTGGAACGGCAGCAACCCATGCAGCCGCTGGTGGCTCGTGTCGTGTTGGAGCAACGGGCTGCTGCGCCGCATGGACGTCAGCTCCAAAGGCATTCGAGGCACATTGCCGTCCGTGTTGGGGAATCTCACCTCGCTGGAAGAACTGTAAGCATGCTGGCCCCCACAGCCCTCCCCTTCTCTCTACCTCACTCGTGTTGGAGCAACGGGCTGCTGCGCCGCATGGACGTTAGCTCTAAAGGCGTCCGCGCCACGCTGCCGTCCGTGTTGGGGAATCTCACCTCGCTGGAAGAACTGTAAGTTCCCCCTCTCATCCTTCTCTCCCTCCTTCTCCCCCACTTCTCTCCCCCTCGTGTCGTGTTGGAGCAACGGGCTGTTGCGTCGCATGGACGTGAGCTCTAAACGGATCAGGGGGGCACGCTGCCGTCCGTGCTGGGGAACCTCACCTCGCTGGAAGAGCTGTAAGCATGCCTGCGTGCCTGCCTCCAGAGCTCCACCCGTTCCTTCCTACCTACCTTCCCCTCCTTTGTAACAAGAACCCCATCCCATTCTCTCTTCTCCCGCGCGCCTCCCCTCCCCCGCCCCCCCCCCCCCCCCCCCCCGCCAGCATCGCCACCACGAACTGGATCTACGGCGACATTCCAGACTCCTTCAGCAACCTCGTCAACCTCAAGAACCTGTCAGTGCCCCTCTCAACGCCTCTCAACGCCTCTCAACGCCCCGCACGCCTCTCAACGCCCCGCACGCTCCGCACGCCCTGCATGCCCTGCCACTGCACCCCTTGAGTTACAGCCCTGCCAGCCCACTCCCCCCTGCCAGCCCACTCCCCCCTGCCAGCCCACTGCGCCCCACAATGCTGCAAATCACTTGCTCCCTTACACGGCTCTAGAGCCTCTCCCTTTTTTCCATCACGCGCGCTGCCTCCCTCTCCCTGTTTCTCTCCCCTGTTCCCTGCGTCGTTCCCTCCATACCACCTTGCATGGTAGCATGCTCACCTCTCACCATAGTTTTGAGACGTCTCAAAACTGGTAGCATGCTCACCTCTCACCATCCCCTCTCACTCGCAACACCCCTCCCCTCTCCCCTTTCCATCTCACCCTTCCGCCACCCCCCTTCCCCCCTGCAGGCAGCTGTTCAAGAACTACCTGAACGGCACCATCCCGGCCTCCATGGGGAACATGAGGAGCCTGTACCAGCTGTGAGTGTGGGGCGAAGGTGCAATGACTTTTGAGTCGACTCAATTGCTCGTGTGACATTTTATCTAGCTGACTTTCGAGTCGAATCAAACGGCACCATCCCGGCCTCCATGGGCAACATGAGGAGCCTGTACCAGCTGTGAGTGTGTGAATGTGAGTGTGGCGAGGGGATTGACAGTTGTGACTGTAGTGGGAATGCAGTGCAATAGCCACATGGTGACGGCCTCTAGTCTAAGCCTCCACTACCAGTTGTTCAATTCTTCCAATCCCAGTACTCTGCTCCAACATGCTCCCCTGTTGCTATTCCATTCCAACCCCTTCCCACTCCTCTTGCTTCTCTCGTTCCTCCGTTTTCCACCACCCCTCGCACCTCACCCTTCTCAGCTGTTCGAAACCGCTCTGTACCATACCTCACCCCTCACAGCCACCTGAACATCAACTACCTCACGGGGGGCATACCAGATTCATTCTCCCAGCTCACCAACATGCGCAAATTGTGAGTGCTGCCTCCCCCCCTTTCCAACTGTTTTCCCAGTCCAAAAGTCGTAGGTACTTCTCCCAGCTCACCAACATGCGCAGAGTGAGTCGTGATTTGCTTTTTGAGGCGCCTCAAAAGACGATTTTTTACTCTCTCTCTTACTTGCTAAAACGTTTCACTAGCGCTGCTGCCCTTCCACCATGAGCGACAACATCACCAACACGCGCAGAGTGAGTTGTGATCTTGAACTTCCAGTCGTCTCAAAACATCTTGACGCATCTGAAAGCTCTCCACTCCCCCCACACCACTTCGCCCTACCCCCTTTCCCCCTCGCACCTTCCGCTTCACCCGTTCACTCTTCCCGCCTTCCGCGCCAACCTTCCCTTCCCCCCACCCGCCCGCCCAACAGCTATGTGTCCAGCAACCTGCTCTCAGGCCCGTTCCCTCCTGTGCTCTGCACCATGACGACCATCTGGGAGCTGTGAGTGTGCTTCGTAGCGTGCCTGCCCTGCGCTGCTGCGAGCTGATGTGACCTGCAGTGTACAGCAGTGTGCTGCCAGATACAGGTGGCTCAGGGACCTGTCCCCCCTGTGCCGTACTCTGCTCTGCACCATGACGACCCTCTGGGAGCTGTAAATGCTTCCATTGTACCTCGCCTTACCGTAGAGAAGTCCTATGGGAATCAGCGAATGTCTCTTACCATTAAGATAGGACAGGAGATGCTCTTAACCTGGGAGCATTGCAAGCAGCCTGCACATGCCCAGCCCATCCCTCCCCCTCTCACCCCCTTTTTCCCTGTGCCCTTCCACTACAGGCGCATCAGCTACAATCACTTCTCTGGCACTGTTCCCGAGTGCATCAGCAATCTCAAGAATGCGTACTATCTGTAAGTGAGAAACAACATCCGGTGTCTGTAAGTTGCACGTGCCCCTGTGCTACGCCCCCTGCAATCACCACCCTGCCTAGTCGCCCTCGCCCCCCCCTCTCCTCCCATGTCCTCTCTTACCCCGACCTCTCATCCCCATGCCCCTCCTCACGTGTCCCCCTTTTCCTCTCAGCTACATAGACACCAACTGGCTCACCGGCACTCTCCCCAGCACCATAGGAGATCTGCCCATGCTGCAGAACCTGTAAGCGTGCTGTGCCCATTGTGCCTTGCCCAGACAGCACACTTGCTTGTTGGGTGTCCGTGCCTTGTTAGGGGGCGCTCAGCTTCGTGCCTCCTTGCCAAAGGTCTTGCCCTCCGCTCTCCTACCTGTTACCTGCAGTCCTCCCCCGTCCCCTGCATTCTTCCTCCCCCCTGCCTCACACCACGCAATCCTGCCCCTGCCTTTGCCGCTGCCCCTGCCCCACACCATTCGCTCATGATCATCAACCAGAACAGTCTGCAAGGCCCGCTGCCCGCCACCATCACCTGATAAAAGAAGTGATTTGAGACGTCTCAAAACACTCCTTCCTCACCTCTCCCCGCACCCCACCTTCTCCCCTCCCCGCACCACTCGTGCAGGTTCATCAACCAGAACAGTCTGCAAGGCCCGCTGCCCGCCACCATCACCTCCCTCACCAACCTCCGCATCCTGTCAGTCAGACCCGCCCCCCTCCCCTTCCCCCTCCTCTTCTGAGCCGCGCCTCTAAACTACCACCGTCACCTCCCTCACCAACCTCCGTATCCTATTGGTCTGGCTATCCTCTTCTCTCGCCCCTCCTTGCCCCTCCTTGCCCTTCCTTGAACCCTCTGCTCTCCCCGCTCTTTCGTCTCTCTGCCCTCCCTGCTCTCCCCGCTCTTTCGTCTCTCTGCCCTCCCTGCTCTCCCCGCTCTTTCGTCTCTCTGCCCTCTCTGCTCTCCCCGCTCTTTCGTCTCTCTGCCCTCTCCGCCCTCTCTGCTCTCTCTGCCCTCTCTTCTCTCGGTGTCCTCTCTACCATTTCTCTTCTTCTTTTCACCCTGACATGCATCAACCCTCCCTCCCTGCCTTACCTCCCTTGCCATCTGGTTGTTTGATGTGTCGCTCTCCTCTCACTCTCCCCCCCTACCCCATCATCAACTTCATGAGCAGCAACCCCTATCTGGGCGGTCTTAGCCTGGCCACTTTAGCTCACTCGTCTCTTGCTTCGCTCTCTTCCCCCACCCCCTCTTCCCATCAGCTTCATGAGCAGCAATCCCTATCTGGATGGTTATCTGCCGTCAGATCTGGGCAACATGGTCAGCCTCACTGACTTGTGAGTGCCTTGCCATGCCATGCCCGGTTGGTGCACATGGATAAGCTTACCCAGTCACACCGAGTGAATTCTTGCTTGTCCTGCGATTCTCTCTTCCACATTACCTCGCATGTGCACTTCACTTGAGCACAATCATAGCATAGTGTGACAAGCGTCTCTTTGTCATCTCTTTCTCCTTCTCCCGCTTTCCTATTGTCCCCCGCCTACACCTCCCTCACTCTTTTCCGCAGCGTGATGGACTTTGCAGCCTTCAACGGCACCATGCCTGAGTTTTGGGTCGACTCAACAACCCCCGCTCCTCCCCCCCCTCCCCTCCCCCCTTCCTCTCCAACCCTTTCCCTTTGAACCCTCCCCCTGCTTCCCCTTCCACTGCTGCGACAGCGTGATGGAGTTTGCAGCCTTCAACGGCACCATGCCTGACTCCATCACCAAGCTCACTCGCCTCTCCCGCATGTCAGTCACGTCATGCCACCGCATTCCACCACGTGCCACCACATTCCACCACGTGCCACCACATTCCACCACGTGCCACCACATTCCACCACGTGCCACCACATTCCACCCACCACATTCCACCCACCACATTCCACCCACCACATTCCACCACATGCCATGCGGCCCTGCCCTGCCCTGCCCTGCTCTACCTTGCCATGTCATTCCATGCCATGGAATCATGAAATATGACATGCCAATGGTTTCTACCATCCAACGTCACCTGCTTTCCTTCCTTTGCATCTTCCCCTTTTCCCCTCCCTCCCTCCCTGCAGTCTGATGGACAACTGTCGCTTCACAGGTTCCATCCCACAAGGAATCAGCAACCTCAAGGCTCTAACCGTGCTGTGAGCCCTTGCTTGAATAGGTGCTTGCTGGTGTGCTTTAATGGGTGTGGTGTGGTGGTGATGTGAAAGTACTGGAAGGCGCTCACTGTGCTGGAAGGCGCTCACTGTGCTGGAAGGCGGTGCTAGTTCTATGCGTTTGTTGTGAAAGATCTGTATGGATGGGACTCGCTCGCCTCTCTCACTCACTCCCTGTTTTGCTCCTCCCCTCCCTGGCACTCCCACTCTCCTCAGATTCTTCCCTGTTTAGGTTTCACTCTCCCGGCCTGGCACTCCCATCCCCTCCTAGTCCTTTTGGCAATTGCGGGAGTGCCAATGCCTCACCTCCCACATTCCCTTTCATCTTCTTTCTCTCACTCATCTTCACCTCCCACATTCCCTTTCATCTTCTTTCTCTCACTCATCTTCACCTCCCACATTCCCTTTCATCTTCTTTCTCTCGCTCATCTTCACCTCCCACATTCCCTTTCATCTTCTTTCTCTCACTCATCTTTACACAATCCCTCGCAGCTATCTGGAAGGCAACCGCTTCTATGGAAGCTTCCCCTCAGGCATCCTGCAGCTTCCTCAGCTCTCACTTGTGTTAGTCCTTCTCCTCCCAATGGTGTCACCAATCCTGCTCGCACTTGTGTCACCAATCCTGCTCGCACTTGTGTCCACTCTTCCTGCAACCACTTCGCTCCACCCTCCTTGTAAGCACTTGGGTCACTATTCCGGCTCCCACTTCTGTCCACCCTTCCTGCTGTCACGTTTGTAGGTGGTTCTGTTCTCAGACCTGTCTTACCTCTCCAGCCACTTCTTTATCTGTCCATATTAGAGCATGCACTTTGTGCAAGCTACCACGGAATCTCCTTGCTTGAGGTTCATTCATAATCCACTTACTTTCTGCATTTATTGCACTGCGTTGCATATGCACTTCAACCGCACCCAACCCACCAGCAACCAGTTCTCGAGTCGAACTGGCCTTGTCTGCATTTCATATGCACCCACCTGTCTTTCACCTGTGTCCCACCCGCACCCACCCCACCAGCAACCTGCATGACAACCAGTTTTCTGGGCCGCTCCCTACAGGATTCCTCAACAGCACATTGCTCACAGCCGGCCAATACAACCTGCACCACAACTTCTTCTACGGAACTGCGTCCGTAACCGCCGGTGCGGTTACCAAATGCCCCACGGATCAAACTCGTCGTGGGATCTTCTACCAGTCTTCCTTGGCGTATAATTGCTTGAAGTACCCGCCGGGAAGTCCATGCGTGCTGGCAAACAAGGTTGAGAAGCAGGTGGCAAATTCCACGTGTAAGAGGTTTTGCGGCGCTGATGTGGCAACTTGCGGGGGGCATGGATCGTGCTGGTTTGGTCCTGGAAGGAACCCTTCGTGTGACTGCGATGTTGGATACGTGCCGGCAGTTGACAAGCAGTCTTGCGTCCCTGCACCTGCACCGGCTCCTTTGATGAGTCTTAGTAGCTGATTATTTATGTTTTATAGGTAGTAAAGCTGTATTTCCTGTGAAAACGGAAGAGATTTGTAGCATATTGCATTTTAGTTGCTGTTCCCCGTACGTTAGCGGATTGTTTCATGTGGTGTACGCGCTACATGTCAGGTGAAAAGTAACCTGGGCCTCAGGTGTGCAATCATGAACACTACACACTGTGCCACCTGCTGGGGACTGAAACAATCAGACATCCAGATCAACTCATACAACAACAGACCGGACAGCACCGACATGAAATACATTTCCAACTGCTCGGCAGCACAGCGCATGTTGCGCTACAGCTCATGCGTTTCCGACGGCGCGGTGGCGGTGTGTGGAGGTAGGACACGGCGCACGGTGCAGGGCTGGCGGGGGAAACACATCATGATGCTCATCATGTTGTCGCGTCGCATCGAAGCGATGCCGAGCAGCACCAACCAATCACGGCTAACGTGGCAACATCGCGCCACAGCAAATGATCACGCAGGTGACGGGCGGGTTGAGTAACCCAACAGCAACCAGCAATTTCTCCTGACGTTCCGCTTTCGCCGTCGCTTTCGCCCCATTCAGCCCGCCCCAAAATTCACCCAACCAAGCCCCTCCACCAACCAGCCGCACTGACTTCTGGCCCTCGCGCGGGGACGAGGGGAGGGTGGAAACAACCTAATTCGCGCCACCAACCACCCTTTGGTTGCACTGCGCATACACCTTTGGGAAGGGAAAGGTGGAAAAAAGAGACATGCGATTACATCCGACCTCTATGCACCGACTTTATCCGTAACCACCGCTCTCGCTACAAGCATCTGCGCAATAGTGCACGAGACTGTTCCTCAAAGGCGGAGCTTGGCCGTCCTTGCTATTGCTGCGCCTACTTTCCTTCCTGCGTACACCTGCATCTGCATTCTACCAGCCGATCATCTCCGTTCTCTCAATCAACAACCTCCAAAGCACGGCAATAGTGTAGTGCAGTAGTCCTATGTTGATTTTTGAGTCGACTCGAGAAAGCACGGCGATAGCCCTGTATAGTAGTCCTCTGTAGTGCGCCAGCAGCCGTCCCGCGTGCCCCTCCGACTGCCGAACCTTGGGGCGTGCGCGCTAGAAGTGGCTTGAAAGTACAGAGGCGTTGACGCAGGAGCATTGACATCAGAGGGTTTGGGATCAGATCAAAGGAGAACGACACTCTTGCTGACCTGCGAACGGCTAGTGAGTGCCGTCACGAGCGCCGGGTCTTAGGGAAAGAGCAACACGAGTTTTGCGAGCGTCGCATGCCCATTTCGTGCATCTAGACATGGCGACGATAGTCGCGCATTCGCGAAGTCGGGTTACCCTGCGTCAGATAGTTCTCTTCGCCGCGCTTGTTTCCCTTCTCACGTCGCCAGCAATTGCCATTCGCGTTGCGCCAGCACCCGCCCCTTCGCCATCCTCCGAGACGGGACCTGTCTACTTGACTGACCCGCTGCCAGAATCCGTCAACCCGTCCGATCGTCAGTCAATCATTGACGGGCTGCTGACAGACCCCCGTGAAGCCAAACTGCCCCCGGGGCTGCAAGTACCGAAGCGGGACACGCTGCCGATCGTGACGGACCCGACATACGTGAACTCGATAGTAGCAGCAGCGGAGGAGCCTGTAGAAGACTTTATAGTGGAGGAGGAGGAGGAGAGGGAGGGGGAGGGGCAGGGGGAGCGGGAGGGGCAGGGGGAGTGGGAGGGGGAGGGGAAGGGGGGAGGGGGAGGGTGACGACGAAGGGAGTGACTCCCAAGGGAGCGCCCGTCTACTTGCACAGCTCCCAGAGTACGACCACCGCTCTTTAGGATCAACTCGCTTTGAGTCGCATCCGTCTATTGTCACGCTCTTTCTACTGCGCCCGTTTACCTGCACAGCTCCCAGAGTACGACCACCGCTCTTTAGAGTCGACTTACTCACAGTCACTTCGGTTCATTGTCATACACTTTACTGATCCTCCCGTCTACTTGCACAGCTCTCAGAGTACCACGGCCGCTCTTTCCGCTCTTTCCGCTCTTTCCGCTCTTTCCGCTCCTGCTCTTCTTCCCCTCCGTCCGCCGCCCCTCCATCCATCCCTCAGCCGTTCCCACATCCCCCGCCGCCTCTCTCCCGCTCGACTGCATTTCAATACTTCGCTCTCCTCCCCTCGTTTCCGCCTCTCCTCCCTTCCCCTCACCCGCTTCCCTCTTTTTACTCCAACCCCCCTTCCCACCACCCCCCTCCTCCCCCCTTCCCCTAGCCCGCCAGTCGCGCCGACGATGGAGCACAAGGCGGTGTGGGGCAAGACGCGGACCTCGCATCGTGATTAGCCGTTCGTCTCTTCAACCCTCCCCCCTTCCTCTCTTCCCCGCCCCCCCCCTTCTTCTCCAGCATCCATCCGCTCCTCTTTCCAACTCTACTCGCGTATACCTCTGCTTGCCTCACCCCCCTCCCCCCTCCCCCCCGCCCGCCAGTCGCGCCGATGATGGAGCTCAAGGCCGTGTGGGGGAAGACGGCGGATCTGTCCACGTGGGTGGCCACCAATCCGTGCGCCACGTGGCAGCTCGTGCAGTGCTGGACGAACGGCTACATCCGTCGCATGGAGATGAGTTATCAGGAGCTCTTCGCCACGCTGCCCTCCGCCATCGGCGCGCTTACCCAGATGGAGGAATTGTGAGTCCCTCCTCCTCACCCGCCGCCGCCGCCGCCGCCGCCACCGCCGCCGTTGCCGCTGCTGCCGCCCCCGCCGCCGCTTCTTAATTTGCCTTCGTGCCTCTCCCCGGTCCCATCACATCACATCCCATCACATCACATCACATCACATCCCATCACATCACATCACATCACATCACATCACATCACATCACATCACATCACATCACATCACATCACATCACATCACATCACATCCCATCACTGCCCATGCCTTCTCCCCGCTGTCTTTTCCTTATGTTTCTCGCCCCTTGTGTGCCGCCCTGTGCGGGCCGCCCCGTGCAATCAGCTTCGCGGTACACACGGCGACATTCCCTCTCGCATGCACCCATGCCTTCTCCCTCAACTGTCTTTTTCCCCATGCCTCTCGCCCCTCCCCTCGCCTCCCCCTCCCCCGCACCAGCTTCGCGGTGAAGAATTGGATCTATGGCGACATTCCTGACTCCTTCAGCAACCTCGTCAACCTCAAGAACCTGTCAGTGCCCCTCTGCCCTGCCCCGCACGCCCCGCACGCCCCGCACGCCCCGCACGCCCCGCACGCCCCGCACGCCCCGCACGCCCCGCACGCCCCGCATGCCCCGCACGCAATGCCCGCCCCGTCTGCCGACTCCCCCTGCCCTCTGCATCACTCCAAACCCTTTCCCTCACGTTCCGTCTCTTCCTCATGCCTTTATTTTCCGCTCTTAACCTCCCCACCCTCTCCCACCCCAACCCCGGACGCTCCCCCTGCCCTCTCCCCTCTGCTCTCACACGTATCTGTCCCCTTCCCCCCCCTCTGTCCCTTTCCATTCCCCCCTTACCCCCTTCCCCCCTCTCCCCGCTTCCCCCCCTCACCCCCACAGGCAGCTGTACCAGAACTTTCTCAACGGCACCATCCCGGCTTCCATGGGCCGCATGACCAGCCTGTACCAGCTGTGAGTGTAACTGGAGACGGAAGGGGTGGGGGGAGACGGAAGGGGTGGGGGGAGAGGGAAGGAGGGGGGGGGGTTGTATGGTGCTGTGACTGTAGCGGGGGGCGGTAGCCATGACCAGCATTTATCAGCAGCCGTGAGTGCTGGCGTCCAGCCTTTATTCCTTCGTTTGAAGGGCTGGGAGCATGGCACGCGCATGTAGGCTGGGAGCATGGCACGCGCATGTAGGCTGGGAGCATGGCACGCGCATGTAGGCTGGGAGCATGGCACGCGCATGTATAAACTCACTGCTCTCGCCATCGTTGCTCCCTCTCTCCCTGTCCCTGTTTGCGTGTGTGCTCACTCTGTGTTCTTCTCTGCCTGTGTGCCCCTGTGCCCTTGTGTGCATGCCGTGTCTGTGCCTCTGTGCCCCTGTGTGCATGCTGTGTGTGTGTGCGTGAATGGCTGCATGGCTGCATGGCTGCATGGCGGGCAGGCATCTGAACCTTAACTACCTCACGGGAGGCATACCAGACACCTTCTCTAACCTTGTCAACATGCAGAAATTGTGAGTCGCCTCTGTGCCTCTGCATGTGCATGTGCATGTGCGTGTGCATGTGCGTGTGCATGTGCGTGTGCATGTGCCTCTGCATGTTCGTGCGCGAATGCACTCCTCACAACCCCTCTTATCCGTCTCTCCTCAACTCCCCTTCTTCTGGTCCTAATATCCACCCTCCTCATCCCCACTCCTCACCACCCCCTCCTCCCGCCCTCCCCGTGCATAACAGCTACGTACCCAGCAACCTGCTCAACTCCACCTTCCCCACCGTCGTTTGCACCATGACCAACCTGCGCCAGCTGTGAGTACTGAACCCACCCCCGCCTCGCTCCTCTCCCCGCCTCTCTCATTGATCCCGTTGACCCCTGTTGACCCCTGTTGACCCCTGTTGACCCCTGTTGACCTGCTTTGCATCCGCTTCTGCACACCCCTCAACCCCCTCCCCCACTCGCCCCTCCAGCCGCCTGAGCGCGAACCGCTTCACAGGGCCCGTGTCGAGCTGCCTCAGTCTTGGGACGTCTCAAACCCCTTCCCCCTCACCTCTTCCTCATCTCGTTTGCCCCACTTCACCCCCCCCTCAACCCGCTCCCCCTCTCTCCCCTCCAGCCGCCTGAGTGCCAATCGCTTCACAGGGCCCGTGTCGAGCTGCCTCGGCCGGCTCAAGAACCTCAACTACATGTGAGCAAAGCACATGTGCACCACCCTCCACCTCTCTGCACCACTCTTCACCACTCCCCACCACTCAATACCACACCGCACCCAGCTCTGGACAGTGATCCGCGCCTTCCATGGTGCCACGCTCTAACCCCATGGCTCTCGGCCTTGCACCCTTGCTCTAGTATCGACTGAGAGAAGTCTAGTTTTGAGGCGCCTCAAAACTAGACCGCTCTAACCCCATGCCTCTCGGCCTTGCACCCTTGCTCTAGTTCCGACCGGCCATATCGCATTCTCCCGTGCCTCTTGCTCTCGCACACTTGCTGACCTCACGCCCTCCGTGCCTCTCCCTCCGCCCCTCCCTCGCCCCTCCCCTCCCACCCACCAGCTACAATCCCAGACACCAGACACCAACAAGTTTGACGGTGTGCTGCCATCCAGCATCGGCGCCATCAAGTTAGGCGCCAGGCACTGACCTCGTGCCCTTACTCCCTCCTCTCCCCTCCCTCCCTCGCCCCCTCCCCTCCCCACCCCACCAGGTACATAGACACGAACAAGTTTGACGGTGTGCTGCCATCCAGCATCGGCACCATCATGCCTCTCACCAACCTGTACGTGCGCATGGGCGTGCTGCATGCGCACATGCACATAGGCGCAGACGCACATGTGCATTTATACTTGCAAGTTCACCAGCCTGCCGTCCAGCATCGGCACCATCATGCCGCTCACCAACCCGTACGTGGCGTGGGGGGGGGTTCGGGCATTTGCACATGGGCATGTGTTGTACGGGGGACTTTTGAGACGTCTCAAATGGCGTGGGGGGGGGTTCGGGCATTTGCACATGGGCATGTGTTGTACGGGGGGGTGCATGTTTTTTGAGACGTCTCAAATGTTGTACGGGGGGGTGCATGTGTGCACACGTGGGGCACTCACCAACCTGTACGTGGCGTGCTGCCCCAACCTGTACGTGGCGTGCTGCCCCAACCTGTACGTGGCGTGCTGCCCCAACCTGTACGTGGCGTGCTGCACCAACCTGTATGTGGCGTGCTGCCCCAACCTGTACGTGGCGTGCTGCCCCAACCTGTATGTGGCGTGCTGCCCCAACCTGTATGTGGCGTGCTGCCCCAACCTGTACGTGGCGTGCTGCCCCAACCTGTACGTGGCGTGCTGCCCCAACCTGTACGTGGCGTGCTGCACCAACCTGTACGTGGCGTGCTGCACCAACCTGTACGTGGCGTGCTGCCCCAACCTGTACGTGGCGTGCTGCCCCAACCTGTATGTGGCGTGCTGCCCCAACCTGTATGTGGCGTGCTGCCCCAACCTGTACGTGGCGTGCTGCCCCAACCTGTACGTGGCGTGCTGCACCAACCTGTACGTGGCGTGCTGCACCAACCTGTACGTGGCGTGCTGCCCCAACCTGTACGTGGCGTGCTGCACCAACCTGTACGTGGCGTGCTGCCCCAACCTGTACGTGGCGTGCTGCACCAACCTGTACGTGGCGTGCTGCACCAACCTGTACGTGGCGTGCTGCCCCAACCTGTACGTGGCGTGCTGCCCCAACCTGTACGTGGCGTGCTGCCCCAACCTGTACGTGGCGTGCTGCCCCAACCTGTATGTGGCGTGCTGCCCCAACCTGTATGTGGCGTGCTGCCCCAACCTGTACGTGGCGTGCTGCCCCAACCTGTACGTGGCGTGCTGCACCAACCTGTACGTGGCGTGCTGCACCAACCTGTACGTGGCGTGCTGCCCCAACCTGTACGTGGCGTGCTGCACCAACCTGTACGTGGCGTGCTGCCCCAACCTGTCTGTACGTGGCGTGCTGCCCCAACCTGTACGTGGCGTGCTGCCCCAACCTGTACGTGGCGTGCTGCCCCAACCTGTCTGTACGTGGCGTGCTGCCCCAACCTGTACGTGGCGTGCTGCCCCAACCTGTACGTGGCGTGCTGCCCCAACCTGTACGTGGCGTGCTGCCCCAACCTGTACGTGGCGTGCTGCCCCAACCTGTACGTGGCGTGCTGCCCCAACCTGTACGTGGCGTGCTGCCCCAACCTGTACGTGGCGTGCTGCCCCAACCTGTACGTGGCGTGCTGCCCCAACCTGTACGTGGCGTGCTGCCCCAACCTGTACGTGGCGTGCTGCCCCAACCTGTACGTGGCGTGCTGCCCCAACCTGTACGTGGCGTGCTGCCCCAACCTGTATGTGGCGTGCTGCCCCAACCTGTATGTGGCGTGCTGCCCCAACCTGTACGTGGCGTGCTGCCCCAACCTGTACGTGGCGTGCTGCCCCAACCTGTACGTGGCGTGCTGCCCCAACCTGTACGTGGCGTGCTGCACCAACCTGTACGTGGCGTGCTGCCCCAACCTGTACGTGGCGTGCTGCCCCAACCTGTATGTGGCGTGCTGCCCCAACCTGTATGTGGCGTGCTGCCCCAACCTGTACGTGGCGTGCTGCCCCAACCTGTACGTGGCGTGCTGCCCCAACCTGTACGTGGCGTGCTGCACCAACCTGTACGTGGCGTGCTGCCCCAACCTGTACGTGGCGTGCTGCACCAACCTGTACGTGGCGTGCTGCCCCAACCTGTACGTGGCGTGCTGCACCAACCTGTACGTGGCGTGCTGCACCAACCTGTACGTGGCGTGCTGCCCCAACCTGTACGTGGCGTGCTGCCCCAACCTGTACGTGGCGTGCTGCCCCAACCTGTACGTGGCGTGCTGCCCCAACCTGTACGTGGCGTGCTGCCCCAACCTGTATGTGGCGTGCTGCCCCAACCTGTATGTGGCGTGCTGCCCCAACCGCGTGCTGCCCCAACCTGTACGTGGCGTGCTGCACCAACCTGTACGTGGCGTGCTGCACCAACCTGTACGTGGCGTGCTGCCCCAACCTGTACGTGGCGTGCTGCCCCAACCTGTATGTGGCGTGCTGCCCCAACCTGTATGTGGCGTGCTGCCCCAACCTGTACGTGCGCGGATCCGGGCGGTACCATGCCCCGAAGCAAGCCATTTATATATTGAGTTGACTCCACATCACCATACTCCTCTAGTCATCTCCCATCACCATACTCCTCTAGTCATCTCCCATCACCATACTCCTCTAGTCATCTCCCATCACCATACTCCTCTAGTCATCTCCCATCACCATACTCCTCTAGTCATCTCCCATCACCATAGTCCTCTAGTCATCTCCCATCACCATACTCCTCTAGTCATCTCCCATCACCATACTCCTCTAGTCATCTCCCATCACCACCATACCTCTCACAACAATCATGCTTTTCACAGTCAGATGTATCAACCAGAGAAGGGCAATCAGTCAGATGTATCAACCAGAGAAGGGCAATCAGTCAGATGTATCAACCAGAGAAGGGCAATCAGTCAGATGTATCAACCAGAGAAGGGCAATCAGTCAGATGTATCAACCAGAGAAGGGCAATCAGTCAGATGTATCAACCAGAGAAGCGCAATCCATTCCTTCCACATCACCCTCCCTTCCCTCCACCTCCCTTTTCTGCAACAGACTATTACAGAAGCTCAGTAACACTCTCCCTGACCTTCCCTCACCCTCTCTCTCCCATACTCCCCTTCCCACTCCTCCTCCCTCCCCCACAAACCCTCCCGCCCGTGCCTCACAGGTTCATCAATCAGAACAGCTTCATCGGTCCTTCATGTTTCACTCACCTCACGTGCCGCCTGCCGTCCCCCGACGCCCTCCACCTTCTCCCCCCTCTGCCGCTTGCTGCTCACAGGTTCATCAATCAGAACAGCTTCATCGGTCCCCTCCCCATTGCCCTCACGCGTCTCACCAACCTCAACATCCTGTGAGCCCCCACCACCTTTGCCCATCCTCTTATCCCTGCTCGCCTCTGCCCATTCACTTGTTTCCTGTAAGCCCCCCAACGTCCATGCAACCTCAGCACATCTCTCTCTCTCAAACGGCCCCTCTCCTCCCTCTCTTTCTCTCTCCCCCTTCCCCCCTCTCCTCTACCAATCAGCTTCATGAGCAGCAACCCCTATCTGGACGGCCCTCTGCCCGCCAATCTCGGCAACATGAAGAGCCTCACTGACCTGTACGTGCTTGCCTCCTCACCGATCCTCACCGCTCTTCACCGCTCCTCACTGCCAATCTGGGCAACATGAAGAGCCTCACCGACCTGTACGCTTCTTCCCAGCTCGTCTCCTCACCGCCTCCTCACCACCTCACGGGTTTTCAGCACGGCTGCTGCTGTTGCTGCTGCCATGATTGCCATGATTGCCATGACCCTCTGCTTCTGCCACCCATTCTGCTGCTACAGCCGCTTACCACCATGTTTCTCTGTACATGTCAAAATTCTTCTGCTGCAGAGCCGCGGAGATAAGGAGGTAGTCAACCACGTCTCAACTCTCACTACCACATCCCCATCTTTACCATCCTTCCTTCTCGTCAGAGTTCTTCTCTCCTCTCTCTCCTTCCCCCCCACCACACCCCACCCTTCCCCACCTGGTCCGACTACAGGGTGTCTGAGTTTGCTTCATTAAACGCACCATCCCTGCAACCATCTTCTCTCCTCTCGTTCCTTTACCCCCCTCTCTCCCTCACACCCTTCCCCACCTGGTCCGACTACAGGGTGTCTGAGTTCGCCCCATTAAACGGCACCATCCCTGCAACAATCTCCAAGCTCACCAAGCTCTCGCGCATGTACGCACCAAGCTCTCACGCATGTACGCACCAAGCTCTCACACATGTATGCACCTTGCCGCACCATATGGCATGCATCACTCCATGCCGCACCATGTGGCATCCATCACTCCATGCCGCACTCATCACATCACACCATGCCGTGCCAAGGCCTTCTTGTGCTCAGCTCATCTTTCCGCGGAATTGCCCACCTTTGCCTCACTTCGTGCCTCCGATACATCCTTTTCCCCGCTACCTTCCCTTCTCTCAAGTTTTCCTCCCTCCCTCTCCCCTCTCCCCTTCCCCCTTCCCCCTTCCCCTTCCCCTTCCCCTTCCCCCTTACTCCTCGCCCTTCCTCCTCCCCCTTTCCTCTCCCCCCCTTTGCCTCTCAGTCTGTTGGACAACGGCCAGCTCACGGGCACCATCCCGGACGGCATCAGCCGTCTCAAAGAGCTCACCGTGCTGTGAGTGCCTGCCATGCGGCTGTGAGTCCCTAGCATGCTGCCTTGCTCCATGAGTGGACTTGTGTTGCTCATATGCCAGCTCACGGGCACCACCCCGGACGGCATCAGCCGTCTCAAAGAGCTCACCGTTCTGTGAGTGCCTGCCATGCAGCTGTGAGTCCCTAGCATGCTGCCTTGCTCCATGAGTGGACTTGTGTTGCTCATATGCCAGCTCACGGGCACCACCCCGGACGGCATCAGCCGTCTCAAAGAGCTCACTGTTCTGTGAGTGCCTGCCCGGCTGCTGCATGAGTATTCATTGGTGCACTGCTGCATGAGTATTCATTGGTGCACTGCTGCATGAGTATTCATTGGTGCACTGCTGCATGAGTATTCATTGGTGCACTGCTGCTTTGAGTGCCTCACTGCTGCTGTTAGTGCCTGCCCTGCTTTGCTGCATCAGTCCCTCTTCTGTTGTTTAGTTGCATGCGTCCCTCCTCTGCTGCCTTGCTCCATTGAGTCATTAGTGCTTTGCTGTGCCTCATGCCATGCTGCCTCATGCCATGCTGCCTCATGCCATGCTGCCTCATGCCATGCTGCCTCATGCCATGCTGCCTCACGTCATGCTGCCTCATGCCATGCTGCCTCACGTCATGCTGCCTCATGTCATGCTCGCTCTCTCCCCATGTCTTACACCACACTTGTTACCTCTTCACACCAGACTCATCCACACTCTCGCCCATCTTCCCCCACCCTCGCCCATCTTCCCCCACCCTCGCCCATCTTCCCCCACCCTCTCCCACCTTTCCCCACCCTCTCCTGTCTTCCCCCACCCTCTTCCACCTTCCCCCACCCTCGCCCATCGTGTGCCTCGCAGCTACCTCGAGAGCAGCGATCTCTATGCCTTGTGTTTGTTTCTTTGCTCTCTCCATTCCTCCTCTTCTCTCTCTCTTCTCCAATATCCTTTCACCCTCCTCCCCTCGCCCATCGTGCGCCTCGCAGCTACCTGGAGAGCAATGATCTCTATGGCTCCCTCCCTCGAGGCATCCTTGCTCCTGCACCACACATGTTACCTCTACACCATATCTTATCTTCACACCATATACATCCACTATCCACCCTCTATCAGCTACCTTGAGAACAACGATCTCTGTGGCTCCCTTCCTCGAGGCATCCTTGCTCTGCCCAAACTAAACCTTCTGTAAGCTCAGTCCCATGTGGGCTCACTCCCATGTGAGCTCACTCCCACGTGAGCATGCAAGCTTTGCTCCACTGCGACCAGCTATCACCTCCCCCTTCCTTTGATCCATTCCCCCCTCACCAATGTCCTGCTTTCTGCATCGTTTCTCTCCTCTCCTCAACCCTCCTCCTCTCTCTCCTATCTCTCCTCCGCCTTCTCTGCCCCATCAGTCCACCCTACCAGAACCCTTCTCTCTATAGCACCTCAAAAGCCTCTCCTCCTCCTTGTCCCCCTGTCCCCCTGCACCCTCCACCCCCCCACAACAGCAATCTACACGACAACATGCTGTCTGGTCCGCTCCCAACCGGCTTCAAGAACGGCACCATCCTCTCAGCGGGCCAATGCAATCTGCACCACAACTTCTTCTACGGTCCTGGTTCAGTAACTGCCGGTGGCGTCATCTCATTTCCACAAACTGACGTCTCTCCCGTTGCTCTCCCTCCCTCATCCCCCCCCCCCCCCCTCCTCTCCCAACAGCAATCTATACGATAACATGCTGTCCGGTCCGCTCCCAATCGGTTTCAAGAATGGAACCATCCTCTCAGCCGGCCAATACAACCTGCACCACAACTTCCCCAACCAACCTAGCTCTGCTGTTGCTCCCCTTACCCCACCCACCCCCCAACAGCAACCTACACGACAACATGCTATCCGGCCCACTCCCCACTGGTTTCAAGAACGGAACCATCCTCTCAGCCGGCCAATACAACCTGCACCACAACTTCTTCTACGGTCCTGCTTCCGTCACTGCCGGTGGTGTCACCTCCTGCCCTCAAGACCAGACCCGCCGAGGCATCTTCTACCAGTCGTCCATCACATACAACTGCCTCACATACCCCAACACCTCCGCGTGTTACCAGGCGGGGAAGGTGCAAACCCAGGTTGCTGCGAGCACGTGCAAGAGGTTTTGCAATGCGGGGGAGAACCCGTGCGGGGGGCACGGGGCGTGCTGGTTTGCCAAGGGGGTGGATCCGAACTGTTTGTGTAACGCGGGGTATGTTCGGACAGCTGACAAGCAGTCCTGTGTGAAGAAACCCAAGGGGCGGAAGAGGAAGTGAGACCTACCGTGACTGCCAGGTGTCTTCCACGTAAGTCGACTCAGAAGTCACCTGGTTTGCCAAGGGGGGAGAGATGGGGGAGGGGGAGGGTGGGGGTGGGGTTGGACCCGAACTGTCTGTATGACAGTGGGTATGTGCAAAATCAACCAGCGACTGACTGACTTGTGTGTCGATTCAGAAGGCACCCAGCACGTGCGGGGCTCTTTGCGCCGGAGTGCACATGCGGGGCTCTTTGCGCCGGAGTGCACGTGCAGGGCTCTTTGCGCCGGAGTGCACGTGCGGGGCTCTTTGCGCCGGAGTGCACGTGCAGGGCTCTTTGCGCCGGAGTGCTTTGGCAGTACCGTAGGCTGGGTGGGAGATCGTTGGGTCGCCTGAGAGGACCTTCTGCTCTGGTCCGGTCTGGGGGTCCTTCTGCTGTTGCTGGTTTTGAGGCGTCTTACAGTAGATATATGTTGTACGGCACGCAGGGGAGGCAGAATCGAATACAGTATGTCGCTGCTGCTGCTGCTGCTGCTGCTGCTGCTGCTGCTGCTGCTGCTGCTGCTGCTGCTGCTGCTGCTGCTGCTGCTGCTGGTTATGGATCCAATCCAAGCCATGGCTGCATGCATGAGGAATGCCATGTGGCACGTTGTTGTATTATAGGTCTGGCCTCTTGCTAACTCTGGAAATTATCATACCCATAGCTTGTTGTAATAGTATGAATCATTTTCTGTACTCTGAAAAAGTGGAAGCCATACGTACTTAGTTGGGTTGTACAGTCACTAGGTTATCTGAGTGGTGTGGGTAAATGCATTCTTATATAGGTAATTGCGCCCAAATCTTGTGTTCCCCTCCAACTGAAAGGCGGCAAACTGTTACGAGTGCAATTGACCGAGCGAGCAAGAATTGCACTAAAGAAGCAAACAGTACAATGAGCGAAGGCATGAGCGAAGAATATATAGCGAAGGCATGAGCGAAGAATATATAGCGAAGCTACAGTGGTAACGGTAATGCATGAAATTGGGGTGCACGATGGGCCTAGCTGTCAAACTATATGTTTGTGTTCTCTCGAGGCTATAGTGGGTTAGCCTACAAGGGGTACAACACGTTAAGGTTAATACTTGTACCCAACTCATTCATAGTTCATTCATTCCTACACAGTTACTCTGATATGGTATTCAGAGCAGGAAACCTGTTAAGTTTTTAGGGCCCACCGATTATTCCGCTCGTTCCTGCCCGAAGCGCCCTTGCGCTGTCCGGCCCTGCTCGCACAGTGGCAAGCTGCCCTGCAGCTACTCGCACTGCCTGCCCCCCGCACGTCGCGCCCTGCTGCAGCCCGCACATCGGGCTCTGCTGCTCCACGCGTCACGCCCTGCTGCAGCCCGCACGTCGCGCCCTGCTGCAGCCAGCGCGTCGCGCCCTACTGCAGCCAGCGCGTCGCGCTCTGCTGCCCTGCGCATCGCGCCTTGCTGCAACCAGCGCGTCGCGCCCTACTGCAGCTAGCGCGTCGCGCCCTGCTGCCCTGCGCGTCACGCCCTACTGCAGCCAGCGCGTCGCGCCCTGCTGCAGCCAGCGCGTTGCGCTCAGCTGCCCTATGCGTCGCGCCCTGCTGCAACCAGCACGTCGCGCCCTACTGCAGCCAGTGCGTCACGCTCTGCTGCCCCGCGCGTCGCGCCCTGCTGCCCTGTCCACCGCGTGCCCTGCCCTGCAGCCCGCGGCGCGCCCTGCCTTGCCCAGCCGCGCCGCCCAGCCCGGCCGAGCCGCGCCGCCCAGCCCGAGCCGCCCTGCCCAACCTGAGCCGCGCCGCCCTACCTCGATCACCAGCCCCACCGAGCAGCCCTGCTGCTACTACTGTTGCTGCTGCTACTGCTGCTGCTCGTGCTATTGCTGCTGCTGGTGGAGGTGCTGCCAGGAGTGCTGGGAGTGCTGCTGGTGCTGGGGGTGCTGCTGGTGCTGGAGGTGCTGGACCGCCCAGGAGAGGCAGCTTTGCGAGTGGGTTTAGGGACAAGCCGCCCCGGGAGAGGCAGCTTCGCGAGCGGCGGTCGCTGAAGAACCCACTCGCGCTCTTACGCTGAGGCGATCGCGTGTGAGTACTCCTCTCAGTGGCAGACAGCCATGGACGCAGAGATGGCTTCCTGGAAGTCCACAGGCACCTACGTCGACGAGGTTCCCCCTCCTGGAGCGAACATAGTCGATGGCATGTGGATTTTCAGAGTGAAGCGGCCGCCGGGTTCTCCGCCTGCCTTCAAGGCGCGTTACGTTGCTCGAGGCTTCATTCACCGACAGGGGGTCGACTTCTTCCAGACCTTCCCCCCCACCCCGAAGATGACCACTCTTCGGGTGCTGCTGCACATTGCAGCACAGCATGACTACGAGCTGCACTCCCTCGACTTCTCCACAGCTTTCCTGTAGGGCAGCCTTCACGAGGAGATCTGGCTGCACCGCCCACCTGGCTTCACTGGGTCGTTTCCTGCGGGTACCCAATGGAGCCTCCGGTGGCCAGTCTACGGTCTCTGCCAGGCGCCCCGAGAGTGGCACGACACACTGAGGACTACACTTGCGGCTCTTGGGTTTGCTCCTTCCTCTGCTGACCCGTCGCTGTTTCTACGCACCGACACTACCCTGCCGCCGTTCTACGTTCTCGTGTACTTCGACGACTTGGTTTTTGCTATTGCTGACACCAAAGCGCTGGCCCCAGTGAAGGCGGAGCTGCAGGAGAGCCACACGTGCACTGACCTGGGAGAGCTGCGTAGCTATCTTGGCTTGCAGATCACCCGGGATCGAGCATGGTGCACCATCACCCTGACTCAGTCACACATGGTGCACCAGGTCCTTCAGTGCTTCGGCTTCCAGTTCTTCTCGCCACAGCCCACTCCTCTGTCTACCGGCCACTCGCGCTCTACTCCACCTTTGGACGAGTCCGTAGAGCTGAGTGGTCCGTACCCAGAGCTTGTGGGTTGCCTCATGTACCTGATGACGTGCACACGACCTGACCTCGCGTACCCTCTCAGCCTCCTGGCTCGCTACGTGGTTCCCGATAGACACTGAAAGGTGCACTGGGATGCCGCGAAGAGGGTACTGCGTTACTTGTGTAGTACGTCGGGCATGGGGCTCGTGCTTGTAGGACAGGGTTCAGTGGTACTCACAGGACACTCCGACGTTTCTTGGGTCGACGACCAGGCGACTCAACGTTCGTCACAGGGTTACACCTTCAGTCTTGGCTCTGGTTATGTCTCGTGGAGGTCCACTCATTCTTCTTCTGTGCTTGGTTCCATCTGTAAGGCCGAGATCTACGCTGGGGCCATGGCTGTACAGGAGCTACGCTGGCTGATCTACCTGCTGACCGACTTGGGGGAGCGGCCTCGTTCTCCTCCAGTTCTGTACGTCAACAACAATGCAATTGAGATAGTTCCAGGTTTGAGATAGTTCCCCTCCAAAAAATGAGATAGTTGGGAAGCGAAGGTGTGGGTGCGGTCCGAGAGGAGATCGTAGGCTCAGAATACCAAGTGTTACGAGTGCAATTGAGCGAGCGAGCGAGAATTGCACTATCGAATAAAACAGTACAATGAGCGAAGGCATGAGTGAAGAATATATAGCGAAGCTACAGTGGTAACGGTAATGCGTGAAATTGGGGAGCGCGACGGGCCTAGCGCCGAGGTTAGGAATTGTCAAGGCGGAGGTCCGGAGCGCGGGTTACCAACCGAACCGTGAGGTTGGGTCGCATCGTGAACAGTGGCGGGAACAGTAGTCGAGGCGAGTGTCGCGAGTGGTAACAGTTTACTGTTGGGTGCTGTTGGCGGGAACAGTGGTGTACGCGCTGAGCAGGGACGCGAAGTAAGGAAAAAGAATATTCCTTACACAAACGAACAAGTTTCCCTGAGTCCAGACAAACACTGAGGTAGCTGGGGAAGCCGCTTCTACTCTGTTGCGAATTGACCTGGCCTGTGCTCCCTGCAATGCCATGGAGACTCGAATGTTGTAGGTGCTCTCAAATGCAGAAGCTAATACACCGTCTGCTGTCCCATAGTCGACATGCCGTGCCGCTGCCCGGTGACTGCAATCCCTCAAGAAGGTCTTAAAATCGCTCCCCAAGCCTCCGAAAGTCTCTAGTACAAGCGGAATGAGCTTTACTGCAGGTCGGGGGCGTAGTGCTGTAGCATAGTGAGACCGCTTCTCCGCCTCTCGCTGTTTTGCAGCCAAGCCAACTGTGTGCACGACTGTTGGTGGAGCGGATGGAGCTATGGGTCAGCAACGGAGATATCCAAGGCCCACTTGATCCCTGCGGATGGATCAAGGCATGTGACATCAGGAATAGCGTCAGGCAGTAACGTGGGGTCTTCCATACGAACCGTGTAACCAACCTCCCTGGTAATCCTAGCTACTTCGTGCTTGACGGCATCTTGCACTCGGGTTGGCACGTGAAGGTCAGGGCAGCGGAGTGCATGGCTAGGGAGGGTGGGATTAGAGTAGGTGTGTCCACAGGAGTAGGGCGGGGCTTCTTCGAGAAGGTGGAGGTGGGGGATAGGGAGGCCTAGGCGGATCTTTGCTGCAATGAGCCAATCTGCAGGCTCCAGCTGCGCGTGGGGGGCAGAGGGTACAGCTGTGAGCCAAGCACCGACAGACAGGTCCTGAAAAGAGGTTAAACATACCATCTGATGGTGTTGGGTGGCGGCTGCACGCAACTGCTTGTGCAGTTGTCTTTATTGCACGTTTGCAGAACGTGCAACCATTTTCATTGCACATTCGCGCCTACTCAAGCACAATGCCTGGACAGAGTTGATTTGTGCCACGATCGCACAGCTGTACAGTTGACGCGCTCTTGGTCGCACGAATCCTAAACCGTCAAAACCCAAAAGTGTCCCGACCTCGAACCGCGTGGCTGAACATTGAAATGTCAAAGTTAAAAGTGCGCACCGCGTGTCCCAAATTCGGATGGTGTCCGGGCCAAGAATGCGACCTAAGTGGACGAGAAAAGCCAGAGGACAGAGAACAGCAAGAGCTCTAGGCTACACGATGTCAGGAGTGGGATTTGAACCCACGCCCTTGCGGACCAGTACCTGAAACTGGCGCCTTAGACCAACTCGGCCATCCTGACACATGTCTCAGTGGAAAGTTTATTTATTCAACTAATATATTTTTGTACCTTTTGCAAGTTGTAGGACGCACAATTACCAACGTTAGAGACCATGGCTCCCAGCGATGAGCTCGAGGCTTTACGGCAAGCCGTCGTGGCGAAACAAGAGGAGGTTACCACGCAAGGCGACACCGTGCGAGCCCTGAAAGCCGCTAAGGCCGATCGCGCGGAGATCGACGCGGCGATCGAGAAGCTCAAGCACTTAAAGATAGACCTCGAGTCGTCAACGAAAGCATTCACGGCGAAATCGGAGGCGGAAGGAGGAGGGAAGGGCAAGGATGCGAGCATCAACCGCGAGGCGTTCCGGCAGGCCGTGAACAATGCGCTGGAGCGTCGGCTGTTTATCATTCCGAGCTTCAAGATCTATGGCGGCGTGGCAGGGCTGTTCGACTACGGCCCGCCCGGCTGCGCCGTCAAGTCGAATGTGCTCGCATTCTGGCGCCAGGTGCGGTCCGAGACCGGTGGGATCTGAGTTAGTGCAATGTGAGAGGTGTGATCTGAGACAGGTTTACCTGCGAGGGGTGATCTGAGGCGGTTTCGACCTGAGAGGGGTGATCTGAGACAGGTGCGATCCGGCACAGGCGCGATCTGATTAAAATGATCTTCGGAAACGGTCACATGGATACGGATTTTTTCCTAATGAGCACATTAGCCGACCGCGACTCACGGCTGATCTCGCATGACTGATCCTTCTATCATGAATGACGAACATATTATCTAAAAGGACGTCGTAGACGCTTGCTTTCGCACCTGCGCGTGTCGATCCGCGCGTGTTAAAACGTCTGGCACGTGTTGCGCATGTGTCAGGCATAAACCCTCAACCGCGCAGTCATTTTCATGCGGACCTTTCCAGCGGTCCCTCCACGCCTGGCGGTCCCTCCACGCCTGTCGTTGACGCTGACAATCTCTCCTCGCCGTCATCCGTCCCCGCTCGTCCTCTTTGCTCACAACCCTCCCCCCAACTCCTTCTCCCCAGCACTTCGTCTTAGAAGAGAACATGCCCTCCCTCTCCCCCCTTCCTTTGCAGCACTTCGTCCTGGAAGAAAATATGCTCGAAGTGGATTGCCCGTGCGTCACCCCCGACGCTGTCCTCCGCGCGTCAGGCCACGTGGACAAGTTCAAGGACCTCATGTTCAAGGACGTGAAAACCCAGGCGTGCTACCGCATTCCGCCTCTTCTCCCCAACCCCCCCGCTCTCTTCCCCGTTTCCTCCCCCGCCGTCCCCCCTTGACAGCACTTCGTGTTGGAGGAGAACATGCTCGAAGTCGACTGCCCGTGCGTCACCCTGGGCGCAGTCCTGCGAGCATCAGGCCACGTGGACACGTTCACGGACCTCATGGTCAAGGACGTTAAAACCCAAGCCTGCTACCGCGTTTCTTCCGCCTCTTCATTCCCTGCCCTCTCTTTCTCCCTGTTCCCCCCGCCGCCCCCCTCTCCCTGGCAGCACTTCCTGGAAGAAAACATGCTGGAGGTCGACTGCCCGTGTGTGACGCCAGACGCGGTCCTCCGCGCATCAGGCCACGTGGACAAGTTCACGGACCTCATGGTGAAGGACGTCACTCTCCGCCTCCCTCCCTCCCATTCCCCCTTGACAGCACTTCGTGTTGGAGGAGAACATGCTCGAAGTCGACTGCTCGTGCGTCACCCCCGATGCAGTCCTCAGAGCGTCAGGCCACGTGGATAAATTCACGGACCTCATGGTCAAGGACGTCAACACCCACGCCTGCTACCGCATTCCGCCTCTTTCCCCGACGTCCCCCCTGGCACTGGCAGCACTTCGTGTTGGAAGAGAACATGCTGGAGGTGGATTGCCCGTGCGTCACGCCCGACGCTGTCCTCAGAGCGTCAGGCCACGTGGACAAGTTCACGGACCTCATGGTGAAGGACGTGAAGACGCAGGCGTGCTACCGCGCGGACCATCTCCTTAAAGACCACCTCGGGGAGCTCCTAGAGAAGGAGGTGACAATGGCGCCCGAGCGGCGCGAGGAGATCAAGCACGTGCTGGCCGTGCTGGATGAGTACGGTGCAGAGGAGTTGGACGGGAAGCTGAAGGAGTTCGGGGTGAAGGCTCCGGATACCAAGAATGATCTCTCTGCTCCATACCCGTTCAACCTCATGTTTTCAACTGCTATTGGCCCCACAGGGTTGCTGCACGGGTGAGTGGGGGTAGCGTCTTGGGGGATTAACATGTGCCCCATCAGCTGGACACGAAGAATGACCTGTTCAGCACTGCCATTGGCCCCACGGGGCTGCTGCACGGGTGAGGCATGAGAGGGGCTGGTGCGTTAGGGTTATACCATGAGGTTAGGGTGGGTGGGTGGTAGAGATTGAGGTGTACCCGTTCAACCTCATGCCGTCCACTGCCACCGTCCCACGGGCTTTCTGCATCCCCTTACTCCCATGGGCTCATTCCACATTCACTGCTCTCCCACACCCACTCCCTGTCTCCCATCAACCCTTTCACCCCTGCTCAGCTACCTCCGTCCCGAGACAGCGCAGGGCATATTCGTGAACTTCAAGGATCTGCTGTACTACAACGGTGGCAAGCTGCCCTTTGCTGCTGCTCAGATCGGCCAGGCCTTCCGCAACGAGGTGCGATGCTGGCGGGTGTGGTGCGGGGGGATGTAGTGCGGTACTGGGGGGTGTCGTGCGTCGCCGGGAGGTGTGGTGCGCTGTTGGGATTGGGGCGTGAGCAGGGCTGCTGTCATTGTGATGTGAGCCCCATGAACGAATCCCGCCTGCCATTTCAACGCCTTTGCACACCTCTCGTTCCTTGTACCAACCTTCCCCATCCCAACCCCACCGCACACGTCCCCACAGCGGGTCTGCTGCGAGTGAGTGAGTTCACGCTAGCGGAGATCGAGCACTTTGTGAGCCCCAGACAAGTCCCTCCCTTATCTCACCCCGCCCCCTTCCTTACACCACTCATCCCCAACCCCACTGCTCCCACAGATCGCCCCCAGAGCGGGTCTGCTGCGAGTGCGTGAGTTCACGCTAGCAGAGATCGAGCACTTTGTGAGCCCCGCCGACAAGTCCCACCCGCGCTTCTCCTCGGTGGCCGACCTCTCCTTCCTGCTCTACCCGCGCGCGGAGCAGCTGGGACCCAAACAGCCCGTCACCATGCGGCTCGGGGATGCTGTGGAGAAGGTACGAAACTCAGACTGCGAGCGGATTAGCTTGGGCCCAAATAGGCCATTACGATGCGACTAGGAAAATGCTGTTGAGGGGAATGCTGTTGAGGGGAATGCTGTTGAGGGGAAAGCCATTGAGGCCGTGTGGAGAGGAGAAACGCCTTGTCGTCCCCCTTGGGGATGCTGCCCACTCGATGGCAGGAGAACAGTATACGGCAGCTTATTGCGGGCATACCACCTACACCCACGTTCCTCTTCCTCTTCCTATTTCTCCTCCAAACTGACAATCTTCAACCTCTGTCTCAACCCCCAATTCCCCTACTCCCCACTATCTGTTATGAGGGCGTGATCAACAACGAGACCCTGTTTTGAGACGTCTCAAAACACTTCTCAACAACAACAAAACACTTCTTCAATCACGTACTCCCCACTATCTCTTATCAGGGCATGATCAACAACGAGACCCTGGGCCACTTCATCGGGCGCACGTTCCTCTTCCTGTCTCGCCTGGGCATCGACCCGCAGCTCCTGATGTTCCCCCCTGACTCTCCCTACTCGCTAACCCCTATTTCACCCCCCTCTATGACAGGGCATAATCAACAACGAGACTCTCGGGTACTTCATCGGGCGCACGTTCCTCTTCCTGTCCCGCCTGGGCATCGATCCGCAGCGCCTGCGCTTCCGCCAGCACCTGCAGCACGAGATGGCGCACTATGCCACGGACTGCTGGGATGCTGAGATCGAATGCTCGTACGGCTGGGTGGAGTGCGTTGGTCTGGCTGATCGCTCTGCCTTCGATCTTAAGGCGCACACGGTGAGTGGGGTTGCAGCAGCTCTGGCAGCACCTGCCTGCAGCACCTGCAGCACCTGCAGCACGGGACGGCACACTATGCCACGGACTGCTGGGATGCTGAGATTGAATGCTCGTATGGATGGGTGGAGTGCTTTGGGCTGGCTGACCGATCCGCCTTCGACCTCAAGGCGCACACGGTGAGGGTTGAGAGTTGAAAGCAGCACGAGAGCGGGCTGTTGATGCAGGTTAGTCGGGCAGCTGTTGCACCTGCAGCACCCCTAGCAGCACAGGCAGCACCGCCAGCACCTGCAGCACGAGATGGCGCACTATGCGACCGATTGCTGGGATGCTGAGATCGAATGCTCGAACGGCTGGGTGGAGTGCGTTGGTCTGGCTGATCGCTCTGCCTTCGACCTCAAGGCGCACACGGTGAGTGGGGTAGAGCAGCAACAGCACCTGCAGCACCAGCAGCAGCACTGGTAGCATCTGCAGCACGAGATGGCGCACTATGCCACGGACTGGTGGCATATGAGAAGTTCCCCAAGCCACAAGGATCCAAGCTCGTACTGAAAGTGAGGTGGCGGCAGTGGAGTATGAGTGAAGATGAGCACACGCGGCATGGTCCGATTCCTGTTCTAGGTTTCCAGCCCCCATTCCCCCTTCCTCTCCCTCCCCTCCAGTGCCCACACTCACGAACAGGAGAAGAGCAAGGTGGAGCTGGTGGCGTATGAGAAGTTCTCCGAGCCACGCGAGGTGGAGGTGGAAATAGTTCCAACTTGCAACTTCCCCTCCTCTCCATTGCCCCTTCCTGCCCTTGCTTTGCACGCACTGCAACAGGAGAAGAGCAAGGTGGAGCTGGTGGCGTATGAGAAGTTCCCTGAGCCACGTGAGGTGGAGGTGATGAGCATCGTTCCCAGCAAGAAGGACATTGGCAAGGCCTTTAAGCGCGATGCCAAGCTCATTGCCGAGTCCCTCGAGGTGCGTTCAGTCAAGAGGTTGGTGCCTGCCTGTTTACTGATAGACTACATCACATCACACCGGGCCATGCCACACTACAGCCCAGCAAGAAGGACATTGGCAAGGCCTTCAAGCGCGATGCCAAGCTCATTGCCGAATCACTCGAGGTGCGTTCTCACAAGAGGTCTCTGTATGTCCCGTGACATGCCACTAAGCCATGCCACGTCACACTACGCCATGCCACGTCACACTACGCCATGCCACATCAGACTAGGCCATGCCACGTCACACTATGCCACACCATCGCCTGTAACACTAACCCTCTTATGCATCCTTCCATTCCCCAGGCTATGTCAGAGGCAGATGCACTGGCAATGAAAGCAACGCTTGAGGCGGATGGCAAGGTGGAGTACACGCCGTGTGGGGGCAGCCAGGCGTTCAGCCTCAGCAAGGAGATGGTCGCCATTAGCAAGGAGAAGAAGAAGCTGCAGGTGAGATGGTGGTGCGAAGTGGTATGGTGGGGAGATGGTTTGGACGGAGGGTAGGTGGGATGAAGTGGGCTTGAGTCGTCAGGGCGAGCCAGGCGTTCAGCTCAGCAAGGAGATGGTCGCCATTAGCAAGGAGAAGAAGAAGCTTCAGGTGGGGTGTGTGGCTAAGGGAGTTCACTGGGCGCACCTTGTCTCATGCTGCCCCTTGCGACCGTCTCTCAGCTGTGAGCGACAGTGAAAGCAACAGCAGAGCAGCTTGTGCGAGCTCTCAAGAGTGGCTCGCCTGCAGCTCTGTTCCTCCTCCCCCTTTTTCCCCTCTCAATCTCTCTCCCCACCCATCACCCCTTGTCACACCCATCCAAAGCACCATGGTTCCCCTCTCCCTCTCCTTTCCTCGCCATTGACATACTCCCTTTTCCACCTCGCACCCTGTCTTCCTCACCTCCTCCCCCCACTCCTCCAGGGCCAATCCTTCACTCCATCAGTAACCGAGCCGTCGTTCGGCATCGGGCGCATCATCTACGAGCACTGCTTCTACTCCCGCCCCTCATCCCCCTTCCTCCCTTCCCCTTTGTCCTCCGCTCCCCTCCTTCCCCTCCTCAGGGCCAATTATTCACCCCATCCGTGATAGAGCCCTCATTCGGCATAGGGCGAATCATCTACTGCATCTACGAGCACTGCCTCTACGCCCACCCCTCCATCCCTTTCCCCTCTCTCCCACCCTTCCCACCCTTCTGCCCCCATCTTCCCCAACCCTTGCCAGGGCCAATCCTTCACTCCATCCGTAATCGAGCCGTCATTCGGCATAGGGCGAATCATCTACTGCATCTACGAGCACTGCTTTTACTCCCGCCCCTCCGCCGACGAGGCACGCACCGTGTTCCGCTTCACGCCGCTCGTGGCGCCCATCAAGTGCACCGTCTTCCCCCTCGTGCAGCGCGGGGACCTTGAGAGGGTGGCGCAGGAGGCGAGTGCAGGGCTGACCAAGGCGGGTGTGGCAAATAAGATTGACACCACTGGCACGACGATTGGGAAGAGATACGCAAGGACGGATGAGCTCGGGTGCCCGTTTGCAATTACGGTGGATGGGCAGGTGAGGAGGGTGGGGGCAAGGATGGAGTGTTTGGTGGGTGGGGAAGAGGGGTATTGGTTGCATTTTGTCTCCATAAATCTCCATTTTGTCTTGGTTTTGTCTCACCATTTCTCCTGTTTGCTTTTCATTTTCCCCACGTCGTGAATGGCAGACTCTGGAGGATGGCACCGTGACTCTACGGGAGCGTGACAGTACAGCGCAGGTGCGCATTCACAAGGATGAGGTGGCATCGGTGTTGCGCCAGCTGGCGGATGGGCTGCTGGTTTGGACGGATGCGCAGGGCAAGTACCCTGCTGTTGCTCAGAAGGAAGCTTGAAGAATTGGACTTTTGAGTGCAATGTGAAAGGTGGTGAAGATATGCCGAGTGTAGATACGATGGACTTTTCTTTATGATTGATAAGTGTGCCAAATGTTGTTCTGAATTATTTAACATTACGCTAGAATTGTTTTAATTCGGTCATATGCTTCACCCTCTTTGGATATATGGAAACGAGTAAGAGTAGCTGTATGGGTACTGGTGTTGCACAATTAAAATGATCGCACAATCGGGGTGAAGGCAGGCTACAGTACGAACGAATCCTGGACATTCCCAAAGGCAGGCTACAGTACGAACGAATCCTGGACATTCCCAAAGGCAGGCTACAGTACGAACTGTCAGCGTAATCGTGACGCAGCCGGGAGCTCTCCGCAGTGTGACAGTCTGAAAAAATTCGCGGTGTTCCTCACCTGAGCCCAAATTCAGCTCTCATTTGCTCAACTCCTGCTCTCACTGTCGACCTAGATTCTAGTTCATGAAGCCTACGCCAGCATTCTCGTCGTCCTAAACCAACATGTTCGCTACGGCGTTCTAGAATTTCAAGCCTGAGAGCATGATTTATGTTGGTGGGGCACTGGGATCGTCCCGAGTTAAGTGTGGGAGGGCTACAGGCGCGGCCTGGGGGGTTATGGGTGTGCTACCCACCATACAAACATGCCCTTTTAACCCAGTCGGTAGCAGGCTGGGCCAACAAGTGGTATCAGAGCTGGTCGGAGGAGTCTACGCGCGCGACAAGGAGCACGCATGATGACTTCAAGCGAGGCCTCCCGCACTTCCTTGGATGGTGTCGTTGTAAATTCCGGCGAACCCTGGGCAACCGCGACGATGTTCGACACGTCGGCGGTACCGATTTTCACGGGACAAAACTACTCCGCGTGGAAGTTTAAGTTCCAAGTGCTCATGATGGAGCGGGGACTTTGGGGTTTCTTCGATGGAACGGAGAAGAAGCCGGACGATGAGAGCGGCATCGCGGCATGGAAGAAGAAGGACCAAAAGGCGTTCGCTACGTTGATTTCGCGCATCGGCATCAATCTCGTGAGCTCGGTGCGCATGTGCATCAAGCTCGAAGCGTCGGCGCATGAAGCGTGGAAGCGGCTTGAGACCATCCACGTGAACAAGACTCTCCACGGCAAGATCCTAGCCCGGAATGCGTTCTACACGGTGAAGATGCGCGCGGGCGAATCGATGCACGAGTTTGCGACTCGTGTGGAGGAACTCGGAGAAACGTTCATGGACCTCGGTGGAACGGTCACGGAGGAGGATTGGATTTTGACCTTGCTATGCGGCCTTCCGGAAGAGTGGTCGACGGTGATTACGACACTCGATAGCGTGCAAGACACTTGGACGAAGGAAATGGTGGTCGGTCGGCTTCTCCATGAAGAATCGCGTCGCCGACAATTCGCTAATGAGAACGTGGAGACCGCCATGTTCTCCGGAGGGAGTTCCGGAGGAAAGTCCAAGTGGAGCAAGGGTGCGACGAAGAAGTCGTACGGTGGAAGCGATCGCGGCAAGGGAAACACATCGAATGGCGCGAGCAAGTGCCACTATTGCGGCAAAGCGGGACACTTTTGGCGAGAGTTTCGGAAGCGGCCGAGCGATTGGACTCCATCGAAGGCGCGGAACCACGAGGGCAACGCGCACACGGCATCCGGCGAGGCGGATGATACAAGGGAGTCGATCGTGTTATTGGCCGGTGACGGGACCAACACTCCAAGCGACGCGTGGTTCCTCGACACCGGCGCAACGCAACACATGACGCACTCGGCATCGTTCCTCACCAACGTTGGTGCACCGGGAGACGTCACGCGTGTCGTCTTCGGAAACAACAAGTCGCTACCGGTGGTCGGAGTTGGGAGTACGCGTCTCATCGTCGATGGCGGACCGGTGGACATCACGAATGTGCTTCACGTCCCGGGGTTGAAGGTGAATCTACTCTCCGTCACTCAACTCGCGAAGAAGCATGTGAAGTTCACCATCGATGGCGCGACGATGAACCTCATTTGGAAGGGGAAGCAATTCGCACAAGGCGTTCTCAACGGAGAACTCTACCAACTCAAGACGCACCCGAGAGCGGCTTCCTCCAACGTGGCGCAAGGGTCCAAGACGACTCTCCATGCGTGGCATAATCGGCTTGCGCACGCCAACTACGAATCGGTCAAGGCGTTGGCCAACAAAGGACTAGCGAAGGGAGTCGACGTGATCGCCGGCGACGACGAGAAGGGCGTGTGCGCGGCGTGTGTCGAAGGAAAAATGGCTCGCAAGCCATTCGGTAGCCGAACGTCACCCCTCGCTAAGGACCCGCTTGCGCTTGTTCACATGGACGTGTGTGGACCGATGCGACATGCATCAAAGGGAGGAGCACGGTTCCTCTTGGTGATGCTCGACGACGCGACGCGGATGTGTTGGACCCGACTCTTGAAGGCTAAGGGAGATGCGGCCAAGGCGATTCAAGAGTGGGCGCTCGATGTTTGCGACGACAAGAAGCGGATCAAGTGTATTCGCACCGACGGTGGGGGCGAATTCGTGAACGCGGAGCTTGAGAAATGGATGAAGAGCAAGGGCATAAAGCACGACGTCACGACACCCTACACACCCCAACAAAATGGAGCGGCGGAGCGGCTTAATCGCACGTTGGTGGAAGCCGTTTGTTCACTACTTCAACACTCCAAGCTTGGGAACGAGTGGTGGGGAGAGGCGAGTGCGCTAGCGGCATGGATTCGTAATCGTGTGCCGACAAAGGTGCTACCGGGAATGAATCCGTTCGAAGCATAGACCGGAACGAAGCCGAACCTATCCCGCCTACGCACCTTTGGGTGCCTTTGCTACTACCATATACCGGATCCTCTTCGCCACAAGTTGCAACCGAAAGCTCGTGCGGCGATCTTCTTGGGAGTTGCGCCAAACGAGCGTGCATGGCGAGTGTGGGACTTGGGTGAAAAGCGTGTCGTCACGTCTCGGGACGTGGTCTTCGATGAAGACAAGTTCCCGTCGAAGGAGAAACCCACTCAACAACTCACTTTCATCCTTCCGCCACGAGAGGAGGTTGAAGAGAGTGAGACTCCACCTCAAGTGGAGAAGGAAGCCGATGGAGGGGGAGAGAACAACGAGGAGAGCGTTGATGATGTCGTGGAGGTGTCACCTACCGAGGCGGCAACTACCTCCACACCTTCCTCCCTACCATTGGCCTTGACCCGCGAGCGTCGTGAGGTTCGTCCTCCCTCCAAGTATGCCGACTATGCTACGGTAGCCGTTGGGAAGTTGGATAAGGAGGGGGCGGCATTTTGCTTCGCAACCATGGGTGATGATGAACACATGGATCCTCTCATGGAACTACCCCCTAAAGATCCGTCCCGTGCATGCTACGAGCATGTTGGATTGCACACCTAGTGGGTTGGGTGCAAGGGGGAGTGTTGGAGGTCGCGTGAGTTAGAAGCAAACGGTGGTGGGGCAATTGATATGCCCCCAACCCACCGAATGTGTTTCGGTGCTCACCGCTTGAGAGAGCTGCAGGTTTCACGAAGTGTGTGGGTTGACTTCGGAAGACCCACTCAATTGGTGCCACATGGCAACACAAGAAGGATCGAGACTAAGGAAGAATTCGGTTCGGTGAAATTCGGGTGCCGAATTTCACCCCTTCGAATTGTTACGCGAATGTTCTCGATGCATCTCGTATGTTACATGCGCGACTCGATGTTTTGAGTAGCTATATATTGTGATTGCTTTGTATGCATGATATACTGAAAATCAGAGTTTTCTATACACAGTTCAACTCGACACAAAATCCAGAGACTTTCTATCCTTCAATCTTAGAGCACTACCTAGCACGTTGAAAGCCGTATCTCAGCCGATACTTGGGCGAATTACGTGTTCTACGGCTCCTTGGAAAGCCAAGAGTGTGCTCTACTGCTTAGAACAATTCCTAGTTCCTGCCAACTAGAGGACACGCCTCTACATCAGTGGTATCAGAGCGAAAGGTCTCCGGTTCGAATCCCAGTGTGCGCCAAGCGAGCGCCAGTGCCCAAACGAGCCCCAAGTGAGGGGGAGACGACCCCAGTGAGGGGGAGATTGTTGGTGGGGCACTGGGATCGTCCCGAGTTAAGTGTGGGAGGGCTACAGGCGCGGCCTGGGGGGTTATGGGTGTGCTACCCACCATACAAACATGCCCTTTTAACCCAGTCGGTAGCAGGCTGGGCCAACAAGAATTTACAGGGTCCTGCATTTGCATAAGAATCCCATCATTCAGCGTTTTCATGGAGGAGTTACAGCCATTGCCTTCCTAGGAAGCATAATCTCAGGCCCATCCACGAATCGTCGGAGCTCTGCGTGTGCGTCGGATTTCAATGTTGCTTATTTCGAATTCTAGGAAATCCATTACCTGTTTGCGAAACCCGCCTGCTGGGTCACAAGCCTGAATCAGCAATCCTGGTTTTTTCTAGGTCCTGAATCAGGTTGTTCGCAAGCTCAACGGAGTGAATGCCGTCTTACCGGTCTTAATGAGTAAGAGAGTAGAGCTGAGATAGCCTAATCGCCCGAACCACTCTGCAAGTAAGCTGACATGGCAGGACGCGAGCGGATCGAAGTCCCTGGTGCTGCCACGTCAGCCTCCATGAATCGATATGGGCGATCATGCGTGGTAGTGAGGGATCTGACCGGGTCGCACGTGACAGTGGAGGCGACGTGCGACATGCGAGTGGGCGATGCGAAGCGAGTCGCTGCTGGAGCAATGAACAAGGACGCGTCCCTGAAACACGTCATCTTCCATAAAGTAGGTCTTTTGAGTCGACTCAAAAGTCAGTTTGATCTGAAGCGAGCCGCTGCTGGAGCAATGAACAAGGACGCGTCCCTGAAACACGTCATTTTCCATAAAGCAGGTCCTACTGATGCCGTTCTATTCCCCTGCTGCTTTAGAGTTTCCACCATTTCCCGTGTAGCAGACTTCAGTACAGCCAGACCGACAATTTGTTTTTTTTTCACCATTATCTCTTTAGGGTTCTTCACCGACGATGTTGATCTCGATGCGTCACACGCTGACCTGGCTGCATGGCTTGCCTTCATTGTTCACCTTTCCACCGTTTTCACTGGTTTCTCTAACCTTATTCACCCCTCTTGCAGGGATCTCGCCTCAAGGACTCCACCCGATTGGTCGACATTCCCGGCCTCCTCCAGCCTGGATCTGCCACGTCAGCATCTGCCAGCGCTTTGACGCCAGGGACCCCATCTATCCGTGCTGGCAGCTCCATCCCCATGAATGGCGGTTTCCATGGCGAGCCTCATGCTTCTTCTGGCGCTGACCCCAAAGTCTGTGGCTCTGAGTCTGCTACTGCAGACGCTTTCCTGGTTCTGATGAGCTTTCAGCGCAAGGAACAGCAACAGATGGGTCCAGTGCTGTCGTCGCAGCACGGGGGAACGCCACGCCGTGCCGCTGCTGCCACGTCATTGACTGGTCCACGTGGCACCGGCACAGCCGTTGGGTCTCCTCGCCTTCCGAATTCCATCCCGTTTTCGCCATCTGCTCATCCCCCACCTCCTTGCATTGTTACATCTAATCAGCGATTCCCTCCAAATGGAAGAGCTCAGAGTAACGCTGTTGCTGCAAACAAGGGATGTGCAGTAGATGTGGTGGAGCAGCGGATCAGTAGCAACCCTCCTGAACCGACTGCACCAAGGAAGGATGGCGGGGTGCGGCGGACTGAGTCTACTGAGATTGATAATGGCAGTCAGACGATGAAGGATTATCTTCTGTCGGGTGCAACCTGCAGCAGAGAAGGTCTGGCATCCGCTCGTTCGGCGTCGGCCCCACCATCTCCTCCACCAGAGGGAGTACCAGTGCTGGGACGGCCATCAGCATCGCCACCAGCGCCAGCAGCACCACCATTGCCAGAATCGCCACGACTGCCGCCATCGCCAGCAGCATTACCAACCCCTACAGCACCAATCTGGCCCGCCTCCCCTCCTCGCTACCTGCCCTTCCATGCTGCTCGCACACGTCAGCTCGGTTCACCTGGCACTGACGTGGCCAAGGGCACGGTGGCAAGGGATTGTGGGGAGCATGCTAGCAGCGGGAGACAACAAGGCATAGGGACAGTGGGGCATACAGCAACCCGTGCAGGCATTGGGAATGGCGTTACTGACGTAAGGGATGGTACTATTAACACAAAGACTGGTGGCATGGACAAAGGGAATGGTGGCACTGACATCATGGATGGGTCAAGCATGGGGGTTGATAATGACATGGAGAAGGGCGGTATGGCGAGTAAGGTGGAGAGGCGAGTGGGGCGGAAGAGAAAGGCAGAGAGGAAGGAAGAGCAGACAGCAGGCAGGGCGGGGTTGCCTCACAGTGTTGCCGTGCTGGACAGCAAGTTTGGGCTGCTTGCTGCAGTGTATGGATTCTTGGAACAGCGGACAGTCAAGGTATGTGTCCGCAGCACATGTGTGTGCTCCGTGAAACACGGATCTGTTACTTGTCTGACTCGGTTACTGTTCTCCTTTTTTTTTCATGAACAAGAGCCTCATCTCATCTGTGCTGTGAAACCTCATTTGACTGCCATCCCATCCCATGTGGTTTCATGACTCGGAATCTCACTCCCTTGACTGTTGTCATGGCCACTCTTGCCCCGCCATTCATTTGTGTCGCTGTCTCAACTCCAGGCCACGTGGAAGCGGCTGGAGGGCGCCCTGAAGGACCTCGGGAGGGGGACAGAGGCCGAGGCCGTCACTCTGCAAGTGAGTGAGTGAGTCAGTGAGTGAGTAGTGAGTGAGTGGCGGATTGAGTGGATTGTTTTTTTGTGCATAAGTGATTGCGCCCCAAGTTTGGTTGCTAAAGATTAGGTCTATTGTGGTCAATTATGGGGCTTTCCTGCTGGGGATGGATGAGTGTGCGCGCGTGCGCGCGCGCGCGCGCGCGCGCGTGTGTGTGTGTGTGTGTGTGTGTGGTTGCGCCATTTTGCCACTCACTTCCCTGTGCCACTCTCTTCCCGTTCCTGTGCCTTGCATGTGTGACTGCCTGACGTGCACGGCATGGCAGGACATCAGGGACATGGCAACTCTGGCCCCTTCGGTGGTTTGGACGTGGGAAGAGGAAGACGAGGATGAGGAAGAGGGGAAAGAGGGGGCAGAGGGGACACGGGAAGGAGAGGTGGAAGCAGGAAGAGGGAGTGATGGAGAGGAATCGAGTGAGGGGGATGTGGATTATGCAGAGGAAAAGAGTGCCGGTAGCTGGGGAGGGGAAAAGGGGCGAGGAGAATGGGAGGAGGAAAGAATTGGCGAGGGGCCATGTGGACAGAGAAGGGGAGAAAGGAAAGAAGATAGAAGGGAAGGGAGGAGAGCAGAAAGAAAGGGAGGGGAGAAGGGGAGAGGGGATGGAGGTGGGCTGGTTGTGGTGTTGGGCATGTGGGATCCGTCTCGACTGCCAGAGCAGCAGATCAAACGTGGAGGCATGCTGCTGCAAGGTGCGTTCTGGAAAGAGGCTTTTTGGTTGGGAAAAATCAACGCCACCTGTGGCATGAAGGTGGCTTGTTTGTTTCCTGCTTGTGTACACGCCAATCTTTTCTCCCAACCGTGTTGTGTGCACTCATTCCCCCTCATTTGAACCCTCCACCGCTCCCCAGGCACACAGCAACGCACACCACGTCGCAGTGCTGTCAAGTTGGCAGACAAGAGGAGGGCCGCCTTCCACTCGGCACTCACAGCAGCCCTCCACCGAATCCATGCTGACTTCCTCGCCCACGTTCTCCCTCCTGCGCCACAGTCACAGCCCACTCTGCATATCCGCCCTCCTGTGCCACGGTCGCAGCCCACATCGCAAATCCACCCACCTGTGCCACAGTCGCGCCATTCGGCCTGTCCTGTTACCGCAGCTTCTGGCCGGGGCTTGCGAGGAGAGGAGAGTCAACATGCGGCAGCTGGTGCAGGGGAGGTGGGCAGCGAGGTGGTGCCGGGGGAGGGCGAGGACAAGGATGAGGATGAGGACAAGGATGCGGGCAGTGCAGTGCACAGAGAGAGAAGGATGGGGGGGAAGAGGCGCTTTGAAACAGCGGGAGACGACGTGGAAGAGAGTAGTCAAGGGAAGGGGGGAGAAGCGAAGAAGCAGGGGCGTACTGGTGTGAAGCGGAGTGCGGGCAGCATGGCATGGCATGCAGACTTCCCTTTTGAAGACATCTCTGTGTCCATGCTGCTCGCTGAAGCGGCCTCTTTCCATTCCTCTCAGTATACTGATGCTCATGGGCATGCAGGGCAAGGGGGAGGAGGGAAGGGAGGTACCGCGAAACAGCAGAGGGAGGCACGGGTGGGGAGGCAGAACAAGCAGCGGAGGAAAGGAGGGGCAGCTGGGGATGAGTCTGTTAAGACTGGAGAGGTGGAGGAAGGTGCAATGGAGAGTCGGGAAGGGGCAGAGGAGGGTGGGAAGAAGGGAGGCTGTGATGGTGGTGCTGGTTGTGGTGGTGATGAGTGGTGGGAAGAGGCAGGCATTGGGTCGCAGCGATACACACCTCCTTGTCCGCCCAGGCAACTCAAGAAAGTGCCTCCTTGCAATGTGAGTGCTGCTGTGATGTGAGTGCTGTGACGTGAGTGCTGCCATGTGACTGACTCACCGCATCAACCACACAGCATTTTGATTCCTGCCAATCCAACCCAGCTCAAAACTCGTCGTCCGTCTCCCCCTCCCACCTCACACCCCTGCTTCTCCCTCTCCTGTAACTCCGTTGTCTGTCCGCATCCCCCCCGCATCTCCCTCCCTCTGCTGCGCCGGGCATCAGAGCACGGAGCCCATGGCTGCACCGCAGCTGCTGGAGCATCTCAAGCACGGCCTCGGATCACTGGGGCAGGTGCGTGGGGGCTGCGGGGGAGGGTGGGGGGGGTCTAGTTTTGAGGCGCCCCAAAAATAGGCGCCTCATCACTAGGGCAGGTGCGTGGGGGCTGCGGGGAAGAGAGGGGGGGGTGCTGCAAGGGAGGGAGGGTTGCTTGGGCAGGTGGATACTTGGCTAGTGGGTGATAACGTTGCCTCGTTGACGTGGTTACATGCCTTGTTATTCCTCTCATATGCACACTTACCTGCCCCACACACCCCCTCCCTGCCCCACGCACCCACCTCCCTGTCTCCCTACCTCCCTGCCCCCCCGTCGTCCTACCTCTCTACCTCCCTACCTCCCAACCTCCCTACCTCCCTACCTCCCTGCCTCACTACCTCCCTACCTCCCTACCTCCCTACCTCCCTGCCTCCCTGCCTCCCTGTCAGCTTACCTCCCTACCGCCCTGCCTCCCTGTCGGCCTGCCTATCTACCGCCCTGCTTCCAATTTTCCCCATCAGGTGGTGCACTGCGAGGAGCTGCCACAGAGGAAACCGCGCTATGGCAAGCTGGCCAGCCAGTTATGCCCTGCCACGTGGCACGCCTTGGCTTGTGCGGGTGTCTCCCAGCTCTATTCCCATCAGGTAAGCACACGTGGGTCGTGCCTTCCCGTGCCTCTTCTCCCCCTTTCCCTTCAGTGAGACGACCAAAAAACATGCTTGTTTGGTGAGGCCTTACCGATCCATGTCGTTTTTCTTTGGTTGATTCCCTGCTTTGCTCTGCAGGTGAAGGCCATTGACGCGGCACTGGCCGGGCGGCATGCAATCATTGCGACGGCAACAGCGAGTGGCAAGTCGCTGTGCTACAATGTGCCTGTCCTCCACTCGCTGCTCTCCCACCCCCACGCCACCGCCCTCTACCTCTTCCCCACTAAGGTGCGCCCCTTAAGTCGAGAGTAGGCATTGCCTATAAGAGCAAAATATGGACTTTAATCCATGGATCTCATTTTCACCATTTCCTCCTCTTCTCCTGCCAGCCCCTGGACCCTGCCTCTCCTCTAAGGGGCGCCTCTCCTCTAAGAGGCGCCTCTCCTCTAAGAGGCGCCAATCCTCTAAGGGCCATCCAGCCCTCCTCTCCCACCTCGCTTCCCTCCACTCCCCTCGCTTCCTCCTCCCAAGGGCCATCCAGCCCTCCTCTCCCACCTCGCTTCCTCAACTCCCCACGCTTCCTCCTCCTAAGGGCCATCCAGCCCTCCTCTCCCACCTCGCTTCCTCCACTCCCCTCGCTTCCTCCTCCGAAGGTTCATCCATCCCTCCTCTCACACCTCGCTTCCTCCACTCCCCACGCTTCCTCCTCTAAGGGGTGCCTCTCCTGTAAGGGGCGCCTTTCCTCTAAGCGGCGCCTCTCCTCTAAGAGGCTCCGCTCCTCTAAGGGGCGCCTCTCCTCTAAGGGGCGCCTCTCCTCTAAGAGGCGCCTCTCCTGTTAAGAGGCGCCTATGGGGCGCCGAAGGGGCGCCTCTCCTCTAAGGGGCGCCTCTCCTCTAAGGGGCGCCTCTCCTCTAAGAGGCAGGCGCCTCTTCTCTGAGATGCAGGCGCCTCTCCTCTGAAAGGAAGGCGCCTCTCCTCTGAAAGGAAGGCGCCTCTCCTCTGAAAGGAAGGAGCCTCTCCTCTGAAAGGAAGGCGGCTCTCCTCTGAAAGGAAGGCGCCTCTACTCTGTGATGTGAGGCGGGCGCCGCTCCTCTACGAGGCGCATCCAAACTAAGAGGCGCCTCGCCTCTATGAGGCGCCTCTCCTCTAAGGGACGCCGCTTGCATGCAACCCCGTGCATGCAACTCCCCACATGCAACCACCCGCACGCAACCCTTTTTTCTACATCGCTCCCCTGTATCATTTTCCTTCCTAGTCTCCTCACCTATCTTCAACCTGATTTTCTTATTCTCCCTGCCTGTCGCTGAACCCAGAAGGCCCTAGCCCAGGACCAGCTGCGAGCACTGCATGCGTTGGTGGGTTGGGAGGGGGGAGAAAACGGGGCAGATAATATGGGCGAGGGCAGTGGAACAATGCTGGGGGCTGGCAAGAAGACAGAAGCTGACGTGGCAGGAAGAGTGGGAGCTGACGTGGCAGGGGAGAGGCAGGAAGGGGATGTGTGTGGGGAGAGGGGGAGGAGTGCAGCGGGGCATGTGGCAGTAGAAGCGCAGTTGAGAAGCCTGGGAGAGGTGATGGCGATTTATGATGGTGACACGCCCCATGCTGCTCGGCGGGCCATCCGAAACAAGTCTCGACTGGTGAGCCAATGTTTGTTGTGTTTGGGGAGAGGGAGAGAAGTGCGGCGGGGCGTGTGGCAGTAGAAGCGCAGTTGAGGAGGGTGGGAGATGGCGATATATGATGGTGACACGGCCCATGCTGCTCGGCGGGCCATCCGAGGGCAATCCTGCCTGGTGAGCCAATGTGTGTTGTGTGTGGGGCATGGCGCATGGTGCATGGTGCATGGTGCATGCCTGGTATGCTGTATAGTTTTGAGGTTTTGCCTGTCTCATTGTGCCTTCTCCTTCCCCAGCTGCTTCTGTTGTGGTCTTGGCATCCTCACCTCAATTGACACACCCTACACCGGCTGCTGCGCATAGCTTCACGGATCCTTATCTCACTCGTATCAAATGCAGATCTTATCGAATCCCGACATGCTGCATGTCACCATGCTGCCTAGCCATCGGGATTTCAGCCGTGTCCTCTCCAACTTGCGGTAAGCTCTTGGCCTTTCAACGTGACAAACACATTTGTCTTCCCCTTTAACTCACTTCAGTCTCATTTTGTTCCACAGTATGAATTTCGTTCATCCTAGTTCAGATCCCCTTTCGCCCTCTCCGCTTGTACCTGTTGTTGCCCACATGTTTCGATTTGTCTCATTCGAACTTTCCACCCCTTGACCCCGCGCTCTCCACACTGTTTTCCACATCTCTCCCAGCTTTGTGGTGGTGGATGAAGCTCATGCGTACAGGGGCGCGTTTGGCTGCCATGCTGCTCTCATCTTCAGACGCCTGCGCCGTCTTTGCGCTCATCGTGGGTGGGAGGGAGGGATGGGGTGGGGTGGGTGGGTGGGTGGGTGGGCGGGCAGTTGGCTGTGATAGTGGGTGGGTGGGTGTGGGCAGTGTGTGACAGGGTGTGGGTTATATCACAACGGACTTGCTCGCTGTGCTGGGCCTGTCCGATGCCTGCTGTGTTCATGCAGTGTGCGTGCAGTTGCAGTTGCAGTTGCAGTTGCAGTTGCAGTTGCAGTTGCAGTTGCAGTTGCAGTTGCCTGCTGCTTGCTCTCATGCCTCTGCCTCTGCACCCCGTCTTGTTCCACTCTCACGGTTTCTGGATCCGCGTCATGCCTTGGCATCACTCCGCTCGTCAATAAACCCACCAACCAGTGCTTGACCCAACCCACCCATCTATTCCCCTCCCCTTGGACTCCATCCCCGTTCCCGTCTCCATCCCGTCCCCTGCGACCAGTGTACGGCTCAGATCCGATCTTCATAGTGTGCTCTGCCACGTGTGCGGACCCCAAGGACCATGTACGATCCCTGCTAGGCCTGGAGGAGGTGACAGTGGTGGATGGCAGTGACGATGGCAGCCCGTGTGGTCGCAAGAGCTTTGTGCTCTGGAACCCGCCCATCACCATGCCGCCTGTGAGCAACCCCCTCTTGACCCCCACCCCAAGGATCTCAGGTATTACCGTAATAGGGACCGCACCCCTTCTTGTCCCCGCCTCTGCGGCGCAGCTCAAGGAGGCAGACACCGCAGGTGCGTTGGGACTGCAGGTGCGTTGGGACTGCAGGTGCGGTGGGACTGCAGGTGCGTTGGGACTGCAGGTGCGGTGGGACTGCAGGTGCGTTGGGACTGCAGGTGCGGTGAGACTGCAGGTGCATTGGGACTGCAGGTGCGTTGGGACTGCAGGTGCGGTGGGACTGCAGGTGCGGTGGGACTGCAGGTGCGTTGGGACTGCAGGTGCGTTGGGACTGCAGGTGCGTTGGGACTGCAGGTGCGTTGGGACTGCAGGTGCGTTGGGACTGCAGGTGCGTTGGGGCTGCAGGTGCGTTGGGGCTGCAGGTGCGTTGGGCTGCCGGGGCGTTGGGACTGCAGGTGCGTTGGGACTGCAGGTGCGTTGGGACTGCAGGTGCGTTGGGAATGCAGGTGCGTTGGGACTGCAGGTGCGTTGGGACTGCAGGTTCGGTGGGACTGCAGGTGCGTTGGGACTGCAGGTGCGTTGGGAGTGCAGGTGCGGTGGGACTGCAGGTGCGTTGGGACTGCAGGTGCGTTGGGACTGCAGGTGCGTTGGGGCTGTCGGGGCGTTGGGACTGCAGGCGCGTTGGGACAGCAGGCGCGTTGGGACTGCAGGTGCGTTGGGACTGCAGGTGCGTTGGGGCTGCAGGTGCGTTGGGGCTGCAGGTGCGTTGGGACTGCAGGGGCGTTGGGACTGCAGGTGTGTTGGGACTGCAGGTGCGTTGGGACTGCAGGTGCGTTGGGACTGCAGGTGCGTTGGGACTGCAGGTGCGGTGGGACTACACAATCCCTCTCAACCGACGCAATCTTACACTCTCTTTTCTAAACCTCTCTCTCCTCCCCCAGGTTGCCAGGCCTCTGCGTTGAAGCTGTTGCAACCAGCTGTGACACAAACCTTCTCAACCTATGCACATTCACGCACTCTCTTGTGATCCCGTCTCTCCTCCCCCAGGCTGCAAGGCCTCTGCGCCGCAGCTCCCGAAGGCAGACGCCGCAGCTGCTGCAACCACCCGCTGCTTGTGCACACGTGATGATGGCCAAGCGAGCCAGGTTAGGGGAGGGGGATACGCCACGTAAATTCCCCCATCAGTTTCCACCCCATCAGTTTGCACCCCATCAGTTTGCACCCCATCAGTTTCCACCCCATCAGTTTGCACCCCATCAGTTAGCACCCCATCAGTTTGCACCCCATCAGTTTGCACCCCATCAATTTCCACCCCATCATTTTCCACCCCATCAGTTTGCACCCCATCAGTTAGCACCCCATCAGTTTGCACCCCATCAGTTTGCACCCCATCAATTTCCACCCCATCATTTTCCACCCCATCAGTTTGCACCCCATCAGTTTGCACCCCATCAGTTTGCACCCCATCAGTTTGCACCCCATCAGTTTGCACCCCATCAGTGTGCACGATATGCGTTGCCTCTTCCACTCCCATGCTTCCTCTTCCTTGCCTCCTTCTTCTCAACCCTTCCCCCTCTCCCGCCCTCCGCCAACACCCAGCCCCATAGTGGAGGTGGCGCTGCTGCTAGCTGAGATGGTACAGCACGACCTGCGCTGCCTCGCCTTCTGCAACACCAGGAAGCTCTCAGAGCTCGTCCTCACATACACGTGAGAGCCTTCTCCTGTCCGTTTGTACCATGCCATGGTCCCCTTGCGGCTCATTCCTACTGCCATGGGTCCACCACACCAGCAAGGAGGTGCTGCAGGAGAGAGCTCCGCATCTGGTGGGCACAGTGTTGCCATACCGTGACATTACCACCCACCCACCCTATGCCTGCTTCTTCCCTTCCCCTTGTGCCATACCTTACTGCCCCTGGGCCCACCAGCAAGGAGGTGCTGCGGGAGAGAGCGCCACATCTGGTGGGCACAGTAGAGTGTTGTTGAGAATTCTCAAAATCATACTTACCCACCCATTTCCATCTCCTACGGCCATGGTTGCATACCACACCAGCAAGGAGGTGCTGCGGGAGAGAGCGCCACATCTGGTGGACACAGTGCTGGCGTACCGGGCTGGATACACCGCTCAGGTCAGTCACTTACCCCCGCTGTTGGTACTCTGCTCAGGCCAGTCACACCAGCAAGGAGGTGCCGGGTACACGGCTCAGGCCAGTCACACCAGCAAGGAGGTGCCGGGTACACGGCTCAGGTCAGTCACACACCACCTCTGTGTGCGTACCAGTGTTGGTACGCCGTGCTGTGCTGGGTACGCTGCTTAGATGAGTCATTTACCTCTCTTTTGTGAGCCCAAAAAGTGTTTGCAAAGTGTGGTAAGAACACTGGGGCACTGGATAATTCTTCACTCTGCCGCTTCCCTCTGCCGCCTCCCTTAGCCGCCTCCCACTGCCGAGCTGCAGATTCTCCTGTCCCTGTCCCTGTCCCTGTCCCTGTCCCTGTCCCTGTCCCTGTCCCTGTCCCTGTCCCTGTCCCTGTCCCTGTCCCTGTCCCTGTCCCTGTCCCTGTCCCTGTCCCTGTCCCTGTCCCTGTCCCTGTCCCTTTCCCTGTCCCTGTCCCTGTCCCTGTCCCTGTCCCTGTCCCTGTCCCTGTCCCTGGAGCTGCAGATTCTCCTGCGCCTGGAGCTGCAGATTCTCCTGCGCCTGGAGCTGCAGATTCTCCTGCGCCTGCAGCTGCAGATCCTCCTGCTCCTGCAGCTGCAGATCCTCCTGCGTCTGGAGCTGCAGATTCTCCTGCGCCTGGAGCTGCAGATTCTCCTGCGCCTGGAGCTGCAGATTCTCCTGCGTCTGGAGCTGCAGATTCTCCTGCGCCTGGAGCTGCAGATTCTCCTGCGTCTGGAGCTGCAGATTCTCCTGCGCCTGCAGCTGCAGATTCTCCTGCGCCTGGAGCTGCAGATTCTCCTGCGCCTGGAGCTGCAGATTCTCCTGCGCCTGCAGCTGCAGATTCTCCTGCGTCTGGAGCTGCAGATTCTCCTGCGTCTGGAGCTGCAGATTCTCCTTCGTCTGGAGCTGCAGATTCTCCTGCGTCTGGAGCTGCAGATTCTCCTGCGCCTGGAGCTGCAGATTCTCCTGCGCCTGGAGCTGCAGATTCTCCTGTGCCTGCAGCTACAGATTCTCCTGCGTCTGGAGCTGCAGACTCTCCTGCGTCTGGAGCTGCAGATTCTCCTGCGTCTGGAGCTGCAGATTCTCCTGCGTCTGGAGCTGCAGATTCTCCTGCGTCTGGAGCTGCAGATTCTCCTGCGTCTGGAGCTGCAGATTCTCCTGCGTCTGGAGCTGCAGATTCTCCTGCGTCTGGAGCTGCAGACTCTCCTGCGTCTGGAGCTGCAGATTCTCCTGCGTCTGGAGCTGCAGATTCTCCTGCGTCTGGAGCTGCAGATTCTCCTGCGTCTGGAGCTGCAGATTCTCCTGCGTCTGGAGCTGCAGATTCTCCTGCGCCTGCAGCTGCAGATTCTCCTGCGCCTGGAGCTGCAGATTCTCCTGCGCCTGCAGCTGCAGATTCTCCTGCGTCTGGAGCTGCAGATTCTCCTGCGTCTGGAGCTGCAGATTCTCCTTCGTCTGGAGCTGCAGATTCTCCTGCGTCTGGAGCTGCAGATTCTCCTGCGCCTGGAGCTGCAGATTCTCCTGCGCCTGGAGCTGCAGATTCTCCTGTGCCTGCAGCTACAGATTCTCCTGCGTCTGGAGCTGCAGATTCTCCTGCGTCTGGAGCTGCAGATTCTCCTGCGTCTGGAGCTGCAGACTCTCCTGCGTCTGGAGCTGCAGATTCTCCTGCGTCTGGAGCTGCAGATTCTCCTGCGTCTGGAGCTGCAGATTCTCCTGCGTCTGGAGCTGCAGACTCTCCTGCGTCTGGAGCTGCAGATTCTCCTGCGTCTGGAGCTGCAGATTCTCCTGCGTCTGGAGCTGCAGATTCTCCTGCGTCTGGAGCTGCAGATTCTCCTGCGTCTGGAGCTGCAGATTCTCCTGCGCCTGGAGCTGCAGATTCTCCTGCGCCTGGAGCTGCAGATTCTCCTGCGCCTGCAGCTGCAGATTCTCCTGCGTCTGGAGCTGCAGATTCTCCTGCGTCTGGAGCTGCAGATTCTCCTTCGTCTGGAGCTGCAGATTCTCCTGCGTCTGGAGCTGCAGATTCTCCTGCGCCTGCAGCTGCAGATTCTCCTGCGCCTGGAGCTGCAGATTCTCCTGCGCCTGGAGCTGCAGATTCTCCTGCGCCTGCAGCTGCAGATTCTCCTGCGTCTGGAGCTGCAGATTCTCCTGCGTCTGGAGCTGCAGATTCTCCTTCGTCTGGAGCTGCAGATTCTCCTGCGTCTGGAGCTGCAGATTCTCCTGCGCCTGGAGCTGCAGATTCTCCTGCGTCTGGAGCTGCAGATTCTCCTGCGCCTGGAGCTGCAGATTCTCCTGCGCCTGGAGCTGCAGATTCTCCTGCGCCTGCAGCTGCAGATTCTCCTGCGTCTGGAGCTGCAGATTCTCCTGCGTCTGGAGCTGCAGATTCTCCTTCGTCTGGAGCTGCAGATTCTCCTGCGTCTGGAGCTGCAGATTCTCCTGCGTCTGGAGCTGCAGATTCTCCTGCGCCTGGAGCTGCAGATTCTCCTGCGCCTGGAGCTGCAGATTCTCCTGCGCCTGGAGCTGCAGATTCTCCTGCGTCTGGAGCTGCAGATTCTCCTGCGTCTGGAGCTGCAGACTCTCCTGCGTCTGGAGCTGCAGATTCTCCTGCGTCTGGAGCTGCAGATTCTCCTGCGTCTGGAGCTGCAGATTCTCCTGCGTCTGGAGCTGCAGATTCTCCTGCGTCTGGAGCTGCAGATTCTCCTGCGCCTGCAGCTGCAGATTCTCCTGCGTCTGGAGCTGCAGATTCTCCTGCGTCTGGAGCTGCAGATTCTCCTTCGTCTGGAGCTGCAGATTCTCCTGCGTCTGGAGCTGCAGATTCTCCTGCGCCTGCAGCTGCAGATTCTCCTGCGCCTGGAGCTGCAGATTCTCCTGCGCCTGGAGCTGCAGATTCTCCTGCGCCTGCAGCTGCAGATTCTCCTGCGTCTGGAGCTGCAGATTCTCCTGCGTCTGGAGCTGCAGATTCTCCTTCGTCTGGAGCTGCAGATTCTCCTGCGTCTGGAGCTGCAGATTCTCCTGCGCCTGGAGCTGCAGATTCTCCTGCGCCTGGAGCTGCAGATTCTCCTGTGCCTGCAGCTACAGATTCTCCTGCGTCTGGAGCTGCAGATTCTCCTGCGTCTGGAGCTGCAGATTCTCCTGCGTCTGGAGCTGCAGACTCTCCTGCGTCTGGAGCTGCAGATTCTCCTGCGTCTGGAGCTGCAGATTCTCCTGCGTCTGGAGCTGCAGATTCTCCTGCGTCTGGAGCTGCAGATTCTCCTGCGTCTGGAGCTGCAGATTCTCCTGCGTCTGGAGCTGCAGACTCTCCTGCGTCTGGAGCTGCAGATTCTCCTGCGTCTGGAGCTGCAGATTCTCCTGCGTCTGGAGCTGCAGATTCTCCTGCGTCTGGAGCTGCAGATTCTCCTGCGTCTGGAGCTGCAGATTCTCCTGCGCCTGGAGCTGCAGATTCTCCTGCGCCTGGAGCTGCAGATTCTCCTGCGCCTGCAGCTGCAGATTCTCCTGCGTCTGGAGCTGCAGATTCTCCTGCGTCTGGAGCTGCAGATTCTCCTTCGTCTGGAGCTGCAGATTCTCCTGCGTCTGGAGCTGCAGATTCTCCTGCGCCTGGAGCTGCAGATTCTCCTGCGCCTGGAGCTGCAGATTCTCCTGTGCCTGCAGCTACAGATTCTCCTGCGTCTGGAGCTGCAGATTCTCCTGCGTCTGGAGCTGCAGATTCTCCTGCGTCTGGAGCTGCAGACTCTCCTGCGTCTGGAGCTGCAGATTCTCCTGCGTCTGGAGCTGCAGATTCTCCTGCGTCTGGAGCTGCAGATTCTCCTGCGTCTGGAGCTGCAGATTCTCCTGCGTCTGGAGCTGCAGATTCTCCTGCGTCTGGAGCTGCAGACTCTCCTGCGTCTGGAGCTGCAGATTCTCCTGCGTCTGGAGCTGCAGATTCTCCTGCGTCTGGAGCTGCAGATTCTCCTGCGTCTGGAGCTGCAGATTCTCCTGCGTCTGGAGCTGCAGATTCTCCTGCGCCTGGAGCTGCAGATTCTCCTGCGCCTGGAGCTGCAGATTCTCCTGCGCCTGCAGCTGCAGATTCTCCTGCGTCTGGAGCTGCAGATTCTCCTGCGTCTGGAGCTGCAGATTCTCCTTCGTCTGGAGCTGCAGATTCTCCTGCGTCTGGAGCTGCAGATTCTCCTGCGCCTGGAGCTGCAGATTCTCCTGCGCCTGGAGCTGCAGATTCTCCTGCGCCTGCAGCTGCAGATTCTCCTGCGTCTGGAGCTGCAGATTCTCCTGCGTCTGGAGCTGCAGATTCTCCTTCGTCTGGAGCTGCAGATTCTCCTGCGTCTGGAGCTGCAGATTCTCCTGCGCCTGGAGCTGCAGATTCTCCTGCGTCTGGAGCTGCAGATTCTCCTGCGCCTGGAGCTGCAGATTCTCCTGCGCCTGGAGCTGCAGATTCTCCTGCGCCTGCAGCTGCAGATTCTCCTGCGTCTGGAGCTGCAGATTCTCCTGCGTCTGGAGCTGCAGATTCTCCTTCGTCTGGAGCTGCAGATTCTCCTGCGTCTGGAGCTGCAGATTCTCCTGCGTCTGGAGCTGCAGATTCTCCTGCGCCTGGAGCTGCAGATTCTCCTGCGCCTGGAGCTGCAGATTCTCCTGCGCCTGGAGCTGCAGATTCTCCTGCGTCTGGAGCTGCAGATTCTCCTGCGTCTGGAGCTGCAGACTCTCCTGCGTCTGGAGCTGCAGATTCTCCTGCGTCTGGAGCTGCAGATTCTCCTGCGTCTGGAGCTGCAGATTCTCCTGCGTCTGGAGCTGCAGATTCTCCTGCGTCTGGAGCTGCAGATTCTCCTGCGCCTGCAGCTGCAGATTCTCCTGCGTCTGGAGCTGCAGATTCTCCTGCGTCTGGAGCTGCAGATTCTCCTTCGTCTGGAGCTGCAGATTCTCCTGCGTCTGGAGCTGCAGATTCTCCTGCGCCTGCAGCTGCAGATTCTCCTGCGCCTGGAGCTGCAGATTCTCCTGCGCCTGGAGCTGCAGATTCTCCTGCGCCTGCAGCTGCAGATTCTCCTGCGTCTGGAGCTGCAGATTCTCCTGCGTCTGGAGCTGCAGATTCTCCTTCGTCTGGAGCTGCAGATTCTCCTGCGTCTGGAGCTGCAGATTCTCCTGCGCCTGGAGCTGCAGATTCTCCTGCGCCTGGAGCTGCAGATTCTCCTGTGCCTGCAGCTACAGATTCTCCTGCGTCTGGAGCTGCAGATTCTCCTGCGTCTGGAGCTGCAGATTCTCCTGCGTCTGGAGCTGCAGACTCTCCTGCGTCTGGAGCTGCAGATTCTCCTGCGTCTGGAGCTGCAGATTCTCCTGCGTCTGGAGCTGCAGATTCTCCTGCGTCTGGAGCTGCAGATTCTCCTGCGTCTGGAGCTGCAGATTCTCCTGCGTCTGGAGCTGCAGACTCTCCTGCGTCTGGAGCTGCAGATTCTCCTGCGTCTGGAGCTGCAGATTCTCCTGCGTCTGGAGCTGCAGATTCTCCTGCGTCTGGAGCTGCAGATTCTCCTGCGTCTGGAGCTGCAGATTCTCCTTCGTCTGGAGCTGCAGATTCTCCTGCGTCTGGAGCTGCAGATTCTCCTGCGCCTGGAGCTGCAGATTCTCCTGCGTCTGGAGCTGCAGATTCTCCTGCGTCTGGAGCTGCAGATTCTCCTGCGTCTGGAGCTGCAGATTCTCCTGCGTCTGGAGCTGCAGACTCTCCTGCGTCTGGAGCTGCAGATTCTCCTGCGTCTGGAGCTGCAGATTCTCCTGCGTCTGGAGCTGCAGATTCTCCTGCGTCTGGAGCTGTAGATTCTCCTGCGTCTGGAGCTGCAGATTCTCCTGCGCCTGCAGCTGCAGATTCTCCTGCGCCTGGAGCTGCAGATTCTCCTGCGCCTGGAGCTGCAGATTCTCCTGCGCCTGCAGCTGCAGATTCTCCTGCGTCTGGAGCTGCAGATTCTCCTGCGTCTGGAGCTGCAGATTCTCCTTCGTCTGGAGCTGCAGATTCTCCTGCGTCTGGAGCTGCAGATTCTCCTGCGCCTGGAGCTGCAGATTCTCCTGCGCCTGGAGCTGCAGATTCTCCTGTGCCTGCAGCTACAGATTCTCCTGCGTCTGGAGCTGCAGATTCTCCTGCGTCTGGAGCTGCAGATTCTCCTGCGTCTGGAGCTGCAGACTCTCCTGCGTCTGGAGCTGCAGATTCTCCTGCGTCTGGAGCTGCAGATTCTCCTGCGTCTGGAGCTGCAGATTCTCCTGCGTCTGGAGCTGCAGATTCTCCTGCGTCTGGAGCTGCAGATTCTCCTGCGCCTGCAGCTGCAGATTCTCCTGCGTCTGGAGCTGCAGATTCTCCTGCGTCTGGAGCTGCAGATTCTCCTTCGTCTGGAGCTGCAGATTCTCCTGCGTCTGGAGCTGCAGATTCTCCTGCGCCTGCAGCTGCAGATTCTCCTGCGCCTGGAGCTGCAGATTCTCCTGCGCCTGGAGCTGCAGATTCTCCTGCGCCTGCAGCTGCAGATTCTCCTGCGTCTGGAGCTGCAGATTCTCCTGCGTCTGGAGCTGCAGATTCTCCTTCGTCTGGAGCTGCAGATTCTCCTGCGTCTGGAGCTGCAGATTCTCCTGCGCCTGGAGCTGCAGATTCTCCTGCGCCTGGAGCTGCAGATTCTCCTGTGCCTGCAGCTACAGATTCTCCTGCGTCTGGAGCTGCAGATTCTCCTGCGTCTGGAGCTGCAGATTCTCCTGCGTCTGGAGCTGCAGACTCTCCTGCGTCTGGAGCTGCAGATTCTCCTGCGTCTGGAGCTGCAGATTCTCCTGCGTCTGGAGCTGCAGATTCTCCTGCGTCTGGAGCTGCAGATTCTCCTGCGTCTGGAGCTGCAGATTCTCCTGCGTCTGGAGCTGCAGATTCTCCTGCGCCTGGAGCTGCAGATTCTCCTGCGCCTGGAGCTGCAGATTCTCCTGCGCCTGCAGCTGCAGATTCTCCTGCGTCTGGAGCTGCAGATTCTCCTGCGTCTGGAGCTGCAGATTCTCCTTCGTCTGGAGCTGCAGATTCTCCTGCGTCTGGAGCTGCAGATTCTCCTGCGCCTGGAGCTGCAGATTCTCCTGCGCCTGGAGCTGCAGATTCTCCTGTGCCTGCAGCTACAGATTCTCCTGCGTCTGGAGCTGCAGATTCTCCTGCGTCTGGAGATGCAGATTCTCCTGCGTCTGGAGCTGCAGACTCTCCTGCGTCTGGAGCTGCAGATTCTCCTGCGTCTGGAGCTGCAGATTCTCCTGCATCTGGAGCTGCAGATTCTCCTGCGTCTGGAGCTGCAGATTCTCCTGCGTCTGGAGCTGCAGATTCTCCTGCGTCTGGCCTCTGGGTAGGCCAGGCTGCAGGGCAGGGCGCATCCATCCCGTAGCTGCCACCAGCACCATCTGTCTCGGCTCACAGGAGCCCCGTACCTGCTCCTGCCCCTTCCTCTTTCCCCCCATCCCATCAGGACCGGCGGCGCATAGAGAGGGAGCTGTTTCACGGGCGCCTCCGTGGTGTGGCAGCAACGAGCGCATTGGAGCTAGGAGTGGACGTGGGGGCACTGGACGCCACCCTGCACCTCGGCTTCCACGGCTCCACCGCCAGCCTCTGGCAGCAGGCGGGCCGGGCAGGCCGCCGGGAAAAGGCCTCTCTTTCCATCTACGTTGCCTTTGACGGGCCTCTCGATCAATACTTCATGGCGGCTCCTGAGAGGCTGTTCTCTCGGCCAATCGAGCGCTGCCAGCTGGACGCGGAGAATCCCCTGGTGATGCGGCAGCAGCTGCAGTGCGCTGCGGCGGAGATGCCGCTCCTGGAGGATGTGGATGGGAGGTTCTTTGGCCCGTCATTGGCCGAAAGGATTGCTGAGCTGGCAGGGAAGGGCGTTCTCGGGAGGAGTCCGGAGAATCCCGAGGTGGACCGTGGGTGGAGGTACATTGGGGAGGGGAAGCGGCCGGCGCAGTTTGTCCCGGTGCGGGCGATCGACCCGAACACATATGCGGTGGTGGAGACGAGACCGGGGAGAGTGCTGGAGGAGATTGAAGAAAACAAGGCCTTCTTTGTGGTAGGTTTCCTGGTAGGTATTTTGGGGTGAGTTTTTTAGATATGTGAAGTAAAAACAGGTAGAAGAGAGCCAAGGTTGATGTGTGGGAGCTTTGTGCTGTATGTTACAAGGACAAGGAAAGAGAGGAGGGCGTAGGAAGGGAGATGGCACAATCATATTACCAAGCTCATTCCCTTGGCCTTTACCACTCCATGCGTGCTCCCGCATCCCTCTATGCTTTTATTTCGGTTTTCGTCCTCCCCCATCCCCACCCATGTGCAGCTGTACGAGGGAGCAGTGTACCTGCAGCAGGGGCGAACCTTCCTGGTGACTTCCCTGGATCTAGAGAAGCGGGAGGCACGGTGTGTGCGGGCGGATGTGCGGTATTACACCAAGACGATTGACATGGTCACTGTGACTATAATGGGGGGCACTCTGGTGAGCATATAACCAGCAGATTCATTTTAATCCTTAAGTCAAGTACCATCGAATAGACACACCTCCTTCATCTACTCACTCGCACTCTCCCTTGCACCGGCAGGCTTTTCCATACCCACACATGCCATCAGCAAAGGCAGCTTCAGCTTCTACTGTTATGACGTCAGCACACACAGTGCTCAAAGAGGCGATGACCTCAACAGCACACACTGCAGCAGCCTCTGAGCCAATGACGAAAGCGCACATGGCAGCAGGCGGTGTGCTGACATCAGCACAGACGGCACCATGTGAGGTTACGACTCGGTGGACTGGTTACCGCAAGATGTGGCGCGGGTCAGGAGAGCCGTTTGAAACGGTGGAGATGACACTGCCAGATGTAACGTACGCCACCCAGGTGAGTCAGTTGACTACCTGGTGGTAGTAAACGATTATCTCTTAGTGTGTTCTGTTCTTGTATTGTTTCGGTATAGATGCACTCGCAGTTCTCATCCTGGCTTGGCAGCCACTCTCATCTTACAGTTCTTATGTCTGGCATTGAGGCATCTCAATGTTGCATTTCTGGTGCGTGGGGCGTGCAGGCAGTGTGGGTGGCGGTGGCGGGTGGGACAAAGGCGGCAGTGGAGGCAGCGGGGAGTGACTACCGCGCGAGCCTGCATGCTGCCGCGCATGCCCTCGCCAACATGGTGCCCCTGTGAGAGACACCATGCACTGATGCATCAGCACACGCATCAGTCTTTTGAGGCGCCTCAAAATTCGTCTCATGCCCTCGCCAGCATGGTGCCCCTGTGAGCGACACCATGCACCGATGCATGCATCAGCACACGCATCAGTCAACGCGTTTAACAGTAGCACACGAGTTTGTTAACATGGGATGATGGTGTGCCACCGCTCACATGGTGCCACTGCAAGTGTGTATGCTTTGAGTCGACTCACAAGTCCGTTCCTCCTGCCTGTGCTGTGCTCCACCCATCCAGCTTCCTCGCCTGCATGGCATCAGACATGGGAGTGGAGTGTGCATCGCCATACGACTCCCGCTTCTTCCCCCAGCGTCTCCTGCTCTACGACAAGCACCCGGGCGGGATAGGCCTCGCGGTGCAGGTATGTCCGATAGGCATAGGGGAAAATTATCCTTCTATCCACCGCCCCTGCTTTCACCGCTCGCCCTACGACTCCCGCTTCTTCCCCCAGCGTCTCCTGCTCTACGACAAGCACTCGGGCGGGATAGGCCTCGCGGTGCAGGTATGTCCGATAGGCATAGGGGAAAATTATCCTTCTATCCACCGCCCCTGCTTTCACCGCTCGCCCTACGACTCCCGCTTCTTCCCCCAGCGTCTCCTGCTCTATGACAAGCACCCGGGGGGGATAGGTCTGGCAGTGCAGGTATGAGTGCCTGGAACCTGGGGAAATCAGTCCTGGATGTGCGATTGCAGGTGGTAGTATGGATATGTGATCCGCCTGCAGTCGCACCTCCAGGGCCTTGTGAACTTGCTCACTTGCTAGCTCAGCCTTGCATCTGATCATTTATCGAATGTTGTCATGCGGGCCCAGGTTTCGAACCTACTTCGATCTTCCTGCCTCTTCCCTGCTCTTGTCATCTCTTTTTCCTTTCAGCTGCAGCCTCAGTTCCCCGCAATTCTCCGAGCTGCACTGGAGCTGGTTTCCAAGTGCCAATGTAACATGCCCAATGGCTGCCCTGGCTGTGTACATGTGAGTCAAACGGTCTTTTTCATTATTAATATTATTTTTTTACTCGAGTGTATTCTTGTAGAACTCACATGCAGTATCATTTTTGTGTTTGCTGTTTGTGCACATCATTAGTGATGTAACCATTTTCAATTCTTGCCATCCACCCAACCAACGTTGCCCAATATCATCCGGAAACATGCAGTTTCTAGCGTGTGGAGAGTATAACGGCGTGCTGGACAAAAGAGGAGCTCAACTCATCTTGAAGGTGCAATGAAACTTTTTGGATCCACCATTTGTTGATCATCTCTGCATCAATTTCAGATTCTGACATTTCCCTATAAATTTGCGCGTGTGCAGATGGCAGTGGATTCAGAAAATGAGTTTCTGAGGGACATTGGAGTGCCCTTGTCACAGCATTCTGGTGGCTTTTTAAAAAAGGGAGAACTGTGATCTGTGTATTTCCATGTATAGCATTGTGATTCAGATTGCGGTGTAATAACGACCTTCCCATATCGCACCACCTGGAACCTGAAACTGGTGGCTTGGCGGGGGGACCTGCTGTCGGTTTCTCGTGTTTCTCGATGACTTCCTGTCCGTCCCCCTAAATTTGGGGGTCTTGTCCTGACCTGAAGCTTTTACCGCCGTGCCCATCGCAGCCAATGGGTTCTCGCGTTGGTTCTGACAATGCCGACCAGACGAGTAGGGCGAAGTTGTAACTCGATATCGTCAGCGTCTCAGCAAGCGAAGTCAGCACGGCCTCCCCCAGCAGCACCGTACAGCACAATGCAGCCAGTCAAACCTTGAATTTGCCTGTCTCTCCAACTTGTTGCCAACAACCAACAACGGCCAGGAAAGCCTATAAACTTCTCCCATTTCCAGCAATACCGTACCCAATCGCACATTTAATGCCTTAGAACGTAATGCACCATACTGAGCCGCATTCAAAATCTTCTGAAACACACCGACCAGCGAACCAGAAAGCACCAGTGGGCATACAGGCTGTCGGCCATCTCATCGTCCTCCTGTTCACGGATCGTAAAAAATTATACGTGTGCTTGCAATGTGCTTGCAACGTTGGCTCCGGGATGAAGCCTAGCCGAAGCGTGGGCTACCAGCATGCCTCCCCCACAGACAGCACATCTCCCGTAACCCTGTATTAGCGCTCCTTATGAAGTGAGTCGTTCCATACGACTCTCCGAAGCAAGATCGTGAATAGGCTGCATTTTGCCGTTGCTTGCAGACTTACTTTGCGCTGAATGCGTTTTCATTGAGTTGCGTGTTCTTGCGGTCGCTCTTAGCTTGCAGACGAAGACACCGGAGTGAACATGCAGGGATTAGGTTTCCTGGCTCGAATCTTTATGTACGTGCGTGCCGAGATGCTCCGTCGTTATGCTGCTGCACCATTCAGAACGATTAGTGATTAAGACTCAGACCGTAACGGCATCAAAGCCCAGTGGGTGATCGCGGGATTCCTTTTTCCCGAAGCGAATTTGTAAAGAAACGTTTTAGTGTTCGCAAGGTTTTGTGTCAATGGATAATGCAGCCGATGATAGCCGTCCGATCAATCAGATTGAAGACTCCTCAGAACACCATAATGCACTCCAAGAGTCTCTGCGTCAGCGAAGTCGTTCCATAGGCACCGAAGCAGAGCCAGATTCGCACCGTTCCGACCCGAGTCGACTCGATAGTCCCCCAGATCTGCGTCGTTCCCTCTCGGACGGATCTCCTCGCCGGGCTCCAGTTGTTCCTACCAACAGATCTCCCGATAGTGTCGGGTCGGCAAGACGACAGGACGCTCCTGTCGGTTCCACTGACAACGCTGACAAAGATCATTGTGGCTCTCCTCCGAGTCAGAATCAAGACTTCCTGTCATCCGCTCAGGCTTCGCCATTCCATCGAAAACCCCGACATTGTAATGGATCTCCAGCCAGGCCCGGTGGGTCTCCAGCCAGGCCCGGTGGATCTCCAGCCAGGCCCGGTGGGTCTCCAACCAGGTTCCATGAATTCCCAGCCAGACTCGGTGAAACTTCAACCAGGCTCCACGATTTACCAGCCAGAGCTGGTGGGTCTCCAGCCAAGCTCCATGATCTACCAGCCAGACCCCAGACCTGCTCGTACGCTTCTCCGCACACCGCAGCCGCTGCCCATAAAGATTTGCCCGACCGCCAATCGCCTGATCAGGCCTTTTCAGATCCGAGATCGCCTGACCAAGGATTGTCTGAACGAGAATCGCATGATAGAGTATCAAATGACGGAGAGTTGTCGTTTGGTCGAGAATCGGCTATTTGTATATCTCCTGATAGAGAATCGTCGCCTGATCAAGACTCTTTGTTTCAGCCGAGTCGTAATGACGCACAAGTGTTGACGGGACGCACCGAGGCTTGTATAAGGGGACATTACTATACCGAGGGTTATCCAACAGATGATCAACAAACGGAGAGTTACCGTAAGGAGGGTTACCGAACTGAGGACGATCGCACCGGTGACTCTCGCAAGGAGGATTATCGCACGGATGGCTCTCGTACGGAGGACACTCGTACGGACGTACCAAGTGACCGGATCACTCACAGATTCCCTGATCGCACGCATGGGTTTCTGCAGCGCGCCGATGGGTTCCTGCAGCGCGCGCAGCTGTTGCTGCAGAGCCTCGCGAGCCGCAGCCGGTGGTGGTGGGTGCAGCGGCGACGAGTCGCCGCGTTTGTGATCCAGAGGAAGGTCGCCTGGGCTGCTGCGGCCGCGCGGCCGTGGACTCCCACGGGGAAGAGCCGACACCGCCGCCGATGGGGAGGGGGAGGGGGAGGGGGAGGGGGAGGGGGAGGGGGAGGGGGAGGGGGAGGGGGAGGGGGAGCGGGAGGAGGGGGAAAGGGCGCGAATGTAAACAGTGTACTGGCGGCTCTGGCGGTGGTTCTGTTCGTGGTGAATTTCATCCTGCTCTCCTCGCGCATGGACGGGGCTGCGCGGAGCAAGCAGGCGCGCGGGGTTCATGGCACGGGGGCGCGGAGCGAGCGCCAGGCGGAGAACGAGGAGGCGGAGGAGGGAGGGTTTGCGGATGTGACCACGAATGTGCACGTCCGCCCTGGGTACGGACGGCCACTGCTCCCACTCACTGTCACAGCCGCACTATCTCACCCACACACTCCCTCAATGCGTCCCTTGGCCTGTTGAAGCTTCCAGAACCTTCATAAAAGCGTCTCGAACTCTCATAAGGCATTTGGCAACTTCCCATGCACTGCTCGAGTTTCCCATCTCTTCACTCTTCCGCTCACGGTCCAGAATCCCCTTGTACGGCCCCCTTTCCCCCCTCCCCCCACCCCTTCTACTCCCCACTGCGCGACAGGGCCGGATTAGGCTGGCATGGGCGCGAGGAGTGGTACAGGCGAGGGCTGCACACCCTCCCAGGCTCTCCCCCTCGCCCCAAATGGAACGCCTCTGACGACTCCTTCCTCAACTCCCTCGTATGGCCCTCACTCTCTTCCTGTACATTCACCCTGCACACTCACCCTCCACTTTTGAGACGCCTCAAAAGTATTCTCCCCCTCGCCCCAAATGGAACGCCTCTGATGACTCCCTTCTCAACTCCCTCGTATGGCCCTCACTCTCACCATGCCCACTCGCTCTGCTCACTCGCATCGTGACATCCCGTCTGCATTGCCCCCCTCGCCCCAAATGGAACGCCTCTGATGACTCCCTTCTCAACTCCCTCGTATGGCCCTCTCCCTCACTCTACACATTCCCATGAGCACTCGCTCTAAACACTTGCACTTTCCTCACGGCCGTCCTAGCAACCTGCAGTACCGCACCTCTTACTGCCACACCACGCTGTCCCTCTCACCGTCTTCAATCCCCTCTGCTCTCCACCGCTCTGCCAGCAATGCCCTGCCAGCAATGCCCTGCCTTTCCCCCCTATACCGCCCTGCCTTTCCCCCCTATACCGCCCTGCCTTTCCCCCCAATACCGCCCTGCCTTTCCCCCCTATACCGCGCTGCCTTTCCCCCCTATACCGCCCTGCCTTTCCCCCCAATACCGCCCTGCCTTTCCCCCCAATACCGCCCTGCCTTTCCCCCCTATACCGCCCTGCCTTTCCCCCCTATACCGCCCTGCCTCTCACCCCTCTGCCTCCCCGCCTCTCACCCCTCGTGCGCCATGCAGCTGAGCAGGTGGCACGTGCAGCCATATTCGTCGCAGCCAGGCGTGTATCTGCTGCAGCAACCCACGGACTTCGCCTGTGTGCTGCTCATCCAGGACGCCTGCTACCTCTTCATGCAAGGTAAGGCCTCCTCCCTTCCGTTCCCCACGTGCCACCGCCTCTTCATGCAAGGTGCCGTACTGGGTACCACCCTCCCTATGTGCCACCTCAACATGCGAGGTAAGGATACCTTCCCCTCTCTCGAAATGACTTCTGAGTCGACTCAGAACTCGTTTTGATGCAACCTCTTCTCCTCCCCACCACTCCCACCACTCCCGCCACTCCTCTATATCACACCAGGCAAGTCAAAGCACCACCAGCCACACACGGGGATCTGGTTCGCCAGGGATCGAACCCTCGATCTCTCACAGATATCCATTGTCAACAACGTGTGCCACCTGTACAGTGACAGGCTGGCAGACGCGCTCTACGAGTCCTGGCTGGAGCTGAGCTGGCATGAGCTGGCAGCGGCCCTCGAGAGAGAGGCGGTTCATGGGAAAGGGGTGAGGAGGGAGAGGGGGGAAGCAGGGGTGGGGGGAAGAGGAGAGAGAGGAGGAACGGAAGGGAGGGGTAGGGAGAGGCAAGCGTTCTGGAAGGGCAGGCGGAAGGGGAGGGGAGCAGAGCGAGCAGGTGGGGGAGCAGAAGGGGAGGAGGTAGGGGCGGGAGGGGTGGAGGTGGGAGCAGGAGGGGTGGGTGGAGGGATGAGTGTGGAGGATGTGAAGGAGGTCGCTCGGTTGCATGCTGCAGCAGTGCGGAAACGCAAGGCGGTCATGGCTGCCGCTGCTGCTTCTGGTGCTGCTGCTGCTAGTGCGGCAGCAGGGGAGACGAGCACGCAGCAAGACAACAGCGAAGGGGGCAGCAGAAACAAGGGCAGCAGCAGCAATGGGGGCGCATGGGCGCAGTACCATGTGACCATGGACCAGTCTGCAACAGGGGACAACGGACTGGGCTACTCACTGGACGCTCTAAACGCTCCAGAAGCTCCAGAAGCTTCTGATGGGCCGGTGATGGAGCCGGTGAGGTTGAGAGACCCCAGTGACAACTGGACGCCGCCAGGGACAGGCGCGAAGGCACAGGAGGCGAAGGCTGGTGAGAGGGCTGGGAGAGGTGTGACAGGAGGTGGTGGTGGTGGACGGGAGAGGGTTGAGGTGGGTCTGAAGGGAGGGAAGGTGAGTGGGAAGGGTGGGACGAGGGTGAGAGGAGGTGGTGGAGGAAGGGAGAGTGGGAGGAAAGTGAAGGTGAAGGTGGTGAGTGTTCGGAGGAAGCTGCTGGGAATCTGGGGGTCCCGACAACGCCACAGCCGGGGGAGGCGCACACAGCAATCCCACAGGAGAAGCAGCAGCAGCAGCAATGCTGCCAACACCACCACTTTCACCACCAGCAGCAGCAGTGCGAGCGTGAGCAGCAGAAGCAAATACCACCTTCCCCAGATGCACCCGCTGCAGCCCCGGCACACGGCCATGGACAACCTAGCAGACGGATTCGCCCAGGAACCCGACGAGCAGCCGCCTGTAGACCTCTCCGACCTCAAACGCCGCTCCCTGCACACGTATGGGCGGCTGACTAACCACCTGGGCATGACCCGGTACGTGGGGGTGAGTGAAAGGAGGAGTAGGGAGAGGTTGGTGAGGGGGATGAGGGGGAGAGGGGTGCGTGTGGGCGTGGTGGCGCGGTATGGGTCCGCTGTGGGCGAGTTTGGGCGCGCGCTGGTGCCTCTGATGGAAGTGGCGGGGCACCTGGAGGGGTCGTTGCAGGCACAGGCGAACACAGCGCAGTTGGGTGGGCAGCAGCGTGAAGAAGAACGGCAGGAAGAGGGGAGGCGGCAGGGGCAGGAGCAGCAGGGAGAGGGGCAGCAGGGAGGAGGGCAGCAGAGGCGGGGTGATGAGGGGGTGGTGGTGTTCTTTCCCGGAGATGATTCTATTCGCTCCCAGTGGACCGTGCATGCTGCTCGCCTGCTGTTTGGTGACGCCACCCGGGTGGAGGCAGGCAGAGTGGCAGGCCAGAAGGTGAGACACACACGATGCACTTTTTCTCTCTCTTTTGTTCTTTTTCCTTTGTTGAGAAGCATGATCAGAGCCGGCAGAGCGTATCGCGCTGATAGAAACATATTTTTCCTCCACCCCCGTTTCTTCTACTCCCCCCATCACCCCGCCAGGTGTGATTCCAGAACCTGCTGCTCCCCATCAGCACAGTACAGCACCCCCCTCACCCGTTTCCCCAACCCCTCCCCACCCCACTCCACCCCTCCCCACCCCACTCCACCACCAGGTGTGCTTCCAGAACCTGCTGCTGCCCATCAACAAGCTGCACCGGCCTCACAGCGCCGACCTCACTCGCCGCCGCGCCTCCCAAGCTTCTCAAGCCATGTACGGCACTCAGACATCTCAGGCCACTCAGAACCCAGCAGCCACTCTCCACACCCCTCGACCCACCCACTCACACACTGAACCGCTCCCAGGCACCCCAACCATCCCAACCATCCAAATCCTTCCAGGCACCCCTCACCAAGACGCTCAGGGCCCGTCCCTAGCACCTGCTCTCGCGCTCATGTCACAAGCCGTCTCGATACAAGCTGTCTCGCTACAAGCCATGGCATCTGCAACTGGTGACAACTCAGGGAGGAGGGGGCCCTCAATGCTGCAGGAGGGTGCAGGTGCAGTTATGGAGAGAGGGGAGAGGGTGGGTGGAGAGGGTAACTATGAAAATGGGTCAGAATCACGAGAGCTACTGGGGATTTATGAGAGGAGAATACTGCCAAAGCTTGCCATCCACGCGTCTCCAGAGGAGAGGCTGGCTGTCGGTGTTGCTGCCTTGCCATTGGGTGATAAGCGCCGGGCAGCTGCTCTGGCGAATCCCCTGGCTGCTGCTGCCGCTGCCGCTGCAGCAGGGGGAGCAGCAGGAGGAGTGTCAGCAGGAGGAGTTGGAGTTGAGGAAGCAGGGAGGCGTACAGACGTGGGTTCCAAGTTGCGCGAGGGAGTGGGGCAGAAGCAGCAGGACGTTGGGGCAAAAGGAAAGAGCAGTGGCAAAGGGAAAGTGAACGAGCAAGGGGAAGAGAAGAGGGAGAAGGAGAGAAAGAGATTGGCAGGAGTGGAGAGGAGAGAGGATACACAGGGAGAGGAGGAAGACCCAGTGGCGGATGCTGAAGCGATGGCGAGGCAGGAGCTAGATGACTACTTGGACCAGTACGAGGAGCAACACAGCGCCAACCACGATAATGACCATGACCATGACAGTCACCGCCGCCCACTCCCCACTGACACCAACTTTCCCACCACTTCCAATCGCACCCTACCCAGCCTTGCTACTGCCGAGCCTGGTGCTACTGGGATTGAGTCCTCTCCTCCCTCGTCCACTGGAGCTTTGCAGCTGCTGGTTCCCACTCAAAGGTTTCTATACCTGCTGCCTGATAGGGGTGACTCGGGCAGGTTAACGGGCAGCACCGGAAAGGATTCCTGGCAGGTGACTCTAGTGGAGCGTGACAATGTGGAGGGGCTGAAGAACCAGCAGGAGGTGGTGGCGCTGATTCAAGAGGCATTTCCGGAGCTCCCGGTAGCGATTGTGCGGCTTGGCAACGTGTCACTGTACGATCAAGTGACAATAATGAAGGTGAGCAAGCTTTGTGTGGTGTACACTGTACTCCCTCACCTTTTAAATTGACTTGCTTATAAGGCTGTTCGTACTCTTTCCAGTCCAAGGGACACCAAGTCTGTCCAGCCATTCTTGCTCCCTCTGAACCCTTTCCACACCCTTGTACCCATTTCATTCACCCCAATACCCCCACCCTCCAGCACTCCCCCAACCCCTTCCCCCTCTCTCTCCCCAACCCCTCTGCACCCCTTTCATTTCCCTTCAGCGCTCGCTCGTCCTTGTAGCAGTCCACGACCTTATCCTCTCCACCTCACTCTTCTTCCTGCCACGTGGCGCTGTTCTATTGGAGCTCTTCCCCTACAAGCTCTTTAGCACGCAGCACAAGAAGCTCGCACTCCGCTCTGGTGTACACTACATGGCTTGGCAAAACCAGTTTCGTTACAATGGATTCTTTAAGGAAAATTGCTTTTGGCGAGGAGGTTACAAGGATACAAAAGGCGAAGTATGCTGGAGAAAGAAAGATTGTATGAGGTGCATTCGAGACAAGAGTACAACATGGGTGGCAGGTAGAGATCTTTTGGAGGTTTTAGCCAATGCAAGGCTGCATGTGTTGAAGCAGCTACCTCGGTGTGCCATCCACAAGCATAGTGTAGGTAGGTGATTGTGTTCATTTTCTTTCATGGTGCAATGGACATATGCGTTGTGTTTATATAACTACTTATAAACAACGGTGGTAAGTAGCTGTGCTGGTAGCGCGTATTCGGCGAGTCTTATATCGGTGGGTGCATCAGCAGTCACCCACGACAATCAGTAATTCTGCGACGACGTCGCACAAGCATATTCGGGAATTCGGTTGGGTGGCGAAAATATCGATAGAGAAAACAGGTCAATTTTGTTCAACCAGCACGATTCTCAGCGTCAAGGCTCGAGAGAAACGATGCCAGCATGGCGATCGACGATTGGAGAATGTTCACGGTAACCTGCTCCACAGTCTTCGTCACTGAAAGTGGGGCTGGCAAGGGCAGCGACGCGTGATGTGTGGGTGCGGTGTCTTGAGGGCACGGGTGCGAAGCGCGTTTACAGAATGAGGGGCTGTCCGAAGCGCGGACCATTTGTTTGCGACAGGCTTTCAAACCAGGCACAACCGAGCAATGAGTATGCGAACCACATAGAATAGGTTCTTTACCGTACTGCACTTCTGCGTTTTTAGTGAGCCCCGTCTAACCAGGCTGCAACTGCAGAGGTGATCAAACTTCATCCTGTACTTGTGTGTCCCCTTCGCACGGACGCGTGACCTTCCCAGTTTTGGCTTGCGCCAAAAAAAACAGCGTTTGAGTTGATGAAAGGAACCACCCTTTTTCTCGACTCGATGCCTTGCTCACTCCACAATCCAGCGCAACAGCGTCTGGGTAGGTGTAAAGCTGTCACCGTACCATCGTCACAGTAGGCCACACGGAACGTCCTCTTGCGGCACAGCGATATCGAAAGCCGCGATCAGTACAATACAGAGGGCAAAGGTTTGCTGGTTATGCTGACTTGCTTATCAGCCTGCCACCTTTTCAAAGCCCCTTTTTTTCCTTTGGAACTAGCCTACTCGATACCAATCATCTTCTACTGATGTTTTGACACATAATAAGACATTTTTCTCCTGTAATTAGAAGTCTCTAGAAATCAGGCTCTTGCAGTGCACTTTCACGCCGCACAAGAGCTTCTCGCGCTGCTACCCGGTGCCACTCGGTGCCGCACGGTGCCACAAACGCGCGTACACCGCCGGTCGCAAAGGCGTGCTGCCATGCGCGCTCGCATGCGGGATACCGCCGCGCTCGTCTTCCGGGGCGTCGCGATCGCGGGGATCCTGCTGTCCGCCACGTGCGCATCTTCGACTGCTCATGACCACTCGTTTTTCCCGCCCTTCCGTTCCGCGCATGCGCTGGAGGGGGAACCCTCTCCGTCGCCCGAGTCGCCCCGCGAATTGCGGCGCGCTCTAGACGCGGTGAAGGTGGAGTCGATAGCGGGGCCGGGCTGCGTGAACGCGTTTCCCGCGAAGCCGCTATGCAAGTTCGTCGACAGCCTCGCGTCGCGCGTCATCCCCGTGCAGGACGGCGGCTCCGGCAAGACGCTGTCCATCGGCGTTTACCAGACGTACCAGGTACGGCTCAGCGTTGGCTCAGCGAGTGTCTATGTTGTGTGAATATTCATGCACAACGATGGTCACGACAATTGATTGATTGGGTGATCGAGACGTGGTCGAATGATCGAGCTTACGCTTCAAAAGCAGGTACTGGTGACAAACTTGTGACTGTAAGCGGCTGTGACGGATTGTCCTGTGTGTGCCTGTGCGTGCAGAAATTTCACCGCGACCTCCCCGCGACGAAGATCTACGCGTACGGCGTGAGCGAGAAGACCGCGTCGTACCCCGGGCCAACGATCGTGGCGAAAAAGGGGGTTACCACGCGGGTTACCTGGTGCAACCGGCTGCAGGACCGGCAGCACATGTTCACGCAGGACTACACGCTCATGAAAGACATGCCCAAGCCGAAAAAGGGAGGCGTTCCCATCGGTGAGTGCAGCTTGAGCCGACTCTGCCCGCGGTCTGCCCGACTGTCTGTCCGAGCCTTCCTTCCGCCATTCCTTCCCCCCTCCCCTCCCCACTTCCTTCCCCCCTTCCTTCCATTCCTTCCCCACTTCCTTCCCCCCTTCCTTCCCCACTTCCTTCCCCCCTTCCTTCCCCACTTCCTTCCCCCTTTCCTTCGCCCCCCCTCTCCCCTTCCCTCCCCAGTGCCGCACCACCACGGCGGCGAGACGGAGAGCAAGTACGACGGAAACCCGCTCGCGTGGTTCACGCAATTCGGCGAACACGGCCCCACCTTCTCCTCCTCCTATTCCTCACACTCCTCCAACTCCTCTTACTCCTCTTCCTCCTCCTCTTCATCCTCCGCCTGCGCCACCTACGAGTATCTGAACCAGCAGCCGGCCTCCCTCACCTGGTATCACGACCACACACTCGCGTGGACGCGCCTCAACACTGTAGCTGGGATGGCGGGGTTCTATATCAAAACCGACCCTAACGGGGATGAGCGGGACATGAAGTCATGGCTTCCCCCCTGGAAGCGCACCGTGCCTCTCGCGATCGCGGACCGCCTGTTCTTCAAGAACGGGTCGATTAATTTCCCCAACGTGGGCGTCGATCCGAAAGTGCATCCGAATTGGATTCCCGAGTACGTAGGCGACACGATCGTGGTTAACGGCGTGGTTTGGCCGTATCTGCGCGTGCGCCCCGCGGTGTACCGCTTCCTCCTCCTCGGCGCGGCCAACGCGCGCTTCTTCAACCTCCGCTTCCAGTGCGCCGCGCGCGGAGACTACCCCAACTTCGTCCCCCCCCTCCGCGGAAGCGTCATCAATTTCGCGCTCATTGGCAGCGACGGGGGATACCTGCAGCGGCCCGTGTTTCTGTCCTCGCTGCTGCTGGCTCCCGGGGAGAGATACGATATTCTTGTTGACTTTGCCGCGGCGCGGCAGGGCGGCGCGTGCAGGGATGTGATTGTAACGAATGATGCCGCAGCGCCGTATCCCGGGGGAGAGGCGGTGGATGGGAACACGGGCGTGGTGATGCGGTTTGTGATTCTCGACCGCAGCCCCTTCAAGGCTCCGGCAATTCCCAAGAGAATTGTTGTACGCTTCTGGCTACTTCTCCTCCTCCTTGCCACTTTCCCCTTGGCATTTCCTAATAGTTGTACGGGTCTTCCTATCTCTTTCTCCTTGGCATTTCCCCCATTCCCCTTGTTCGATCCTCCCCCTTTCCTGGCTTGTTTCTTATTCCAAGATCACTCAATGAATCAACCTTTCCCTTTCCCCCTTTCCCCCTTGACCCACTCTCCCCTGTCCGCTCAACCTTCCACATGAGCTCTCACCCACTCTTCTCCGCTTCTCTCCTCTATCCACCACATCCCTTCCAGCCTGTCCCCTCTATAGACTTCTCCAAGATCCACAGAGTGCGCTGGAAGAAGCTACTGGAGACTACCAACCCTATAAGCGGCATGCCAGAACGAGTCACTATAGACGGGCTTCGTTATATGGACCCAGTAACGGAGATCCCTGTACAAGGCAGTAACGAGATCTGGCATATCATCAACCTCTCGGCCGACGCGCACCCTATTCACTTGCACTTGGTGCAATTCCGGGTCGTTTCGCGTCGCGCTTTCGACGCCACGGCGTACCAGGCGAACAAGTGCTCCTTCACGAGCAAGAACCGTCCGTCGTGCTTCGTGGGACCGGAGATGAAGGCGCAGAAACACGAGATTGGGTGGAAAGACACAGTGCCTGCGCTTCCGGGTCAAGTGCTCACGTTCTGGGTCGGCTGGTATGGCCAGGTGAGCTACCGTGATTGGCAAGGAGAGATGGAAGGTGAGAAGGGAGAGAGGAGGATAGAGTGGGAAAGAGTTTGGAAAGAAGGGGGAAGGGGGGATTGGTGGTGATGGGTGGCTGCTGTAATCACACTGAGGCACAACCCAAGTGTCACAGGCATACACTACTCTCTTTGCTGTACACTCAAATCCTGCTTGGTCCACCCTCATACGCTCTTGCATGTTGCATTGTAACACTTCTCCTGCATTTCCACCTCTGTATGCGCCCCTCTCTGCAATCACAACAGGATGGCAAGCCATTCGAGTTTGACCCTACCTCTGGGCCAGGATACGTTTGGCACTGCCACATACTCGACCATGAGGATAATGACATGATGCGGCCATTGAAGATACGCAAGTAACAACTGATTTGGCGTTTCTTTATGTTTAACCTGGTGTACTAACGTATTTACTGCTCTTATGGTGAGTATCAGTAACCATAGCAATAGAACCATATGTGTGCATTGCTGTATATCTAAGTCAGACTACAACGGTAGCAAATTAGCAGTGCGTCCGCTATGAATTATCAAATAAACGGCTTCTTGTCGCAATGGCAGCAACATCGTTTTTTACAAAACATGAACAGAACAGTTAGCGCAGTCAGTCCATCCCTAGCGAACCATCCCCCGAGTCAGATCCCATTGGTTTATCTGTCAGTCATCCCATGAATAAGCAACAAGCTCTATTCCCAGCAATGAACGCGTCGTACTAACTTGCTTAGCAGCAATCCCAGTTAACTACCATACCCTACACGTTAAGAACCCCCCCGGTTATACACAGTCGCGGCTCGCGACGTTAGCTCATTGAATGGTCGTTTATCAGCGACCATTCGGCACGAACTTGAACGGCCGCATCATGTCGTTATCCTCGTGATCCAGCATGTGGCAATGGTACACGTATCCCGGCCCGACAGAAGCGTCAAATAGAAGCGGCTTTCCATTGTTATCCTTCCATCCAGCCCACAGCGTGAGCACCTGACCGGGATATGCAGGCGTTGTGTCCTTCCACCCCCTCTCAGTCGGATCAACAGGGATTCTGCCGCTCATCCAGCACGCAGGCTTCTTATCCGATTTGCGGAACGAGCACCTGCCAGCCTGGAACCCCGCCACGTCAAACGCACGGCGGGCAATCGGACGGTGGTCAATCAAATGGATGTGGAACGGATGCGCGTCGGCCGAGAGGTTGATGATGTGCCAGATCTCGTTCGTGCCTTGCTTCGGGAAGTCCCTGACAGGATCCATAAACCCTAGGTTGTCGATGGTGACGCGGATGGGAAGGTTCGTTTTCGGATCCATTTCTTCCACCAGGCGGTGCCATCGCACCTTCTGAATGTCCCTAAAGTTGATCCTAGGAACGTACTGCATGGGGAGAAATGGGGAAGTTACTAAACACGGGGAGAAAAGGAGGTTCTTAATGGCTAAAAAAGGAGGTGCCGCTGGGAAAAGGGGGACATGCTAGAAAACAGGCATCCGGATTGCCAAATTCACTTACCGAAATCCGGTTTGGGATTTTAGGGGCAGGAAAACGTCCACGGTTGGTGATCACGATGCGCATGACAAGTCCCGTGTCGCGGTCAGTGGCAATACCGCCCGGGTAAGGTGCACGGGCGGTATTCTGGAGAATGACGTCTTTGCATGACGACGGGAGGTTGGAGAAATCCACGAGAATGTCGTGGCGCGCGCCGGGGGTGAGGAGCAGCGAATTCATGTACACGGGCTTCTCTTGGTAACCACCGTCGCTAGCAATCTGCGAGGAAGAACGAACAAAGAAGAAATCATTAGCGACAGCGAGATTCACCCTTCCAACATGGAAACAAACTGATTGTGGTTACGGGGTTGTCGAACTAAAAATGTACCGATCTATTTTTTGGAAAGTTGGAAGAATTGTTACTCACCTCGATCATCTGAAGGACCTTGCCCGTGAGAGGGGGTACGAAGTTGGGATAATCGCCGCGCTGCGCGCACACGAATTTGAGATCGTAGAAGCGCGCATTCGAGGCACCCAGCACCTTGAACCGGTAGAGCGCCTGTCGAACCTTGAGGTACGGCCAAACCTGCGCAACGCACGAGCATGACACGCACCAAGCAGCACTTTTAAATTGCCCCTTGCGGTCAACAAATTCTCTGCAGCTCGCCACTACGCAAAAAAATATCTAACTGGGAAAATAGGCCCCGAAAGTCGGACCGGGTACGCTCCAGCTAGAGGAGTAGCACCACAATCGTAGACTCACCACGCCGTTGACCATGTTGGTGTCACCGAGGTACTCGGGAATCCAGTTGGGATGCACGTTGGGCACAATCCCCACGTTCGGATAATTGATCGACCCGTTGGCGAAGAACAGCCGATCCGCGATGGCGAGCGGGATCGTACGGCTGGGAGGAGGCAGCCAGGCGAACTTGGACTCGACCTTGGGGTCCGTGATTATGTACAGCCCCGCCATGCCCGCCGCCACGTTCAGCCGCGTCATTCCCGCCATGTGGTCGTGGTACCACACGGTCGACGCCTCGTCGTTCACGTACTTGTAGTTTTTGGAATAATAGGTCGGCCCTTTCTCGCCGTATTGCGTGAACCATGCGAGAGGGTGGCCGTCGTAGTAGCTCTGCTGAGAGCCGCCGTGGCGATGCACGACTGCCATAAAAGGGGATCATACGAGTGGCGTGAAAGTGAGTGTGATGCCTGCTGGAGAGGACGATCGGATTTGCAGAAATGAAGTGCCATGGGAGCGGTTTTACCTATGGGAATGCCGCGCTTCGGAAACTTTTAACCCATGATGAGCGTGAGGTTGTTCAGTGAACATGTGCGTGTTGTTGAGCAGATGGTTCTGGTGACAAATGCGCTTACTACCGATCGGGATGCCTTTATTGGGAAACTTGTACCCCATGACTCATGGGGTGGGACGGTGAACATCATATGCGTGTTGTCTTTGAGGCGAATCGAAGCTAACGGAAGGAGAGCTCTTTCAGACATCATGAGATATTGCACTTACCGATGAGAATGCCCTTCTTGGGGAGTTTGATGCCCATCTTGATTGTGCGATCGACGGTGAACATCATAATGTGCGTTTTGCCGAGCAGGGTACCGTTCGGGAGCCCAGAGTACAATGGGAAATGTGTTACGAAGCGCGCTCTTACCGATGGGAATGCCTTTCTTTGGGAGTTTGATGCCCATCATGACCGTGCGATCGACTGTGAACATGTGCGTGTTGTCGAGAAGGTGGTTCTCCCACGTCACCGCCGTGTCGATGCCAACCTTGGCCACGATGGTGGGGCCGGGGTACGACGCCGTCTTCTGACTCGTGCCGTACGCGTACTGCTTCGTCGCCGGCAGATCGCGATGGAATTTCTGCGATGCGCACAACAGCGTCGAAGGGAGACATCACAGTGAGCCGAAGGGGCGCATTGTGCGTTCGCGTCAGATCGCGATGGAATTTCTGCGACTTGAGCGACGACGCGCGTCCGTCACGAGAACATTGAATAACCGGCGCCGCCTCAAAAAGTCGATTGCAGATGGTTGACGCACGACTTACCTGGTATATTTGGTACACGCCGATAGTGAGTCGCTTGGTGCCATCGAGAGTGGGGATGACATGCGAGGTCAGGCTGTCCACGAACTTGCACAGTGACCTCTTCGGAAAAGCATTTACGCACTTCGGGCCAGCAGTTGACATAAGGGTTATTTCTGCTCTAACAGCGACATTGATGAGGCTGAAGACTACTAAGAGAACGTAAATTGATCGTCTGGGTTCGGCCATTGGGGCGTGTGTTGTAGAATGCTGCGCGGTAGGAGGTATACATTAGTACATTCTTGTTCGAGTCGACTGACGGTGGGTGGGGGAGGGTGGTATGCACGATAAGTGCATTGCCAGCACATGCCGCGGGGGACATACACGTACTGTAGCATCTTGACAGCTGACTGGGCTTGTTCCTTGTCGTGTTGTTGCTGGGCTGACGGGATGGGTAGGGTAGGGCATTGTTTGTTGAATGAAGCGAGTCGCTTCGCTTCCTTCTAACTTCCAATCCAAGCCTCCATTGCATGCAGGCGGCGCCGCGAGCTGTTCTTGCCATATCGAATTACTTGCAACGAATGAACGCACTTCATTGGTGCACGTGGGTGCCAAAACACAGTAAATTTGGGTTCCCGTATCAGTCAGCCAACGTGCTCGTGTTTCCATACACACAGTCCCTCCCACGAGTCATAGCGTTCTAGCAATCAATGGGAACTTCAGTGTAGTATGGCACTGTAAAATGAGAAATGGCAAACATTAGATGGGAGGCATAATGGTATAAGCTTTCCACAAAATGTATTGATACATATCAGGACCGTAGGCACACCCTCACTTCACTCACACTCACCCCATACTAATGACCCTTGGACGTACCCCATAAAGCAGGCATAGAGTTGGGAGGGCTAAATGCATTGTTTAGTATGGCTTATTACCCAATGAAAAGGATGCAGATTGAGACGAGTGAGCCTCCCTTCTCAAACCAGTCTCAACCAGTGTGTTTCAAAATTCACCCTCCATGCTTCCACTCCATCTTCCCTACGGGCAAAACACACAACCCCACATCACACCACCGAGCCAGCAACATCCACACAAGCAGGCCCCTATATTTGTTTTGGGGCACGCTGTTCGATCAGAGTGCACCCCTCGTGGAACTCTGGCTGTCAGAGTTGCCTCGTTTTTCTATGCTGAAAATTCAGACAACACCAAATTTCAACGCTGAACTTTCAGCGCTGCATCCAAAATTTAAGCCGATCAGCTGTGGTGTCGTCCGAAGTGCAGCACGCTGCGAGCTATGCGTTGGCAAGGAATCTTGCCAACGCTGCCTGCTGTGCAGCCGCGATTGGTTGGAATTGAAGCTGATATCGCCATTCCTGTACCAACGCGACTGTGCGGTGCCGCGCTCGGGAAGCTTTGGTGCCATCCCAACCACTAGACCATTAGGATAAAATGACTTGTTAAGTAGCGGAGCAGTGCGCCCATAGCCCCCCGAGGACAACGAGCCTGTAGCCCTTCCCTAGGATCAATCGGGGATCATCAGTGGACCTCTGACACCCCCTCCGCACTGGGATGCCCGAAGTGCACACGCTAGGATTCGAACCCGAGACCTTCGCTCTGATACCACGTCTGAATCCCAACCACTTAGACCATTGGGATAAAATGACTTGTTAAGTGGCGGGTCAGTGCGCCCATACCCCCCCTGGACAATGAGCCTGTAGCCCTTCCCTATGATCAATCGGGGGTCACCAATGGACCTCTGTGTCAAACATTAATCTCATAGCCTGTCTAGGCTGTAGTGGGGTAGACACTATGGGGTACAGTTTGCTAGGGTTTCACATTTGTACCCAACTCATTCCTTAGTCATTCATTCCTGTTTCTTCACATGGTATAGAGCGGGTTCCCTAAGCGGGACCGTTCCTTCCTAAGGGCCCACCGTCAATTTTTTTTTTTTTCTACCTGCCCGAAGCGCGCTTCGCGCTCGGCCCTACCCTCGATCTTCGCGGCCCCCTAGCGGCCTGTCCTGCCCTACGCGGCCCCCTTTGCGGCCCATTAGCGGCCCCCTTCAAGGCCCCGTTGCGACCCCGCCCCGGCCCTGCCCCGTCGCCCGAAGCCGCCGCGTCGCGGCCCGGCCCGTCGCCCCGTCGCCCGGCGCCCCGTCACCTCGGCCCAGCCCAGCCCGTCTGCCCCGTCGCTCGTCGCGACCCTGTCGCGGCCCGGCCTCGGCCCTGCCCCGGCCCTCCCCCGGCCCTGTCGCGGCCCTGTTCCGGCCTGTCGCAGCCATGCCCCGACCCTGTCGCGGCCCTGTCCCGGACCTGTCGCGGCCCTGCCCCGGCCCTGTTGCGGCCCTATCGCGGCTCTGACCCGGCCCTGCCCCGGCCCTGCCCCGACCCTTCCCCGGCGCTGCCCCGGCCCTGCCCCGGACCTGTCGCAACCCTGCCCCGGACCTGCCCCGGACCTGTCGCAGCCCTGCCCCGGCCCTCCCCCGGACCTGTCGCAGCCCTGCCCCGGACCTGTTGCGGCCCTGCCCCGGCCCTCCCCCGGCCCTGCCCCGGCCCCGCCCCTGGTAAGAGCACCGCCGAGCCGCGCTGCCGAGCCGCGCCGCGCCGCCGCACCGCGCTGCCGAGCCGGCCCGCCCTGCCTAGCCGCGCCGCTTGGCCGAGTCGCACTGCTGCTGCTGCTAGCCTGCTGCTGCTCCTGTCATGGCTAGTCCCAGTGTTCTTACCTTTGATGCTGAGGGTCGAGCGGTTGACTTCGAGGTCTGGATAGATGATCTGTAGCTTTTCCTACAGTGCGACAGCAAGGATGGTCTCTCACTGTTCGATCTCACGTCTGGCGCCTCTACTGCCCCTGCTGCTGATGCTGACAGTACTGCTCGCTCACAATGGACCACGCGCGATGCTGCTGCCCGCCTTGCTGTGCGTAGTCACCTACCGTCTACTGAGCGCGCACTTTAGTCAGTACAAGAGTGCTAAGACTCTGTACGACGCTGTAGTTGCACGCTACTCTTCCCCTGCCACTGCTGCGCTTAGCCGCCTCATGCTACCGTACCTGTTCCCTGACCTCGCCGCTTTTGCCACAGTCACTGACCTCATTACGCACCTCCGCACTAGTGACACCCGCTACCGCGCTGCGCTTCCTGCTGAGTTCTGCGCCAAGAACCCCCCCCCATGTACATCACCCTCTACTACCTAGTCACCCGACTCCCTGACACCCTTCGCTCGGTCAGGGACCACTTCCTCTCTCTTTGCCCTACCACACTCACTGTTGACCTCCTCGAGGATCGCCTCCTTGCAGCAGAGACTAGTATTACCGCTGTGGGAGCCTCTCGTGGTGACCCCTGTACCCCTTTCTTTGAGGGGTGCTCCCCCGTTCATCTTTTGCCCTCCGTTGCCTCTGCTGCTGCTGTCGACCTTGTTGGCACCGAGTCGGTCAGTGCTGCGTCTGCTCCTAGCGAGAGGCGCCGCAACGGCAAGGGCAAGCGGGGCAAGGGCACTGGAGGAGGTGGCGGGGGTGGAGGTAGTGGCGGTGGAGGCGGAGGAGGGGGTGGGGGTGGGGGTGGAGGCAGAGGTGGGGGCTTCGGTGGCAGCGGTGGAGGTGGAGGCAGCAGTGACGGTGGCGGTGGCGGTTGGGGTGGAGGAGGCGGAGGCGGCGGCGGCAGAGGTGGAGCTGCTCGAGGCGGAGCTGTGCAGCGGGGACCCCAGCACCAGCCACGCTCTCGTGAGACCCCGTCGCCACAGCAGCTTCGTGAGTGGTACGCAGGGCGCCAGGGGTCTGGGGGTGCCGGTCCCTGTTCCTACGTCCTGCGCACCGGCGACCGCACTGGAGAGCAGTGTGGCGGCCTGCACGCCACCCAGCGCTGCTTCGGTCGCCTGACTGACGCCTGGCGTACCCAGTTCCCTGACGCCACTGAGATTCCTCGCTGGGGTGATCTGCTCAAGTCGGGTGTAGCTATCTTTGATCTTGACTTTGATGCTATTATTGCTGCCATGTATGCTGTGTCTATTAGTTCTGAGGGTGACTGTTACGTGTGTGTTCTGCCTGACCCGAGCATAGAGGCTGCTGCTCTAGGTGCTAGTGAGTCTGCTGCGCCAGGTACTCGTGAGTCTGCTGCTCCAGGTACTAGTGCGTCTGCTCTCTCAGGTACCGCGTCGGCTCAGGTTTTGCACACCTTCACCCTCGACTCGGGTGCTTCCCGCTCCTTCTTTCGAAACCGCACCACCCTTACGCCGCTCAGTCGGCCTGTTGCGGTCTCCCTGGCAGACCCCTCTCGGGGTCCTGTTCTTGCTCACTACTCCACTGTCCTCCTGTGTCCGGCGACCCCGTCAGGCTCCCTGTCCGGTCTCTACCTCCCCTCGTTCTCTACGAACTTGGTGAGTGGTGCTGACCTTCAGGATGGCGGGGTTGACCAGTTCACTCCTGCGAGTCAGCGAGTGACCCACTGCACGTGTGCTCGGACGGGCCGCCACTTGGCCACGTTTACCCGTCGACCGGGGTCGAGCCTGTACACACTGACCACAGAGTCTACACCGGTTGCTGCGTTGAGTCAGGTGTTTGCTGCACCGTCTCGGTCAGGTCCTGAGTCTGCCCCCTGCTCGTGTCGCCTCCTGTCCCACCAGACCCTCCTCTGGCACCACCGCCTTGGTCACCCCTCCTTGCCTCGTCTCCGAGGCATGGCCTCCCGTGTCCTTGTCTCTGGTCTCCCCCGGTCCCTCCCTCCCCTTCCCCCGGGGCCTGCCCCTACCTGCGTTCCCTGCGTCGAGGGGCGGCAGCGCGCCGCTCCTCACTCCTCCGAGTTTCCCCCCACAGAGGCTCCACTGCAGACACTTCACATGGACGTGTGGGGCCCAGCCCGCGTCCGTGGACAGGGTCACGAGCGTTACTTCCTGCTGGTGGTTGACGACTACTCGCGTTACACCACTGTCTTCCCCTTGCGCAGCAAGGGTGAGGTCACTGAGGTGTTGATCGACTGGATCCGCGTTGCTCGTCTCCAGCTCAGAGAGCGTTTCGGCTCGGACTTTCCTGTTCTGCGTCTGCACTCCGACAGAGGCGGAGAGTTTTCCTCCGACCTTCTGCGAGCTTTCTGTCGTGCGGAGGGCATCCGCCAGACGTTCACGCTTCCGGCCTCTCCACAGCAAAATGGGATTGCTGAGCGCCGCATTGGCATGGTCATGGATGTCGCTCGTACGTCCATGATCCATGCGGCTGCTCCCCATTTTCTGTGGCCGTTCGCGGTTCAGTACGCGGCGCATCAGATCAACCTTCAGCCCCGGGTCTCCCTGCCGGAGACCTCCCCTACTCTGCGGTGGACGGGGAAGGTTGGTGATGCGTCTGCGTTCCGTGTCTGGGGATCTCGAGCTTTTGTTCGAGACTTGTCTACGGACAAGCTGTCCTCCCGTGCTGTTCCTTGCGTCTTCCTCGGCTTTCCCCCTGATGCGCCTGGTTGGCAGTTTTACCACCCCACCTCGCGTCGTGTTCTGTCCTCCCAGGACGTCACGTTTGACGAGTCGGTTCCGTACTACCGTCTCTTCCCCTACCGCACTGCCCCCCTCCCCCCCCCGCCGCTCTTCCTCGCGCCCGGTCCCCCCCCGGTAGACTCCCTCCCCCCTCAGGGTCCTGCCCCCTCAGGTGTGTCCTAGGTAGATGCAGTCGAGCCTGTCGAGGTAGCTGCTGACTCTGGTGCGTCTGGGGGTGCTGAGCCTGAGCGTGCGGAGCCTGGGGGTGCTGGGTCTGGGGGTGCTGAGCCTGCGCGTGCGGAGCCTGGGGGTGCTGGGTCTGGGGGTGCTGTACCTGAGCGTGCGGAGCCTGGGGGTGCTGCTTCTGGGGGTGCTGAGCCTGGGGTTGCTGGGAGTGGGGGTGTGGAGCCTGCCGGTGCTGGACCTGGTGGTCCTTCGGGTGCTTTGTCCCGGCGGGAGCTTCCCTCTCCACACGAGCTGCGCGAGTGGTTTGCTCGGTGCTGGCGCCGTGCTGCTGGAGCTGGTGGTACTGCTGGTGCTGGAGGTTCGGCTTCTGCTGGGGGTGCTGGAGCCACGGGTCCCGGAGGTGCTCGTACTGGAGGTACTGGAGCTGCTGGACGTGCTGGAGCTACTGGTGGAGCTGGCGCTGGCGGTGCTGCTGGAGCCAGTGCTCCTGTGGGTGCTGGAGTTGGCGCTTCTGGAGCTGCTGGAGGTGCTACTGGAGTAGGTGCTACTGGCGGTACTGGAGCCGGAGCTGCTGAGTCTTCCGGTGGTCCTGCTGGAGCTGGAGCTGCTGGAGGTACTGGAGCTGGAGGTGCTGCTGGAGCCGGTGCTCCTGTGGGTGCTGGAGTTGGCGCTTCTGGAGCTGCTGGAGGTACTACTGGTCCTGGTGGTGCTGCTGGAGTTGGAGCTGACGCTGGGGGTGCTGGTGCTGTTCCTGCTGGTCCTGGAGGTGCTGCGCGGCTGCGGCCGTACTTCGTTCTGCTCCTTGAGCAGGTTCTTGGTCTTCCGCCTTCTTCTGGTCCTGCTCCTTCCTTAGAGTGTCCACCGCCTGTCCAGTCCGAGTCACAGTTACAGCTCGCCTCCCCTCTACCTGCTCCTTCTCCCTACGCTGGTCCTACTGGCGGTCTTGCTGAGCGTCGTGAGCCTGAGTCGCGTCCTGCGTCACCTGTTCGCACTGCTCGCACTAGTCGTCGTGTTCCACGTCAGCGTCCTCCTCCGGTCCCGGGCACGCATCAGATGGCACTGCGTCCTTCCACTGCGCCACAGCGTGTCCCTTTGCCGTCTCCTCCAGCGTCCTCTCTTCCTGCTCTAGCTGACCCGGAGTCTGACTCCCGTCGTGCTGCCAGTCCTACGGTCACGCGTTTCCTAGCCACTGCTGTCACTGACCCTTCCTTTGAGTCCGCTACTGCGTCTGCCTTAGTTGCCGAGCTTGTCGACTTCGCTGCTCACTGTCGTCTAGACTACGCCGCTAGTCTTGTTGCTGAGTCTGCGTCTGTCTGTCCTCCGTCCGTCGGGGGTGAGTGTGCTCTTAGCACGGACGTCCTTGAGGACAGGCAGGAAGAGTTCCAGTGTTTTGCTGCTGCTTTACCTCATCTCGTGTCCACGCTGCTTGCCCCTGAGGGAGACCCGGATGCACCGGACATCGCGACCCCGCGCTCTTACGCAGAGGCGATAGAGGGTCCCTACTCCTCTCAGTGGCAGGCAGCCATGGACGCAGAGATGGCTTCCTAGAAGTCCACAGGCACCTACGTCGACGAGGTTCCCCCACTTGGGGCAAACATCGTCAGTGGCATGTGGATTTTCAGGGTGAAGCGGTCGCCGGGTTCTCCGCCTGTCTTCAAGGCGCGTTACGTGGCTCGAGGCTTCAGTCAGCGGCAGGGAGTTGACTACTTTCAGACCTTCTCCCCGACCCCGAAGATGACCACTCTTCGGGTTCTGCTGCACGTCGCTGCTCAGCGTGACTACGAGCTTCACTCCCTTGACTTCAGCACTGCTTTCCTACAGGGCAGCCTGCACGAGGAGATCTGGCTGCGCCGCCCACCTGGCTTCACTGGGTCGTTTCCTCCTGGTACCCAGTGGAGCCTCCGGCGGCCAGTCTACGGTCTCCGCCAGACGCCCCGTGAGTGGCACGACACACTGAGGACTACGCTTGCGGCTCTTGGGTTTGCTCCTTCTACTGCTGACCCGTCGCTGTTTCTTCGCACCGACACTTTGCTGCCGCCGTTCTACATCCTCGTGTACGTCGACGACTTGGTCTTTGCTACGGCTGACACTGCTGGACTTGCCCATGTGAAGTCCGAGCTGCAGAAGAGACACACGTGCACAGACCTGGGTGAACTGCGCAGCTATCTTGGCTTGCAGATCACCCGGGACAGAGCACGGCGCACCATTACCCTGACTCAGTCACATATGGTGCAGCAGGTCCTTCAGCGCTTCGACTTCACGTACTCCTCGCCTCAGGCCACTCCTCTGTCTACTCGCCACTCGCTCTCAGCTCTGCCTTCGGATGAGTCCGTAGAGCCGAGTGGCCCGTACCCAGAGCTTGTTGGCTGCCTCATGTACCTGATGACCTGCACTCGACCTGACCTGGCATACCCTCTTAGCATCTTGGCACGCTATGTTGCTCCTGGGAGACACCGACCAGAGCACATGGCTGCAGCGAAGAGGGTGTTGCGCCACTTGTGCAGTACGTCGGGCATGGGGCTCGTGCTTGGAGGGCGGAGTCCAGTGGTCCTCACTGGTCACGCAGACGCGTCTTGGGTTGACGACCTGGCTACGCAGCGGTCGTCACAGGGTTACACCTTCAGCCTTGGTTCCGGCTCTGTTTCGTGGCGGTCTACTCGCTCGTCTTCTGTTCTCAGCTCCAGATGTGAGGCTGAGATCTACGCAGGGGCCATGGCTGCACAGGAGCTACGCTGGCTCACCTACCTGCTGACTGACCTCAGTGAGCCGCCTTGTTCTCCTCCGGTTCTGTACGTAGACAACAAGGCCATGCTGGCCTTGTGTCGGGAGCACAGACTGGAGCACAGAACGAAGCACATTGCTCTCCGCTACTTCCTTGCTCGTGAGCTGCAGCAGCGTGGTCAGCTGCGTCTTGCTTACGTGGCCTCCCAGGCCAACACTGCTGATATCTTCACCAAGGCACTTCAGCCTTGTGATCATCAGCGCTTCTGTACTATGCTAGGTCTTGTGCCTACTTGGCCTCACTTGCTTACCTCTTGACGTTCCTTGTACTGTGATCTATATATACCTGCACCTGCTTGTTTACCTTTTATATATAATCCTGCATGTGAACTGGCCTTGTGGCCTTTGAACCTGTGCCCGGAATGTGTGGTGACGTTGTGATCCACCCTGAGCTTGCTTTGCTTTGCTTTGCTTGACTGATCTTGTGACCCCTTGTTCTCCCCCACTTTACCTATGGGGGTGTGTCAAACATTAATCTCATAGCCTGTCTAGGCTGTAGTGGGGTAGACACTATGGGGTACAGTTTGCTAGGGTTTCACATTTGTACCCTACTCATTCCTTAGTCATTCATTCCTGTTTCTTCACACTATGACATTAGTGCTACACGCTGCCATGCTGGCGGAAATCCATGTATTACCAATTTCAGAGTGCACCCCCGATACAAGGCTGAGGGCTTAGCCTACACCAGGCCCCCAAAAGTCAGAGAATTTTCTCGGATTTGTCTAAAAAACTCTGATATTTCAGCCTTTTTTTCGAAGTGAACTCTGAAAATATGATTTTTTTTGAAAGTGTGTAACACTTTCTAAAAATGTGTATTGTGAAAGCGCAGCTTACTGTAGCGAAGCAAGGCAACGGCGAATTACTATTCGCCGAGTACATAACGAGGGTTGGAGGCCTTTTGGCCTCCACCCACGTCTTCATTTCGGAACTTTGCAGTTCCATTCCCCACCCACCCACCCTAGTCGTATACTTGTAAAATCTATAATTAGGTTGGACGAGAATGATGAAATTACTGCAACTGTAATGAAGCACGTTGCCTTTGCAAGAACAGAAAGCAAGCTTTCTCAATTCAGTATTTTTTTGAGAAAAAACAGGCAAAATGCGATTTTTTTCTAGTGTGCAGTGGCATTTCTGCAGGAAAAACTCTGATTTTCAGAGTATATTCATGTACCAACTCTGATTTTCCATACTAGCCCAAAACCAATCTGAGGGCCTGGCCTACACTCATAAAATTAGGCTGAAATTTCAGCCAAGTCATAAAAAAAAACTCTGAAAAATCAGACAAGGTCCATAATGAAAAACTTTGAGTTCAGACTAGGTACCAAAAAAAAGCCTGAACGAACTCTGAATCAGAGTAGGTAAGAAGTCTGATATATAGGGCGCTGCACACAGGATAGCCAGTTTAAGGTCGGCGCACATCCCGGGTTTCGAGGCGCCTCAAAAGTCGTCTCTTAAAGCTCAAGGCCCAAATTGCGGATGGCGCACGGCTTGATTAGTAATCTTGATGGTGTGCTGATAGGAAACTTGTGAACCAGCACGTTGCAACTTGGGACTTCAAAAACCCCCACCCCTTGAAAATGTACGGTAGCTAAGGGTTGGGCGAAATTGTAACACCCCTCGTTCAACACCCCCGCCCACCTTTGTGAGTACCTCCCCCACAGCCCAGCGGTCATCCTTAGTAACATTAAACAATTTGGGCCTCGAGCTTTAACTCACACCACTGTGTCAGCAGTGTCAGCCACACAGGACAGGACAGCCCATCCAAAGTCGGTACATACCCCGGGTCACAATCACATGACACACTGTGACTTCCGAGGCGCCACACAACTCCACATTAGACCACCACGCCAGTGGTGTCGGCCACACAGGACAGCCCATCCAGGGTGGGCACATACCCCGGGTCACAATCACACGACACACTCCGCCCAACCCCAAACCAGCACGTGCCGTGCCCACCACACGGCGCCACGTCAGCGCCACAGAACGCCTGGCAAGTGGTGAGCGAAAGCTGGGTCTCGACCCTGGGCGCGAGCGCGCATGCACTGGTGGCGGGATAATTGATGCAGTTGTATGCGAGGGATGACTGGTAGAAGATGCCGTTGCGGGTCTGGTCCTTGGGGCAGAAGGGAGAGGCGCCGGCGATGACGGTGGCAGGGCCGTTGAAGTAGTTGTGGTGAATGTTGATCTGCCCGGCGGTTACTATGGTGGCGTTGAAAAAGCCGGACGGGAGAGGGCCTGAAAACTGGTTGTCGTGCAAGTTTCTGTGGCGGGGTTTGAAAGGTCGACAGGGGATGGGGGAAATAGTGGGAGGAAGTGGGGATAATTTACAAAGGGCATGGGAAGACGTGGGAGAAGGTTAGGAAAATGAACAGGAAAGCAGAGCAGGAGCTTGTAGAGGGAAGGACGGCAGGTACTTATGGCAAGAAGAGCATGCCGTGCCGTGCTGCAGATTGAATAAAAGCGTGCGCTGTGTTCTTCCCTCACGAGAATGAGTGAGTGAGGGAGGGCTTACAGCAGGTTGAGTTTGGGCAGAGTGAGAAGGCCAGCGGGGAAGCTGCCACGGAAGCGGTTGCCCTCCAGATACCTGGCGGTTGAGGTTGGGGTTCATTTATGGCGGTAGAGGTTTGCAGAGAGGTGGAGATGGAGACAAGATGAGAGGGACATGTGACATGCAAGCACGAGCGAATGCTAGGGCGTGGGGGTTGGGTTCTAAGTGGTTTGAGGGTCGAGAGCAGGATTGAAGCCAACAGAATGCAAGGGCGTGGGGGTTGGGACAGGTGGGCATTGAGACATGCAAGAAGTCGATTGAATCACAGCAAAGAAAACCCCACTCGGAACGAGTACCACAGCATTAGCTGGATCATGCACATTAACAAGCACCCATTCAAGCAAGGGCTTACAGCACGGTGAGCGCCTTGAGGTTGCTGATGCCCTGTGGGATGGAGCCGGTGAAGCGGCAGTTGTCCATCAGACTGGGGTGAGGAAAGAGGGGGGATGGAAAACGGGGAGGATGAAGGGAAAGGAGAGGGTGGGATGCAGCCTGTGACTTGAAAGTTGTCCAGCAGACTATTGGGAAGTGAGGGAAGTGTAAGCAAAAGAAAGAGAGGCAGCAAGGTGATCTGAGGGAAATCAAGAGTTGCTGAACAGGGGACGGGAGACAGGGACCGGGAAAAGGGGGTGGTGGAGGTGGGGAAAGTGGGACGATGAACCATGAGTGAACTGTTATTAGTCAAGCAGACTGGGTGGATGAGGAGATGACAGAGAGGTGAGGCTGAACACATGATTACTGCTTGGATAGAAGCGATGCAATGGTGGTGGTGAACAGCAGGTGAACGAGCAAGGGCGGTATGCAGAAGGTATGGAGAGGAAGCAGTGAGAGCGAGACGGAGGCATGGCAAGGCAGGTGGGAGGGGTTTACATGCGGGAGAGGCGAGTGAGCTTGGTGATGGAATCAGGCATGGTGCCGTTGAATGCTGCAAACTCCATCACGCTGTGGCAGTGTGGGGAAGGAAAGGAGATGGTTGAAAGGGAAAGAGAGAGGGGGGGGTGAGGGCAATTTGAAGGCTGCGAAATCCATCACGCTCTGGCAGTGGAACGGGTAGGAGGGAAGAGTAGGGGGAAGGAGAGGAGGAGGGGGGCAGAGGGAGGAGGGAAAGGGAGGAGGAGAGGCCGAATGAGATCGTGAAACCTTTAGCACGCAACAGCATAATTATTTCAAGAAAGGACAAAGTGCGGCGGCATGATGAAAGGTAGTGTTAAGAAACAAGAGATTAAGGACATAAAAGGCAAGATCAAGTGCGGAAAAAAAAATCTGCATGTGCAGAAGTGGGCACTCACAAGTCCGTGAGGCTGACCATGTTGCCAAGGTCTGATGGCAGAGGGCCGTCCAGATAGGGATTGCTGCTCATGAAGCTGACGGGGGGGAGGGAGAGGAGGGAGAACAGGTTTGGAGGAGGGAGACGAGGGTTGGAGGGACAGGGGAAGAGAGGAGAAACGGAAGAAGTACGAGGAAAGGTGGGGAGAGCAGAAGGTAATGCTGGGGCACGGGAAGATATGAGATGGAAGAGGGAACGGGTGTGTTACAGGGGGGGAGGAGAGGGAGGGGAAGGTTCACGACGTTAATGCATGGGGAGGGTCAGGTTCATCAGTCGAGAGCGTGGTATGAGTAAGTGGATGGGATTGAAGCGCCTGAAGACACAAGCTGTATAGCAGGCTTGAAGCTTACAGGATGCGCAGGTTGGTGAGCTTGGTGATGGTGGGAGGCAGCGGGCCGCTGAGGCTGTTCTGATTGATGAACCTGGGAGCAGAGAGCAGGAGGAGATGGGCGAGGAGAGGAGTGGGTCGTGGTGAGCATTAGCAGCAAGGACAGAAGCCAAGCGGGTGGTGGAGTGCAGTGTTGGCACGCGCAGGACGGCCAACAGGGAAGGAGGGTCACAAAGAGAGGGTTTACGAGGAGCGGGCTGAGAGTAGAGGGCCTCACAAGTTCTGCAGGGCAGGAAGGTCGCCGATGGTGGCAGGGAGAGTGCCTGTGAGCTGATTGGTGTCGATATACCTGATGGTGTGTGAAGTAAGGGCAGGGAGAGGAAGGTACCATGCAAGGCTCGGATGTTGATGCGACTCAAAACTCGTCTCGTTACAAGGAGGGAAAGGAATCGGAGGGGCCCCTGCCAGGCTCGGATGCATATGTCGCGTTTGGATGATGTACGAATGATCGATGTCTTGAGTGTTCGAGAAGAGCGGCATGTAGAGGTAGTAAGCGCAGAAATGAAGAGCTCCGCAAGGAGTTATGAGTGCAATGGTAAACAGAGGTAACTGTCGCAGGAGCTTCGTGGCGTATTCAGAGGGATGGTAGGTTATGAGAGCGAAGAAGGATAAAAGAGAATGTACAGATAGTAGAGGTAGGAGAGGCTGCTGAGGCAGGAGGGTACGGAGCCTGTGAAGTGGTTGTAGCTGAGACGACTGGTGGGACGGGTGGAGTAGGGGGAGGAAGAGGGGCAGGGAGGAAAAGATGGACGAGGAGTAAAATGCAGAAGTGGATAAGGAATGGGGCAGCCAAGAGTAACCTATGGGTATCAATACAGCTGCAAGTAGTACTCATATATATGTGTTAACCAAAGGGAGTGTGTCAACTTAGAACTACTGGTCAGACAGACAGATCTTTAGGCACAAAGTTTCACATGTTGAACTTGAAAGAGCAAAACTCACAGCTCCCTCAGGTTCTTCATGGTGCACACGACTGTGGGGAAGGAGGAGTTGAGCAGGTTGCTGGACACGTAGCTGTTGCAGAGGGGAATGCCGGAAGGACGTGACGAGACCGAGGGGTTCATGATGAGACGTCATCCAGAGGAGAATACAATGCAAGGAAGACAGTACTAGAAGGAGAAAATGACAAGCAGATCAATGCCATGCATCGGATGTACGAGCGGATCAGCGGCTTGACTCATTAAATTACCAAAAGCCTAGAATGAGATGAATGAAGAGGCCTGAATAGCTCGACGCTGCCACGTGCGCTCAGCATTGACCTTTCAGCCTGTTTGCAGAGTCAGAACTTCCTTGGTGGGATGTAAAGCATGGTAGGAACGCACAATTTCTGCATGTTGGTCAGCTGCGAGAAGGTGTCGGGCAGCCCCCCGGAAAAGTAGTTGAGGTTAAGGTGTCTGTAGGAGAAACGGATGAGGGCAGAGAGGCACAGAAAAGGAGGAAGGGAGGGAAGTGAGAAACAGAGGTGGGCTTGCTGAGGGAGAGAGTGGATGTTAAGAGGGAAGAGGCAATGGCAGAGGATCTGATCATGGATGGGCTAGCGTATGCCATAGTATAGCTTAGGCATGGGCTCAGTGACGTGCGAGCATGTGCCATAGATTTTTTTTTGGTTATGCAGTTTTATGGGATGACATGGCATGTTATGGCATGGCATGGAATCGTGTGACAGCGGAAGACATGGTGTGACATGGGCTGGTGTGACACATCGCATGGCATGCCATAGCATGGATGGAATACCACGTTATATGGCAGCATGATGTGTGACGTTTAAAAGCGTGGCTCACAGCTGCACGAGGTTCTTCATGTTGCCCCATGAATCGGGGATGGGACCCTCAAAGTAGTTCTTGAACAGCTGCCTGCAGGTGGAAGGCAGAGAGAGGGAGAGGGGAAGGGCGCGGGAGGGGTGTTGCGAGTGAGAGGGGACGGTGAGAGGTGCGCATGTTGACCCGTGAATCAGGAATGGGACTTTCAAAGTCGTTCTTGAACAGCTGCCTGCAACGTGGAGATGAGCCGAGCAGGACAGTGAGCCAAGAAGCGAAAGAGAGGATGCACAGACGCGGGGAATGGACCAAGGATGGACAATATTGGAGTTTATCAAAGGTGACAGAACAGAGGTGCGTGTGTGCTGTCATGGGAGTACATGGGAGGGGAGGGGTATGTGCGGACTGACAGGTTCCTGATGGCTGTGAGTCGACTGAACGAGTCGGGGAGGGATCCGTTGAACCAATTCGTGGTGGCAAAACTGGCATTGGCAAAAAAGAAAGGGGAATGGGGGAAAAGAAGGGAAAAACGCGAGTGAGATTAGAGGGAATAAGCGTAGTAGTGCATATCCATGGTCAGGAAATCGTGCTTCGTCATCCTTACCCCTCTTCCGGGACCTATCCCATCCCTGCCTTATCCCCAAAACTCCACCTCACTCTCTAAAACACCACTGCGTTCTCCGTCTCCCATCCCATCCCCCAGCCTCCCGCCTTCCCGTGCCTCTACTGTCAAGGACAACTCATCGAGGCTGGTGAGGTTGCCGATGACGGAGGGCAGGTTGCCTTGAATGGCCTTGGAGCTGATGTCCATGCGGCGCACGAAGGTGGGAGAGAGAGAAGGGCAGGGCTGTGCAGGCAGGCAGGCAGGCACGCAGCCAAAGGTAGGCAGGCAAGCAGGGAGGGAGACTCACAACTCATCGAGGCTGGTGAGGTTGCCGATGATGGAGGGCAGGTTGCCTTGAATGGCCTTGGAGCTGATGTCCATGCGGCGCACGAGCCCGTTGGTCCAACACGTGATGAGCCACCACGAGGAGCACGGGTTCGTCGCCGTCCACGACGTGAGGTTGATATACGGCGTCAGCGCCGCCTTCAGCTCCATCATCGCCGGCACTGCGGGGGGAGAGGGGGGAAGTGGGGGTGGTTTGGGGGGGGATTTGGTGGGTGGTTTGGGGGGGGATTTGGTGGGTGGTTTCGGAGGAGCACTGGTTCGTCGCTGTCCACGACGTGAGGTTGATGTACGGCGTCAGCGCCGCCTTCAGCTCCATCATCGCCGGCACTGGGAGGGGAAGGTCAGCCGGAAAGGAGCAGAAGGGGGAAGAAGGCGGAGAGACCGAGGGAAGGTGCGAGGTCGGGGGAGGAGGGGTTGAGGTGTGAGGGGTTGAAGGGGATGGGGGAAGTAGAGCGTTGGGGAGCGGACTACACACGTCCCACCACGTGAGGTTGATGTACGGCGTTAGTGCTGCTTTCATCTCCATCATCGCCGACACTGAGGGGGGAGGGAGGGACACGTGGAGGGAGCGGGGTGAGGGGGGGTTGGGAGGAGAGGTTTGGGGAGCTGTGTTCACACGTCTCACGACGTGAGGTTGATGTACGGCGTCAGTGCTGCCTTCAGCTCCATCATCGCCGGTACTTGGTGGGGAGTGACGGGCGGAGGGGCGCGGAGGGGGAAGAGGGGAAAGGGAAAGGGGAGGTGGGAGGAGGGGAATGGGAAGCTGACTTTACACGCTTCACGGCATTTAGGTTGATGAACGATCCGAAGGTTGCCATCAGCTCCATTATCGGGGGGGATTGAAGGGGCATAAGGCTTGCGAGAAGGTGATGGAGGGAAGGAGGGCACAATGGGGAACTTCAGGAAACCGAACGGGTTGAGTAATGCGACTGAGCGGTGGTTCAGTCCACCTTCGACGAGCACCGCAGTTTCGATAACACCTCGGGACTATAGCTGGCGGATGGGATCCTAAACAGGTCTGACGACGGCACAGTGTGATATCGGGATGTGGAACTGCGTGCAGACGACTCTCAAAGCGACGCACGGCGAATGGCGACGAAATGTGCAGCACATTGTGCTAGGAATGCGACCGCCACGACGTGGGGACATGCAATGTGACGATGATGGGATACCGCGATGAGAAGGGATGGAGCAATGGGACGCTGATGGGGACGTGTGAAGTGACGATGATGGAATGTTGCAATGTGTCAGTGGTGAAGCGTCTCGAAAGGTGGCAGTTTCAGATGTTACCGGCGCTTACTCTGAGAAGGAGCTACATAGATCGCAGTCGTCTGAAGCTTGCGCGGGAGGGCACCCGACGTCATGGACGCTGACATCAGTAGCGACAGGACTAGTAGAACGACAGACATAGCGGCTGCTTTCCCTGAATTCGGAAAGACCAGGCTCATTGTGATGATCAAGACGTGAGAAAGATTTCGTGCTAATCCACGAGAATCTGGAATCTGCTGAAGTACGCTCGAATATAGCTCAGAATGAGTTGATTAGCGAAGGAGACAACAGATGAGGCGGAGCATGCATTTCTGTGTCACAAATGAGTGACCCAACTGCATTGGATGTATGACTCGTGCTGCTACTGAGACTGCCAGGCCCTGCTGCTGAGAGTTGACCTTGAACAACCCCTGATTCAGTAGCAGTAAGACGGGGAAAAAGAGCAAGGGTGGGGGACGGTGGGTGGGCCACGTGCTGGCTCTGCAGCAGCTGGAAGGGGGGGAAGGGGAGAGTCGCTACGACTTCCAAAATTCCATTTCAAGAGAGACTAGGCCTGCCAGAGTGATGGATGCGAGTGAGGAGGAGCAAGGGAGGGAAGGAGGCTGTCAGGTCGGGGGACAAGTGTTTCGGGTTGTGAGGGAGGCAGGGCCAAAGCGGCTGTTTTCGTTACATTTGCTGGAGGGAAGGGAGGGAGGGTGTCGGGGTCTGCAGCTTGACCCTGCTCCGCGCTACTGTACAGTGCACACACCAGGCTGGTTTTGTCTGTAACGGGATACCCTGAGGACCAGGTGAAAGCCTTCCATTGTAACGAACAGATTGACAGAAGGTCGTGCACACGTAAATGCACGGGTGTACCCTGTTCCTTCAAAAAAATGTAGATTAGAACACTAAATGGAAGCCAGTACCAGGCAGAAATGGGATGTTGACATTTCATTGTAGGCCATGGTTGGTACCGTAAGTTGGTAATCGGGCTTCGTAACTCGGGTAGAGTGTTAGAGAAAGAACAGAATGTCCTGACTCCCACCAGAAAGAGAAATGTGATGGCTTAGCTTACTACAATAAGCACTTGAGGAAGGATCTTTGAGAGTTTCATAAACTATAATCTTGACAAGTTTGCAAGGTTGGGAGGAACATCAACCTAATGCTCCACCACCTTGGTCGCATACAAAACTTAAATATCATACTCCGTTGAGGCGAAAGATACCTCCTCGCCGTATTTGTTGACAAGTGATTGATAGGCATCAGCCTGGCCTTCGTCGTAATCACCCATGGTGCCTGCACGTACAATGTAAGTAAATGTGAGTGCTGAGGAATCAGAAAGAACGAGTGAGCAACAGGGAACGGGATAAGTGTGAAGGAGAAGAGAAAAGCACCTGGTTTCCACATGACGAAGATACTGGCTCCAACTTCTTTCTCCGCGTTCAAGAAACGAACAGTGTAGGTGGGAAAGTCACCTCGCATGGACTTTCCTGTGATCAGCTTCGCACCAGAAACCGAGCTCAACAGCAGGTGAAAGTCCACATTCTCCTCTGACTTGATGACATTGGCATACTCGCCTTTGCCTGGAAGCGTGTGGTAAAAAAGCCCATCTAGGGTTGTGACCGATTCGAGAACGCCCAATCCAGTGTTAACAATCAGCCGGACCTGCAATGTTACGTGTGGATATACTTATATTAGGTAAGGACTAAGTGGCAAATGTGTACGAAAAAACACACGCACCGTCACTGGACACTTGCCCTGCCGACGTTCTTCAGATCGCTTAAAAACTCCTTCAAGTTAGCTGTCGCTCCTGTGTCTGCATCGTGAGTGTCAGTTGAGGCACTAGCCCTGACGGCGACCAGCTTGGACGGACTTTTGGCGGAAAGGTTGGTTTTTTTAACCACTCCCTTGAAGGGACTACCGCTCAATCGATGAGACCGAGCGACAGAGACAGCAACAGTCGGAGCGACAGCCGGCCATGATACGGTGCAGGCAGTGAGCGCCATGTCTAGTGAATGGCTGGGGAAGAGATGTGAAACTGTGATAGGAGAATTTGATGTCCCAGCAAGACCTGCCTCTGTGTGGTTGTCTCAATTCGAAATGCCATGCCTGGTAAACAGCAAGCTTCGTCAGCACTCACGAAACGACGAAATTGATAAATTGTTGTCGGAGGTAACCGGCGCATTTTCGTAAAAATGGCACGGCGTCAACATTTCCATAAGAATCAGATTCTTTGGGCGACGGAGGTTGGGGGGTTGGTTACCGCAATTTGGTTCGGAAATCACAAACCATCACTTTACCGAATCTACCTGGCAGCGCTACATTATCGCTAGCCTGCGTGGCCAGTGATCGAGCCTGTTGTCTTCCTCTCCCAAACCCGCCGTGGAAAAGTTGCCACAAGATCATGCATACGTGGAGGGCATCTACTGAAAGTAGCTTCTCGTCCCCCTCCATACCCCCAACACGTGACTGGTCAGAGTTGCCTCACCCCTCCCCTCTGTCTCGACTCCCTCCCCTTCCTTTACTGGCTCATTCCAGAAGTCTCGGTTTCTTGAGAGTGCAGGAAACCACTTTCTGCTAGATCTGAGAGCTCAGATTTCCAGGCAGGCATTGCAGAGTAGACTCTACGCACATCAGTCTGCTATCATAATGGCTGCCATTGCTCAGTCTGCCATTTCTGGCGCGATTTGCGCTCCCGCAGTCGCGTCAGTTGAGGTGTCTAGCAGGACCAGCATTGTCTCCTTCAATGGCCTGAAGGCGACCTCTCTCCGCCAGTCTGTGAAGGCATCCCTCTCGCAACGTGTGTCTAAGCGCTCTTGCCGCGTTGTGTGCGAAGCCACCGGCACCGAAGGTTCGTTAATATATTTTTAGGGCGTTTGTACGGCTCGTCGATGCCCACGTGACGATTGGCTAATTTTGTTATGTTTTCTTCGCCTGCAGTCGCGGGGCCCGTGACGGATGCGACGTTCAAGAACCTCGTTCTGGAGAGCAATGTCCCAGTCCTGATCGACTTCTGGGCTCCATGGTGCGGCCCTTGCAGAATGATTGCTCCTCTCATTGATGAGCTCGCGAAGGAGTATAACGGAAAGCTGAAGTGCTACAAGCTGAACACCGACGAGAGCCCCAACGTGGCCACAGAGTACGGAATCCGGAGCATTCCCACCGTGATGATCTTCAAAAAGGGGAAGAAGGTCGACACTGTGATTGGTGCTGTTCCTAAGTCTACCCTCACAGCCACCATTGATAAGTACTTGTAAGCTCGCGACCATGAGGTCCTGCGACTTATTTGTTCTGCTATGTGGATGTTAACCTGTGAAATTATTTCCAGTATCTAGCATAGCCCACTCTCATTGTGTGGGGTTAAGACCAGGGGTTGTCACTTCCAAGTTCAATATTATCATGGAGTGAAACTACCTAGAATCTTGCTGGACACTTTTGAGTGCAGGTACGCTGTGACGTCCATCTTGCGAATTACGCAGTAGTTAATAAAAAAACAATCCAGTCTTCAGTATTAACTGTAATGCAAAAATAACCTTTACCAAGGTGATACAGGAAGAAACTAATATTAATTATAATATTGCTCGACCACACTATTCGAATACAACAAATATAACTGATGAGCTATATAGCCAGTTTCTGCACCAGCATTATCCATACAACCACATCATGCTATGAGGAATAATTCCTTGCAGCACGAAAAAAAGGCAAGCCAGCAGAGCAAAAACAAAAATGAATGAAAGCGGGAAAGGTTGAAGCTTGAATTGAAGACCCCTGCTTTCTGCAATAATTGCTGAGAAATGAGGGACTGCAAACGATCATCCCATGCTAGGCGTCCGCCGGCTTCCCCTGCGACCATTTCCGGTAAATGATTTGAAGTGTTCAGCCAACGTCGGGGAGGGAGGCCTCCTTCCACTGGCGATAGACAATGCTGGCTCAGTCTGGCTACTGCTGCGAGCTGAAGTCGCGAGACCAGCCACAGGGGACGAGCAGAGGCTCCATTCTGCTTGGCTATTGCGCCCTTCCACGTATCTCGCCACGCTGGGGATGCCGAATTGCGAGTTCGGCGAATAAGCAGGCGACAGTCGCACATTATCCGGAATCGTCGCGGATGTCAGGTCCGCAAAGGAGTGGGAGCGGCCGCGCATGTTGGAACGCGGCTTGATACCCGCGAATTGCTCCGCGATGTTGGCTTTTGGCGCTCGCGGAGGTTGGCCGGATAGAACGGCGCTGGACGACAGTCGCCTCCGATGACGGGGATCCTTCGCGGTGAGTCCTGTAATTCCGCCGGAAAGTCGCTCGATTTGGTCGACTCGATCGACGATGGTGATTCCTCGAGCGTACGAGCGCACCGCGGAAGACAAGCTTCCTTCAAAACCCGTCGCGATTGGCGTTGGAGAGCCAGCGAAGCGGTAGCTGACGTGCGGTGAGTCGGGCTGGACCATTGGTGATGAGGGGGAGAAACAGCCTCCGCCGGAGGTGGTTTGCGCGCTCAGAGTTGTTGGCGAGGGCGTCGGCGGAAGCATGAGGCCGAGAAGCAACCACTGAGCAGCGTTTTCATGACAGGCGGGAGCGCTGTGGGTTCTCGGGGGTAATGATGGAATCGGCAGACTTGCGGCGCATTCGACGGACGTGCTGATGAAGATAGCGCTCTGGTGGTGGCAGGAGCAGGAGGCATGATTCTGGAGTAGCGTTGGACGGCGGATAAGATCGCCCAGGAGAGCTGACAGGCTGGCGGAAGGCACGCGCACGCCGCATTGGCGCTCGAAATCGCCATGGCCAGGGGAAGATCAAGAGTCTGGTTGTGAAATTGAACAAGGTTGAAGCGTCCGTGGAATTGGGAGGATGGCCGCTTGAAACTGATGTGAAAAGACGCGTGGGGGTTCACTGGAGTTTGATGAGAATGGGAATGAGGAATGCGATGGATACTATGACGGTTGCATCTGGTATTTGAAGTCCGTCAGAGTCAGTCCTACTTCCTGGACTGCGATGGCGATGGATGGGGTCGGGTCGGGAGTGAGAGTACTGTATTTGGAAAGGAAGAACGTGCCCCCTTCAAAAAGGTGTACTACTGTACAAAAGACAAGACGAGACAAGACGAGACGAGGCGACGCAAAAGAGGCCAGATGAAGGGAGAGGAAGGGAAGAGGAACCAAGCAAACAGAGAAGGGCAGTGGGGAACACTTGGCTGCAAGCGACAATTTGCATCAAGCACACCACACGAGGGAAACATTTGCTCGTGTTAGCTTTCAATTCTCACGTGCGAATATTTTTCAGATTGGTTAGGTCGCATGGTGACGAGCTGTGATCTTCGCCTGCCGTGTTCTGAGATGATATGCGACTTCATGCGAACACTTCACGTCTGCAATGACACTGTAGCCTATGTGGATGAAAGCATGAGACTGCAAGTTTCTACGCGGAGAATAAGGTGCGCTGGGCAGCGAGTGTGCGATGGTTGCATCCCACTGGCTTAACATTAAAGAAACACGTCAACGCATGTGACAGAAATAGAGCACCGCAATCAGCCGCTAACTTCTGTTTTGCCGGGTTTCACAGACCCAGCGGATTACAGTTGAGGAGACAAACATTTATAGGGTGTAAACAGTTTTGTCGATTAGTGTAGCCCTTCAAACCCAGATCCTCTAAGAAGTTGATCTTGCTATAAACGGGTCTCGATTAGTGTAGCCAGCCCATATGTGGTCACGTTTGAATAAGTGTCAAGTGTGATCCACTCAGCCAAGGAAGAGTACCCCCCATAAACCAGTACCTCGCTCCCTTCAGAGCACCACAGCGGAACATGGAGATACGAGTGTAAGGGGGTGTTACATTGGGCGCTGGTCCATTTACACGGAAATGGACCAGCGAAAGCAAGAAAGTACCAGTTTACCGGGATCACTTGCAAAAGTGTTTCGCAATTCGCAAATGCAAGGTGAACGAAAACCTTGTCACACCCTGTCACACCTGAAATACAAATCGCATGTGATTTTGGAAGGGTGTTTTAGCGAAAAGGGGCGACGTGAAGTTTTCGCGAGTGCCTGGGCCGCGAACTGGTGTAGACTGCTGGAAGTGGTCTCCCACACCCTGCACGTGCGCTGACCACTGTACATACTGGTCCGTGGGTGGTGCAACCTGGGTCACCACCTGGGCCGTTTGCTGGTCCAAACAGCTGGTTCATGCTGGTCCGCGCTGGTCCGCGCGGATGCCCCTGGGCCACAGCGGCCCAGCGCGGCCCAGCGTAATATTGTGCACATGTAACACCCCCTAAGGTGCTGAGTTAGAAAATTGGCGAACAAGGCTGAAAAAATATTCTTAGCCCAAATGTGTCATAAAAACAAACAGTTGGCACCTACCTACGGTATGGCAGGGTGACCAGAAACAAGATGCTAGGCCGCCAGCAGATAGGACGACGAAAGGTTACCACAATGCATTCGCGTCGTCTTCTGTTTCTATGTACTGCCCCTACACTGTACTGACGTTGACCTCAGAAATTCGTTGACGCCTGTAGAAGCAACCAAGTTACAGAAATTTATTAAGCATGTTTAATAATATTCATCTTAACCTGTCTGCACAACCCTGAAAATACCTCTAGGTCCTGTAACCAGTTGGCCACCATAAGACGTATCAATGAATACACGATATTGATGAATACTGGTGATTGAAATCGGAGAACCAAGAGACTAAATTGGTTCAACCTTCCTAACTTCGGTTGAGTTTGGCCCTGGCGCCCAAAATCTTGGCCAATTACATTGCTCACCCCGACCAACCTTCCTAAGGTTGAACTTCTTGGCCCGCGGGTTTTAAAGCCAAATGATACACAGAATGCGCAAGTGAAGCAAAGAACTACACTTCAGATACCCATGTCACTCCTCCCCATCCTCTTCCCCAACCTCCTTCCCATCCCAGACATGAGCCAAATCTTTCGCAGGAAGAGCATTTACAAACTTGTAGGTCTCCCTAGAGTGCCCCTCATGCACCTCTCCCTATAGTCCTCTCCGCTCCGTGCTTCTTCTCATTTATACGAACATGACAGGGCAAAAGCGGAGACAGCACGAGGTTGATGCGTGCCCTTCAAAGCAGTAAGCAAAACTAGTACGAAAAACATGCAAACGATACTGCCTGTGTTGCATCAACATCTTCCAGGTTTATACACACCTTATTTGGTGAGATGTAGCTTTGATTCTCATAAAGAGTTGGCCCTCCGAACGTGCCAGAGAATACCAGAATGGGGTTCAAACAGAAGCGAGGCCCCACCCGCTCGGCAGAAAGACAGGTTTGGGAAAATAAAGACAATCTGCACTCTGTTCTAACATGAGCAATAGTAACAATGCTTCTGCTGGTGACCCGATGACTGTAGGGATGCCTCCTCACCACATGCATGTCTCTGAGGCGGCTTTATTGCACCGCACCACACCATGCCACGCGATTCCACACCAATCCACACCAGTCCACATCAGACCACACCAACCGCACCACACCACCGGCATGTGTTTTCGATGCCATCGTGACGTCATCGATTTTGACCTCCCCCTCTGCCCCAGGAATGCATATCTGACTCGCTCACAACACACCCACACCTCACTCCACCACACCACACCACAGCCATGCGTTTGCTACCTCCACTATTGACATCTTCTCCATGGTGATGCCATCGATTCTAGATGCCCCCTCCGCTTCAGGGATACTGATCTGAGACGCACAGAACAAAATGGATCAGCAATGGTGCGGTTGTTGAGTCGACTCCAAAGTCGTTTAAATCCCCCCCCTGCTGCTCCACGGATGCATTTTTGAGATGCACAGAACCAGGTGAATCAGCCATGGTGTGTCAATGTCTGTGTAAGTGTTTACTTGGTGGCTTTTGAAACGTATGCGGTTATTCAGGTAGGTGAATGCGAGCACATGCTGCAAGTGGTTGGTGGAACTTACTTGGTAGTTCCTGAACCAGATGCGGCCATCCAGGTAGGTGAATATGAGCACATGATAGTAGAACGGGTGCTCTCTTGCTGCTGCTGCTGCCGTGGAGGGGAGTGGAGTGGAGTGGAGTGGAGTGGAGTGGAGTGGAGTGGAGTGGAGTGGAATGGAGTGGAGTGGAGGGGAGTGGAGGGGAGTGGAGTGGAGGGGAGTGGAGGGGAGTGGTGGGGAGCAGAGTGGAGTGGAGGAGAGGAGTGGAGGGGAGTGGAGGGGAGTGGGCAGGTGAGGGGACAGCAAGGAAGCTGACCTCGAAGAAGAGGAAGAGCGAGCAGCCTCTGAGGTCCATGAGTTCAAAGAGTGCCTCGTTGAGCTGGCGGCCGCAAGCCACGTCCACCTTTTGCTCCTTCTTGCTTTGCGGCAGCAGCGATGTTATGTCCTCCATTAGATGGCAGTACCTGCGGTGGGGCCAGGGGGAAGGGCATCAGGGAGAGAAAGAGGGTTACTTCAATGCGTAAGAGGACACTTGAGCAATGTATCGTATCCCGTATCCTGCAAGTCTGGAAATATTCAAGAATCTTATCCATCCTTCTCTTTTGGCCCAAGTCATCCAATCCCCATCAGGTCATAGGGATATGGTCATATGAGTGGAAGAAACGTATAAATTCTCAAGATGAACCATTCATCTCGTTTGAGTGATACAGAGAAGTTACTTTGTTCTGGGGTGAGGAGCGGGGAAGGAGGAGGGGAGGGGGGGGAGGAGGGGGGAGGAGGTCTATTAGGCTTTTGGCCTGTTGAGTGAATTCATGAGGAAACCCAGCCCCCTTTGACATGCCGATCCAATGTTATTGCTGTTTTAGGTATCATGGCTATCGTAACCACAACCACTGCTCGTCACACAGCAGCACAACTGTGGCTTTGGTGTTTGTAGGGGTAAGTGGTACTCCTGACCAATCCTGTGCTGCATCTCCCACCCGCACTGTGAGAGGCCCCGTTCCTTGTCAGTTCTGTTGCGATCAAAAGTTGATCGTCCCTAGGATCACCTCAGGAAGGTTCGCACACGTTTGAGTAGTGGTGGTGGGTCCTTGACCTCAATAGCAGAGTGAATGTAAAAGGCTTGAGATGATAAAAGCATGCAAATACAGGAATATAAATCAGAGTACAAGGGAATTCGAATCAACCTAGGCTAGCCATGTACTCTAAGGGGTACATTCCCTTATTGCAGCGAAAACCCAACCGTGTGATTCCAGACGGTTACGAACTGCCTGGGCAGAATCATCGCCACTGCTGCTGCCTGATGCTGTCTGCCCAAAGGTCCAGATCCTTTCGTAACCGTACGACCCTTCGGGTCAATTCTGTCCTTTCGTTTTCAACCTCAGTAGTGCGTGCTTCAATTGCTGTGGTAAGGAGTTCACAGTAATGCTTCATCTTTTGCTATTCGTAACACCCCCCTTCACTCCTGGCCGTAGCGACTCTTGACCCGCTTGACTACTCCGCTGAGTTCGGAACAGTGCTGGTACTTCTGACGTGGCAATTTCTTCGTGAGGGAATCAGCCGCCATGTCACCCGTCGGACAATAGGTTAGGTCAACCTTGCCCTTGTCAACTTCGTCCTTGACGAAGAAGTACCGCAGCGCGATGTGCTTGGTGTGGTTGACGAAACCAGGTTTGTTCGCGATCTTGATCGCGCTCTAGTTATCACAGTGCAGGCGGAAGTTCGGCGAAGCTGGAATTTTTGCTTCCTGCAGCAGCTTCTGAAGGTAGAGGCCTTCGCGAACAGCTGCTGTTGCTGCGATGAATTCGGCTTCTGCCGATGACAGGGCAACCGGCTCCTGTTTATGTGAATTCCAAGAGATGGGGCCGCTGGGCTCGAGGCGGAAAAGGAAGCCTGTCCTGGACCGTCGATTGTCGGAGTCAGCGGCATGATCAGCATCCACGTGCCGATGAGATTGAAGGACGCGGTTGGGATGGTGGAGTAGCAGAGCCCAACATTGGGCGTGGAGATGAAGAACTAGAGAGCCCGCTGAAGATCTAGCAGATTCTCAGCCGTTGGTTTGCGAGAGTACTATGCCAACTGGCTCGCGATGTAGGAGAGATCAGGCCTGCAGATAACAGAGGCAAAGTAGGCATCCCAGCTGCTACTGGTAGGTCTGAAGCCCAGCGGGGGATAGGGCTTTGTTGTCAGGCTTGTGGTTGGGTCCTGGAGTGATGTAAGGGGTGGAAAGTGGTGCAGGTGCAATGTTGAAGCACTTGCCAAGTTCTTCTTCCTACTTGACTGCTGAGAGATGAATGGCTTCTGGTGAGTAGGAGATGTTGAGGCCGAGAAATTGCTTCACGTCACGGTTGCGGGTGATATCGACGCGTCCCGTGAGATTCTTCTCGAATAGCCCAAGCAGTTCGTTGCTTGATCCAGTATAGAGGAGGTCGTCAACGTAGACCGTGAGAAGGATGTATTCACCGCGGAAATCACGGCGATACATGCCGGGATCGTGAGGCAGCTGCTTGAAGCCAATTTCAAGCAGAATGTTGTGCAGGTACTGTTGCCAGAGCCTCGGCGCTTGTTTGATCCCGTAGAGAGACTTTCGTAGCTGGCACACATGAGTCTCCCTCGCCATATGTGTGCGGCTGCTCCACGTAGATCACAGCATCTACTAGCGCGTAGAGGAACGCGTTCTTCACATCAATTTGTCGAAGCAGTAGGGGTCGTGTGGCGGCGATGGTGAGCAGGATTCTGACGGAGGTGTGACGGCTGACTGGTGCAAACGTTTGGTCGAAGTTGATGCCGTGCCTCTGGTCATAGCCACGTACGACCCAGCGCGCCGTAAATCGCTCAATCGTGCCGTCCGCTGCGGTCTTCACGCGGAAGACCCATTTCCCGGAAAGAATCCTCCTTCCCTTGATTGCCGCTCGATCGACGAGCACCCATGTGTCGCAAGATTCGAGTATCTTAATTTCCGCACCCATTGCCTCGTGCCATTCCTTGCTGTGTGGTCCCGTGAGTTCTTGGCGCGGATTCCTTGGCTCGATGACACATGGCGCTGTTGAGGTGGCGGTGTGGAGCCCAAGAAAGTTGAAGTCCAGAGATGGTGCTATCGTGGCGGTGCTGCGGGATGACCTCCTGCACATCGTCGGCATCGCTTTCTGGTTCAGGCGGTGCTAGCAGTGCTGCACCTCTGCCGCCTCCGCTTCCGTCTGCTGCGCCTGCTCCTCCTCCGAAGGAATCGTCGTCGTCGTCGTCGCTGCTGCGGCGATCGCCTCTTGTGAACTCACCTATGGTGTCCTGTTCGAGAATGGCTGCTGCAGCTTCGTCCTCAGGTGTGGTGTAGCTGTGCCCGTCGTTGGCGTAAACGCGGTTCGCGTTTGCCTTCTCGTCTTCGCTCGTAGAAAATAACGTCGCGTGCGTTTGTTACTTTCTGGCTCATAAGGTCCAGGATGAGCCACGCCTTGTGTTTGTGGCTGATGCCAACATGAATTCCCCAGCGCGCGCGGCTTGTAAATTTTCCGATAGTTGATGTTGGCGGGCGGTACTGCACCATGCATCCCCACACGCAGAGCATGGATGTGTCGCCCTTGGTCCCCGTCCACTTCACATGTGGCGACGAGTTGCCGGTGATGGCCGTGGTTGACAGTAAGTTGTGCATCCGCACGGCGTGGTGCATTGCGTAGGTCCAGTAGATTGGCGGAAGCTTTGATTGCTTCATCAGCGCCCGCACCTTCATCATGAGCGTGCGATTCGTGCGCTCAGCTACGCCTTGCTGCTGGTGCGCGTAGGGAAGGGAGATGTGATGTTCGATTCCCTTCTGCGCCAGGTAATCCCGCAGCTCCTTGACCCTGAACTCCGCTGCACCGTCAGATTGCCAGATTTTCAGCTTTTCCCCAGATTGCCGCTGCGAGTGTGCCAACCAGAGGCGGAATACTTCGTATGCTCTGCCGCGCACCTCCACGTTCACGACCCATACGTAGTGCGTTCCTGCGTCGACGAAAGTAAGTGTATACAGCTCGTCGTTGATTCCGCAGTGCCCCATGTTGAGGAAGTCGCTGTACACCTTGTGCAGCTTGGGGTAGTGGTTAGTCCCAGGGACAAAGGTTGGCTCGCGCGGCTTGGGGTCAGGCACGTAAACGGTGCGCTGCGTGGTAGAGGGTTCGTGGTGTCTTAGGGGTCGCGGTGCGGCTGGATGTCAGGTGGAGGTAGTGCAAGAGCAGGGTGGCACGGAGGGCGACCAAGAGGAACAACAAGAGGTTTTGCATCTTCTTCCTCCCCCCATTGGTCCTCGCGGGAAGCTCCCTAGCCTTTCGCCGGAGGTGCCCCAGCCGCTTGTCTCGCCGCTAGATGCGGCGCCCCATTCGCCAGTGTTTCCACCAGTGGCGGCTCCCCATCCGCCAGTGTCGCTCGTACCCCACCCGCCAGTGCTCCCCCACCCCCATTCATTGGAGGCGCTTTCCTCTTCTTCCCATCCGCTCCAGGAGAATGTGCCGCTCGACTCGGCGAGACTCCTTTAGCGAAGCTCTTCTGCCTCGCGTTGCGCTAGTTCTTCTTCTTCTGCCACGGTGAGCTTCATTGTGGGGTCGCGCCAGTGGGGGTGGATCTCCATGAACTTATCCTTTGTGTAGGGTCGTGGTACGCCGTGCGCATCGAGGGTGCCGACGCCAGTGCCGCGCAGCATGCCCCGAAGATGTTGTGATGCAGATCCGGGGAGGGGATTCTCCTCCGTTCCGAAGACACCGCGTGTTGCGATCTCGAGCTCTAGATTGGACATTCCTTCTTTAGGCGGTGCTTCCCGCTCTGCTTCGGCGATGGCGGCAAGGCCACGGCCGGCAATCGCGCTCGTTGAGGCTGATGGCGTATGGCAATCCCTGCAGATGCCATCAGGGTCGGGGTCATGCAGCGCCAGCTCGCATGGGTGCGGATGATGTGGCACCCACGATCTTCCGTTAGGATGTTTCCAGTCACGGTGGTGAATATGTTCGAAGTGCAGGGGAACAAGATCCATGAGCTCCTGCGAATCGCCGCTGCAGTCGGGGATGTCAAAATCGAGGATGTATACTCCATTCTCGGACTGTGCTTGCCCGATCTGCTTGCGTGCCTTGTTCGGTGCGGTGTAGTGAAGCAGGATGTCGCGCGTCTCGGGGTCGGTGCTGAGGTCAACTCCGTATTCCATGAGTTGCGCCGCCGAGAGAAGATTGAAGCTCAAGTTTTGCACAATTCGCACGTCGTTCAGCGTGATGTGCGTCCTAATCCCTCTAGCCTTGAGCACCACGATTCCTTGCGCACTTGCGCGCAGGCGTGTGTTGTTCGCCACGGTGACATATGTCACGGCGGGGGTGGAGACGGTGTTGGATATGTAACGCTCGGAGCCCACCATATGCTGCCCACAGCAGCTGTCCAGGGGTACCATGTGTTGTAGCGCCTGTTGTTGTTACATGCGAGCAGCGCCAGTCGCAGGGTAACGATGTGCGGTGTGTCAAACTTCAGAAACTGTTCGCGCGAGATCCAATAGATTGGAGCCGCCCGCGTATCAGGTACGTGCGGGGGGCTTTCAAGCAGCGGGACTGGGAGATTCCAGTCCTGTTCGTCGTCGTCGCTGAATTCGTGGCGCGTGTTAAACGGATTGTTGTTCGAGAACGCTCTGATTGGGTGGCGTGCTGGCTCAGGTAACGGTGAGTGCGCGCAGGGACGACGGGATCCGCTTGTCATCGTCATGTTGCTCATGACGTTGCGGACGGGGGCAGTATGTGGCGACTGCTGCTGCTGCTGATGAACCGTTGGGTTCAGGTTGCGCATTGGGAGTTGGTGCACCTGGGCTTGACGCGTGTCGTTTCGTGCGTCTTGTCGGCCGGACCAGTTGCTCGGATTGGTATGACGAGGGCGAGATCGGAATTTGCATCGATCTGCCAGGTGCCCGAAGTTTATGCAAATCTTGCAGTAAAGGCGCCGCGGCCGTCGCTCCTCTGTGTTTTCGGCGTAGAAAGCAAGGCGTTCCCGGTCTCGTCGCGGCCCTGGTCGCTGCTAGTCCATATCCCTCTGTTCGACGAGAATGGCGGCGCATAGGGCGGCCTCCGAGATGACCCCCTGCTGTCGGAGAAGCGCCTTACAGGGCCGCCACTTTGGGCCGAGCCCTTGAAGTACGATATTCACGAAATTTTCTTCTGAGATCGTGCTTCCCAGTTTCGCGATTTGATCGCGTACGCTCCGACAGCAGTTGATTTAGCTATTGGCCTTCACCCCTGGGGCCATTTTAGTCTCCAGTAGCTGCTGGAGCAGGTGGCTCGTTGAAACCGAATCTTTCGGTTGGTACACGCCGTTTAGATGGCGCCAAGCATCGAGGGCTGGAGCAGGAGTCGTCTTGTACGAGCGAATGCTCAATTGCTCCGCCGGCGACATGTTCCGCAGAAGAACACTGTACGCCATCAGGGACTCGTTGTAATAGCGCATCCTGGCGTCAACGGTATCTTTGGCGGGTTCCGCGTAGCTCCCGTCGAAATAGTGAAATATCTGCTCGTTTTGCAGCAGCAGCTCTAGCTCAAAGCTCCACGTATAGAAGTCTCTGCCGTCAAAACACACAATTGTCTTTATTTTTTATATGCTAAAAAACCTTGATTCCGCAGAGAGAATTGCTTCTTTGCTGGGACGGGGAGTTTTGGGGGTTGAGCCATTTGTATCGAAGGAGAAGGTGTGCGGGGCGGTATTGTGGCCGTTCGAGGCCGGTTGAGAGGGTTGGGAAGATGTTCCCGCGTCGCCATTCCGCAATATTTGGAGTCCTTGCTCCAAGTTGGTGAGTCGCTGAAGCAGTTGTGCGAGGACGGCGGTTCCAATCGTAGTTGTTTCCTCGCTTGTCGCAGCTGGGTTGGGCTGCGCTTCAGCCGTCAGATTCGTCTGACCACCAGATCTTCCAGCCATTCTTACACGCGAGCGTGTGCCGGACGCAGGCCCCTAGATTCGTTTTGGGACACTCTGATGGGTCAGCGTGCACCCTTCTCTTAACTCTGTCAGTCAGAGTTGCCTGAAATTTTGAGGCTGGAAATTCAGACAAGACTACATTTTTTAGGTTGAACATTCAGAGTTACACTCAAATTGAAGGCAGATGACTTATATACCTCGTTAAAGAAACATTTCAACTATCTGACTCAGATTCTGACAGATGACTATCTACAGCTGCCCGCTCAACTACTAGCTCCTCTACAAGCTCCTTCCCAGCCCTTGGGCCTGTGTCTCGCAGAAGGTGCTGTGACTGGCTGGCGCTTCTTGTAGCTGCGCCACATCTCTACTACACCAGGCACATCTAGCTCATAGTCTAGCAATGACATACACAATAGATCACTTAGCCTACAATCCTTGATACTGCCCCTCTGCCACGTCTTGATGAGATTCTGTCGAGAGAATCCTCTCTCACACTCGACGGTGCTGAGAGGCAGCACTGCAATCGCCCCCCAGAGTTTGACGAGGTTGGGGTACGCCTGCTGCCTGTCAAGTGTCTTGAGAATTGCACTCAGTCCCGTGTTGGACTTACGCACGCTCTTAGGAGCTCTGGCCAGGACTGGGCACAGAGTCCGCAGCTTCTTCATGGCACGCTTCTTGTCAATGCCTGCAAGATAAGACAAGGCATGGGATTAGTAAAGGACGCGTTTTCAACGGTCGAACAAGTGTGCAATCATGAACTGACTTGGTAGAATCTTGTCTGAGTCACCGGCGCGAAACAAAGTGACTAGCGACAACAGCCACTCAAGGCACAGTGCCTGCCGCGCGTGCCTCTCCCAATTCGGTTGCCACAAGTCAGGAATGAAAAGTCGCATGCCAAAAAGAGAGTCGAGGTCGCCGAGCTTTGACTGGAGCTGTTGGACGAGGAGCTCGGCCATGTCAGCGCAGAGCGCCACACAGGCGTCGTGATGACCTGGTTCAAGATAGTTCGTCTTCGTCATCGTCGGGCCCTTCGGCGGCAGCGTCTGTGGCTGCCATTGAGTCTGCCAAGCACTAGTTTTGCGAGGTCGAGGAGAGGGATCCTGAAACAAGGGTTCTGGCACTAGTTTCCGACGAGGCAATTGATGTGAAGCGAGAGAGACAGGGCACAGCAGAGTGACCCCCAAGAAAGGTGACGATGAGGAAGATGAGAGGTCCTCGTATTTGGACCGCTCATCTCCCTGGTGGTCACTGCATGCACGGCACCTAGTCGTGTATGTAGGGAAGGTGGGGTGGGTGGGGTGGATGGATGTGGTGACGTGAGAGTAGCAGCGCGCTGTGAGCTATGCGTTGGCAAGGAGGACGGTGGGGTGGGGTGGATGGTTGTGGTGTCGTCCGGGTGCAGCGCGCTGCGAGCTATGCGTTGGCAAGGAATCTTGCCAGCACTGCTTGCTGCGCTGCTGCGATTGGCTGGAATTGAACCAGAGTACAGCATTCCTGTACCAACGCGATGTCAGAATCCCAACCACTAGAACATTGGGATAAAAGGGCTTGTTAAGTAGCGGGTCAGTGCGCCCATAACCCCCCAGGCCAGCGAGCCTGTAACCCTTCCCCAGGATCAATCGTGGATTACCAATGGACCTCTGACACCCCCCTGCACTGGGATGCCCGAAGTGCACACACTGGGATTCGAACCCGAGACCTTTGCTTTGATACCATGTCACAATCCCAGCCACTAGACCATTGGGATAAAAGGGCTTGTTAAGTAGCGGGTCAGTGTGCCCATAACCCCCCAGGACAACGAGCCTGTAACCCTTCCCTATGATCAATCGGGGATCACCAGTGGACCTTTGACACCCCCCCGCACTGGGATGCCCGAAGTGCACACACTGGGATTCGTACCCGAGAACTTCGCTCTGATACCATGTCAAAATCCCAACCACTAGACCATCAGAGTGCACCCCCGATACAAGGCTGAGGTTCAGCCTACACTAATAAAATTCGTCTGAAATTTCAGCCAATACATAAAAATAAACTCTGAAAAACCATAGAATTCTCAAAGTAGGAATGCAATGGAATGATGAGATTAGGAATGTGGGTGATACAAATAGCAAACCCTAACTGAGTTGTACTCACTAAGGAGCACCTCACTACAGCCTATCACAAATATCAACATTTGACACACCCCCATAGGCTAAGTGAGGGGCATCAAAGCAAGAAGGGTGAACAAACGGTCACAAGACCAGTCAATGCAAGAAGCAAAGCAAGCTCAGCGTGGATCTCAAGGACACCACACAAATTCCGAGCACAAGAAAGCGGCCACAAGGCCAGTTCAAGAGTTCACTAGGATATATAATAGCAAAGCACAACAAGCAGAGAAAGCAACAAGGCTACAGCAACCGAGGACCTGCCTCAATAGGCCCTAACTGCACACAGAACCGGTGGTGATCACCAGGCGCCAAGGCCTTGGTGAAGAGGTCAGCAGTGTTGGCCTCTGAGGCCACAAAGTCCAGGCGCACCTGGCCGCGTCACTGTAGCTCACGCAGGAGGAAGTACCGGACGTCGATGTGCTTCACCCTGGTCTCCAGTCAAGGCTCGCGACACAAGAGAATCATGGCCTTGTTGTCAGCAAACAAGGTCGGAGCAGTGTGAGGTCGCTCACCAAGGTCAGTGAGCAAGAAGGTCAACCAGCGAAGCTCCTGAGCAGCCATAGCACCGGCGTAGATATCTGCCTCTGCACTGGACAAAGCCACCGACGACGACCGTGTGGACCTCCACGACACAGCCCTAGCTCCCAGACTGAAACAGTGACCCTGGGTCGAGCGCTGAGTCTCCACGTGATCAGCGTAAGAAGAGTCACAGAGGCCAGTCAGCTCAACTGGCTGAGTCCCTCCCAGCACAAGCCCCATGCCTGATGTAGTCGCCAGGTACTTCGCCACCCTCACGGCAGCCGTCCAGTGAACAGGATGGTGCCTCCCAGGTCCAACAAAGCGAGAGAGGACGCTAAGAGGGTAGGCGAGGTCCGGGCGAATACAGGTCATCAGGTACATGAGGCAGCCAACAAGCTCTGGGTAGGGACCACTGGGCTCAAAGGGCTCGTCGGGGAAGGGGCCGGTGAGTCTGTGGTCTAGAGCAAGAGGAGTGGGTTGTGTGGTAGAGAACTGAACCCCGAACCACTGAAGGACCTGCTGCACCATGTGTGACTGAGTCAACATGATGGTGCGAGCGGCTCTGTCCCTGGTGATCTGCAGGCCAAGGTAGCGCTGCAGTTCACCAAGGTCAGTGCACGTGTGTCTCTTCTGCAGTTCGGACTTCACCTCAGCCAGAGCTGCCGTGTCTGGTGTAGCAAACCAAGTCGTTGACGTAGACAAGCATAAAGAAAGGAGTGGAGCCGGCACGAACAAACAGTGACGGGTCAGCAGAGGAAGGGCGAAACCCTAGATCACGAAGCGTGGAGCGAAGAGTGTCGTGCCACTCACAAGGTGACTGGTGAAGACCGTAGACTGGTCGCCTCTAGGTCCCAGTAGGGAAAGTACCAGTGAAACCAGGAGGACGGCGCAACCAGATCTCCTCGTGCAGTCGTCCCTGGAGAAAGGCAGTGGAGAAGTCGAGGGAGTGGAGCTTGTATTCACGCTGTGCTGCTACGTGTAGTAACACCCGAAGTGTAGTCATCTTCGGGGTCGGAGCGAAGGTCTGAAAGAAGTCAACTCCCTCGCGCTGACTGAAGCCTCTCGCCACATAGCGCGCCTTGAACACCGAGGGTGATCCAGGCGGCTGCTTCACCTTGAAGGGCCACATGCCATCAACTACGTTCGCCCGGGGAGGGGGAAATGCGTCGACGTACTTGCCTGTGGATCTCCAAGATGCCAACTTTGAGTCCATGGCCGCCTTCCACTGAGAGGCCCACGGCCGTGACACTGCCTCACGGTATGTGCGAGGAGTCGTTATGTGAAGGGCGTCGGGGTCTCCCTCAGGGGAAAGCAGCATGGTACAGAGAGAGGGAGAAGTGGCTGCCAGGTACTTCAGCTCAGAGTGCCTATCCTCTAGAACGTAACAGCCAAGGGCAAACTCACCCCCAACGGACAGAGGACGGGTAGGCGGAGCGGGCACCACACGAGTGCTGTAGTCAAGACGGCTGGCGGCGGCAAAGTCAGCGACAGCGGCAGTGAGAGCCGAGACAGACGACGGAGAGAAACAAGGGTCGGTGACACCAGTAGCTAGAACACGGGAGACAACAGGGCAAACAGCATGGTAGTAGTCAAAGATAGGAGTAGGGGAGACAAGAAGAGAAGACGGAGGAGGAGACAGGAGAACTCACACCGGAGGAGGAGAACGACGAAGAGAGGTACAAAAGAGGGCAGTGTGGAGGTTGGTGACGGGGGACGAGGGACGAGCACTCGGAGGACAAGGACGGGAACGGTAGTGACAGACAACAGGAGGAGGAGAGTGCGGTGGAGGAGAAGACCAGACCGCCGGATGGGCGTCAGGAGGAGAAAACGTAGGACCAAATGCAGGAGGAGACGGAGGGCGGACAGGAGGAGAGGAGGGAAGACCAAGGGCCTGGAGGCCGCTCACGGGCGGGAACAACTGCCGCTCCAGAGAGAGCTGCTGCGGCTGCGGTGGCGGCGGCGGCTGCTGCTGCTGCTGCTGCTGCTGCCGCTGCTGCTGCCGCTGCTGCTGCCGCTGCTGCTGCTGCTCCAGCAGGTCCAATTGCCGCAACTCCTGCCGCTCCCACTCCAACCGCTCCTGCTCCTCGCGCGCACGCCGGCAGGCCGCCTGGTAACGCGTGTCGTGGTGGTGGGGAGGCGGAGTGCTCTCTGCAGACGTAGTGCCCCCAGCTCCAGTCGCCTCAGAACTAGCACCCCCAGAACCAGTGTCCCCAGAAGGGGTACCAACAGGGTCAAGGTCCCCAGCTCCAGCACCCCCTGTCCTGGCACCCCCAGTGCCAGGACCTCCAACTCCAGCACCCCCAGCACTAGCACCTCCCGTGCCAACACCTCCAGCTCCAGCAACCCCAGAACTAGCACCTCCAGCTCTAGCACCCCTTGAGCGAGCACCCCCAGACCGAGTACCGCCAGTGGCTGCACCTCCAGCTCTAACACCAACCGAGTCCACAGTAGCCTATCGCGGAAGTGCCGAAGGCTGCTGAGGGGACTGTGAGGAGGACTGCGGGGAGGGAGACGCTACCTGACGCGTGACCGATGGTAGAGGGGTAGCGTGAGACACACCTGACGGGGCAGGACCAGGGGGGGGGTGGGGGTACCGGAGGAGCGGGAGCAGGGGGAAGAGAGGGTGCGAGGAAAAGGGGGGGAGGGGGAACCGGGAGACCTCTACAGGGGTACCGGGTGTAGTAGGACACTGACTCGTCAAACCGGACATCACGGGAGTCTAGGAACTGGTGGAGGGGCGGGTGGTAAAAGGACCAGACGGCCGAGGCTACCGGGAAACCAAGGAAGACACAGGGGACGGCGCGAGCCGAGAGCTTGTTCGCAGAGGTGTCGCGGACAAGCGCAAGGCAGCCCCAGACACGAAAGGCTGAACCAACACCAGGGGACCCGGTCCAAAGACTTGTCGGTGAAGCCTCTGGCCGCGAGACGCGCGGCTGGAGGTTCAGCTGGTGAGCGGCGTAGCAAACCGCGTAGGGCCACAGAAAATGGGGCGCACGGGCATGAATCATGGACGTGCGGGCGATGTCCACGACCAAGCCAATGCGGCGCTAAGCAACCCCATTCTGATGTGGGGACTCCGGCAGCGTCCAGGACTGTACGATGCCCTGCTCGCCGCAGAATCCGGCAAGAATGCCTGAGCAAAACTCATTCCCACGGTCAGAGTGGAGACAGGAGACACGACGGCCACGAGTGCCCTCAGTGGTTAGAAGCCACCGGATCAGCGTAGAAGCCACCTCGGACTTCTTCGCGAGAGGAAACACCGTGGTGTACCTGGAGAAATCATCGACAACCACCAGAAAGTAGCGCGCCCTCTCAGGTCCCTGCGTAGGTGCAGGGCCACAGACATCCAAGTGGAGTGTCTGGAAGGGAGCAGTGGCCGGACGAAGAGAGGAGGAGTGCGGAGCGGCACGAAGACGGCCGGCGACGCAAGGAGTGCACGGGGGTGCAGGCGAGGGAGGGAGCGATGGGAAGACACGAGGGAGACCTGAGACAAGACGGTAACTAGCCATAGTGCGGAGGCGAGGGATCGACGGGTGGCGAAGACGGTGGTGCCATAAGACGGTCCGGTGGGTGAAAGACCGACACGAGCAAGACGCAGCAGCCTGACCAGACGCGACAACCGGAGGGGACGCAGCTACCTGACGAGCATCATCCATAGACAGATCAAAGACAGGAATCTTACGGGCCAGCAGGCGAGCCCAACGCGGAGTGGTCGCCTCAGGGCCCCAACGGGCACGGTAGAGGTCGTCGAGGCGACGGAAGCACCGCGCGGCAAAGTGGTCGTCGCGGCCGCAGACACAGGGGCTGCCCGGTCCGGTGAGGCACCAGTGGTCACAGGGGCCGGTGTCACGGCGAGGGGGGCGAGGGGCCCAGCTGGAACTACTGCTGCTGCGGCCGGAGCTCCCTGGTCCTCATGGACCCCACTGCGGCGGGGGGCCCCAGTGCTGCTACGGACCCCACTTCAGTGGGGGCCCCCAAGGCTGGAACTGCTGCGATGCCTGCTGCTGCTGCTGTCCTTGTTGGTGCTGCTGTCTCTGCTATGGCTGGTGGTGCTGTGGCTGCTGCCGCTGAGGTCCGACACCCCCGCCGGTCTGAACACCGCCAGTAGGCGGGCCTGTCTGTCCTGCACCTCCTCCAAGGCTCCCTCCTCCTGAGGCTCCACCACCGCCTCCGCCACCACCACCGCTCCCAGCTCCACCACCACCACCACCACCTCCTCCACCTCCCTTCCCGGCCTTCTTGCCACTCTTGCCCTGTTTCTGCCAGTCAGCGGCAGAGACGGCAGCAGTGTCCTCAACAACCGACACAGTAGCAGAAGCACGGGTAGTAGTGAAAGTGGGAAGCTGAGGGGCGGCGCACCCCGCAAAAAGACGGGGGGGCACTGCCTTAGTGGCGGAGGCAACGGAGAGGAGGTTACTCTCGATCTTCCCGAGAGCGGTCTCAAGGAGATCGATAGTAAGCTCAGTGGGGTGCTTCTGGAGAAGCACGTCGCGAGCAATAGCAAGGCGGTCAGGGAGGCGTGTGACTAACCAGTGCACAGTGGGCCACATGGGGGGGAGGAGCAACAAGAAGCTGGGCATCGGTGCAGGCCGCACGGAAACCGGCGTCAAGTGAACGCAGGTGAGTCACGAGGTTGGACACAATCGAAAAGAGGAGGCGACTGAGGGAGGCAGAGGAAAGGGTGGAATAGCGCGCAACAACAGCATCCCAAATCCCCTTGTGCAGTATCCACCTAGGCAAAGTGGACGGCCTCAATCGGTGGGAGGAGCTCCGTCTGCGCAAGAGCAGTGGCAGCGTCGCGAGAGTTCCACACGTCCCTCGCTAAGACACGACGGTCGTAGTCCGCCTGCGCCGCAGGAGTCGGCTTCGGGTTGGTCGGGAGGGGGTCGGGAGGCAGGGGCGCCTTGAGGGCACCAGGAGCGTGGGCCCACAGGGTGGCGCCGTCCTGACGCTGACTGGTGAGGTAGCGCGTGGCCTGGCGCTGCCAGGTACTGAACTCGATCGGGCGGCCCTCTGCATCGAAACGAAGGCGGCGGGACTCCATGCTGGAGGCTAGGCTAGAGGCGGCTGGAGGCTAGGCGCTAGGCTAGAGACTAGGCTACAGAGGGTCGCCAGGGAGAGGAGTGGCTACCAGCCGCTAAGCAGAAGGCCAGTGACAGTAGGGACGGTTCGGGCCCGGGGAACAGGGCGGTGGAGGGGTGAAGGCTAGTGCTAACGGGGGGAAAGGGTGTGGGCAGAGGGCGGGCTAGGCGCTGCCTGGGGCGCGGGCTGGTGCGAGGGCAGGGCGCGAGCCTGGGCGACGGGCTAGGGCGAGGGCCTTGGCGACGGGCTAGGGCGCGGGCCTGGGCGACGGGCTAGGGCGACGGGTAGGGCACGGGCCTGGGCGACGGGCTAGGGCGCGGGCCTGGGCGACGGTCTAGGGCGCGGGCCTAGGCGACAGGCTAGGGCGCGGGCCTAGGCGTCGGGCTGGGGCGCGGGCCTAGGCGACGGGCTAGGGCGACGAGTAGGGTGCGGGCCTGGGCGACGGGCTAGGGCGCGGGCCTGGGCGACGGGCAAGGGCGCGGGCCTGGGCGATAGGCTAGGGCGCGGGCCTGGGCGTCGGGCTGGGGCGCGGGCCTGGGCGACGGGCTAGGGCGCGGGCCTGTGCGACGGGCTAGGGCGCAAGCCTGGGCGACGGGCTTGGGCGACGGGCTGGGGCGCGGGCCTGGGCGACGGGTTAGGGTGCGGGCCTGGGCGACGGGCTAGGGCGACGGGTAGGGCGCGGGCCTGGGTGACGGGCTAGGGCGCGGGCCTGGGCGACGGGCTAGGGCGACGAGCTGGGGCGCGGGCCTGGGCGTCGGGCTAAGGCGTGGGCCTGGGCGACAGGCTAGGGCGACGGGCTAGGGGCGCGGAGGGCGCTGACGCACGGAGGAGGAGGGCGCTAATGCGCGGAGAGGGTGCGGAGGGCGCGGAGGCTAAGGCGCGGAGGGCGCGGAGGGCGTGTGCTAGGAAGGAACGAGGAACTAACCTACTCGTGATACCATCTCAAAGTAGGAATGCAACGGAATGATGAGATTAGGAATGTGGGTGATACAAATAGCAAACCCTAACCGAGTTGTACTCACTAATTTCACACCCCTAAGCAATCTTTTCTGGTTTACCCGAAATCAGGGGTCATTCGGACAGCTTAGGCTTTAAGTAGGAAAATGTTCGAGACTACCCACACGAGTCAGCAGGAAAAAAAAAATCAGGGTCGCAGCTGAAAATCCAGTCTATGCGCTGCAGCCACTGCGTGAGGGTTTCACGAGATTGACACTAAACAGTGTCACGACTAGCCTTTAGTCCCTGAATGTTTGATTAGAAAAGCAAAAAACGGTCAAGGGTGATTTGTGCAAAGTTCCAGGGGACGTGAAATTGGCGAGGACTCGATGTACCGATTTCGGCGTTTGAAATTTGGGATGTCTCTTGCACATGCGAAGTGCACATTTCGGTGTCCCCATCGTCGAAGTGGGGTGGGTGGGACACGCCCACAGCCTCGTGGGCAGGCCACGTGTGGATAAGGGAATCCTGTACACATGTGGCAGCAGTGGACCAGTTTCTCTATCGAACCACTCTGGCGATAGTATGCTGGTACTGGACTGAACTGTATCCTTGGTACATAGTAGGTTGGGGGGAGCATCGAATCAGCCAGCTCGAACTAGTTCGCTTCAACAAGGCTTATCTTTCGTCGCCTGGCATATGAGCGGCAGTACAAGTGCGAGCTTTCTGTGACAGACTCTAGTGAAGACCTCACTTCTCTCTCAGCATTGCTCTGCACTTGATCTGCGCGTAGCCATTTTGCCATCCAAATCAGATTACAATGATGGCATTCGTGGATCCGGTGTCGGATGACAGCTTTTAGCATTTCGTTCTGGGTGTTCCGCATTTAGTATTGGTTGGCTTTTTCAAGCCGGGTTGTGAGAAATCTGACGAGCTTGGTCAGATCATCGGCAACGTCGCGAGCAACGCCCAAGATAGCGGTGGAAATGTCAATTTCTACTCGGTGGACACCGATGAGTTTCCCAGCTTGGGCCCGAAGCACGGAGCACATTATACGCCTTCAATTGTGTGTTTCAAGAATGGGAAAGCTATCCATACCTTTGCTGGTGTAGCGGACCAGCATTACGTTCAGGATTGGGTTGAGGAGCACTCATAAGAGGCTTGGGTTGGGTTGAATCGCATAAGAGGCTGCCTGCCGTCGGTCCTCTCAAATGCATGTTGAAACTTTCTATTCTTCGAGCCCATGCTGGGTGAAAGAGAGGTTGGGAGGGGCATCGATTGCTAAAGATTGTTATTAACAATATTGTGAGAAGGATTTGACGAAAGAATGATTGAATTAGGAAATGAGGAGGGTACAAGTAGGAAACACATAATTGTTGTACCCTCTAAGGACTACCCCACTGCAGCCTAGACCGACTATAGTAAATATATGTTTGACACACCCCCATAGGCAAAGTGGGGGAGAACAAGGGGTCACAAGACCAGTCAAGAAAGACAAAGCAAACTCAGGGTGGATCACAAAGTCACCACACAGTCTGAGCACAAGCAAAGGGCCAGAAGGCCAGTTCACATGCAGAGTTATATATAAAGGAAAGCAAACAATACAGTGAACACAACCTAGCAAGTGTAAGCATGCAGGTATAAGTATATAGAGTACAGTACAAGCAGAGTCAAGAAGTCAACAAGTGAGGCACAGTAGGTACAAGGCCTAACACAGTACAGAAACGCTGATGATCACAAGGCTGAAGTGCCTTGGTGAAGACATCAACAGTGTTGGCCTGAGAGGCCACGTAAGCAAGACGAAGCTGGCCACGCTGCTGCAGCTCTCGAGCAAGGAAGTAGCGCAGAGCAATGTGCTTCGTTCTGTGCTCCAGTCTGTGCTCTTGACACAAGGCCAGCATGGCCTTGTTGTCGACGTACAGAACTGGAGGAGAACGAGGCGCCTCTCCCAAGTCGGTCAGCAGGTAGGTGAGCCAGCGAAGCTCCTGTGCAGCCATGGCCCCAGCGTAGATCTCAGCCTCACAACTGGAGCTGAGAACAGAAGAAGAGCGGGTAGACCGCCAGGAGACAGAACCGGAGCCAAGGCTGAAGGTGTAACCCTGTGACGACCGCTGCGTAGCCAAGTCGTCAACCCAGGAGGCGTCAGCGTGACCAGTGAGGACAACTCGAGCCCGTCCTCCAAGCACGAGCCCCATGCCCGATGTACTGCACAAGTATCGCAACACCCTCTTCGCAGCATCCCAGTGCACCTTTCGGTGCCTGCCGGGAGCCACGTAACAAGCCAGAAGGCTGAGAGGGTATGCGAGGTCAGGTCGTGTGCAAGTCATCAGGTACATGAGGCAGCCCACGAGCTCTGGATACGGGCCACTCGGCTCTACGGACTCGTCCGAAGGTGGAGCTGAGAGCGAGTGACCGGTAGGCAGAGGAGTGGACTGTGGCGAGGAGTAGGTGAGGCCGAAGCGCTGAAGGACCTGCTGCACCATGTGTGACTGAGTCAAGGTAATGGTGCACTGTGCTCTGTCCCGGGTGATCCGCAAGCCAAGATAGCTTGTGAGCTCACCCAGGTCTGTGCACGTGTGTCTCTTCTGCAGCTCTGACTTCACGTGGGCGAGTGCCTCCATGTCAGCAGTAGCAAAGACAAGGTCATCTACGTACACAAGAACGTAGAACGGCGGCAGAGTAGCGTCAGTGCGTAGAAACAGAGAAGGGTCAGCAGTGGAAGGAGCAAAACCAAGAGCAGCAAGAGTCGTCCTGAGCGTGTCGTGCCACTCACGGGGCGCCTGGCGGAGACCGTAGACTGGCCGCCGGAGGCTCCACTGGGTACCAGCAGGAAACGACCCAGTGAAGCCAGGTGGGCAGCGCAGCCAGATCTCCTCGTGCAGGCTGCCCTGTAGGAAGGCTGTGCTGAAGTCAAGCGAGTGGAGCTTGTAGTCACGCTGAGCAGCAACGTGCAGCAGTACCCGAAGAGTGGTCATGTTCGGGGTAGGGGAGAAGGTCTGAAAGAAGTCAACTCCCTGTCGCTGACTGAAGCCACGTGCAACGTAACGCGCCTTGAAGGCAGGCGGAGAACCCGGCGGCCGCTTCACCCTGAAGATCCACATGCCACTGACGATGTTCGCCCCAGGTGGGGGAACCTCGTCTACGTAGGTGCCTGTGGACTTCCAGGAAGCCATCTCTGCGTCCATAGCTGCCTGCCACTGGGAGGAGTAGGGACCCTCTATCGCCTCTGCGTAAGAGCGCGGGGTCGGGATGTCTAGTGCATCCGGGTCTCCCTCAGGGGCAAGCAGCATGGACACGAGATGAGGTGAAGCAGCAGCAAAGCACTCAAGGTCCTCCTGCCTGTCCTCAAGGACGTCCGTGCCAAGAGCACACTCACCCCCGACGGACGGAGGACAGACAGACACAGACGCAGACTCAGCAACAAGACTAGCGGCGTAGTCTAGGCGACAGGCTGCAGCAAAGTCAACAAGCTCAGCAACAAGAGCAGACGTAGCAGAGAACTCAAACAGGGGGTCAGTGACAGCAGTGGCCAGAAAGCGCGTGACAGTAGGACTAGGAGCACGAAGGGAGTCAGACTCCGGGTCCGGACCGTCAGGAAGAGAGGACGCAGGAGGAGAGGGCAGAGGGACACGCTGTGGAGTAGTGGAAGGACGCAGAGTCATAGAGTGAGTGCCAGGGACAGGATGAAGACGCGAACGCGAAACACGACCAGCGCGAACAGAACGGACAGGCGACGTAGAACGAGACGCAGGCGACACAGGACGCGACTCAGGCTCACGACGCTCCGTAAGACCTCGAGTCGGACCAGAGTAAGGAGAAGGACCAGGCAGCGGAGAGGCCGGCTGTAACTGCGACTGAGACGGGACAGGCGGCGGACTCAGGGAAGGAGGAGGAGGACCAGGAGCAGGTGGGGAGCCAAGAACCTGCTGAAGAAGCGGAACGTAGTACGGCCGCGGCCGCGCAGCGCCTCGAGAAACAGCAGAGACAGAACCGGTACCCTCAACCTCAGGGTCTCCAGTCCTAGCAGCACCTCCAGCAGCTCCAGCAGCTCCAGCACCAGCACCACCTCCAGCAGTGCCAGCACCTCCAGTAGCTCCAGTAGCACCTCCAGCACCAGCAGCACCTCCAGCAGCTCCAGCACCAGCAGCACCTCCAGCAGCTCCAGCACCAGCACCACCTCCAGCAGCGCCAGCACCTCCAGCAGCACCCGCACCAGCAGCAACCCGACAGCGCCGAGAGTACCACTCACGAAGCCGCTGTGGAGAGAGGGGCTCCCGCCGCGACGGGACACCCAGAGCACCTCCAGACTCAACACGCGTAGGCTCAGCACCTCCAGACACAGTACCCTCAGGCGCCACACCCCCAGGCTCAGCACGCCCAGTCTCAGCACCCCCAGGCTCAGCACCCCCAGTCTCAGCACCCCCAGTCCCCGCACCCGCAGGGTCAGCACCACGAGCAGCACCTGAGTCGACAGCTACCTCGACCGGCTCGGCAGGGTCTACCTGGGACACACCTGAGGGGGCAGGACCCTGGGGGGGGAGGGGGTCTACCGGAGGAGTACCTGGGGCAAGGAAGAGCGGCGGGGGAGGGGGAGAGGCAGTGCGGTAGGGAAAGAGACGGTAGTACGACACCGACTCGTCAAACGTGACGTCCTGAGAGGACAGAACACGACGCGAGCTGGGGTGGTAGAACTGCCACCCGGGTGCGTCAGGAGGGAAGCCAAGGAAGACACAGGGAACGGCACGGGAGGACAGCTTGTCCGCTGTAGTATCGCGGACAAAAGCTCGAGATCCCCAGACACGGAACGCGGACGCATCGCCAACCTTCCCCGTCCACCGCAGAGTAGGTGTGGTCTCCGGCAAGGAGACACGAGGCTGAAGGTTGATCTGATGCGCAGCGTACTGAACCGCGAACGGCCACAGAAAGTGGGGAGTAGCCGCATGGATCATGGACGTACGAGCGACATCCATGACCATGCCAATGCGGCGCTCAGCAATCCCATTTTGCTGCGGGGAGGCCGGAAGCGTGAACGTCTGGCGGATGCCCTCCAAACGACAGAAGGCTCTCAGAAGGTCGGAGGAAAACTCCCCGCCTCTGTCTGAGTGCAGACGCAAAACAGGAAGGTCGGAGCCGAAACTCTCACTAAGCTGGCGATGAGCACCGCGGATTCAGTCGATCAACACCTCAGTGACCTCACCCTTGCTGCGCAAGGGGAAGACTGTGGTGTAACGCGAGTAGTCGTCAACGACCAGCAGGAAGTAACGCTCGTGACCCTGTCCACGAACGCGGGCTGGGCCCCACACGTCCATGTGAAGAGTCTGCAGAGGGGCCTCAGTCGGAGGAAATGAGGAGGAGTGAGGAGCGGCGCGCTGCCGGCCCTCGACACAAGGAACACAGGTGGGGGCAGGTCCCGGAGGAAGGGGAGGGAGGGACCTGGGGAGTCCAGAGACAAGAGCACGGGAGGCCATACCTCGAAGACGAGGCAGGGAGGGGTGACCAAGGCGGTGGTGCCAGAGGAGAGTCTCGTGCGCCAGAGGACGACACGAGCAGGGGGCAGACGCAGGACTAGACCTGGACGCAGCAGCAAACACCTGACTGGACGCAGCTACCTGACCAGACGCAGGGACCGGAGGAGGCGCAGTAGTCAGAGTGTACAGACTCGACCCTGGCCGACGGGTGAACGTGGCCAGGTGGCGGCCCGTCCGAGAGCAAGTGCAGTGGGTCACACGCTGACCTCCAGGGGTGAACTGGTCAACCCACGCGTCCTGGAGGTCAGCTCCACTCACCAAGTTCGTAGAGAACGAGGGGAGGTGGAGTCCCGACAGCAAGCCCGACGGGGCCGCAGGACACGGTAGAACCGTGGAGGAGTGTGCAAGGACTGGTCCCCCGGAGGGGTCAGCAAGGGAGACCGCAACAGGCCGACGGAGCGGCGTGAGCGTGGTGCTGTCTCTAAAGAAAGAGCGCGAAGCACCAGCGTCAAGTGTGAAGGTGTGAAAGGACTCAGTATGTGCAGTACCAGAGGGAGGAGACGTACCAGCACCTGGAGCAGCAGACGCACTAGCACCTAGAGCAGCGGCCGCACTAGCACCTAGAGCAGCAGCGACAGTGCCCGGGTCGGGCGGGACACGCAGGTAACAGTCACCCTCAGTAATATCAGCAAGAGCATACATGGCAGCAAGGATAGCATCAAAATCTAGATCAAAGATAGGCACATACTGCAGAAGCAGATCATGCCAACGAGGAAGATCAACAGCGTCAGGAAACTGGGTACGCCAAGCGTCAGTCAAGCGGCCAAAGCAGCGCTGCGTGGTGTGTGGGAGACCACACACCTCCCCACTACGGGTGCCGGTGCGAAGAACGTACGCGCAGGGACCTGCACCCCCAGACCTCCCACGGCCAGTGTACCACTCACGAAGCTGCTGAACAGACGGGGTCTCACGGGTGCGTAGCTGCTGCGGACGCTGGCTGCCACCAAGGCCTCCACGCTGCGTGGCCGCACCGCGACCAGCACCACCTCCTCCGCTACCTCCACCACCGCCGCCGCCGCCGCCACCCCCTCCACCACCGCCGCCACGGCCGCCACTGCCGCCACCTACTCCCCCACTCCCGGAACCACCCCCACCACCACCTCCACCTCCTCCACCTCCTCCCCCGCTGCCTCCACCGCCCCCACCACCACCCCTGCTTCCCTTGCCCTTGCCAGTGCGGCGTCGCCCACTAGGGGCAGACGCAGCGCCGACCTCCTCAGTGCCAACGAGGTCGACAGCAGCAGCAGAGGCAACAGAGGGGAGAAGGGGGACAGGGGAATACCCCTCAAAGAAGGGGGTGCGACGGTCACCGCGAGAAGCACCAACAGCTAAGATACTCTTCTCAGCTGCAGCAAGGCGCTCCTCTAGCAAGTCGACAGTCAGCTCGGTGGGGAAAAGGGAGAGAAAGTGGTCCCTGACTGAAGAAAGAGAGTCAGGGAGGCGGGTGACTAGTTAGTAAAGGGTGATGTACATGGGGGGGGGGTTCTTGGCACAGAACTCAGTGGGAAGGGCAGCGCGGTAGCGGGCGTCACTAGTGCGAAGGTGAGCAACTAGGTCAGCGACAGTGGCAAAGGCAGCAAGGTCAGGGAAAAGGTACGGTAGCATGAGGCGGCTGAGGGCAGCAGTGGCAGGGGAGGAGTAGCGTGCAACTACAGCGTCGTACAGAGCCCTAGCACTCTTGTACTGACTAAAGTGCGCGCGCTCAGTAGACGGCAGGTGGTTGCGCACAGCAAGACGAGCAGCAGCATCGCGCGTGAGCCACTGCGAGAGAACAGTACTGTCAGCATCAGCAGTAGGGGCAGGAGAGGCGCCAGAAGTGAGATCGAACAGGGAGAGACCATCCTTGCTATCGCACTGTAGGAAAAGCTGCAGATCATCTAGCCAGACCTCAAAGTCAACAGCCCGACCCTCAGCATCAAAGGTAAGAACATTGAGACTAGCCATGACAGGAGAAGCAGCAGGCTAGCAGTAGCAGCAGTGGAACTCGGCTAAGCAGGCTAGGTAGGGCGGCGCAGCTCGGCAGGGCGGTGTGGCTTGGCAGCGCGGCGCTCTTACCAGGGGAGAGGCTGGGGCAGGGCCGGGGTGGGGCCGGGGCAGTCCAGGAGCAGGGCCGGGGCAGGGCCGGGGCAGTTCAGGAGCAGGGCCGGGGCAGGGCCAGGGCAGAGCCGGGCAGTGCAGGAGCAGGGCCGGGGCAGGGCCAGGGCAGAGCTGGGCCAGGGCCGGGGCAGTTCAGGGGCAGGGCCGGGGCAGGGCCGGGGCAGAGCCGGGGCAGTTCAGGAGCAGGGCCGGGGCAGGGCCGGGGCAGTTCAGGAGTTGGGCCGGGGCAGGGCCAGGGCAGAGCCGGGCCAGGGCCGGGGCAGTTCAGGGGCAGGGCCGGGGCAGGGCCGGGGCAGAGCCGGGGCAGTTCAGGAGCAGGGCCGGGGCAGGGCCGGGGCAGTTCAGGAGCAGGGCCGGGGCAGGGCCAGGGCAGAGCCGGGCCCGGGCCGGGGCAGTTCAGGGGCAGGGCCGGGGCAGGGCCGGGGCAGGGCCGGGGCAGAGCCGGGGCAGTTCAGGAGCAGGGCCGGGGCAGTGCAGAAGCAGGGCCGGGGTAGTTCAGGGGCAGGGCCTGGGCAGAGCCGGGCCAGGGCCGGGGCAGTTCAGGGGCAGGTCAGGAGCAGGGCCGGGGCAGTGCAGAAGCAGGGCCGGGGCAGTTCAGGAGCAGGGCCGAACGGGGCCTATAACGGGGCCTGACGAGGCCTATAACGGGGCCGAACGGGGCCTATAACGGGGCCTGACGGGGCCTATAACGGGGCCGTACGGGGCCTATAACGGGGCCGTGCGGGGCCGATAACGGGGCCTGACGGGGCCTATAACGGGGCCGTACGGGGCCATACGGGGCCTATAACGGGGCCTGACGGGGCCTATAACGGGGCCGTACGGGGCCGAGAACGGGGCCTTGCGGGGCCTATAACGGGGCCTGACGGGCCTTACGGGGCCTTAAACGGGGCCAAATGAGGCCTGACGGGGCCGTACTGGGCCTCTAACGGGGCCTCACGGGGCCGTACGGGGCCTCTAACGGGGCCTGTCGGGGCCTAACGGGGCCTTAAACGGGGCCGAACGGGGCCTGACGGGGCCTTACGGGGCCTTACGGGGCATAACGGGGCCTTACGGGGCCATAATCCGCGCCCTAAACGGGGCCAAATGGGGCCTGACGGGGCCGTACGGGGCCTCTAACGGGGCCTGTCGGGGCCTAACGGGGCCGTAAACGGGGCCGAACGGGGCCTGACGGGGCCTTACGGGGCCTTACGGGGCATAACGGGGCCTTACGGGGCCTTAATCCGCGCCCTAAACGGGGCCGAAAGGGGCCTTACGGGGCCTAACGAGGCCTTAAGGGGCCTTACGGGGCGGGCGCAGGCTCGAAGGACGGGCGCAGGGGCCGTGACGGGCCTCGAAGGGAAGGTGCGAAGCGCGCGTCGAGTAGGCAGTGACGAATTTCAGTGGTGGGCCCTTTTTAAAAATTCTCGAAACTAGCTCTATACCATGTGAGAAGGATTTGACGAAAGAATGATTGAATTAAGAAATGAGGAGGGTACAAGTAGGAAACACATAATTGTTGTACCCTCTAAGGACTACCCCACTGTAGCCTAGACCGACTATAGTAAACATATGTTTGACAAATATTTTCTGGGACATTTATTTACCAAACAAACTCGTACCGTAACTATCCAGAGGTTTCGTGACAGTGGAAAATTAAACAAAATGAGAAACACGGCTGGTTTGAGAAACACCCAGCTGTCAAACTGTTATAATGTTTATATTGTGTAGGCTGTAGTGGGGTAGCCCATAAGGGGTACAACCCAATTAGGGTTAGTACTTGTACCAACTTTCTTCTCAATGCAATCATTCTCGTTCAATATTCTGGCATGGTTTCAGAGCGGGTCCTGTTCCTGGATTTTTTTTTTTTTAGGGCCCACCGAATAGTTCCCTGCCCGTAGCGCGTTACCCTGCTCGTATCGCCCTACCCTGCCCGTCGCGCTGCCCCACCAGTCGCGCTGCCCTGCCCTGCCCGTCGCGCCGCCCTGCTGGCCGCGCGCTGCCCTGCTAACTGCCACGCCGCCCTGCCCTACCCGTCGCGCCGCCCTGCTGGCTGCCGCACCGCCCTACTCTGCCTATCGCGTCGCCGTGCTGGCCGCGCGCTGCCCTGCTGGCCGTCGCACCGCCCCTTGCAGCCCGCGCGCCGCCGTGCTGGCCGCGCGCCGCCCCTTTCCTGCCCGCGTGCCGCCGTTCATGCCCGCGCGCCGCCCTGCCCTGGCCGCGCGCCGCCCTGCTAGCCGCGCGCCGCCATTTCCTGCCCGCGCGCTGCCCTGCCCTGCCTGCGCGCTGCCCTGCCTGCGCGCTGCGCTGCCCTGCCCTGCCCTGAGCGTTTTCCTAGTGCATGCGCGCCGCCCTGCTCATCACGCCCCACCCTGCTCTGCCCACTATGGCTACTCTCAGCGTTCTCACATTCAATCCTGAGGGCCGTCCGATCCAGTTTGATACGTGGCTTGATGACTTACAGCTGTACCTACTGAGCGATTCTAGAGATAGCGTTTCGTTGTTTGACCATACGTTTTGAGCCTCTCTCGCCCCTCCCGACACAGCTGACAGTGCGACTCGCTCACTGTGGCTTACCCATGACGCTGCTGCTCGCTTAGCCGTTCGCAATCACCTGCCGTTAGCCAAACGCGCTCACTTTAGCCAGCACAAGACTGCTAAAGCCCTGTACAACGCTGTAGTCGCTCGTTACTCTTCCCCTGCCACTGCTGCTCTCGGCCGCCTTATACTGCCCTACCTTTTTCCCGAGCTGTCAGCCTTTGCCACAATCGAGGACCTCATCACCCACCTTCGCACTAGCGACACTCGCTACCTCGCTGCCCTCAAAGCCGATTTCCTCGACAAGAACCCGCCTCCGATGTACATCACTCTCTACTTCATAGTCACCCGCCTCCCTCACTCTCTTCGCGCAGTCAGGGACCACTTTCTCGCACTTGACCCCACAGACCTCACTATCGACCTGCTCGAGAAGCACCTCCTTGAAGCTGAGACTAGCATAGTCGCTGCAGGTGCTGATCGTGGCACTCCTCGCACACCCTTCTTTGAGGGGTGTTCCCCCTCCCCCCTTGCCCCCTCCTACGCTTCTGCTGCTTGGTACTGAGGAGATCGGGGCTGCTTCTGCTCCTAGTGAGAAGCACCGCAACGGCAAGGGCAAGGGAGGAAAGAATGGTGGAGGTGGCAGCGGGGGTGGTGGTGGTGGAGGCGGTGGAGGCGGTGGAGGTGGCGGAGGTGGCGGTGGGAGTGGTGGCGGGAGTGGGGGCTTCAGTGGCGGCGGCGGTGGCAGCGGTGGGAGTGGTGGTGGCATTGGTGGCGGCAGTGGGAGTGGTGGCGGCGGCAGTGGTGGCGGACGGGGTGGAGCTGTTCAGCGGGGAGGTTCTGGCGGTGGCCAGAGGCAGCAGCAGCAACGTCGGAGCGAGACCCCTACGCCCCAGTAGCTTCGTGAGTGGTTTGCTCAGCGTGGGGCGTCTGGGGGTAGCGTTCGTTGCCCTTATGTCATTCGCACAGATGACCGCGCTGGTCAGACATGCGGGAATTTTCACACGCAGCACCGCTGCTTCTCCCGCCTTGACGACGCTTGGCGCGCAGAGTTTGGCGACGAGGCTGAGCGCCCCTAATGGCTAGTGTTGCTTAGGTCTGGTGTTGATATCTTTGTTCTTGACTATGATGCTATCCTTGCTGCCATGTATGCCTTGACTATTAGTGTTGAGGGTGACTGCTACCTGTGTGTGCCGCCCGACCCAGGTATAGAGGCTGCTGCTCTAGGTGCTAGTGAGTCTGCTCTCCGTGGTATTGCGCTTGCTGAGGCCTTGCACACCTTCACGCTTGAATCAGGTGCTTCCCGCTGTTTCTTTTGCGACTGTACCACACTCACTCCACTCCCTGCACCTGTTCCAGTCAGACTGGCTGACCCCTCAGGGGGCCCAGTTCTTGCACGTTCCACCACTGTTCTCCCGTGTCCGGCGGTTTCGTCTGGCCCACTGTCAGGTCTTCACCTCCCCTCGTTCTCTACAAACTTGGTGAGTACCGCTGCCCTCCAGGATGCGATGGTCACTACCACCACTCCTGGGGGTCAGCGTGTGTTGATCTGCACGTGTACACAGATGGGCCGTCACCTGGCCACGTTCACCCGTCGTCCTGGGTCGAGTCTGTACACACTGACTACCAAGCCTGCTCAGGTAGCTGCTTCTAGTAAGGTGTCCGCGTCAGGTCAGGTAGGCGCCACCTGTTCGTGTCGCCTCCTGTCGCACCAGACTTTCCTTTGGCACCACCGCTTTGGTCACCCCTCCCTGACACGCCTTCGTCATGCACTCCCGCCTCCTTGTTTCTTGTCTTCCCAGGTCTCTGCCTCCCCTCCCGCCCTCGCCTGCCCCGCCCTGCCTTCCTTGCGTCGAGGGGCGGCAGCGCGCCACTCCTCACTCCTCCTCTTTTCCCCCGACGACTGCTCCCCTGCAGACTCTCCACATGGATGTGTGGGGCCCAGCCCACGTTAGAGGACAGGGCCGCGAGTGCTACTTTCTGCTGGTTGTTGACAACTACACGCGTTACACCATGGTCTTTACCTTGCGCAGCAAGGGTGAGGTCCCTAATGTCTTGATCCCTTGGATCCGCACAGCCCGTCTCCAGCTCCGCGAGCGGTTCCGCCAGGACCTTCTTGTCCTGCGTCTGCACTCTGACAAAGGTGGTGAGTTCTCCTCCGACCTCTTGCGGGACTTTTGACGTGGGGAGGGCATCCTCCAATCGTTCACGCTTCCGGCCTCCCCGCAGCAAAATGGGGTTGCTGAGCGCCGCATTGGCTTAATCATGGAGGTGGCTCGTACCTCCATGATCCATGCGGCTGCTCCCCATTTTATGTGGCCGTTTGCGGTCCGGTACGCTGCGCATCAGCTCAACCTCTGGCCCCGTGTCTCCTTGCCGGAGACCTCGCCTACACTGCGTTGGACGGGGAAGGTTGGCGATGCGTCAGTGTTCTGGGTCTGGGGCTCTCGTGCCTTTGTTCGCGATAATTCCGCGGACAAACTCTCCTCCCGCGCCATTCCTTGCGTCTTCCTTGGCTTTCTCCTTGACGCGCCTGGCTGACAGTTTTACCACCCCACCTCGCGCCGTGTCCTCCCCTCTCAGGACGTCACGTTTGACGAGTCGGTTCCCTTTTACCGTCTCTTCCCCTAACGCGCTGCCCCTCTCCCCCCCCCACCGCTCTTCCTCGCTCCAGGTCCCCCTCCGGTAGACCCCCTTCGCCCTTCGGGTCCTGATCCCTCAGGTGTGTCTCAGGTAGACCCACTCCCCCTGGCTGAGCCTGTCGAGGTCACTGTAGACTCTGGTGCTGCTGGGGGTGCTGCTGCTAGGGGTGTTGCGTCTGGGGGTGCTGAGCCTGCGGGTGCAGAGCCTGGGGGTGCTGAGCCTACGAGTGCGGAGCCTGGGGGTGCTGAGCCTGAGGGTGCGGAGCCTGGGGGTGCTAAGACTGAGGGTGCGGAGTTTGGGGGTGCTGAGACTGAGGGTGCGAAGTCTGGGGGTGCTGAGCATAGGGGTACTGCGTCTGCCGGAGGTCCTGCGGGTGCCTCGCCACAGCAGTCTCGCCAGCGGGAGCCTCTCTCACCGCGGCTGCTGCGCGAGTGGTTTGCGCAGCGCACACGCCTTAGGAGTGGCGCCGCAGGAGCAAGAGGCCCTGCCGCTGGAGGCACTGGAGCTGGAGGTGCTGGAGCTACTAGTCCTGGAGGTGCTGGAGTTACTGCTGGAGCTGGAGGTACCGAAGGTGCTGGAGCCGCTGGTCCTGGAGGTGCTCGTACTAGAGGTACTGGAGCTGCCGGAGCTGGTGGTGTTGGAGGCGCTGGAGCTGGAGACCCTGGAGATGGAGGTGCTGGAGCTGGAGGCGCTGGAGCTAGAGGCACTGGAGCTGGAGACCTTGGAGCTTGAGGCACTGGAGTTGGAGACCCTAGAGCTAGAGGCGCTGGCGCTGGAGGTGCTGGAGCTGGAGGAGCTGGAGCTTGAGGCACTGGAGCTAGAGGCGCTGGACCTAGAGGCACTGGTGCTGGAGGTGCTAGAGTTGGAGGAGCTGGAGCTGGAGGCACTGGAGCTGGAGGCGCTGGAGCTGGAGACCCTGGAGCTGGAGGTGCTGGCGCTGGGGGTGCTAGAGCTGGCGGTACTGGAGCTGGAGGCATCGGAGCTGGAGACCCAGGAGCTAGAGGCGCTGGAGCTGGAGGAGCTGGAGCTTGAGGCACTAGAGCTGGAGGCGCTGGAGTTGGAGGCGCTGGTGCTGGAGGTGCTGGAGCTGGAGGAGCTGGAGCTGGAGGCGCTGGAGCTGGAGACCCTGGAGCTGGAGGTGCTGGCGCTGGGGGTGCTGGAGCTGGCGGTACTGGTGGTCGAAGCACTGTGAAGCGGCGACCATTTTTTGTTCCGCCGCCGCCGTCGTCTCTGCCGCCACCTGGCTCGGTCCTTCGCCAGGTTCTTAGTCTCCCGTCTTCTACTGGCCTTACTCCTCACTTACTATGTCCACCGACTCACCAGTCGCAGCCACAATTACAGCCAGACTCCCCACTACCTGCTCCTTCTCCTTACGCTGAGCAGACAGACACTCTTATAGAGCGTCGTGAGCCTGCATCTCGTCCTGCCTTGCCTGTTCGCGCTGTTCGCACTGGTCATCGTGTTCCTTGTCCGTGTCCTCCTCCTCTCCTCGGCACTCACATTATGGCACTTCGTCCTTCCTCTGTTCCAATGTGAGTTCCCCGGCCCTCTCCTCCTGCGTCCTCTCTTGCTGATGGTCCGGACCCTGACTCTGACTTAGTTCGTGCTGCCAGTCCTACTGTCACACGTCTTCTAGCCACTATTGTCACTGACCCTTCGTTTGAGTCCATTGCTGCGTCTGCCCTAGTTGTTGAGCTTGTTGACTTTGCTGCCGCCTGGCGTCTCGTCTACGCTGCTAGTCTTGTTGCTGAGTCTGAGTCTGACTGCCCTCCGTCCGTCGGGGGTGAGTGTGCTCTTGGCACGGACGTCCTTGAGGACACGCAGGAGGAATCTGAGTGTCTTGTAGCTGCTGTAACTCATCTCGTGGCCATGCTGCTTGCACCTGAGGGAGGCCTGGATGCACCGGACATACCGACCCCAAGCGCTCTTACGCCGAGGCAATTACGGGTCCCTACTCCTCTCAGTGGCAGACAGCCATGGACGCAGAGATGACATCCTTGAAGTCCACAGGCACCTACGTCGACGCGGTTCCCCCGTCTGGGGCGAACATAGTCGATGGCATGTGGATTTTCAGGGTGAAGCGGCCGCCGGGTTCTCCGTCTCTCTTCAAGGCTCGTTACGTTGCACGAGGCTTTAATCAGCGACAAGGAGTTGACTTCTTCCATACCTTCTCCCCTACCCCGAAGATTACCAGTCTTCGGGTGTTGCTGCACGTCGCCGTTCAGCGTGACTACGAGCTTCACTCTCTTGACTTCAGCACAGCTTTCTTGCAGGGCAGCCTGCACGAGGAGATTTGGCTGCGCCGCCCACCTGGCTTCACTGGGTCGTTTCCTGCAGGTACCCAGTGGAGCCTCCGTCGGCCAGTCTACGGTCTCCGCCAGGCGCCTCGCGAGTGGCCAACACACTGAGGACGACGCTTGCGGCTCTTGGGTTTGCTCCTTTGATTGCTGACCCGTCGCTGTTTCTGCGCACTAACACTTCGCTGCCGCCGTTCTACGTCCTCGTGTACGTCCACGACTTGGTCTTTGCCACTGCTGACACTGAGGCACTGGCCCTTGTTAAGTCGGAGCTGCAGAAGAGACACACCTGCACTGACCTGGGTGAGCTGCGCAGCTATCTTGGCTTGCAGATCACCCGGGACAGAGCACGGCGCACCATCACCCTGACTCAGTCACACATGGTGCACCAGGTCCTTCAGCGCTTCGGTTTCCGGTACTCCTCGCTACAGTCCACTCCTCTGCCTACCGGTCACTCGCTCTCAGCTCCACCTTCGGACGAACCCGTAGAGCCGAGTGGCCCGTATCCAGAGCTTGTGGGCTGCCTCATGTACCTCATGACCTGCACTCGTCGTGACCTTGCCTACCCTCTTAGCATCCTGGCACACTACGTTGTGCTCAGGAGACACCGACCAGAGCACTGGGAGGCCGCTAAGGGGGTGTTGCGCTACTTGTGCAGTACATCGGGCATGGGGCTCGTGCTTGGAGGACGGGGCCCAGTTGTCCTCACTGGACACGCAGACGCTTCTTGGGTTGACGACTTGGCTACGCAGCGGTCGTCACAGGGTTACACTTTCAGCCTTGGCTCCGGCTCTGTTTCTTGGTGGTCTATTCGCTCATCTTCTTTTCTCAGTTCCAGGTTTGAGGCTGAGATCTACTCAGGGGCCATGGCTGTACAGGAGTTACGCTGGCTCACCTACTTGCTGACCGACTTGGGAGAGCGGTCTCGTTCTTCTCCAGTTCTGTACGTAGACAACAAGGCCATGATTGCCTTGTGTCAGGAGGACAGACTAGAGCACAGGACGAAGCACATCGCTCTGCGTTACTTCGTTGCTCGAGAGTTGCAGCAGCGTGGTCAGCTTCGTCTTGCTTACGTGGCCACTCGGGCCAACACTGCTGATATATTCACCAAGGCACTTCAGCCTGGTGATCATCAGCGTTTCTGTAATGTTTTAGGCCTTATGCCTACTTCGCCTCACTTGCTCACTACGTAACTTTGCTTGTACTTTGATCGATATACATATACCTGCATGCTTACCCCTGCTAGGTTATGATCACTGTACTGTTTGTTCTCGTTTATATAATTCTGCATGTGAACTGGCCCTGTGGCCATTTCCTTGTGCTCAGAGTGTGTGGTAACTTTGTGATCCACCCTGAGCTTGCTTTGCTTTTTCTTGACTGGTCTTGTGACCTCCTGTTCTCCCCCACTTTGCCTATGGGGGTGTGTCAAACTGTTATAATGTTTATATTGTGTAGGCTGTAGTAGGGTAGCCCATCAAGCGTACAACCCAATTAGGGTTAGTACTTGTACCAACTTTCTTCTCAATTCAATCATTCTCGTTCAGTATTCTGACACCAGCAACCACTACTATGGCAGGGTGGGCTAAAGCAAAATGAGCACCTCCAGCAGAGATGACGGTATGCAATATCGCCCAATTTTCTGTGCCCCTAGCGGCTTCCTCCAAGTGGCAGGTGTACATTTGCAAATAGCTAACTATCTCACTTCAGAACAACATTCAGCATGCTCCAAACATTATAGACAAACAAAACCTACGGTACTATTGTTTCAATATCAATTGTCACAGCTTCAAATCCGGTAGTCACTCCTCCCCATCCTCGTCCCCATCCTCCTCCCCGTCCTCCTTCCCATCCCAGACAGAAGCCAAATCCTCCACAGGAAGAGCATTCACCACCTTGTAAGTCTCCCTTGAGTGCCTCTTGCGCACCTTCTCCCGATACTCCTCCCCATGCTTCTTCTTCTCATTGATACGAATCTGAAAGGGCAATAGCGGAGACAGCCCAATGAATGTGATGAATGTGTGTCGCTAAACATAGGCGGATCGAGTATGATCAACATGCAAACAATAATGCTCCTGTTGCGTCATCCAGATTTATGCACACCTTATTTGGCGAGATGTAACTTGGATTCTCATTAAGAGTTGGCCCTCCAAACGTGCCAGAGAACACCCGAATGGGGTTTAGACAGAAGCGAGGTCCCACCTGCATGAAACAGGGAAGATGGAAAAACGAAGGCAGGGAGAAAGAGCCTCCCTTGAGGTGAAAGCTCCTCATGCAATAGACTATCACTACCGGACCGGATTCTAGACAAGGTATCAAATTCCATTCAGAGTACATGGGAGGAACCCCGGCTTGCAAACGCGCAATTGACCCACGCACGCTACGCAATCCTCACAAACAACTATTCGAATACTGTTCTGACAACAGCAATAATAACAGTGCTTAAACTCGCGACCCTGGCACCATAGGGATGGCACCGTGCCACACCACACCACACCACACCACACCACACCGCACCGCACCACACCCAGATGTCACTGCGCCCACCTCCACCAATGACATCTTCTCCATGGTGATGTCATCAATATTGAATGCCCCCTCCGCTCCACTGTGGGGTTGACTCCACACCAGAGGCATGTGTGTGCAGTGCACACCTCCATCCAACACCACACCGCACCACACCACACCAGTGTGTGTATCACCCACCTCCACTAGCGACATCTTCTCCACGGTGATGTCATAGATTCTGGATGCCCCCTCGGCTCCAGGAATGCATATCTGACACACATCACACATGTGAGGGGGAGGTGGATCAACAATGGCGTGTCAGTGTTTTCCACTGAGGTGCTCATACTCATCACGACAGGGAGTTTCTCGAGGCAAAAGGAAGAGCACGTGAGATGACTTTTGCGGTGCCTCGAAATCTGAACTTGGTAGTTTCTGAACCAGATGCGGCCATCCAGCAGGCCTCTCGTTATCAGGGTAAAATACCCTTTTTGCACTGACTGGCGGACGATTTTTTTCAGTTACCCTTTCACAGGCAGGGTACTGGATTTTTTACCCTAGGCCAGAAAGTGTAAGTTTTTTTGTACCCTTTGAAAAACAGGGTAAGGAACATATTTCCCTGACTGTAACACTGTACAATCCCAGATAGAATGATACCGAAAGCTCCGTAGCGAGACGAACGACTATTCGGGCCCCTGCAAAATACTCCACCCAACAGTGAGACTCGAACTTATGACCTTTGGATATAATTCGCAATCGAATTAACTGAGCTACTAACTGCTAAACTGCACTATTTTTGCATTATATATAGAGTTTTTTTAAAAACACCCTGGCCAAACAGACTAACATTTTTTTTACCCTTCATTTGTCAGGCAAACAGAAAAGTTACCCTACGCATCAGGGTTGACTATACCTAGAACCCTGATTACTAAGGGTGGCCCAAAACCAATCTGGAGCCCTGCCATCCAGGTAGGTGAATGTGAGCACATGGTCATAAAAAGGCTTCGACTTGCGGTGGCCTTTGGGGGTTGCAAACGTCTGCATGCGCTCACGGGAAGAGGTGGGGGGAGAATAAGTTAGTGGGTGGGCACCAAGGCAATGGACCGTGATGCAAAAGCAGACTTGAAGAGGTGACACAATAGAGTGGGTGCAATAGAAAAGAGCCAGTAGACATGTGGGTGCAATGGGAAAGGAGAGCGTGTGAGCGTGCCTGGATGAATAGCTCCTTGAGAACGGAGAGGAAGGGCAGGCGACCAAACGAGGGGGAGAAGGTGAGTGCAGTGGGAAAAGGGGCGTGTTAGCATGCTTGGTTAAGTGCAATGAAAAAAGGATGTGTGAGCGTGCCTGGATAAAGAGCTCCTTGAGAACAGAGAGGAAGGGCAGGCGGTCGAACGAGGGCGAGAAGGTGAGGAACGGTCGCGAGCCCTTGAGGTGGTTGCCTGTGAGCTTGAGTTCCTCCATTGTGTGCACTGGGGGGTTGGTGATGTGGTGTGACGGGGAGGGGTGTGAAGAGGGGTATGGAGGGGTGGAGTGGCGTGGAAGGACAGCCCTTGAGGTGGTTGCCTGTGAGCTTGAGTTCCTCCATTGTGTGCACTGAGGGGTTGGTGATGTGGTGTGACGGGGAGGGGTGTGAAGAGGGGTATGGAGGGGTGGAGTGGCGTGGAAGGACAGCCCTTGAGTTGTTTGCCTGTGAGCTTGAGCTCCTCCATTGTGTGTACTGGGAGGGAAGATGGTGCGATGAACGGAAAAGGGGAAATTTGAGGGGAGGGTGAAAAGGACAGGCAGAAACGGACAAGGAGAATGTGGGCGTGATAGGGGTGCGTGCCCAGCTGTGCTTGCATTAAGAACTCAAAGGCGAAACAGAAGTTACTCCCAATCCTCTATCGAGTCATGGTGATGCAGGCATGGGTGGTTAATCTGTGCCCAAACGTGACTGCAATGGGTAAGGGCATGTGAGACGAGCCATACATATGAGTCATCACAAGACGAGCCATACATATGAGTCATCACAAGACGAGCCATACATATGAGTCATCACAAGACGAGCCATACCCGCACTGATGAGAAACTTCACAGAAGGTCCTGAGGGCCCCTTGCTGAGCCAGAGATAGAGGTCCCTCTGCTTTCGCATCTGGGGGGAGGCGGGCGGGGGGAGAGAGAGAACAAAGGGAGGGGGGAGAGGGAAAAAGGGAGAGAAGAAAAGGGGGAAGGGGGGACGTGAGAGAGAGCACGGCGGCAGGGACTGGGCCAAAGTCGGGATGGCACAGAGAGTGTGACGGGAAGAGAGAGACAGGGACAGAGAGCGCGAACACAGGGGGCATGGTGGGGCAGGGAGAATGGGGAGATAGTGGGTTGGGGGAAGGGAAGAGGCGGGGAGGTATGGAGAGGCAAGGGCACGAGAAGGGACAGGAGGGGATGGGAGGGGAGATGGAGTGGAGTGGAGCGGAGTGGAATGGAGGTGAGTGGGGAGGAGAGGGGACGCGAGGGGACAGCAGGGCAACTGACCTCAAAGAAGAGGCAGAGCGAGCAGCCTCTGAGGTCCATGAGCTCAGAGAGGAGTGGGGAGGAGTGGAGCAGAGTGGGAAGGCGAGCAGACAGCAGAGCTTAACTGACCTCGAAGAAGAGGCAAAGCGAGCAGCCTCGTAAGTCCATGAGCTCAGAGAGCGCCTCGTTGAGCTGGCGACCGCGAGCCACGTCCACCTTTGGCTCCTTCTTGCTGTGCGGCAGCAGCGCTGTTATGTCCTCCATTAGATGGCAGTGCCTACTGGGAGTGAAGGAGAGAGGAGAGGGGTGCATCAAGATTGCGTGAGACGGCACTCAAGCCACATCCACCCTGCGCAGTGTGACGGAGGATGTGTAGTACGTGAGCCGTCCAATGAACTAAGCCTGAAAACCCTGTACCCCGCAGAAGCCCTGTGCAAACCTGACCCCTTCAATGACCCAAACCCTAATTCAGCACCAGGACCGACCTGTACACGATGCCTCGCGACGACAGCACCAAAACCTTCTCCTTCTTAAACCCCACCACTGTCTTCCCCTGTAGTGCCCCCGCTAACGAGCCCGCCGCTTTCCCCTGCAACTCGCTCTTCGGGGTCAGCCCCACGTGGACGACTCGCGTGCTCTGATTGGCTTTCGTCGCTTCTTCCGCTGCTGTCTTTGCTGCGAATTTCTTCTGCTTCTTCTTTGCGATCATCTCCTGTTTCTTCGTTAAAAGCGGCTTCGTTTTCGCGCTAATACACGATTGGCCTTTCGCGACTAGCGCCGCGGCGGCAACTGGCGCCGCGGCGGCCGCCTTGTTTCATTTTCACGGAGGACTTCGCCACGCCTAGCGGGTTCCGGGTCGCTGACTTCACCCTCTTCTCCGGCGCATGTTTCGACCTCGCCATTTAAGATTGACGTCTGGAAAGACGAAGGAAGAGGAAAAGAACGGAAACGAGCACGCGAGGAGTAGAAAGCGAGGAAGCGAGAAACCGAGTACTTGATGCGGCGATTATTGAGTGAGAGACGATGCGTAGACCTATATTTATCGCGACTGGTTTTGCTGCTTTGAACCTTTGGGGTTGAGGGGAAGAACAATATTATTTTGGGAAGGTAGAAAAACACTGAGCTTTTGGTGCCTACACTTTTTGGTTCAGTTCGCGCTAGTTCCATGCTGTTCGTTGCTTGTATCGGGTAAAAGGACATCTGGGTATGGAAGGTAGCAGGCGGGAGCGTCAGCTTCACGTCCCCCAGCCAGCATTGCAGGTTCGGGCCTGACCCAAACTGCGACCTCGATTTCATCGTCACCCATACGAGGATGATGATTCATGAAGTTCAGGCGGGATTTGGCGGGAAAGCCTACCCTTGAAATTCAGGCTCCAGCTTTCATCCTTCTTGCACACGTTCAAGGTTCAGTGGCTGCTCTATTTTAGAACAAATCTCGGAGCTTCGTCTTTCTTCAGGTGGTTGTTTGATTTCGTATAACCATTTCCCACACTTGAAGGTTTTCTTAGTGTCCTTTGCATTTAGTTATTTTTGCGAATCTTCTAAAGTACTCTGTTCGGTTTTGCACGGTATACTCTTGCAGAAATTCGTGAACTTATGTCGTGTTAGATCACCGATCGTCACCCTAGGTGGTAACGATGGTTGCTGCTACGCGAAGCCGTCGCAAGCCTTCGCACAAAATTGATACGCTAGAGGTCAACGCGAATGGCTCGCTAGAGCCTCACGCTAATACAACGCGACAGCACACTCCGTCACCGGACGTGTCGCTTCCTGTTAACGGGGACAACGGCAAACTTAGTTCGAACGAGGGTCCCAAGCCTAGTTTGAGCCTGCCTCCTGAGTGTAGTCCGAGCCTGGCTGCGAGGTCTGGTGCGCGGCTTAGTAGTGCAGAGGCAAGTTGCGATCAGTCCCTTGGGATTGCCGATAACTCTGTCTCTGGGGTAAGAAACAGCAGGAGTGGGAGGGCGAGGGCTGTCGAAGAGGGCGAAATGGGCGGCGTACTGGCGAAGGTTTTCGCTGGTGTGACGGAAGGTCTGAGCGTCGAACGGATAAGGGGGAATCACGACGCGCAGGAGCCGGGGGAAAATGCTCGCGGGGAAATGATTGGCGGAAGGGTGGAGGCGGAAGACAGCGCGGGGAAGGTGGAGGGGAGTGGGGGAGAGATGGCGGTGGCGGAGGAGTGGGGGGAGCTGTGGAAGGGGTGTGGCGGAGGGGAGGGTGGGGAAGTGGGGGGCGAGACAGAGGAGATGGACTGGGCGGGGGATGGATGGCTGGCAGATACTCAGATTGTGGGGGAGGATGAGGAGACGCAGGTGTATGGTTATGGTGGGAGTTGGAGCCCTAGTAAATGTGGGAATGAAAAGGAAAAGGGAAAGGAAATTGATTCGAGTTTGGTTGTTGCTAGGGGGGGACCAGAGAAGGTGACAGGGAAAGGGTTAGAGAGGGGTGGAGGACAGACGGAAGGCGGGCTGGGTGAAAGAGTAAAGCAGGGGCGAGGGGAGGAGAGGCAAGAGGGAGAGAGGCGAGAGGGAGAGAGGCGAGAAGCGGAGAGGGGAGATGAGGAGAGACGAGAAGCAGGGAAGAAGCAAGATGAGGGGGAGCGGAAAGAGGAGACGGAAGTGGAAGGGGTAGAGCAGAGGGGAGGAGAGGAGGAGACAGATAAGGGGGTGAACCGAGAAAAGGGTGGGAAGCAAGGAGAGGAGGGGCAGGAAGAGGAGGAGGAAGAATCACCTGTGAGCGTCAAAGGCAGAGGTAGGGGAGGAGGGAAGGGAAGAGGGCGAGGGAGAGGCGGAAGGAGAGGCGGGGGACGCGGAAGGGGCAAGGGGAGGAGTGATAGGGTTGTGCCTGGGATGGGGAAGGCGGTTGTGGAGGGCGGGGAGGAGGAAGCAGCAGCAGGTGCACTCGCAGCACCTGCCCCAGCGACAGACTCGCCAGCGCCAGCTGCAGCAGCAGTGGACACAAAAGCAGCAGCAGCAGCAGCAGCAGCAGCCGCATCAGCAGGAACAGCAGAGAAATCATCACCAGCATCAGCAGGAAAAGCAGCAGCAGGAGCAAGAGACACATCACCAGCAGCAGCAGCAGCAGCAGCTGCTTTGTGTGCGGATTCGTTGGATCCAGGAGAGGATACGCAGGTGGACGCCCTCGGTATAGTCACTCGCCTGCTGGGCTCCGACAGCCAGCACAGCAGCGACGTGCTTCTACAGAGCCTGCTGCTGGGGGGAGCAGGCGGGGGCGTGGGGGGAGTGGCTGGGGGCGTGGGAGAGGGTGCCAACAAGGGAAGCGGGGCAGGGGGGAAGGGAAGGGAGGCACCGAGCTGGGCGAACTGGCTCAAGCCTGTGGGAAAGGCAGGAGGGATGGTGGCTGAACGGCAAGTGGTGGCTCCTAGCGTGCAGCAGCCGTTGAAGGCTGTGCTGAGGGAAGATAGGGTGGATCCGTACGCGTTGCCTTATAGTGAGGACGCGGAAGAGGAGGGGTGTTGGGGGAAGGGCGGTGTGGGGGAGGCGGAGATGGGGGCGGAAGTGGGGAAGGCTGGTGGAGGGCGGAAGGGAGTGAAGAGTGGAGGGGGAGATGGGGAGGAGTTAGAGGAAGAGGAGGAAGAGGTTCGGAAAGGGAAGGGGAAGAGGACGCGTGGAGGGGAAAGAGGTAGGGGGAGAGGGCGAGGAAAAGGGAGAGGAGAGCCGAAGGCGAGGGGGAGAGACAAAGGGGCGAGAAGGGCAGGTAGTGAGGAAGGTATAGAAGAGGAGAAAGAGGTGGAAGACGAGGAGGCGGAGGGGGTGGAGGGGTTGGAGCAGGAGGGCACAGGCGGCAAGAAGGGCAGGTCAGTGACTGGTGGGCGTGGGGCAAGCGTAGCAGGGCGAGGGGGGAAGAGAGGGAGAGGGGCAGGGAAAGGTGCAGGAGCAAGCCCAAGCCACGGGCTGGATAGAGAGTACTTTCTGAAGCTGAGTCAGCTGCAGGAGGAGGAGGAAGAGGAGGAGGAGGGGAAGGGGAAGAGAAGACAGTTGTCAAAGTCTTGGAGAGCAGGAGAGGGCGTAGGAGGAGAGGAGAAGGGGAACGGGGGGCAGCAGAGGGAAGAGGAAGGGGAGAAAGAGGAGGGCGAGGGGAGAGCTGGAAAGGAAGAGAAAGCAGTGGGAGTGCGCGAAGAGGAATCCGCTCCTTGTGAAGTCGAAGAGGCGGGGCTGCAACATCCGAGGTTGGGGGAGTCAGCTCCTGTGGATAGCCAGGAAGGAGGACTGCTGCACCCAAGTCTGGGCGACTCTGCTCCTATGGAGACTACCCATATGGGCGGCTCAGCTCGTAGGAAGAATACCCATCAGGGCGACGCAGCTAGTATGGGGAGTATGCAGCCGATCGAACCAGTTCTGCCTGTGGGTAACGTGGTGCTGGGGGAAGCAGCAGGCGGGCAGGTGCAGGGATCAGAAGACGCGGACGGGCTGCCCTTTGATTCCCAGGCGGTTTGGATGGACTCGCAAGCGGTGGAGATGGGTGCGGGGGGGAGCCTGGGCGTGCAGGTGAGCCTGGGGGAGGTGCTAACTGCGGACCTGGAGATGTCCCAGCGGTGGATGGAGGGGGGAGAGGGCAGGGGAGGGAGTGAAGAGGGGGGTGAGAGGGTTGAGAAGGAGAGGGAGGGAGGGAGGCGTGGTGGTGAGGATGAAGGAAAGGATGATGGGAAGGGGGAAAAGGGTGGTAAGGAGGAGGGCAAGGGTGGTGGGGAGGGGAGCAAAGATGGTGGGGAGGGGGGCAAGGGTAGTGGGGAGGGTGAGAAGGTGGGTAGGGAGAGGGATGCAGGTGTGACACGAGTGGAAGGTTATGGAGTGAGTACGGGTGGGGAAGGGATGGGAGGAAGGGACGGTGGAGGGAGGGAGGTGAAGAGAAGGCGAGTGGGGAGTGAAGGAAAGGGAGGAGAAAGGGAAATTACAGAGGTGGAACGAGCAGCAGAGGCAGGGGGAGCAGCAGGGGAAGGGGGAGCAGTAGGGGAAGTGGGGGCAGCAGCAGAGACAAGGGCGGGAGCAGAGGCAGGAACCGGAAGAGAGGCAGGGGAAGGAGCAGGAGGCAGCACGAGAGCAGCAGCCGCAGCCAGGGAGCAAGTGGGTGCAAAAGGTGGCAGTACTGCAGGCGATATTGCTGGCGGACTTGCTGGCAGCGTTGCTTGTGCGTTCTCCCCCGTGGGTGAAGACACTCAGATTGCACTCGATGCCCTTGACCTCATTCTCGTGCAGAGGGAGGGGGGGAAGGCGGAGGGGGAGGGGGAGGTTGAGGAAGCAGATGAGGGCGGGAGGGGGAAGAGGAAAGCAGCTGGGAGAGGTAAGGGAAGAGGAAAGGGTAGAGGGCAAGGGAGAGGGGTGGGGAGAGGGAATGGAAGAGGGAAGGGAGGAAGAGGAGGGGTAGTGTGGGAGGAAAGCAAGAGTGAAGCAGGTGAGTTGAGTGCCATGAATTCAACGAAAGTGGTGAAAGCAGATGCAGCACCAGCAGCAGCAGCAGCAGCACCAGACGCAGCAGCAGCAGCAGCACCAGAAGCAGCAGCAGCAGCACCAGAAGAAGAAGCAGCAGCAGCAGCAGAAGAAAAAGCAGCAGAGGCACCTACAAAGCAAGAAGTACCAGCAGAGCGAGGTGAAACTGGAGATGTGGCATCGACAGACGAGGCAGCCAAGTTAGCTGCAGTGTCAGCGCCAGCAGCACCAGCAGCAGAATCAGCAACAGCAGCATCCGCAGTACCAGTGGCAGGAGCAGCACCAGCAGCAACAACGGCTGAAACAGAAGAAAAAGCACAATCGGGAGAGGCAGCAAAGTTAGCCGCATCAGCAGCATTGGGAGGGGCTGCCGCAGCAGAAGCAACCGCAGCAACAGCCGCAGCAGCAGCAGCAGCAACAGCCGCAGCAGCAGCAGCAACAGCAGTGGAGAGGCGGGTGGTGGGGCGCATGACAGACGTGGGGCAAGGGGCAGGGCTGGTGGGACTGGAACGAGCCCTGGAGGAGGAAGGGGAGCCAGGAGGGGGAGGTGCGACTGGGGAAGAAGGGAAAGGGGGTGGAAAGAAGGTGGATGGGGAAGGGGAGCAAAGCAGGGAGACTGGGTTGGAATCAGGCAAGGGAAGAATGGTCCAAGGCGTGGTGGAAGCAGATGAAAGGCGGGATATCACGGGAGTTGGAGATACTGGTGGTGGTGCTGCTGCTGCCACTGCTCCTGCGGTTCCTGCTTCTTCAGGTGCCACCACCACGCCTCCCACTGCGCCTGCTGCAGCGGCTGCTGATATACCTCCCACTTTTGATGCTGCTGGTACTGCTGCTCCCCCAGAATTAGACCCCTCTCCTGCTCCTGCTGTTCCCCCAATGGACGCCCCTTCTGCTGCTGCTTCTGCTCCAGCAACAGGCGTAGACGCCCCTTCCTCTGCTGCTGTTCCGGCACCAGGCGTCTCTACAGCTGCTGCAACAGCAACAGTCGCCACCGCTTCTGCCACCAGGACCAGGGGAGGCAGGCGAGCAGCAGGCAGCGGTCGAATGACACAAGGCTTGGTGGCCTGCCAGGTGAAGCGAGAGGGTAAGAGGGGGGACAGTGGGCTGAACGACAGGACTGTAGCAGGGGGGAATGGCGGGGAGAGGGGAGAGGGAGGGCGGAAGAAGGGAGATCGCGGAAGGGGGGAGGAGGAGGATGGAGAAGGGGAGGGGGCGGTGGGGAACCGGGGGAAGAAAGTAAAGGGGAAGCAAGACGGGAAGGAAGGGAGGAAGCACGAGGGGAAGGAGGGGAAGAAACAGGAGGGGGAGGAGGGGATTAAGCAAGAAGGGCAGGAGGGGAAGAAACTAGAGGAGGAGAAGGAGGGGAAGAAACAAGTGGGAAAGGAAGGGAAGAATCAAGAGGGAAAGGAGGGGAAGAATCAAGAGGGTAAGGAGGGGAAGAATCAAGAGGGTAAGGAGGGGAAGAAGCAAGAGGGGAAGGAGGGGAAGAAGCAAGAGGGGAAGGAGGGGAAGAAGCAAGAGGGGAAGGAGGGGAAGAAGCAAGAGGGGAAGGAGGGGAAGAAGCAAGAGGGGAAGGAGGGGAAGAATCAAGAGGGGAAGGAGGGGAAGAATCAAGAGGGGAAGGTGGCAGTTGCTGGTGGTGGTGGTAGTTTGAGTGGCAGGAAGAGGAGAAGGAATTCGCTCGGGCTGCACGATGGGTTCTACGAGCTGCTTGAGTCGAGTGAGAGTGATAAAGGGAGTGAGAAAGGGAGTGAGAAAGGAAGTGAGGAAGGGAGCAAGAAAGGGAATGAAGAAGGGAGTGAGAAGTGGGTGGATATTGCGAGTGACGTGGAGAGTGATGAGGGTGAGGAGGAAGATGAGGCGAAGGCGAGGAAAAGGCAGAAAGGCTCGACTGCTGGAGGCAAGCAGGCAAGGAAGAAAGGCGAGAAGGTGAGGGAGAAGGAGGTGGAGCAGAGGGGGTCAGAGAGGGCACAGGGAGGTGGAGCGAGGCAGCAGAGGGGAAAGGCAAGGGCAGAACGCAAGGCAAGCGCGGAGAGCAAGGCAAGGGAAAATGTGCAGAGACAGGAGGAGCTTAGTGGGGCAAAGGCACGGACGGGGAATAATAAGAGTGAAGGGAGTGAGAAGGAGGAGGGACAGGCGGATCTTAAAGAGAGTAAGACGAGGGGAAAAGCAGTGGAGCAGGGGAAGGGAGTGGTGGAAAGTGAAGGAACCGGGGGGGATGATGCGTCCAGGGTAGGGAGGAGCACGAGTGGTAAACGTCAGGGAGGCAAGAGAGTGTTGGCAACAGAAGGAGATGGGGTGGAGCAGAAGCAAGCGAGGGGCTCTAAAGAAGAAGTTGGAGAAGAAAGCGGAGGAGAACAGAGAGGTGGAGAGGGGCAGGAATGGGTGGAGGGAGTCGGATTTCCAGGGAGGGTGAGAAGAAGACGGAGCAGCAGCGGTTCAGCAGGCTCGCATCGAACCGGGTTGCATGGTTTGTCTCCAGTGCGGGTACTGTTCAGCCGATCCCTGGACGGCGACACGATCGCTGAGCTGACGAGAATAGTGGAGAGATTAGGAGGAGATGTTGTCTGTGATACCTCCCCTGCCACCATCACCACTGCCTCTGCCCTCTCCTCCTCCTCGTCCTCCTCTCCTGTGGTTGCGTCTGCCGCTCCTGCTGCTTCCATCTGCACGCACTTTGTCTCGGCGCCCCGAATCACCCGCTCGATCAATCTGCTTGTTGCTATCTCCAGGGGCTGCCACGTGTGCACTGCTGATTGGCTGCATGCGTGTGCGAAGGCGCGGGGGTTTGTGGATGCGGGGGAGTATGGAGTGAGGGACAGGGTGAAGGAGAGGGAGATGGGTTTCAAGCTGGGAGAGGCAGTGGGGAGGGCGAGGGAGAGAGGGGTGTTGGAGGGGCAGAGAGTGTTTGTGACTCCCAACACCACCCCTGATGCATGCTCACTTGCTGCTGTTGCGGCTGCTGCTGGTGCTGAGGTGAGCCGTGACAAACTTCTCTCCCAATGCTGGTGTTGTAGGGAGCTCTTGTTGTTTTGCTTCCGGTGCTGGTGCTGAGGTAAGCTGTGACAAATTTCTCTCCCAATGCTGGTGCTGAGGTAAGCTGTGACAAATTTCACTCCCAATGCTGTTGCTGAGGTGAGCGCTGGTTCAGCTGGTGCTGCTCAAAAGGTCACCTCTGCCAGGGGTGGTGCGCCAGTCTCTGCTCTCTCTCCTGCTCTTGACATCAAGTCAACGTCCTACACTGGTTGCTTCTCCCTGACTTGTTCTCCTCCTTCCTTGCCTGCTGCTCTCCCCTCTTCTCACACCTCCAGGTTTCGCCATCTTTGACTGCTTGCACTGTCCCCACGCTGATTGTTTCGTGCCAAGTTGACCGATCCATGTGGGACGCACATGCACTGAAAGGTTGGTGCCATGCTTGGATGCTCATGGCGGATGCATCTGCTGAATCATCAAATGTTGAGTAAGCACATGCCGTAACCTCTCAAACTGCCTCGTATTTTCAAGTTAGCATGCTCCCAAGTTCTAACATGTGTGTGTTTCAACGTACCAAGCCCAATATTCCGCCTTTTCTTCCCATATGCCACCTCCATTCCTTTCACCCCTTCCCACCCCCCACCATCAGGTGTGCCTGTATTTTCACCCGAGTTCCTTCTGACAACAGCGATGCGTCAACAGCTAGACTGGGGAAGGTCAGTATGGGGGCAGGTCATAACGGGGGTAGGTCAAAACTGGAGTTGGGCTGCATCTAGACAGGTCAGCTGTGGTGCCTCCTTGGTTTGCATGCACATACCTGCATGCACGTATCAGCCCGTCTTTGCATGCGCAATCAGTCCCCTTTTTGCCATTCTTCCTCTTTTGGTTGCTCTTTGAAGCGACCGGTACCTTCTTTTCCTGATCTCTGAAGCGCTCGTGCTCTGGTTTGTAATGAATACCTTATTAAGCTTCGTTTCTTACCCTCCTGTATGTTCTTGTTTCTATCCCACTCGGATTGCATTTTCAGGAACCAACGCCTGTAACATCATTCCTTCCAACGAATGTGAGGGATTCTGTATTATATTGTAGAGTGTTTTTTTCAGACCAACTGGCATTTTGCTGTCAAGCACACCTTGTGTGTAAATTGTTATCAACTAGATAATTAAAGAACACTGTTGTTTGAGATACACATGAGCACTTTTCCACAATGTATCCCTTCCCAGCCCCAAGTAGATTTCTAGAGATAATTGCCCCAGAGCCTTTTTTCGTGATTCTGTCTTGCCCTCGTGGCCCCGAATTGCTCGTGTGGCCATCCAATTCAGTGATAATTGCTCGAGTGGCCATGCCAGGGGATTTTCAAGGTGTTTTTTTTCCCCGGCACATTATCCTAGAAGGGTTTGTATCCTCGTAATTCCTCGTTCGCATGAGTCTCATCACGCAGTAGTGTTTCGTACTATTCCCCACCCGAAATTTACGGGTGGGAGGCGGGCGCGAACGTGGCTCACATTTCTGTTGATACAGGCGTACCAAACCAGATTGAGCGTTTTAATTTGAACCTAATTGGCCAGAGTTTATGTTTGTATTGTACGAGTGTTTTTACCATATGATTGGCGAGATCATATAGTAAATTGAGTTTCATTTCCGCGGTAAAATATGGTTGCAATCCTTAATGATGGCACCTGGTTGGACGCGCAATGCCAACAATTGCATCGCGCATATTATTGAGGAATCATGCGCGGTTGTTAGGGCTGTTGCGTTTTGATGCTGGTCATTTGAGGTTTATGATTGCGGATTTATATGCTCGAGCGCTTATTGGTTACGATTATTTTTTATCGCGCGCTCATTGGTCGCGCATTTGGCCGAAAATGAATGCGCATCTGCTGTTGGTCGTGCATATTTGTCGGTTTTTCCCGAAATTTTCGGGTGGGGAATAGTACGAAACACTACCGCGGGATGAGACTCGTGCGAACGAGGAATTTCGAGGATACAAACCCTTGTAGGGTAATGTGCCGGGGAAAAAAAACACCTCGAAAATCCCCTGGCATGGCCACTCGAGCAATTATCACTGAATTGGATGGCCACGCGAGCAATTCGGGGCCACGTGGGCAAGACCGAATCACGAAAAAAGGCTCTGGAGCAATTCTCTCAGATTTCTAGTTCGTAACTGGCTGGGTACAAGGATACCATTCCAACATCGCGAAGGCATCTAGACTAGACCCTAGGCACCTTGTCGATCTGGACGAGCCTTGCGGATGTACAGGAATGGAAATGATGCCCAGCGTGGCCCGCGAATATCGTGACGTAAATATATCTCTGTGCCGTCCCTGAAACATTTTGAGAGTCGGCCGATAGCATACACGGCGCTCCTAAGTTTGTTTAGGTAAGCTCCTTGTTCATCGAAAGGTTGGGCCTGAACAGCTCCCACCGACGGAAATAAGTTGGCTTCGCAAAGCTCGCGTATGCCACGTTGGCGAAGTTGCGGTGGAGTTCGACACATCAGCATGATCTTAGCCACAACAATCCGCAACCACAATACGTCCTAGTACAGTACCCTTATCCACAGTGCTCTTGACCGCCAGAGCGCCCATATGCAAGGTGAGCTTGCTGTGCCAGCATGTGGAGGCCTTTCCTCTCACGAGTTGCCTCGAGTTGCCTCCTATAAACGCACGCCTCCAGATCTGTGCAAAGTTAATCCAATTCGAGAGCCCTGTGTGCTTCAGTGAGGTTTTGCACTCGCTTCCTTTCATTTCACATTTCGACACAGCATCTAAATAAGATGAGTTCATACTCGAGTGGCTACATGGATAAGGTGAAGGCCGACAACTTCAAGAAGCTCATTCTGCAAGGTCCGGGTTTAATCGTGGTGGCTTTTCTGAAGAACCAATGCCCTAAATGCAAAATGACCGTTGATGCTATCGACTTCATCGTGCGAGGCAACAGAAAGAGGGAAGAAGCGGTCAAATACTACGTCCTAGACGCGGCGCTCTCCCCTCAAGTGGCCTATAAGTATGGTGGAGGGAGGGCAGGGAGCGCGCCCGCGGTTGTGTTTTTGAAGGAGGGGAAACAGCTTGGGATCTTGGACCAACGCTCTGCAACCGATCAGCATACAATTCAATTTGAGGTTGAGAAGTTTCTGTGAGATTTCAAACTATATGTTTGTGTTCTCTCTAGGCTATAGTGGGTTAGCCTACAAGGGGTACAGCACTTTAGGGTTAGTACTTGTACCCAACTCATTCATAGTTCATTCATTCCTGCATAGTGATTCTGACATGGTATTCAGAGCAGGAAACCTATTAAGTTTTTAGGGCCCAACGATAGTTCCGCTCGTTCCTGCCCGAAGCGCCCTTGCGCTGTCCGGCCCTGCTCGCACAGTGTCGCGCTGCCCTGCAGCTACTCGCACTGCCTGCCCCCGCACGCCGCGCTCTGCTGCAGCCTGCGAGTCGCACCCTGCTGCCCTGCCCAGCGCGTGCCGCCCTGCCCTGCAGCCCGTGCCCACCTGCCCTGCAGCCCGTGCATCGCGCTGCCATGCCCTTAGGCCCGCGCGCCGCCCTGCCCTGCAGCTCGCGAGCCGCACTGCCCTGCCCTGCAGCCCAACGCCTCGCGCCCTGCTGCCCCACTGTTCTGCACGTCGCGCCCTGCTGCAGCCTGCGCGTCACGCCCTACTGCCCCACGCGTCGTGCCCTGCTGCAGCCCGCGCGTCGCGCCCTGCTGCTCTGCGCGTCACGCCCTGCTACAGCCCGCGCGACGCGCCCTGCTGTCCTGCGCGTCGCGCTCTGCTGCAGCCCGCGCGTCGCGCCCTACTGCAGCCCGCGCGTCGCGCTCTGCTGCCCAGCTCGTCGCGCCCTGCTGCCCTGCACAGCGCGCGCCCTGCTGCCCTGTCCACTGCGCGCCCTGCTCTGCAGCCCGCGGCGCGCCCTGCCTTGCCCAGCCGCGCCGCCCAGCCCGGCCGAGCCGCGCCGCCCAGCCCGAGCCGCCCTGCCCAACCCGAGCCGCGCCGCCCTACCTCGATCACCAGCCCCACCGAGCCGCCCTGGTGCTACTACTGTTGTTGCTGCTGCTCGTGCTACTGCTACTGCTGGCGGAGGTGCTGCTGGGAGTGCTGCTGGTGCTGGAGGTGCTGGAGGTGCGACTGGGAGTGCTGGAGGTGCTGCTGGTGCTGGAGGTACTGGAGGTGCGACTGGGAGTGCTGGAGGTGCTGCTAGTGCTGGAGGTGCTAGACCTACTACTCACCGTCACTACCTATCATGGCCACTATCACGGCAGTTGCAGCGGCTAGGGGTGGACAGCGGCGGTCACTGCCTCTCCCGGACGACCCCAACTCTCAGCAGCTTCGCAAGTGGGTTCTTCAGCGAGCCCGTCCAGGTGGTGGAAGCTTTGGTTTTCTGCGTACTGCACAGAGGCGGCAGCAGAGTCAGCAGGAGACCTTCTCCCCGCAGGTGCTTAGTGAGTTGGTTCCTCAGCGATGTGTCACTGGTTCTGTCGAGGCTGCTGCACTCGGTGCTAGTGAGTCTGCTACCGCACTAAGTGCTAGTGAGTCTGCTGCCGCACTAGGTTCTAGTGAGTCTGCTGCCGCACTAGGTGCTAGTGAGTCTGCTACCGCTCCAGATGCTAGTGAGTCTGCTGCAGCTTTAGGTGCTCGTGCGTCTCCCGCCACAGGTCCTTCCTCAGCTGAGGCCTTGCACACTTTCACACTTGACTCAAGCGCGTCACGTTTCTTCTTTCGTGACTGCACCACACTCACACCACTTGCTGCACCGGTACCACTCTCACTGGCTAACCCCACTGGGGGCCCCGTAGTTGCACGAGCCTCCATTGTCCTCCCGTGTCCAGTAGTCCCCTCCGGTTCTCTGTCAGGTCTCCACCTCCCCATGTTCTCGACGAACTTGGTGAGCAACGCTGCCATTCAGGATGTCTGGGTTGATACCTTTATTCATGGAGGGCAGCGTGTGGCGATCTGTACGTGCTCCCGGACTTGCCGTCACCTTGCTACGTTCACTCGATGGCCTGGGTCTAGTCTGTACACACGGACCACTACGTCTGCACAGGTGGCTAAGGCAGGACAGGTGGCTGTGTCGAGTCAGGTGTCTGCGTCTGGTCAGCTTGCAGCGTCTTGCTCATGTCGGGTACTCTCCCACCAGACTCTCCTCTGGCACCACCTCCTCGGTCACCCCTCCCTGCCGCGTCTCCGCAGCATGCACTCCCGTCTCCTTGTCTCTGGCCTTCCCAGGTCCCTGCCCTCCCTCCCGTGCTCGCCTGCACCGCCCTGCCTTCCCTGCGTCGAGGGGCGGCAACGCGCCGCTCCTCACTCCTCCGAGTTTCCTCCGACCACTGCTCCTCTACAAACTCTCCATATGGACGTTTGGGGCCCGGCCCCTCGTCGGTGGAACGGACCAGGAGCGCTACTTCCTGCTGGTTGTTGACGACTACACACGTTACACCACTGCCTTCCCCTTGCGGCGCAAGGCGGACGTCAGCGGTGTTTTGATCCCCTGGATCCGCGCTACTCGTCGCCAGCTGCGCAAGCGGTTCAGTCGAGACTTGCCAGTCCTGCGTCTGCACTCTGACAACGGTGGTAATTCTCTTCTGACCTCCTTGCGGAGTTCTGTCGAGACGAGGGCATCCACCAGTCATTCACGCTTCCGGCCTCTCCTCAGCAAAATGGGATTGCTGAGCGTCGCATTGGCTTGATCATGGAGGTTGCTCATACCTCCATGATCCATGCGGCTGCTCCCCATTTTCTGTGGTCGTTTGCGGTCCGATACGCAGCGCATCAGCTCAACCTCTGGCCCTGTGTCTCTGAGCTAGAGACCTCGCCCACACTCCAGTGGACAGGGAAGGTTGGCGATGCGTCGGTGTTTCAGGTCTGGGGCGCGCTCTCCCTTGTTCGCGATGCCAAAGCGAGCAAGCTCTCCTCTCGAACTCTCCGTTGCGTCTTCCTTGGCTTCCCCACCGATGCCCCGCCGTGGCAGTTCTACCACCCGCGCGAGCGTCGAGTCTTCTCCTCCCAAGATGTCACCTTTGACGAGTCTGTCTATTTCTACAGACTACACCCGCACGCGTCCCACTTGGTCCCCCTAGCGCCACTTTTCTTGGTACCAGTCCCCCCCTCAGTAGACCCCCTCCCCCACAGGGTCCTGCTCCCTCAAGTGTGTCTCAGGTAGACCCAACCCCCTTAGTTGAGCCTTTGGAGATCTCTTTTGACTCCTCTGGCCCAGCTGAGGGGGGTGACCCCGCCGCTGACGACACGGCGGCCACTCGCCGCTCTCCTCGCTTGGAGACCCCCCCTGGTTTTCCGCCTCGGCCGTCTTCACCGCCTCCACAGCCTGCTGCTGTGGACTCTAGAGCTGAGACTGCTGGTGCTGAGCCTGAGGTGCTGAGACAGAGGGTGAAGGTTCTGGGGGTGCTGCGACTAGGGGTGCTAGTTCTGGGGGTGTTGCGACTGGGGGTGCTGGTTCTTGGGGTGCTGCGACTGGGGGTGCTGACTTTGGGGGTACTGCGAGTCCTAGTGGCGGTAGAGCTGTGGGTGACCCTGTTGGAGGTCCTGGAGCTGGACAGCCACCGCAGCCTGATCTACTTGAGACGCTCTCGCCGCAGACGATTCGTGCGTGGATCGTTCGGCGAGGCAGTTCTGGTGGTGGAGGGTACGGTCTTGCTGGTGCTGGAGTTGCTAGTCCTGGAGGTACTGCTGGTGCTGGAGGTACTGGAGGTACTGCTGGAGGTGCTGGAGGTGCTGCTGGTGCTGGAGGTACTAGAGGTGCTGCTGGTGCTGGAGGTGCCGGAGCTACTAGTCCTAGAGGTGTTACTGGTGCTGGAGGTGCTGGACCTACTAGTCCTGGAGGTACAGCTGGTGCTGGAGGTGCTGGAGGTGCTGGAGGTGCTGCTGGTGCTGGAGGCGCTGGAGCTGGAGGTACTGGAGCTGCTGGAGCTGCTGGTCCTAGAGGTGCTCGTACTGGAGGTGCTGGAGCTGCCGAAGCTGTTGGTGCTGTTCGTGCAGGAGGTGCTACTGGAGCTGTTGGCAGTGGAGGTGCTGGAGGTACTACTGGTGCTGGAGGTGCTGGAGCTGGAGGTACTGGAGGTACTGGAGGTGCTGGAGCTGTTGGTCCTAGAGGTGCTCGTACTAGAGGTGCTGGAGCTGCCGGAGCAGGTGGTGCTGCTGGTGCTGGAGGTGCTGGAGGTGCTGGAGGTACTGCTGGTGCTGGAGGCGCTGGAGCTGTAGGTACTGGAGGTACTTGAGGTAGTGGAGGTTCTGGAGCTGCTGGTCCTAGAGGTGCTCGTAATAGAGGTGCTGGAGCTGCCGGAGCAAGTGGTGCTGCTGGTGCTGGAGGTGCTGGAGGTGCTACTGGAGCTACTGGTGTTGGAGGTACTGGTGGTGCTGGTGCTGGAGGAGCTGGAGTTGCTGGTTCTGCCCCGTGCCGACTGTTTTTCTACCCACAGCCGCAGTCGTCCCTGCCGCCGCCTTACTCGGTCCTTTGCCGGGTTCTTAGTCTCTCATCTTCCACTGGCCTCACTCCACCTCTCCTGAGTTCACCGACATACCAGTCTCCGCCACAGCTACTGCCTGGCTCCTCGCTGCCTGCTCCTGCTCCTCACACTGAGGTGACTGAGTCCCTGACTGAGCGTCGTGAGCCTGAGACTCTTGCTTCCACACCTGCTCGTGCTCGTCGTGTCGTCCGTCCTCGTCCTCCTGCTCTCCCAGGCACTCACAGTATTGCACTTCGTCCTTCCTCTGTTCCAGAGCGTGTTGTCCTGCCTGAGCCTCCCGTGTCCACTCTTCTGCACGTTCCTGACCCAGAGTCCATCTTGCTCGTGCTGCCAGTCCTAATGTCACTCGTCTTCTCGCTACTGTCGTCACTGACCCTGACTATGAGTCTAATGCTGCGTTTGCCCTAGTCACAGAGCTAGTCGACTTTGCAGCTAGGAGTCGTCTCGACTACGTCGCGAGTCTTGTTACTGAGTCTGCGTCTGTCTGTCCTCCGTTCATCGGGGGTGAGCCTGCCCTTAGCAGTGACATCCTTGAGGACAGGCAGTTTGAGCTTGAGTGTCTTGCGACCGCTTTACCTCGTTTCGCATCCATGCTGCTTTGCCCTGAGGGAGACCCGGATGCACTTGACATCCCTACCCCGCGCTCTTACGCAGAGGCGATCGCGGGTGAGTACTCCTCTCAATGGAAGACAGCCATGGACGTAGAGATGGCATGTGGATTTTCAGAGTGAAGCGGCCGCCGGGTTCTCCGCCTGCCTTCAAGACGCGTTACGTTGCTCGAGGCTTCAGTCAGCGACAGGGGGTCGACTTCTTCCAGACCTTCTCCCCAACCCCAAAGATGACCACTCTTCAAGTGCTGCTGCACGTTGCAGCACAGCGTTACTACGAGCTGCACTCCCTCGACTTCTCCACAGCTTTCTTGCAGGGCACCCTTAACAAGGAGATCTGGCTGCGCCGCCCACCTGGCTTCACTAGGTCGTCTCCTACGGGTACCCAGTGGAGCCTCCGGCGGCCAGTCTACGGTCTCCGCCAAGCACACCGAGAGTGGCACGACACACTGAGGACTACACTTGCGGCTCTTGGGTTTGCTGTTAGAGAGTAGCGAGAATGACGAGAATGATTTACTAGGAAGGGGTGAAGGGTACAAGTACAATGTCGAGAGAAATTGTATACCCCCTAAGGCTAAACCCACTATAGCCTAGACAACTGTAAACACATAAACACATATGTTTGACACACCCCCATTGGCGAAGTGGGGGATAGCTAGAGCAAGCAATGGTCACAAGACCAGTCAAGAGAAGAAGTAAAGCAAAGCAAGCTCAGGGTGGATCACAAAGTCACCACACAGTCCGAGCACAAGTAAAGGGCTACAAGGCCAGTTCACATGCAAAGTTATATAAAGAGAACAAACAATACAGTGATCATACCCTAGCAAGTGCAAGCATGCAGGTATATATACATATATCACAGTACAGGCAGAGTCAGGCAGTAAGTAAGTGAGGGAAAGTAGGCACAAGGCCTAACACAGTAACAAAGCGCTGATGATCACCAGGCGGAAGTGCCTTGGTGAAGACATCAGCAGTGTTGGCCCGAGTGGCCACGTACGCAAGACGAAGCTGACCACGCTGCTGCAGCTCTCGAGCAAGGAAGTATCGCAGAGCGATGTGCTTCGTTCTGTGCTCCAGTCTGTGCTCCTGACACAAGGCTATCATGGCCTTGTTGTCTACGTACAGGACTGGAGGCGAACGAGGCTGCTCTCCCAAGTCGGTCAGCAAGTAGGTGAGCCAGCGTAGCTCCTGAGCAGCCATGGCTCCGGCGTAGATCTCAGCCTCACAGCTGGAGCTGAGAACTGAAGACGAGCGGGTAGACCGCCAAGAAACCGAGCCGGACCCAAGGCTGAAGGTGTAACCCTGCGACGGCCGCTGCGTAGCTGAGTCGTCAACCCAGGAGGCGTCTGCGTGACCAGTGAGGACAACTGGACCCCGTCCTCCAAGCACAAGCCCCATGCCCGACGTACTGCACAGGTAACGCAGTACCCTCTTCGCAGCATCCCAGTGCACCTTTCGGTGCCTACCGGGAGCCACGTAGCAAGCCAGAAGGCTAAGAGGGTACGCGAGGTCAGGTCGTGTGCAAGTCATCAGGTACATGAGGCAACCCACAAGCTCTGGGTACGGACCACTCGGCTCTACGGACTCATCCGAAGGTGGAGCTGAGAGCGAGTGGCTGGTAGACAGAGGAGTGAGCTGTGGCAAGGAGTACTGGAAGCCGAAGCGCTGAAGGACCTGGTGCACCATGTGTGACTGAGTCAGTGTGATGGTGCGCCGTGCTCTGTCCCGAGTGATCTGCAGGCCAAGATAGTTGCGCAGTTCACCCAGGTCAGTGCAGGTATGTCTCTTCTGCAGCTCGAACTTCACTAGGGTCAGTGCCTCAGTGTCACCCGTGGCAAAGACGAGGTCGTGGACGTACACTAGGACGTAGAAGGGCGGCAGCGAGGTGTCGGTGCGTAGAAACAGCGACGGGTCTGCTGTAGAAGGAACAAACCCAAGAGTTGCAAGTGTAGTCCTGAGTGTGTTGTGCCACTCGCGAGGCGCCTGGCGGAGACCGTAGATTGGCCGGCGGAGGCTCCACTGGGTACCTGTAGGAAACGACCCAGTGAAACCAGGTGGTCGGCGCAGCCAGATCTCCTCGTGCAGGTTGCCCTGCAGGAAGGCTGTACTGAAGTCCAGGGAGTGTAACTCGTAGTCACGCTGAGCAGCTACGTGCAGCAACACCCGAAGAGTAGTCATCTTCGGGGTGGGGGAGAAGGTCTGAAAGTAGTCAACTCCCTGTCGCTGACTGAAACCTCGAGCAACGTAGCGCGCCTTGAAGGCAGGCGGAGAACCCGGCGGCCGCTTCACCCTGAAGATCCACATGCCATCGACTATGTTCACCCCAGGTGGGGGAACCTCGTCGACATAAGTGCCTGTGGACTTCCAGGATGCCATCTCGGCATCCATAGCTTCCTGCCACTAAGAGGAGTAAGGACCCGTAATCGCCTCTGCGTAAGAGCGCGGGGTCGGGATGTCCGGAGCATCCGGGTCTCCCTCAGGGGCAAGCAGCAAGGAAGCGAACCGAGGTACAGCAGCTGCAAGACACTCAAAGTCCTCCTGCCTGTCCTCAAGGACGTCCGTGCCAAGAGCACACTCACCCCCGACGAACGGAGGACTGGCAGGCACAGACTCAGCAACTAGAGTAGAGGCGTAGTCGAGACGGCAGGCAGCAGCAAAGTCAAGTAGCTCCGCAACGAGAGCAGAAGCAGCAGCAAACTCAAAGGACGTGTCAGTGACAGCAGTGGCAAGGAGACGAGCGACAGTGGGACTGGCAGCACGAGCGCGGTCAGACTCAAGGTCAGGGACCTCAGGAAGAGAGGACTCAGGAGGAGCAGGCAGAGGAACACGCAGTGGAACAGAGGAAGGACGGAGTGCCATGGTGTGCGTGCCTGGGACAGGAGGAGGACGCAAACGAGGAGCGCGACGAGCAGTGCGAACAGGCGAGATAGGACGAGACGCAGGCTCACGACGCTCTGTAAGACCTCCAGACTGCTCGGTGCAAGGAGAGGGAACAGGCAGAGGGGAGGCTGGCTGTAACGGCGACTGGTGGACACAGGAAGGGAGGAGGAAGACCAGTAGAAGACGGGACACCAAGAACCTGCTGAAGCAGGGGAACGAAGTACGGGCGCGGCCGCACAGTGCCTCCAGCACCTCCAGCTCCAGGGTCAACAGCTCCAGCTCCTGCGGCTCCAGCGCCTCCTGCGCCAGGGCCTCCAACTCCAGCTACACCAGCTTCAGCGCCTCCGGCGCCAGCTGCTCCAGGGTCCGTAGGGTCTCCAGCTCCAGTAGTAACAGCACCACCTCCAGTACCAGCGTCTCCAGGCTCGCCAGCCCCAGGAGCTCCACTCCGACGGTGTGGGCGCTGAACAAGCCACTCACGCAGCTGCTGCGAGGATAGTCGCGGTGAAGCACCAGCAGGACCTCCAGACGAAGCAGCACCCCGAGGCTCAGCACCCCCAGACTCCTCACCCTCCGACTCAGCACCCCCAGGCTCCACACCCTCCGACTCAGCACCCCCAGGCTCAACACCCTCAGGCTCCGCACCCCCAGACCCAGCACCCTTAGACCCCGCATCCCCCGGCTTCGCACCCCCAGACGCAGCACCTGGAGCAGCACCTGAGACGACAGCTACCTCAACAGGCGCAGTACCAGGGAGAGGGTCTACATGAGACACTCCCGAGGGAGCAGGACCCTGGGGCGGAAGGGGGTCTACCGGAGGTGGACCGGGAGCAAGGAAGAGCGGTGGGGGCGGGGAAGGGGCAGAGCGGTAGGGGAAGAGACGATAGAAGGGAACCGACTCGTCGAACGTGACGTCCTGAGAAGGGAGGACACGGCGCGAGGTGGGGTGGTCAAACTGCCAGCCAGGCGCGTCAGGGACAAAGCCAAGGAAGACGCAGGGAATGGCGCGGGCGGAGAGCTTGTCCGCGGACGTATCGCGAACAAAGGCACGAGAACCCCAGACCCGAAACACCGACGCATCGCCAACCTTCCCCGTCCAACGCAGTGTGGGCGAGGTCTCCGGCAAGGAGACACGGGGCCAAAGGTTGAGCTGATGCGCAGCGTACCGTACCGCAAACGGCCACAGAAAATGGGGAGTGGCCGCATGGATCATGGAGGTACGAGCGACCTCCATGACTAAGCCAATGCGGCGCTCAGCAATCTCATTTTGCTGAGGGGAGTCCGGAAGCGTGAACGATTGGAGAATGCCCTCCCCACGACAAAAGTCCCGCAAGAGGTCGGAGGAGAACTCACCACCTCTGTCAGAGTGCAGACGCAGGACAGGAAGGTCCTGGCCGAACCGCTCGCGCAGCTGGAGATGGACTGTGCGGATCCAAGGGATCAAGACAGCAGAGACTTCACCCTTGCTGCGCAAGGGAAAGACTGTGGTATACCGCGTGTAGTCGTCAACTACCAGCAGAAAGTAGCGCTCGCGGCCCTGTCCACTGACGCGGGCTGGGCCCCACACGTCCATGTGGAGGGTCTGCAGGGGAGCAGTCGTCGGGGGAAACGAGGAGGAGTGAGGAGCGGCGCGCTGCCGCCCCTCGATGCAAGGAAGACAGGGCGGGGCAGGTGAGGGCGGCAGGGGAGGCAGAGACCTGGGGAGACCAGAGACAAGGAGACGGGAGTGCATGTCACGAAGGTGTGGTAGGGAGGGGTGACCCATGCGGTGGTGCCAAAGAAGAGTCTGGTGCGACAGGAGGCAACACGAGCAAGAGGCGGCTACCTGACCTGACGCGGACACCTGAGCAGACGAAGCGACCTGAGGAGGCTTGGTAGCCAGTGTGTACAGACTCGACCCTGGCAGACGAGTGAACGTAGCCAGGTGACGCCCCGTCCGTGTGCACGTGCAGATCGACACACGCTGACCCCCAGGAGTGGTGGTAGTGACCATCGCATCCTGAAGGGCAGCGGTACTCACCAAGTTTGTAGAGAACGAGGGGAGGTGAAGACCTGACAGTGAGCTGGACGGAACCGCCGGACACGGGAGGACAGTGGAGGAACTGGCAACGACCGGGCTCCCAGAGGGGTCAGCCAGTCTGACCGAAACAGGTGCAGGAAGAGGAGTGAGAGTGGTGCTGTCACGAAAGAAACAGCGCGAGGCGCCGGAGTCCAACGTGAAGGTGTGCAGGGCCTCAGCAGGCGCAGTACCAGGGGGAGTACCGGACGCACTAGCACCTAGAGCAGCAGCGGCTATACCTGGGTCAGGCGGCACACACCAGTAACAGTCACCCTCAGCACTAAAAGACAAAGCATACATGGCAGAGATAATAACATCAAAGTCTAGGTCAAAGATAGCAACTCTCGACCTAAGAAACTCCGCCCAGCGAGGGCGCTCAACGTCATCACCAAACTCAGTACGCCAGGCGTCGTCAAGGCGGGCAAAGCAGCGGCGCTCAGTGTGAAACCTCCTGCATGTCCGGCCCGCACGGGCACCCGTGCGAATGACATACAGGCAGGTCTCACTACCCTCACCCGCCCCACGCTGAACCAACCACTCACGGAGCTGCTGGGGCGTCTGAGTCTCGCTCCGACGCTGCTGCTGCTGGCCCCGACCACCACCAGGGCCTCCACGCTGAGGTCCAGACCGACCACCACTGGTCCCACCGCCTCCACTGCTGCCACTCCCTCCGCTGCCTCCACCGCCGCCACCAGAGCCTCCACCTCCGCCACCGGTCCCACCGCCGCCACCACCTCCACCGCCTCCGCCTCCTCTACCGCTGCCCCCACTACCACTCCCACTGCCACCTCCACCACCACCGCTGCCTCCTCCACTACCCCGGCCACCCTTGCCCTTGCTGTTGCGGCGCTTCGTACTAGTCGAAGCAGCACCGACGTCCTCAGGAACAGCAGCAGCAGAGGCGAAGGAGGAGGAAAGGGGGGAGGGGGAGCACCCCTCAAAGAAGGGTGAGCGCGGAGTGCCACGAGCAGCACCTACAGCAACTGCACTAGTCTTAGCTGCGAGGAGATGCTGCTCGAGGAGGTCAACAGTGAGGGAAGTGGGGTCGAGGGTGAGGAAGTGCTCCCTGACAGAGCGAAGGGAGTCAGGGAGGCGAGTGACTATGAAGTAGAGGGTGATGAACATGGGGGGCTGGTTCGTGGGAAGGAACTCAGCAGGGACGGTAGCGCGGTAGCGAGCGTCGCTAGTGCGCACGTGGGTAACCAGGTCGGCTACTGTGGCAAAAGCCGACAGCTCAGGGAACAGGTAGGGCAGTAGCAGCCTGCCAATAGCAGCAGTGGCAGGGGAGGAGTAGCGAGCAACGACAGCGTCGTACAAGGCCTGTGCTGTCCTGTGCTCGCCAAAGTGAGCATATTCGGTTGCGGGGAGGTGGTTTCGAATGGCCAAGCGGGCAGTAGAGTCACGAGACAGCCACTGGGAACGAGTCGAAACGTCAGCTGTGGCGGGAGGGGCTGGAGCGGCACCGGACACGTGGTCAAACAGTGAGACACTGTCCCGACTATCGCTCAGTAGGTACAGTTGCAGATCGTCGTGCCACGTGTCAAATGCTACAGGTCTGCCCTTCGGGTCGAACGGGAGAACTCGAAGCGACGCCATAGGGGCCGAGGGGCCAAACAGGGGGGCGGGCGCAGGGCTCTGAGGTGGGGCCGAGGGGCCTAGGGGGCCGAGGGGCCAAACAAGGGGCCGGGGGGCCGGGCAAAGGGCTCTGAGTTGGGGCCGAGGGGCCTAGGGGCCGCGGGGCCAAACAAGGGGCCGGGGGGCCTAGGGGGGGGCCGAGGGGCCAATCACACGGGGCCGAGGGGCGGGGCCGAGGGGCCAAACAGGGGGCCGGGCGCAGGGCTCTGAGGTGGGGCCGAGGGGCCTAGGGGCCGCGGGGCCAAACAAGGGGCCGGGGGGGCCTAGGGGGGCCGAGGGGCCTAGGGGGCCGAGGGGCCAAACAAGGGGCCGGGGGGCCGGGCGCCGGGCTCTGAGGTGGGGCCGAGGGGCCTAGGGGCCGCGGGGCCAAACAAGGGGCCGGGGGGCCTAGGGGGGCCGAGGGGCCTAGGGGGCCGAGGGGCCAAACAAGGGGCCGGGGGGCCGGGCGAAGGGCTCTGAGTTGGGGCCGAGAGGCCTAGGGGCCGCGGGGCCAAACAAGGGGCCGGGGGGCCTAGGGGGGGGGGGCGAGGGGCCAATCACACGGGGCCGAGGGGCCAAACAGGGGGCCGGGCGCAGGGCTCTGAGGTGGGGCCGAGGGGCCTAGGGGCCGCGGGGCCAAACAAGGGGCCGGGGGGGGCCTAGGGGGGCCGAGGGGCCTAGGGGGCCGAGGGGCCAAACAAGGGGCCGGGGGGCCGGGCGCCGGGCTTTGAGGTGGGGCCTAGGGGCCGCGGGGCCAAACAAGGGGCCGGGGGGGCCTAGGGGGGCCGAGGGGCCACTCACACGGGGCCGAGGGGCGGGGCCGAGGGGCCAAACAGGGGGCCGGGCGCAGGGCTCTGAGGTGGGGCCGAGGGGCCTAGGGGCCGCGGGGCCAAACAAGGGGCCGGGGGGGCCTAGGGGGGCCGAGGGGCCTAGGGGGCCGAGGGGCCAAACAAGGGGCCGGGGGGCCGGGCTCCGGGCTTTGAGGTGGGGCCGAGGGGCCTAGGGGCCGCGGGGCCAAACAAGTGGCCGGGGGGCCTAGGGGGGGCCGAGGGGCCAATCACACGGGGCTGAGGGGCGGGGCCGAGGGGCCAAACAGGGATCCGGGCGCAGGGCTCTGAGGTGGGGCCGAGGGGCCTAGGGGCCGCGGGGCCAAACAAGGGGCCGGGGGGGCCTAGGGGGGCCGAGGGGCCTAGGGGGCCGAGGGGCCAAACAAGGGGCCGGGGGGCCGGGCTCCGGGCTTTGAGGTGGGGCCGAGGGGCCTAGGGGCCGCGGGGCCAAACAAGGGGCCGGGGGGCCTAGGGGGGGCCGAGGGGCCAATCACACGGGGCCGAGGGGCGGGGCCGAGGGGCCAAACAGGGATCCGGGCGCAGGGCTCTGAGGTGGGGCCGAGGGGCTTAGGGGCCGCGGGGCCAAACAAGGGGCCGGGGGGGCCTAGGGGGGCCGAGGGGCCTAGGGGGCCGAGGGGCCAAACAAGGGGCCGGGGGGCCGGGCGCAGGTGTTGTCGGGCCGGGGCTAGGTGCGGGGCCGGGCGCTGGGCGAGGGACTGAGCCGGGCGCGGGCGTTAGGTACGGGGCCGGGCGCTGGGCTAGGAACGGGGCCTAGCGCGGGCTAGGTACGGGGCCGGGCGCGGGTGTCGACGAGGTGCTGGCTAGGTACGGGGCCGGGCACGGGTGTCGACAGGGCGCGGGCTAGGTAAGGGGCCGGGTCGCGGGCTAGGTACGGGCTGGTCGCGAGCGTCGACGGGGCGCGGGCTACACTGAACGAAATTATTGTCCTTATGCATTCGAAATGTATGATAACTTGCACCCAATTGGGGCCTAAACAAGTTTTGTAATAAACATATTGCATACAGGGTTTGCGATTGACAGTTACGAGTTTGTGTAGGCTACCTATAGCCCCAAAAAAACCTCTTGCTCTAATGAGTCAGCTCTTCCCTCTCGACACCCCACACGGACAAATCTTTCCGAAATGTCCCGCGCCTTATTTCGTGCGCTATTAGATCTAGACTAGTTAGGTTCAGAGGAGATTACGGGCGGATACTACGATCTACGAGTAGCGCTAACACCCCCGCAGCATGAAGCGCCTTAGCAAGGAGAAACAGAAGCGCATCATGCAGCGAATTGCTGAGGGGCGTAGTTACCGCCAAATCGCGCAGGAGTTGGGAGTTTCAAAGTCTGCCGTCCATGACGAGCTCCTCCGCCACCTCGGTCCGAAAACGTTCGACGAGCTAGTGCCGTCCCCGGCGAAACCTGGTCGGCCGCGCAAGTTACCAGAGCAAATCGCGAGGATAGTTATAAGGTCGATAGGGTCTGGTGAATTGAAATCTGCCGAGGCCATAGCGGGAATGATATCCTCTACGCACGGCATCAGTGTCACGGGCGCCACCGTGCGAAACACTCTCAAGCGGCACAGAGTTAGGGCGATAGAAAAGCCGTCGAAGCCTAGATTATCCGCGAAAAATGTCAAGGACCACAGGCAGTGGGCCAAGGACCATCAGCACTGGACGATCGACGACTGGAAACGCGTGGTGTGGAGCGACGAAATGAAGATCTGCCGGTTTAGTAGCGACGGCCGTAGTTGGGCCTGGATTAGGGAGGATTGTCACATGGAGCCGCACCATGTGAAACAGACCGTCAAACATGGCGGCGGCTCCATCATGATTTGGGGGTGCATGACATACAACGGCGGGGGTTTCATGTGCAAGATAGAGGGAAGAATGAACGGCGAGTTGTACCGTTCAATCATGCAAGACGAGCTGCAGCAGACTATTGGGCATTACGAGTTGGATCCCGAGACCGTTGTGTTCCAGCATGACAATGACCCGAAGCATACATGCAAGATGGTCAAAACATACCTTGCCGAGCAGCCGTACTCTGTGCTCCCATGGCCAGCATCTAGTCCGGACCTCAACCCCATAGAACATCTGTGGGTTTACTTGAAGAAGCAGCTGCTTGCTTACCCCCGCCCCCCTGCAGGCATTCTCGAGCTATGGGACAGAGTACAAGTGGAATGGGAGAAAATCCCTGCGGCTTGGTGCAGTGAGCTGATCGACAGCATGCCTAGGCGTGTGCGGGCTGTGCTCAAGGCCAAGGGTCGCTGGACCAAGTACTAGGTTCTGCTTGGTTTGCATGTGTGACTGTAATTGTAAAAAACTGTCCTTATGCTAGTATTTGCCTATTTCTATATTCGCTGATTGTTTAACCGAGTTTATGACCAACATGCAGCGTGTTTAGATGTAAAACCCTTTGGGCTTTAACTTTCAGAATATCATGTTTCTCTAGTCTGCAGTGGGGTACTCCATAGTGAGTACAACCCTGTTAGGTTTCCTATATGTACTCAATTGCTTTCTAGTGCATTCATCCCTTCTCAATTCTCTCACATGGTATAGAGCAATATCGATCCTTCCTAAGGGCCCACCACGTTTACACTAAAATTTTTCTTACCTGCCCGACGCGCGCGTCGCGCCTGCCCTTCGAGGCCCGTAGCGGCCCCTGCGCCTGCCCTTAGAGCCAGCGCCGGCCCCCAAAGCAGCCGCGTCGCGGCCTAGCCAGGCGCCGCGCAGCCCCGTAAGGCCCCGTAAGGCCCCGTAAGGCCCCGTCAGGCCCCGTTTACGGCCCCGTAAGGCCCCGTAAGGCCCCGTTTACGGCCCCGTAAGGCCCCGTAAGGCCCCGTAAGGCCACGTCAGGCCCCATTTACGGCCCCGTAAGGCCCCGTAAGGCCCCGTCAGGCCCCGTTTACGGCCCGTCAGGCCCCGTCAGGCCCCGTTAGCGGCCCCGTCAGGCCCCGTCAGGCCCCGTAAGGCTCAGTCCGGCCCCGTCAGGCCCCCCCCCCCCTTTTGCGGCCCCCGTTGCGGCGCGACTCGCGGCCCTGCCCCGACCCTGTCGCGGCCCTGTCCCGGCCCTACTGCGACCCAGCCCCGACCCTACTTCGGCCCTGTCGCGGCCCTGTTCCGGCCCTGCCCCGGCCCTACTTCGGCCCTCGTCGCGGCCCCCCGTCGCGGCCCCCCCCCGTCGCAGGCCCCCCCCGTCGCGGCCCCCTGTCGCAGGCCCTGCCCCGACCCTGTCGCGGCCCTATCGCGGCCCTGCCCCTGCCATGCCCCGACCCTGCCCAGGCCCCGCCCTCCTCATGCCTGTCGTGGCGCACCAGGGGCCCGTGCACCGCCCCCCCCCCCTTTTCCCGTCGCCTTACGTGGCGACCCGGGGGGGGGGGGGGGGGCGCTGGGGGGGCGCTGGGGGGGCGCTGGGGGGGCGCGCGTCGCCCCTCCTTCCGCCTGTTCTGGCGCCCTGGGAGGCCGCGCGTCGGGAGGTCCCCCCCCCGCCCTGGGAGGCCGCGCGCGCCCCCCCCCCCCCCCCCCCCCCCCCCCCCTCAGGTCGCCTCAACAGGCGACGGGAGGGGCGACCTGGGGGGGGCCGCGCGTCGGTGCAGCCGCCCCTGGAGCAGCCGCCCCTGGACCCAGAGCAGCCGCCCCTGGCCCCTGGAGCAGCCGCCTCTGGCCCCTGGAGCAGCCGCCCCTGGCCCTTGGAGCAGCCGCCCCTGGTGCAGCCGCCCCTGGACCTCAGCAGCCGCCCCTGGCCCCTGGAGCAGCCGCCCCTGGACCCCGCGACGCCGCCCCTGGACCCATAGCAGCCGCCCCTGGCCCCTGGAGCAGCCGCCCCTGGCCCCTGGAGCAGCCGCCCCTGGTGCAGCCGCTCCTGGACCTCAGCAGCTGCCCCTGGCCCCTGGAGCAGCCGCCCCTGGACCCCGCGACACCGCCCCTGGACTTGGTGCCGCCGCCTCCCTGTGCTGCCCATTGCCGCCCGTTGCTGCTCTCCCCCCCCCCTTCTTCGTCTCCCTGCTGCGCGTGCAGCCGTGGAACGGAGGGTATGGGGGTGGCGGGTATGGGGGTGATGGGTGGTATGTTTCCCTTCCCCTCCTCCTCCTTTGTCTCCCACTGCAGCAGCTGCCGCTGAGGGGGGTGGATGAGTGTGAGCCAAAGGCGTGGTGCTAAGGGGTGACGTGTGAGTGAACCTAGGGGTGCAGCAGGGGGTGTGTGAATGGGGGGGGCGGCAGTAGAGGGAGGTTGGGTGGAGGTAGCCGTCGTGTTGCTAGCAGTGCCAGTAGTCCGGAGGTGCGCTTCCGGTAGCCCAGTGATGCCGCTGCGCCAGTCGCCCGTGGGTCCGTTGCTCCTGCCGCTCGTCTTAGCCGCGGAGCCAGTTACTCCTGTAGTCCGGAGGTGCGCCTCCGGTAGCCACAGTGCGCGCCGCTCCTGTTGCCCGTGTGTCTGCAGCTTCCGCCGTTGCCTCCTCTCTCCTCTCCTATTAGTCCAGCCTCCTCCTCCTCACTTGCCCTCTGTGATAGCCTCTAGCTTTGCTTATTTATTGTGAACTTTAAACTGTTACTTCTTGTACTTGTGCTCAGAATGTGTGGTGACATTGTGATCCACCCTGAGCTTGCTTTGCTTTGCTTCTTGTGCTGATCATACCCCACTTTGACTATGGGGGTGTGTCAGAATATCATGTTTCTCTAGTCTGCAGTGGGGTACTCCATAGTGAGTACAACCCTGTTAGGTTTCCTATATATACTCAATTGCTTTCTAGTGCATTCATCCCTTCTCAATTTTCTCACATTAACCTCATGTGGTCCAGCTATTAAGGCTTAATCACCATGGCCACTAATGCCCGTTCATGTCTTGAAACATGAACATGTGGACAATTATTTCGTTCAGTGTAGTTACGGGGCCGGGCGCGGGTGTCGACGGGGCGATTGCGAGCTAGGTACTGGGCCGGGTCGCGGGCTACGTACGGGCCGGTCGCGGGCGTCGACGGGGCGCGGGCTAGGTACGGGGCCGGGCGCGGGTGTCGACGTGGCGATCGCGGGCTAGGTACGGGCCGGGCGTGAGAAGGCACGGGCCGAGGGGCCAAACACAGGGGCCGCCGAGCGCGAGCTAGGTACGGGCCAGGCGCGGGCAGGAGACTGGGCCGGGCGCAGGCTAGGTACGGGCCTATCGGAGGCGCGGTACGGGCGGGGCGCGGGGCTAGGAACGAAGTAGCAGTTGGTGGGCCCAATAGTAACCTACTCTAATACCATGTTAGAGAGTAGCGAGAATGACGAGAATGATTTACTAGGAAGGGGTGAAGGGTACAAGTACAATGTCGAGAGAAATTGTATACCCCCTAAGGCTAAACCCACTATAGACTAGACAATTGTAAACACATAAACACATATGTTTGACATTTGCTCCTTCCTCTGCTAACCCGTCGCTATTTCTACGCACCGACACTACCCTGCCGCCGTTCTACGTTCTCGTGTACGTCGACGACTTGGTTTTTGCTACTGCTGACACTGGGGCGCTAGCCCTAGTGAAGGCGGAGCTGCAGGAGAGACACATCTGCATTGACCTGGGTGAGTTGCGTAACTATCTTGGCTTGCGGATCACTCGGGACAGAGCACGGCGCACCATCACCCTGACTCAGTCACACATGGTGCAACAGGTCCTTGAGCGCTTCGGCTTCCAGTTCTCCTCGCCATAGCCCAGTCCTCTGTCTACCGGCCACTCGCTCTCAGCTCCACCGTTGGACGTGTCCATAGAGCCGAGTGGTCCGTACCCAGAGCTTGTGGGTTGCCTCATGTACCGTATGACGTGAACACGACCTGACCTCGCGTACCCTCTCAGCCTCCTGGCTCGCTACGTGGCTCCCGGTAGACACCAAAAGGTGCACTGGGATGCTGCAAAGAGGGTACTGCGTTACTTGTGTAGTACATCGAGCATGGGGCTCGTGCTTGGAGGACAGGGTTCAGTGGTACTCACAGGACACTCCGACGCTTCTTGGGCCGACGACCGGGCGACTCATCGTTCGTCACAGGGTTACACTTTCAGCCTTGGCTCTGGTTCTGTCTCGTGGAGGTCCACTCGTTCTTCTTCTGTACTTGGTTCCAGTTGTGAGGCCGAGATTTACGCTGGGCCCATGGCTGCACAGGAGCTACGTTGGCTGACCTACTTGCTGACCGACTTGGGGGAGCGGCCTCGTTCTCCTCCAGTTCTGTACGTCGACAACAAGGCAATGCTTGCCTTGTGTCACGAGTAGAGGCTGGAGCACAGAACGAAGCACATTGCTCTTCGCTACTTCCTTGCGCGTGAGCTGCAGCAGCTTCGTCAGCTCCGCCTTTCCTACGTGGCCTCGCGGGCCAACACTGCTGATGTGTTTGTTAGAATCCTAGCATGACTTAGGCTTAGGAGCCATGGCTAGGTTAGAGTGTCGAGAGGATTTTGGGTGAGGAAAGTCGAGAAGGAGAATATCGAGAAAAAATGAATGGAATGATTTCACTAGCAAGAGTTGGGATACAAATAGCAAACCCTAAATTGGGTTGTACTCACTACAGAGTACCCCACTGCAGGCTAGACAGCAAATACATTCTGACACACCCCCATAGTCAAAGTGGGGTATAATCAGCAGAGCAAGCAGCCATAGAGTAGGTTCACAAGTACAAGCAAAGCTAGAGGCATTCACAAAGGGCAAGTGAGGAGGAGGAGGCTGGACTGTGAGAGGAGTGTAGATAGGAGGCGACGGCTGATGCTGTAGACACACGGGCAACAGGAGCGGCGCACACAGTGGCTACCAGAGCAAGAGCCCCGGACTACAGGAGTAACTGGCTCTGCGCCTAACTCTGAGCGGCAGGAGCAACGGACCCACGGGCGACAGGTGCAGCAGGCTCTCTGAGCTACCAGCAGCAGAGCCCCGGACTACAGGTGCTGCGAACGACAAGACGGCAGCCTCCGCTCAACCTCCCCCAACTGTCCCACCCCCCTTTCACACACCCCTTGCTGCACCCCTAGCTCCACTCCCACTTCACCCCCCTAGCACCACTCGCTCGGCTCCCACACACCCACCCCCCTCAGCGGCAGCTGCAGCAGTGGGAGACGGAGGAGGAGGAGGAGCAGGGGACGGTTCACACACCCGCCACCCCCATACCCTCCCCCCACTGCTGCACCTGCAGCAGGGGATGGAGGAGAAGTGGGGAGGGGGGCGGGGGGGGGGGGGGGGGGGGGGGGGGGCTGGTGCTGCAGATCCCCTCCCCCCCCACTGCTGCACCCGCAGCAGGGGGAGGTAGGAGAAGGGGGGGGGGGGGGGGGGGGGGGGGGGGGGTGGCGGGGGGGGGCTGTGCATGGCGCGTGCAGAGGGCAGCAGGGCGCACGGGGCGCACAGGCCAGCAGGGCGCACAGGGCAGCAGGGCAGCAGGGCAGCAGGGCGCGCGGGGCGAACAGGGCTGCAGAGCGCGCGGGGCGCACAGGGCAGGAGGGCAGCAGGGCGCAAAGGGCAGCAGGGCAGCAGGTCGCGCGGGGCGCAGCAGGGCTGCAGGGCGCGCGGGGCGCGCAGGGCAGCAGCAAGGGCTGTAGCGGCAACAGAAAGGGCTGTAGCGGCAGCAGCAAGGGCTGTAGCGGCAGCAGCAGGGCAGCAGGGCAGCAGGGCGCACAGGGCTGCAGGGCAGCAGGGCGCGCGGGGCGCGCAGGGCTGCAGGGCGCACATGGCGCGCAGGGCAGCAGGACAGCAAGGCGCGCGGGGCGCGTAGGGCTGTAGGGCGCGCGGGGTGCACAGGGCAGCAGGGCGCATAGGGCAGCAGGGCAGCAGGGCGAGCGGGGCGCACAGGGCTGCAGGGCGCGCGGGGCGCACAGGGCAGCAGGGCAGCAGGGCGCACAGGGCTGCAGGGCAGCAGGGCGCGCGGGGCAAACAGGGCAGCAGGGCACACAGGGCTGCAGGGCAGCAGGGCGCGTGGACAGCAGGGCGCGCAGGGCTGCAGGGCGCGCGGGGCGCACAGGGCAGCAGGGCGCGCGGGGCGCAGCAGGGCTGCAGGGCGCGCGGGGCGCGCAGGGCAGCAGCAAGGGCTGTAGCGGCAACAGCAAGGGCTGTAGCAGCAGCAGCAAGGGCTGTAGCGGCAGCAGCAGGGCAGCAGGGCGCGCGGGGCAAACAGGGCAGCAGGGCGCACAGGGCTGCAGGGCAGCAGGGCGCACAGGGCTGCAGGGCAGCAGGGCGCGCGGGGCGTGCAGGGCTGCAGTGCGCGCAGGGCGTGTAGGGCAGCAGGAAAGCAGGACAGCAGGGCGCGCAGGGCTGCAGGGCGCGCGGGGCGCACAGGGCAGCAGGGCGCGCGGGGCGCAGCAGGGCTGCAGGGCGCGCGGAGCGCGCAGGGCAGCAGCAAGGGCTGTAGCGGCAACAGCAAGGGCTGTAGCAGCAGCAGCAAGGGCTGTAGCGGCAACAGCAAGGGCTGTAGCGGCAGCAGCAGGGCAGCAGGGCGCACAGGGCTGCAGGGCAGCAGGGCAGCAGGGCAGCACAGGGCTGCAGATCCCCTCCCCCCCACCGCTGCACCCGCAGCAGGGGGATGGAGGAGAAGTGGGGGGGAGGCTAGGGGGGGGGCTGGTGCTGCAGATCCCCTCCTGCCTCCCCCTGAACCTCCAAGCTCCCCCCCCTTCCCAACACAAGGTGCGGCAGGGAGAGAGAGAGGAGAAAGGGGGGGGGGGGGGGGGGGGGGGGCTGGTGCTGCAGATCCCCTCCTGCCTCCCTCTGAACCTCCAAGCTCCCCCCCCTCTCCCAACACAAGGTGCGGCAGGGAGAGATAGAGGAGGAGGCGCAGCGGCAGCTGCTGCTGCTGAGGCACATCCGCCACCCCCTCACACCCTCTCCCCCCCCGTCCCCATGGAGGAGGGGGAGGGGGGGGGAGGGGGGCGGGGGCGGAGCTGCGCGTGCGACTGCAGGGCACGCGGGCAGGAAGTCATCACCCCTCTTCCCATAGCTAGGGGCGACGAGGCCAGTGGGGCCGAGGGGCGCGGCTAGGTACGGGGCCGGGCGGTGGGCAGGTACGGGGCTGGGTGTTGGGCGCGGAATGGGGCCGGGCGCGGGGCTAGGTACGGGGCCGGGCGCGGGCTAGGTACTGGGCCGGGCACAGGCTAGGTACGGGGCCGGGCGCGGGCTAGGTACTGGGCAGGGCGCGGGCTAGGTACGGGGCCGGGCGCGGGCTAGGTACTGGGCCGGGCGCAGGCTAGGTACGGGGCCGGTCGTTGGGCGCGAAACGGAGGCCGGGCGCGAGGCTAGGTACGGGGCCGGGCGCTGGGCAAGGGACGGGGCCGGGCGTTGGGCAGGTACGGGGCCGGGCGTTGGGCGCGATACGGGGCCGGGCGCGGGCTAGGTACGGGGCCGGGCGCGAGCTAGGTACTGGGCCGGGCGCTGGGCTAGGGACGAGGCCGGGCGACGGGCTAGGTACGGGCCGGTCGCGGGCTAAGTACGGGCCGGGCGCGGGCTAGGAACGGGCCGGGCGCTGGGCGAAGGACGGGGCCAGGCGCGGGCTTGTTACGGGGCCGGGCGTTGGGCGCGGAACGGAGGCCGGGCGCGAGGCTAGGTACGGGCCGATCGCGGGCTAGGTACGGGGCCAGGTGCGGGCGTGGTACGGGCCGGGCGCGGGGCTAGGAACGGGGCCGAGCGCGGGCTAGGTACGGGCCGGTCGCGGGCTAAGTACGGGCCGGGCGCGGGGCGACAGAGTTGACGGGGCCAGCGGGGCCGAGGGGCACAGCTAGGGGCGACGGGGCCAAGGGGCCGAGCCTAGGGGCTAGGGGCGACGCCAAGGGGCGACCGGCCGGGGCCTAGGCTAGCAGGGCATTAGGTGGTGGGCCCATTAATGTGAGGTCCTAGGAACGACCTTCTCTGCTAGCATGTTAGAATCCTAGCGTGACTTAGGCTTAGGAGCCATGGCTAGGTTAGAGTGTCGAGAGGATTTTGGGTGAGGAAAGTCGAGAAGGAGAATATCGAGGAAAATTGAATGGAATGATTTCACTAGCAAGAGTTGGGATACAAATAGCAAACCCTAAATTGGGTTGTACTCACTACAGAGTACCCCACTGTAGGCTAGACAGCAAATACATTCTGACAGTGTTCGCCAAGGCCCTTGGGTCTGGTGATCATCAGCGTTTCTGCACTGCTCTTGGACTTGTGCCCACTCTGCCTCACCTGCCGGTTTCTTGACTTGCTCTTGTTGTACACTGATATATATCTTTATACATGCTTGTTTACTCTTGCTAGGTTGTGATCAGTGTACGTCCTTGCTATTATAACTCTGCATGTGAACTGGCCTTATGGCCGCTTGCTTGTGCTCAGATTGTGTGGTGTCCTTGAGCTCCAACCTGAGCTTTGCTTTGCTTTGTTCTCTTGCTTGACTGGTCTTGTGACCGACTGTTGTGTTTGCTATCTCCCACTTAGCCTATGGGGGTGTGTCAAACTATGTGTTTGTATTCTCTCTAGGCTATAGTGGGTTAGCCTACAAGGGGTACAACACTTTAGGGTTAGTACTTGTACCCAACTCATTCATAGTTCATTCATTCCTGCACAGTGATTCTGACATGAGATGCTGCGTGTTGTCGTGGGTCTTACTCGTGTCCTTTGAAATGTATTTGCCAAACCTAATTTTATCGGAGTTCACGTTTCGACGTCGTAATTGTACAGTACGTCTAACCCAGCAATGAAAATGAAACTAGTTTGCATTGCGTATTCTCATGTATGTTTTCCCATCGCTTCTTCTTCTCCTCCTCCTCGTCCTCCTCCTCCTCCTCCTCCTCCTCCTCCTCCTCCTCCTCCTCCTCCTCCTCCTCCTCCTCCTCCTCCTCCTCCTCCTCCTCCTCCTCCTCCTCCTCCTTGTGGTTGCTTCTGCTGCTCCTGCTGCTTCCATTTGCCTCGGCGCCTCGAATCACGCACACAGTTAAATCTCCAGGGGCTGCCATGTGTGCATTGCTGATTGGTTGCATGTCTGTGCGATGGCGTGGGGGTTTGTGGATGCAGGAGGGTATGGAGTGAGCGGCAGGGGGAAGGAGAGGGAGATGGGGTTTAATCTGGGGGAGAGGGGCGGTGGAGGGCCAAAGAGTGTTTGTGACACTCAACCACACCCCTGATGCACGCTCTCTTGCTGGTGTTGCAGCTGCTACTGGTGCTGAGGTGAGTTGTGACCTTTTCTTCTCCAGATGCAGTGCTGTGGTGAGCTCATAGTGTCTTGCTTGTTGCTGCACTTGATGTCGCTCTGACCTGGTTTCTTCTTCTCCTGCCGCTCTCTGACGCGGTCTCCTCCTCCCGTGCTGCTCTCCCCTCTCCTCCCACCTCCAGGTGTTGCCATCCCTGACTTGCGCCCCATGGTGATTGTCTCAAGCCAGGTTGACCGGCCAATGTGGGAGGCGCCGGCGCTGAAAGATTGGTCACACGGGTGGATGCTGGTTGATTATGGTGGGTGATGCATCGTGCTGTGCGAACAAGCACTGAATCATAAAGTGTTGAGTAATCAGATGCTGTATCACCCCACCCCAGCGTTCTATGTTATTGAAGTCCGTATTCGAGCCCATTCTTCTGCCGTTACTTCCCACATTCTGCCATCTCTCATACCCCTTACCGCACCACACCATCAGGTGTGCCTGTGTTTTCGCCCGAGTTCCTTTTGACAACAACAATGCGCCAACAACTGGACTGGGGTAGGTCAGTATGGGGACAGGTCAGCACTGAGAACATACAAGCATCAAGGCAGGTCGGCACTCCTGGCTCCTCTGTCCGCACATTCATATGGATGCATGAACTCAGCTTGCGTTTGCATGCCCTTTTACCTTCGTTGACTTCTTTCTAAATGTCTCCTCCAGTCAGGAGAACTACCGTATTAGTATCTTTAACTTTTTGTTGGCCTCTTGTACGTTCTTCTTCCTTCCTACCTATCCCTCTTGCGATTGATTTTTCAGGAACCATCGTCTGTAAGATCACCTTGTCAACAAATGGGAGGGAACCTGTATTATTCTGCAGAGTATAATGCTTCTTAATTGTCAAATGCTGCTTTTGTTGCTGAATTTTGAAGCTACCCAATTGGTGTATGAGCCTTTGTAATTCTTTTACCATTTTATCAATCTTGTGCTTAGTTGGTGGTGGGTCAATGTAACGCGAGTTTCTCCCACAATCACGTCAAGTCAAGCATCTTGAAAGTCGTGACAGCTGTCTTGACGGTCTGCTGACGCGACAGAGCCTCGCGGCCGCGCAATGTGTGGAGTGGATCGCGCCCTCTCACCAATGAAGGGTCTGTCTGCGATTTCCCTCATCTCATGTGGAGCCCCTTTTCCTTCCACCACGGCAGCGTCTTGACTCTTGACTTGACATTTCACCGACAGGTAAATCCTCGCGCGCGTGCACAACGCGTGGATAAGGAATTGCTGCCAAGTCTGGCAGTAGTGGACAAATTTCGCGGTTGTCTTTCTCTGGTGTAACATTTTTGTGTTGTGCTCTTCGCGCAAGAACTCTCTATCATCCAAGAGCCGAATCAATGGCTGGTAAACCTAGACATTTAGAGCGTGTTACGTACCCCTTATTCTAGTGGAAGGCAACCGCGGAATGAACCACCCACCTGTTTTCTGAACCAAACCATGAGAATAGTGATTAGGGCAGACCAAACAGTCAATTCGGCAATGCGCTGCACCCAACTTCTGATGTTTGTTTTCATACACCAGTCGCGTCGTCTCCCGCCAATGTGTATCCTGCCCGCAATGTTCACTGTACCACTGGTTGCGGTGCAGGTTGGAACGTTCGTGGCTGGTCGCCTCGACAGGTTGTAAAAGGGCAAGACCATATGGTTGGATAGACCACCTGGTCGCCTCGACGAGGTGTGAGATTGCTCTGGTACACACGTCCACTGCTGTACACTGTAGAGACTAGGGTATCGGGTAACCCTAGTGGTCTACCCAACCCGACCGTTCGAGGCACCCGACCAGCCCTCAAAAAGAGGGGTACGTAACACGCTCTTACACAAAACGAAGGCCGCCGAATGCAACTCACGATGGAGTCCTCTGAAATCACATTCCCACCTACCCCCCAATCACCGCATAATTCATATACAGCTGTGACAGACTGTACTCACTTGTGTCTTGATATTGCTCTGCCCTCGAGCTCTGCATAGCCATCCACACCAGCAGCCCTTCCAAGGGGCGTCGGCGGGATTTTGCACGCGCTTTTCTGTTCTCACATTTCGTCATTCAACTTACAGTAATGGCGTGGGCCGCCGAAAACAATGTGATTCCGCTGAAGGAAGCCTACTTCCAGGATATGGTTCTGGATGCTCCGGGTCTAGTCGTGGTGGGCTTTTTGAAGAAGAATTGCGAGGAATCCTTCAATCTTTCTAGGAGAATCGGCTGCGTTGCGAGCGACGAGCTTAAATGCTTCGTGGTGGACGTCGAGGAGGAGCCCAACTTGGCCCCCAAGTATGGTGTACATGCCACACCTTCGATTGTGTTCTTCAAGTTTGGGAGTGCTATCCATACCTCCGCTGGTGCAGCGTCCGAGCATCAGCTTCAGGATTGGGCTCGGGAGTACCAAATGAACTACTAAGCTCACAAAAGACCTTTGAGACGTCTCAAAAAACGTCCAAACGTCAGCTTCCGGATTGGGCTCGGGAGTACGTCATGCTGTACTAAGCTCAGTCGTGCGTGTCGTCGGTATTCGTGAATGCCTTCTGTGAAACGTATTTCGGAAGTCTAGTGCGATTCAAGTTACGAAGCCATGCTTGAACATAGAATAACCAGAAATACCCGCGTAAATGGCCCTTGAAACACCTCTGTAACATACACGGCAGTATTAACACAACTGACCTTCAAAGGTTGTGTATATGAATTTCCACTACTCCTATCAGATATATTGCCTAAGACTGGGGCGTCTGTGAATCCCCAAGTTACGCGGTGCGGCTTGATCGTCCTAATGCCTCTCTTGACATCTTCCAGACGGGGCAGAGGGTCACACGTGCGCAGGGCGTGGATTACTGCAGTAATCCGCGTGTCCGCGTGGCAGATGTTGACCAGTTTCCAGTTCCTAGCCGCGTGAATCGTGACGCGGGGGTGAATATTGGTGTGAAAGCAGAATTTTGTAAGGAGATCACTTAGTCGTACAGTGATAGGCCATCTAGCAGAGGGGGAGGGGGGCACTAATCGGTCTAAAATAGGTCCTTGATAGACGTTACCCTGCTGGATTCACCCTGAAATGGAAGAGTGGCTGAAAACGGATGGGTTGGTGGGTCGTCGCTGGGTTGCTGTCAAGATGGGTCGGATTGGAGGAATCGCCTTGGAAACGATAAGGCTGGGCTCGTCTGTGCATGGTCATCGGATCCATCACAACATTACAGCGTGTCAATCTGGATTGGAGAGAGCACAGTGGGGCTGAACAATGTAGGGGCACGAAGATACACGAGTAAGCAAACATGGGCGGACGAGTGGTGCAAGGTATGGGCAGGCGAGTGGGGCAAGGCATGGGCAGGCGAGTGGAGCATGGGCAGGCGAGTGGAGCATGGGCAGGCGAGTGGGGCATGGGCAGGCGAGTGGGGCATGGGCAGGCGAGTGGGGCATGGGCAGGCGAGTGGGGCATGGGCAGGCGAGTGGGGCACGGGCAGGCGAGTGGGGCATGGGCAGGCGAGTGGGGCATGGGCAGGCGAGTGGGGCATGGGCAGGCGAGTGGGGCAAGGGCAGGCGAGTGGGGCATGGGCAGGCGAGTGGGGCATGGGCAGGCGAGTGGGGCATGGGCAGGCGAGTGGGGCATGGGCAGGCGAGTGGGGCATGGGCAGGCGAGTGGGGCAAGGAATTGCAGGCATGGGAGGGCGTGGGCTGGCATGGTCGGGTGGGGTGGGAATGGGCAGGCGAGCGGGGCAAGGCCTGGGATGGGAGGGCAAGGCGTGTGACGGGGCTGACCTGCCCACTGTGATCGGGGCCCAGATTGGAATCGGTGAAGCCGCCTCGGAACACACCCCTGCTCGCCTTGCCATCCCACGGAGTCTGGCAACACAGGGGTGCCTCACACCCCTCGCCTTGACTGCTTGCCTCACACTCTCGCCTTGGCGACGTTGCCTTTCTGGTGGCTCTCAGAATACATGCCCGTCCATCATGCTATGCGCACGTGCCCCGCACACGCCATGAGCTGCCAAGCAGCGAGGGAGTCAGAGAGAAGGTGGAAAGAGGGAGGTGAAGGGCTGTTCAGGCGACCCTGTCTGTCCACTGTGCGCGCATGTCCTGAACAAGAGATGAGTTACCCAGCAGCGGGGGAGTCAGAGGGCAGGTGGAAAGAGGGAGGCGAAGGGATACCTGCCTGTCCATTGTGCGCGCGTGTCCTGAGCTGACTGCGGCGTGACAAGAGGGTCAAGGGTGGGGAGGGGGTTCAAGGGTTCGGAGGGAGAGAAGGCTTAGGGAAAAGACTGGTGAGACCCGTTGACATGCGTGGCGAAAGAAAGCATGCTCATGTGCCGCAAGCATGCTCATGTGCCGCAAGCATGCTCATGTGCCGCAAGGATGCTCATGTGCCGCAAGCATGCTCATGTGCCGCAAGCATGCTCATGTGCCGCAAGCATGAGCATGACATGTAAGAAACTGGGCGGCGAGGGAATCAAGAGGGAATGCGAGAGAAAAGCCCGAGGGAAGGAAGAGGGCTTTGAGAATGCCAAGCAGAGGGGGGTCAGGGAGGAGTAGAGCCCGGGGGGGGGAGAGGGGGGGGGGGGGGGGGGAAGGGGTTGAGATCGGTCTTAGAGGGAAAAATCCTGATAGGGAAGCAGAACGGGTTGGGGAATGAACGAGTCCACTGGGCAGGGAATGAGGAGAGTGCCAGAGGGGTTGGGGAGTGTCAAGGGAAGGGACAGAGCTCACCCTGGGTTCACACGCCACGTGTTTCAGCATGGCGTGTGAGATATTGCCACGTGGCACCTCCCCCTCCGCTCCGCCACCCCCCTTCTTCCTGCTTCTCCCCCACAGAGGCGAGCGCACGCAGGAAGCTGGGACCGTTGGAGGCCGCGGACCACGCGGCGGCGCTCTCTCGCTGCAGGCGACTGCCGGGACTCTCGTCCATCTGCGCACATCGACCCCGCATGAGCCGTCACAAGCCACTGCACGTCACGCGAGATCGCAATAACATTCTCATTGCAACGTGATGCACATCGGAATCTCGTGTTAGAAGGCAAGGCCGAACGGAAAGACGAATGAAGCCGTACTAGTGAGGCGGTGGATACGGAGAGCCGCCTCGTCACTAAATATCTGGCAGAAAATCCAACCTCGTGCAATCATGTCAACGGAAACTTTAGGGTTTCATGTCGCCAGAAAATCCAACCTCCAGCAAAAACCGAGCCGCATGGTCATTTTTTGTGTCCGCGACGCGCGCGTGAACATTGAACCAACGCTACACCCACTAGCCCACCAACACTACAAAGCCCCCAGCAATCCGAGTTGTGTGGTGTGCTGGGTGGTTGTGAAAGTTTGGAATCGAGCCGCCATGGGGTGAGCGAAACTGGCGAGAGTGTGTGACTGGGGTTACGATAGTACAGTGGCTCTAGCGAGGCCACAGTACTTCGGTAGTTTCTGAAGTAGGGAAAAGTGACATTTTTGGCTTCAGACAGTCTGAAGTTCCGATTTTTTTGAAACGGACAATCCAATACCCGCTATTGGGACCGTCCGTTTCGATACGAGTGGACTGTCCGTGAAAACAAAAATATAAAAATAAAAAGAGACACGCCCTTACGATGTGCTACATCGCGAAAAAGGAAAGTTGCGAAATTTGGCCTCCGAAGGTTTTTCTTTGTTAAAATTGCGTACAAGTTGTGCAAATTATCCAAAAAACAACGCACGAAAATCGCAACATTCTGTACACCAGCGGTGAATGCGGAAACATGTGGAAAATTGTCACCGCAAAGTTGTTTTTCCGTCCAAAATTTTCGCGTCACTCGGTTAACCGCGTTCGAGAGAGTTTGGAAGCGGTTTGGCAGGGTAACATTGACAATGACCAGGGTAACATCAAATTTTACGAAACACAAGGACCTCACGAAATCCACCGAGGTTGCAAAATTGGATACATCGGTTTCGTTTATTCCCAACTCCGAACCCAACCGCCCAATATATTGCACTTGGTAGCGTCGGTAGCGCTCGGTAGCGCTACCATTTCGCTAGACGACGCTACCGAGTGAGTCAGCATGCTGACCGCGGGCAGAAAAAAACTAAAACCCATTCGGACTCCATGCCATTCGGGAGCCTCAACTCTCAACACCATAAGCTGTCATAATCGTAGGCTAAAGTGATGTCGACTATCGAGGGGGTTGGTACAAAGAAAAATGAACCTAAGGGGTTGTACCCCACAGTGTGTACCCCACTAAGCCTACCCAAACTATAACATAGATATACATATGTTTGACACACCCCCATAGGCAGAGTGGGGGAGAACAGAGGGTCACAAGACCAGTCAGGAAGTGCAAAGCAAGCTCAGGGTGGATCACAACGTCACCACGCAGTCTGAGCACAAGCAAGAAGGCCACAAGGCCAGTTCACATGCAGAGATATATATGTAACAACAACAGTACAGTGAAATCTACCTACAAGAACAAGCATGCATGAATACATATAAATCATGGTACAAACAAAGCCTACAGCAAGTGAGGAAGCGTGGGCACAAGGCCTAACAAAGTGCAGAAACGCTGATGATCACCAGGCGGAAGTGCCTTGGTGAATATATCAGCAGTGTTGGCCCGAGTGGCCACGTAGGTAAGACGAAGCTGGCCACGCTGTTGCAGCTCTCGAGCAAGAAAGTAACGGAGAGCGATGTGCTTCGTTCTGTGCTCCAGTCTGTGTTCCTGACACAAGGCAATGGCGGCCTTGTTGTCGACGTACAGCACTGGAGGAGAACGAGGCCGCTCTCCCAAGTCAGTCAGCAGGTAGGTGAGCCAGCGAAGCTCCTGTGCAGCCATGGCTGTGGCGTAGATCTCAGCCTCACAACTGGAGCCGAGAACTGAAGACGAGCGTGTAGAACGCCAAGAAACTGAACCAGAGCCAAGGCTGAAGGTGTAACCCTGTGACGACCGCTGCGTAGCCTGGTCGTCAACCCAAGAGGCGTCCGAGTGACCAGTGAGGACAACGTCACCCCGTCCTCCAAGCACGAGCCCCATGCCCGATGTACTGCACAAGTAGCGTAGTACCCTCTTGGCAGCATCCATGTGCACCTTTTGATGCCGACCAGGAGCCACGTAGCGAGCCAGAAGGCCAAGAGGGTACGCAAGGTCAGGATGAGTGCAAGTCATCAGGTACATGAGGCAGCCTACTAACTCTGGGTAAGGACCACTCGGCTCTACGGACTCGTCCGAAGGTGGAGCTGAGAGCGAGTGACCTGTAGCCAGAGGAGTGGCCTGTGCTGAGGACCAGGTGAAACCGAAGCGCTGAAGGACCTGCTGCACCATGTGTGACTGAGTCAGTGTGATGGTGCGGTGTGCTCTGTCCCGGGTGATCTGCAAGCCAAGGTAGCTGCGTAGTTCACCCAGGTCTGTGCACGTGTGTCTCTTCTGCAGCTCCAGGGCGAGAGGCTCAGTGTCAGCAGTGGCAAAGACCAAGTCGTCGACGTACACGAGAACGTAGAACGGCGGCAGCGAAGTGTCGGTGCGCAAAAACAGCGACGGGTCAGCAGTCGACGGAGCAAACCCAAGAGCCGCAAGTGTCGTCCTCAGTGTGTCGTGCCACTCACGTGGCGCCTGGCGGAGACCGTAGACCGGCCGCCGGAGGCTCCACTGGGTACCAGGAGGGAACGACCCAGTGAAGCCAGGAGGGCGGCGCAGCCAAATCTCCTCGTGCAGGCTGCCCTGTAAGAAGGCTGTGCTGAAGTCAAGAGAGTGAAGCTCGTAGTCATGCTGAGCGGCAACGTGCAGCAGCACCCGAAGAGTGGTCATCTTCGGGGTGGGGGAGAAGGTCTGGAAGAAGTCAACTCCCTCTCGCTGACTGAAGCCTCAAGCCACGTAACGAGCCTTGAAGACAGGCGGAGAACCTGGCGGCCGCTTCACCCTGAAAATCCACATGCCACTGACAATGTTCGCCCCAGGAGGGGGAACCTCGTCGACGTAGGTGCCTGTGGACTTCCAGGATGCCATCTCTGCGTCCATGGCTGTCTGCCACTGAGAGGAGTACTCACCCACGATCGCCTCAGCGTAAGAGCGCGGGGTAGGGATGTCTGGTGCATCCGGGTCTCCCTCAGGGGCAAGCAGCATGGATACGAGATGAGGCGCAGCGGCTGCAAGACACTCAAGGTCCTCCTGCCTGTCCTTAAGGACGTCCGTGCCAAGAGCACACTCGCCCCCGACGGACGGAGGACAGACAGACGCAAACTCAGCAACAAGATCGGCGGCGTAGTCTAGACGACAGTGAGCAGCAAAGGCAACAAGCTCAGTGACTAAGGCAGACGCAGCAGCAGACTCAAACGACGGGTCAGTGACAACAGTGGCAAGCAGACGCGTGACAGTAGAGTGCTCAGCACGAAACCAGTCAGACGCAGGGTCAGCAACGACAGGCAGAGAGGACGCAGGGGGAGGCGGCAGAGGAACACGCGGTGAAGGAGAGGAAGGACGACGAACTACAAGGGGAGGGCCGGAGACAGCCGGCTGGCTCTGACGAGGAACACGACGACCGGAACTGACAGGGGAGACAGGACGCGACACAGGCTCACGACGCTCTGCAAGGCCACCAGGCTGCTCTGTGTATGGAGAAGGAGCAGGCAGCGGGGAGCCAGGCTGTAACGGAAGACCAGTAGACGAGGGAAGACTGAGAACCTGGCGAAGTGCAGAGTCAGGTGGTGGCTGAGACGACAGAGACGGCGGAGCAAAGAACAGGCGCGGCTGAGCAGTGCCACCAGCACGAGCAGCACCAGCCCCACCAGCAGCTCCAGCACCTCCAGCAGCTCCAGCACCCCCAGCAGCTCCAGCACCTCCAGTAGCTCCAGCACCCCCAGCAGCTCCAGCACCTCCAGCAGCTCCAGCACCTCCAGCAGCTCCATCACCTCCAGCACCTCCAGCAGCTCCAGTACCCTTAGCAGCTCCAGCACCGCCAGTAGCTCCAGTACCTCCAGCAGCACCACCACCAGCCCCAGCAGCTCCAGTACTCCCTGTACGAGCACCTCCGGGACCAGCGACACCAGCAGAAGAAACTCCAGCAGGAGAGCCCTGAGGTGCAGAAGTGGGACGCCGACGGCGACCGTACCAGACGTGCAGCTGCTGGGGGGTGAGGGGCACACGCGGACGAAGACGGCTACTCCAAGGAGACCGCGTAACAGCAGTCTCAGAGCCCTCAGGCAACTCACCCCCAGACTCAGCACCCCCAGGCTCCGCACACACAGGCTCAGCACCCCCAGATGCAGCACCTCCAGACGCAGTACCCCGAGACGCAGCACCTCCAGGCTCCTCACGCGCAGGCTCAGCGCCTCCAGGCTCCACACGCTCAGCGCCCCCAGACTCAGCACCCCCAAGCTCCGCACCCCCAGGGACAGCACCACTCGCAGCAGGACCGGAGTCACCAGTGACCTCAACAGGCGCAGGCGCAGGGGGGTCTACCTGAGAGACACCTGAAGGAGCAGGACCTGGCGCGGGGAGGGGGTCTACCTGGGGAGGACCTGGGGCGAGAAAGAGCGGCGGGGGGGGGCGAGGAGCAGTGCGGTAGGGGAAGAGGCGGTAAAAGGGGACAGACTCGTCAAAGGTGACGTCCTGAGACGCAAAGACACGGCGCGAGGCGGGGTCGTAAAACTGCCAGCCAGGCGCGTCAGGGACAAAGCCAAGGAAGACGCAAGGAATGGCGCGAGGGGAGAGCTTGTCCGCGGTGGTATCACGGACAAAGGCACGAGCACCCCAGACCCGGAAACGCGACGCGTCGCCAACCTTCCCCGTCCACAGCAGTGTGGGCGAGGTCTCCGGCAAGGAGACACGGGGCCAAAGGTTTAGCTGATGCGCGGCGTACCGGACCGCAAACGGCCACAGAAAATGGGGGGCAGCCGCATGGATCATGGAGGTACGAGCGACCTCCATGACTAAGCCAATGCGGCGCTCAGCAACCCCATTCTGCTGCGGAGAGGCCAGAAGCGTGAAAGTCTGGCGGATGCCGTGCTCCGCACAGAAGGCTGCCAAGAGGTCTGAGGAGAACTCACCACCTCTGTCAGAGTGCAGACGCAGGACAGGAAAGTCCGACTGGAACCGCTCGCGGAGCTGGAGACGAGTAGCGCGGATCTAGGGGATCAAAACATAAGGGACATCCCTCTTGCGCTGCAAGGGGAAGACCGTGGTGTAGCGCGTGTAGTCGTTGACAACCAGCAGGAAGTACCGCTCGTGGCCCTGTCCACGGACGCGGGCTGGGCCCCACACGTCCAGGTGGAGAGTCTGCAGTGGAGCCTCAGTGGGAGGGAACGAGGAGGAGTGAGGAGCGGCGCGCTGCCGCCCCTCGACGCAGGGAATGCAGGGCGGCTCAGGCGAGGGAGGGAGGGGAGGCAGAGACCTGGGAAGACCAGAAACCAGGAAGCGGGAGTGCATGCTGCGTAGGCGAGGCAGGGAGGGGTGACCAAGGTGGTGGTGCCACAGGAGAGTGTCGTGCGACAGCCGGCGACACTCACACTGTATAGCTACCTGAGCAGATGCGTGCAACTGGGGAGACAAAGGGGCGGAGCGTGACGCAGTGGTGAGGGTGTACAGACTGGACCCTGGCGCACGAGCGAACGTGGCCAGGTGGCGACCAGTCTGGGAGCACGTGCAAATCGCCACACGCTGCCGGCCAAGGGTGAAGGTGTCAACCCCCGCATCCTGGAGGACAGCGTTACTCACCAAGTTCTTAGAGAACGAGGGGAGGTGGAGACCAGACAGCTTACCAGACGGGACCGCCGGACACGGAAGCACAGTGGAAGACCGTGCAAGCACTGGGCCCCCAGAGGGGTCAGCCAGTGAGACAGGAACAGGTGCAGGAAGGGGAGTGACTGTGGTACTGTCGCGAAAGAAACAGCGGGAAGCACCAGAGTCAAGTGTAAAGGTGTGCAAAGCCTGTGCAGGCGCAGTACCAAGGGGAGCAGACTCCCAAGCACCTAGTGCTGCAGGGGCTATACCAGGGGCTATACCAGGATCCGGCGGCACACACAAGTAGCAGTCACCCTCAGCACTAACAGACAAGGCATACATAGCAGCAAGAATTGCATTATAGTCAAGATCAAAGATAGGTACATCACGCCTAAGCAAGTCTGCCCAGTTGGGGAACTCAGGAGCATCAGGAAACTTGGCGCGCCAGGCGTCGCTAAGCCGAGCGAAGCAGCGCTGCTCAGTGTGAAAACCTGTGCACTGGCGACCAGCGCGGGGACCTGTGCGGATGATATAGGGGCAGCGACCAGGACCCCCCAGAAGCCCCACGCCCGTCATACCAGTCAAGAAGCTGCTGGGAAGTGGGGGTCTGGCGCTGACGCTGATGCTGCTGCTGCTGCTGCTGCTGCTGCTGCTGCTGCTGCTGCTGCTGCTGCTGCTGCGGCTGCTGCTGGCCCTGACCACCAATGCCACTACCGCTCCCTCCTCCCCCACCGCCGCTGCTGCCCCCTCCACCGCTCCCAGTGCCTCCGCCGCCCCCACCACCACCTCCACCGCCTCCACCCCCACGACCACCCCCACCACCTCCACCTCCCCCGCCTCCTGCACCATCGCCACCTCCACCGCCACCCCCACCGCCCCTGCCACCCCTGCCGCCCCTGCCGCTGCGACGCTTCCCACTAGGAGCGGAAGCAGCTCCGACCCCCTCAGCACCAAGGTAGTCGTGAGCAGCAGCTGCGGAGGCGTAGGAGGGGGTGAGAGGGGAGGGGGAGCACCCCTCAAAGAGGGGAGAGCGAGGAGTGCCACGATCAGCACCTACAGCGAGGATGTTATTCTCTGCTGCGAGGAGGTGCTTCTCGAAGTCGTCGACAGTGAGAGTGGTGGGGTCTAGCGCTAGGAAGTGGTCCCTGACAGAGCTAAGAGTGTCAGGGAGGCGGGTGACGAGGAAATAGAGAGTGAAGTACATCGGGGGGGGGGGGGGGGGGGGGGTTTGCGGCGAAGAACTCTGCTGAAAGGGCGGCACGAAAGTGAGAGTCAGTAGCGCGCAGGTGAGAAACTAGGTCCTCAGTAGTGGTGAACGAGGAAAGATCGGGGAACAGGTACGGTAGCATGAGTCGACCTATGGCTGCAATGGCCGGGGAGGAGTAGCGCGCAACTACAGCGTCGTACAGTGTCTTAGCAGTTCTGTGCTGGCTGAAATGCGCTCGCTCAGTAATCGGCAGGTGGTTCCTAATAGCTAAGTGTGCAGCAGCATCACGAGTCTGCCACTGGGAGCGTTCTAGAGCAGGAGCATCAGCAGCAGGAGTAACGGCAGTGCCAGAGACGTAATCAAACAGGGAAACTCCCTCTTTGGCATCAGTCAGAAGGAACAGCTGGAGATCGTCTAACCACACAGTGAACTCGATGGGACGTCCGTCAGGCTCGAACGCTAGAACGTTAGGTGTCGCCATATTGGCTTAAGGCAGGAGGCAGCAGGCAGCAGGCAGCAGGCAGAGGTAGCAGGCACCAGGTAGGAGGCAGGAGGCAGAGGCAGGAGGCGGAGGCAGGAGGCAGGGGCAGCAAGCAGCAGGCAGGCGGCAGCAGGCAGCAGGCAGGCGGCAGGCAGGCGGCAGCAGGCAGCAAGCAGGCAGGCGGCAGCAGGCAGGTAGCAGGCAGGTAGCAGGCAGGCTGCAGGCAGGCGACAGCAGGCAGCAAGCAGGCAGGCGGCAGGCAGGCGGCAGCAGGCAGCAAGCAGGCAGGCGGCAGCAGTCAGCAAGCAGCAGGCAGGCAGCAGGCAGGCAGCAGGCAGGCTGCAGGCAGGCGGCAGCAGGCAGCAAGCAGGCAGGCGGCAGTAGGCAGCAAGCAGGTAGGCAGGCAGGTGGCAGGCAGGCGGCAGCAGGCAGCAAGCAGGCAGGCGGCAGCAGGCAGCAAGCAGCAGGCAGGCAGCAGGCAGGCAGCAGGCAGGCAGCAGGCAGGCGGCAGGCAGGCGGCAGCAGGCAGCAAGCAGCAGGCAGGTAGCAGGCAGGCAGCAGGCAGGCTGCAGGCAGGCGGCAGCAGGCGGCAGCAGGCAGCAAGCAGCAGGCAGGCAGCAGGCAGGCAGTAGGCAGGCTGCAGGCAGGCAGCAGCAGGCAGCAAGCAGGTAGGCAGGCAGGTGGCAGGCAGGCGGCAGCAGGCAGCAAGCAGGCAGGCGGCAGCAGGCAGCAAGCAGGTAGGCAGGCAGGTGGCAGGCAGGCGGCAGCAGGCAGCAAGCAGGCAGGCGGCAGCAGGCAGCAAGCAGCAGGCAGGCAGCAGGCAGGCAGCAGGCAGGCAGCAGGCAGGCGGCAGGCAGGCGGCAGCAGGCAGCAAGCAGCAGGCAGGTAGCAGGCAGGCAGCAGGCAGGCTGCAGGCAGGCGGCAGCAGGCGGCAGCAGGCAGCAAGCAGCAGGCAGGCAGCAGGCAGGCTGCAGGCAGGCAGCAGCAGGCAGCAAGCAGGTAGGCAGGCAGGTGGCAGGCAGGCGGCAGCAGGCAGCAAGCAGGCAGGCGGCAGCAGGCAGCAAGCAGCACGCAGGCAGCAGGCAGCAGGCAGGAGTGGCCTGAGGGCTGCGTGAGGCTGCTGGCTGCGTGTGGCGGCTTGCTGCACGAGGCTGCAGGCTGCGTGTGGCTACGGGCAGCGCGCGCGGCCGCAGGCTGCGTGCGGCAACGAGCTGCGCAGGCTGCGGGCTGCTTGCAGCTGCGGGCTGTGTGTGGCGACAGGCAGCGTGCGCGGCTGCAATTTGCGTGAGGCTGCGGGCTGCGCTGGGCGACGGGCCGCACGTGCGCGGCTGCGGGCTGGTCGCGAAGCTACGGGCTACGCTGGGCGACGGGCCGCGCTGGCGTGGCCTAACTAGGTTGCGTGCGGGCGGCCTAAGGGGCGTACAGGCGGGGCCGAAACGGGCTACGCGGGCTGTTGAAGCTGCGCACGTGGGAAAAAAAAAGGGACCGCCCGAGGCGCGCGCGGGCAGCCGAGGCGCGCGTAGGCAGGCAGGCGTGGTGGGCCCTAATCCTAGGTCCTAAGGACCTATGCTCTATACTATGTCATAATCGTAGGCTAAAGTGATGTCGACTATCGAGGGGGTTGGTACAAAGAAAAATGAACCTAAAGGGTTGTACCCCACAGTGTGTACCCCACTAAGCCTACCCAAACTATAACATAGATATACATATGTTTGACATAAGCGCGCTCCTGGTACCTTTGCCTAGAAACTAAGACCTCATGCGGATCTTACTATGATGCCACTTATTTACCGACGATTTCTCAGACTCCTTCCGTGGTGAACATTGGCACGTCAGAGTTAACGTCAGTGCCTCATTCTGGACTTTCTTGTCAGAATGTTATAGTGGTTACATTTGTGTAGGCTATAGTGGGGTAGCCCATAAGGGGTACAACCCAATTAGGGTTAGTATTTGTACCCAAATCTTTCATAGTTCATTCATTCTCGTTCATTCTTCTGACATGGTTTCAGAGCAGGTCCTCTGCTAGGACCGTTTTTCCTTGGGCCCACCACAGCGCTACCCCGCTAGCCGCCCTCTGCAGCCCTCGAGCTGCCCCTACTGCCTGTCGCGACCGTTAGGCCCCTAGGCCCGTCGCCACTAGCCCGTCGCCCCGCGGCCCGTCGCCCCTAGGCCTAGCGGCCCGTCGCCCTTAGGCCCCCCCGAGGCCCGTCGTTCCTGGCTCCGCGGCCCGTAGCCCCTAGGCCCCCGGCCCCTCGGCCCTTTGCTCCTTGCCCCGCGACCCGTTGCCCCTAGGCCACGCGGTCCGTCGCCCTTACGCCCCCCGAGGCCCGTCGCCCCTAGGCCCCCGGCCCCTCACTCCTGGCCCTGCGGCCCGTCGCCCCTAGGCCCCGCGGCCCGTCGCCCTTAGGCCCCCCCCTGGGGCCCGTCGTTCCTTGCCCCGCAGCCCGTCGCCCCTAGGCCCCAGGCCCCTCGGCCCTTCGTTCCTGGCCCCGCGGCCCGTCGCCCCTAGGCCCCCGGCCCCTCGGCCCGTTGCTCCTGGCCCCGCGGCCCGTTGCCCCTAGGCCCCGCGGCCTGTCACCCCTAGGCCCCCGGCCCTTTGGCCCGTCGTTCCTGGCCCCGCGGCCCGTCGCCCCTAGGCCCCCGGCCCTTTGGCCCGTCGTTCCTCGCCCCGCGGCCCGTCGCCCCTAGGCCCCCGGCCCCTCGGCCCGTCTCTCCTTGCTTCGTGGCACGTCACTCCCGGCCCCTGCAGCCCGTCGCTCCAGGCCCTGCGGCCCGTCGCCCCTAGGCCCCGCGGCCCGTAGCCCTTAGGCCCCCGCGGCCCGTCGCTCCTGGCCCCGCGGCCCTTCCCCCCCTAACCCCGGCCCTTAGCTCCTGGCCCCGCGGCCCGTCACCCCTAGGCCCTCGTCCCGCCCCTTCCTGCAGCCTGCTGCCTACCCTGTTCCTCGCGCGACCCGGCCACTGCCCGCCCTACGTGCTGCGCCGCTATGGCTTCTCTCCGCGTGCTAGCTTTCGATCATGAGGGCCGATCGATCCAGTTTGACACGTGGCTCGACGACTTGAAGCTGTACCTACCGAGCGACTCTAGGGACAGTGTTTCGTTGTTTGAACACACATCTGGTGCCGCTCTCGCCCCTCCCGCAACAGCTGACAGTGCGACTCGCTCACAGTGGCTTACTCGTGACGCTGCTGCTCGCTTAGCCATTCGCAACCACCTTCCGTTGGCCGAATGCGCTCACTTCGGACAGCACAGGACAGCACAGGCACTGTATGACGTTGTAGTCGCCCGTTACTCCTCACCTGCCTCTGCTGCTCTAGGCCGTCTTCTACTGCCCCACCTATTTCCCGAGCTGTCAGCCTTTGCCACAATTGAGGACCTAGTTTCCCACCTTCGCAGTAGCGACGCTTGCTACCGTGCTGCCCTCCCCGCAGAGTTCCTTGCCAAGAACCCGCCCCCGATGTACATCACTCTCTACTTTATAGTCACCCGCCTCCCTGACTCTCTTCGCGCTGTCAGGGACCACTTTCTTGCGCTCGACCCCTCAGACCTCACAAGTTGACCTACTCGAGCAGCACCTCCTTGCAGCTGAGACTAGTGTAGTCGCTGTAGGTGCTGCTCGTGGTACTCCTCGCACGCCCTTCTTTGAGGGGTGTTCCCCCTCCCCCCTTCCCCCTCCTACGCCTCTGCTGCTGCTCTTGACGTCCTTGGAGCTGCTTCCACCAGTGGGAAGCGCTGCAGCAGCAAGGGCAAGAGTGGCAGGGGTGGTGGGGGTGGCAGCGGGGGTGGTGGTGGGGGCAGCAGTGGAGGTGGTGGAGGCGGTGGAGGTGGTGACAGCGGTGGGAGTGGTGGCGGGAGTGGGGGTTCTGGTGGCGGTGGTGGAGGCAGCGGTGCGGGTGGCGATAGTGGCAGCGGTGGGAGCGGTGGCGGTAGGACTGGAGCTCAGCGTGGAGGTTCTGGAGGAGGCCAGAGGAAGCGGCAGTAGCGTCGGAGCGAGACCCCGTCGCCCCAGCAGCTTCGTGAGTGGTTGTTTCAGCGTGGGGCGTCCGGGGGTAGTGTGAGCTGCCCGTATGTCATTCGCACGAGTGACCGTGCTGGTCAGACATGCGGGAAGCCTCACACTCAGCACCGCTGCTTCTCCCGCCTTGACGACGCTTGGCGCGCTGAGTTTGGTGACGAGGTCGAGCGGCCCCACTTGGCAGAGCTGCTTAGGTCTGGAGTTGCGATCTTTGACCTAGACTATGATGCTATCCTTTCTGCCATGTATGCTTTGTCTGCTAGTGCTGAGGGTGACTGTTACCGGTGTGTACCGCCTGACCCAGGTATAGAGGCTGCTGCTCTAAGTGCTAGTGAGTCTTCTCTCCCAGGTACTGCGCCTGCTGAGGCCTTGTGCACCTTCACGCTGTTTCTTTCGTGACAGCATCACCCTCACTCCTCTCCCTGCGCCTGTCTTGGTCAGACTGGCCGACCCCTCCGGGGGCTTGGTCGTTGCCCGTTCCTCCACTGTCCTCCCATGTCCGGCTCACTGTCAGGTCTTCACCTCCCCTCGTTCTCTACGAAAATGGTGAGTACCGCTGCTCTCCACGACGCGATGGTCACTACCACCACTTCTGGAGGTCAGCGTGTGTCGATCTGCACATGTACACGGACGGGTGGTCACCTGGCCACGTTCACTCGTCGCCAAGGGTCGAGTCTATACACACTGGCTACCGAGCCTCCTCAGTTAGCTGCGTCTGCTCAGATGTCCGCGTCAGGTCAGGTATCACCCCCTTGCTCGTGTCGCCTCCTGTCGCACCAGACTCTTCTGTGGCACCACCGCCTTGGTCACCCCTCCCTGCCACGCCTTCGTGGCATGCACTCCCGTCTCCTTGTCTCTGGTCTTCCCCGATCTCTGCCTCCCCTCCCGCCCTCCCCTGCCCCGCCCTGCCTTCCCTGCGTCGAGGGGCGGCAGCGCGTTGCTCCTCACTCCTCCTCGTTCCCCCCGACGACAGCTCCCCTGCAGACTCTCCACATGGACGTGTGAGGCCCAGCCCACGTCAGTGGACAGGGCTGCGAGCGCTACTTTTTGCTGGTTGTTCACGACTACACGCGGTACAGCACGGTCTTCCCCTTGCGCAGCAAGGGTCAGGTCGTTGATGTCATGATCCCTTGGATCCGCGCAGTCCGTCTCCAGCTCCGCGAGCGGTTCCGCGAGGACCTTCCCGTTCTACGTCTGCACTCTGACAAAAGTGGTGAGTTTTCCTCTGACCTCTTGCGGGAATTTTGTCGTGGGGAGGGCATTCTCCAGTCGTTCACGCTTCCAGACTCCCCTCAGCAAAATGGGATTGCCGAGCGCCGCATTGGCTTAGTCATGGAGGTCGCTCGTACCTCCATGATCCATGCGGCTGCTCCCCATTTTCTGTGGCCGTTTGCGGTCCGGTACCCTGCACATCACCTCAACCTCTGGCCCCGTGTCTCCTTGCCGAAGACCTCGCCTACACTGCGCTGGACGGGAAAGGTTGGCGATGCGTCGGTGTTCCGGGTCTGGGGTTCTCGTGCCTTTGTTCGCGATACGTCCGCGGACAAGCTCTCCGCCCGCGCTATTCCCTGCGTCTTCCTTGGATTTTCCCCTAACGCGCCTGGCTGGCAGTTTTACCACCCCACCTCGCGCCGTGTCTTTCCCTCTAGGAACGTCACGTTTGACGAGTCGGTTCCCTTTTACCATCTCTTCCCCTACCGCTCTGTCCCTCCCCCACCCCCGCCGCTCTTCCTTCCTCTAGGTCCCCCTCCGGTAGACCCCCTCCCCCCCGAGGGTCCTGCTCCCTCAGGTGTGTCTTAGGTAGACCCTCTCCCTGGTACTGCGCCTGTTGAGGTAGCTGTCCGCTCAAGTGCTGCTAGAGGTGCTGCGTCTGGGGGTGCTGAGTCTGAGGGTGCCGGGTCTGGGGGTGCTGAGCCTGGGGGTGCGGGGTCTGGGGGTGCTGAGCCTGGGGGTGCGGAGCCTGGGGGTGCTGAGCCTGCGGGTGTGGAGCCTGGGGCTGTTGAGCCTGGGGGTGCTGAGTCGGAGGGTGCGGAGTCTGGGGGTGCTGAGCCTCGGGGTACCGCTTCGTCTGGAGGTCCTGCTGGTGCTTTGCCGAGCTTGTCTCCACGGCCGGAGACTCTCTCCCCGCAGCAGCTTCGTGAGTGGCTTGTTTGGCGCGCACGCCTTTGGAGTGGAGCTACCGGAGCTGGGGGCACTGGAGTCGCTAGAGCTGGAGGTGTTGGAGTTAAGACTGGAGCTGGTGGTACTGGAGGTACCGCGGCTACTAGACCTGGAGGTGCTCGTACCAGGGGTACTGGAGCTGCCAGGACTGGTGGTGTTGGAGCTGGAGCTGGAGGAGCTAGAGACCCTACGGAGCCTGGAGGAGTTGGAGGTGCTGGCGCTGGTGCTGGAGGCACTGGTACGGGAGGCACTGGAGTTGGAGGTGGTGGAGCTGTTGCCCCTGGAGCTGGAGGTGCTGGAGGCACTACGTAGCCTGGGGCTGCTAGAGTTGGAGGAGCTGGAGCTGTTGGTGCTGGTGCTGGAGGCACTGACGCTGCAGGAGCTGGAGCTGTTGGCACTGGTGCTGAAGGCACTGGCGCGGGAGGCGCTGGAGCTGGAGGAGCTGGAGCTATTGACCCTGGAGCCGGAGGTGCTGGAGGCACTGTGCGGCCGCGACCGTACTTTCTTCCCTTGCTTCAGCAGGTTCTTGGTGTCCCGTCTTCTGCTGGCCTTCCTCCTCCCTAACTGTGTCCGCCGCCTGACCTGTCGCAGCCACCGTTACAGCCGGCCTCCCCGCTCCCTGCTCCTTCTCCTTACACTGAGCAGTCCGGCGGTCTTACAGAGCGTCATGAGCCTGCGTCTTGTCTTGTCTCGCCTGTTCGCACTACTCGCCGTGTTCCTCGTTCGCGTCCTCCTCCTGTCCCAGGCACGCACGCTATGGCACTTCGTCCTTCCTCTGTTCCACTGCGTGTTCCTCTGCCGCCTCCTCTTGAGTCCTCTCTTCCTAAGGTCCCTGACCCTGAGTCTGACCGCGTTTGTGCTGCCAGTCCCACTGTCTCTTGTCTCCTCGCCACTGTTGTCATTGACCCTTCCTTTAAGTCCACTGTTGCGTCTGCCCTCGTTGCTGAGCTAGTTGACTTTGCTGCTGCCTGTCGTCTAGACTACGCCACTGCTCTAGTTGCTGAGTCTGAGTCTGCCAGTCCTCCGTCCGTCGGGGGTGAGTGTGCTCTTGGCACGGACGTCCTTGAGGACAGGCAGGAGGACTTTGAGTGTCTTGCAGCTGCTGTACCTCGTTTCGCTTCCATGCTGGTTGCCCTTGAGGGAGACCCGGATGCACCAGACATCCCGACCCCGCGCTCTTACGCAGAGGCGATTACGGGTCCTTACTCCTCTCAGTGGCAGGCAGCCATGGATGCCGAGATGGCACCGTGGAAGTCCACACGCACCTACGTCGACGAGGTTCCTCCACCTGGGGCGAACATAGTCGATGGCATGTGGATTTTAAGGGTGAAGCGGCCGCCGGGTTCTCCGCGTGCCTTCAAGGCGCGTTACGTTGCTCGAGGCTTCAGTCAGCGACAGGGGGTTGACTACTTCCAGACCTTCTCCCCCACCCCGAAGATGACCACTCTTCAGGTGTTGCTGCACGTCGCTGCTTAGCGTGACTACGAGCTGCACTCTCTTGACTTCAGCATAGCTTTCTTGCAGGGCAGCCTGCACGAGGAGATCTGGCTGCGCCGCCCACCTGGCTTCACTGGGTCGTTTCCTGCAGGTACCCAGTGGAGCCTCCGCCGGTCAGTCTACGGTCTCCGCCAGGCACCTCGCGAGTGGAACGACACACTGAGGAATACACTTGCGGCTCTGGGGTTTACTCCTTCTACTGCTGACCCGTCGCTGTTTCTACGCACCGACACCTTGCAGCCGCCGTTCTACGTCCTCGTCTACGTCGACGACCTCGTCTTTGCCACTGCTGACACCGAGGCACTGACCCTTGTGAAGTCGGAGCTGCAGAAGAGACACACCTGCACTGACCTGGGTGAACTGCGCAGCTATCTTGGCTTGCAGATCACCCAGGACAGAGCACGGCGCACCATCACCCTGACTCAGTCACACATGGTGCACCAGGTCCTTCAACGCTTCAGCTTCCAGTTCTTCTCGCCACAGCCCACTCCTCTGTCTACCGGCCACTCGCTCTCAGCTCCACCTTCGGACGAGTCCGTAGAGCCGAGTGGTCCGTACCCAGAGCTTGTGGGTTGCCTCATGTACCTGATGACGTGCACACGACCTGACCTCGCGTACCCTTTCAGCCTTCTGGCTCGCTACGTGGCTCCCGGCAGGCACCGAAAGGTGCATTGGGATGTTGCGAAGAGGGTACTATGTTACTTGTGCAGTACGTCGGGCATGGGGCTCGTGCTTGGAGGACGGGGTCCAGTTGTCCTCACTGGTCACGTAGACGCTTCTTGGGTTGACGACTCAGCTACGCAACAGTCGTCACAGGGTTACACCTTCAGCCTCGGTTCTGGCTCTGTTTCCTGGCAGTCTACCTGCTTATCTTTGGTTCTCAGCTCCAGTTGTGAGGCTGAGATCTACGTCGGGGCCATGGCTGCACAGGAGCTACGCTGGCTCACCTACCTGCTGAATGACTTAGGAGAGCAGCCTCGTTCGCCTCCAGTGCTGTACGTAGACAACAAGGCCATGATTTCCTTGTGTCAGGAGCACTGACTGGAGCACACAACAAAGCACATCGCTCTGCGATACTTCCTTGCTCGAGAGTTGCAGCAGCGTGGCCAGCTTCGTCTTGCGTACGTGGCCACTAGGGCCAACACTGCTGGTATATTCACGAAGGCACTTCCGCCTGGTGATCATCAGTGCTTCTCTACTGTGTTAGGCCTTGTGCCTAATTTTCCTCAATTGCTCATGGCATGACCTTGCTTGTACTGTGATATATGTATATATATATATACCTGCATGCTTACACTTTGCCAGGGTATGATCACTGTATTGTTTGTCCTCTTTTATATAACACTGCATGTGAACTGGCCTTGTAGCCCTTTGCTTGTGCTCGGACTGCGTGGTGACTTTGTGATCCACCCTGAGCTTGCTTTGCTTTTCTTGACTGGTCTTGTGACCACTTGTTCTCCCCCACTTTGCCTATGGGGGTGTGTCAGAATGTTATAGTTGTTACATTTGTGTAGGCTATAGTGGGGTAGCCCATAAGGGGTACAACCCAATTAGGGTTAGTACTTGTACCCAACTGTTTCATAGTTCATTCATTCTCGTTCATTATTCTGACATTTCTCCCTTCCATTTACCCTAACATTCCCCTTTCCAGGTCGACGACTTTCAACACTTTCGCGGACGACATGCACGCAAATATTGACGCTTAGTCGTCGTTCCAGCAGCTACTTCTTTGACCATTGAGAAGGTAGATGAATGTCGGTGATGTATACGTTTTTCATGGTTTCTCCGTATGTCATACTTTTGCAGTACCGAGTCATATTAACTTAGTTCTTACGTTTGCATCTACATCTTGAAATCTGTTAGAGACTACCAATGTGCAGCATCTCACTAGTCACCATGCTTAACTGCCGTAGTTAGAGCGCTGCAACCGACTGTGCATAGGCCAAGTACGATACATTTGGTGTTCGCGAACTGGTTTTCACTAACCCTACTGGAGCAAGCACAAAGACGTGATTAACAGCAACCTTGTGTGTGCAGGGTTCATAGATGTGAACGTCATCGCTTACCTTATTTTCTTGCAGGATTATAAATTTCAACTTTCACACATGCGTATTTTGCGGGGTTACATGTTTTTGCAGGGCGTACCTGTTATTGTCAACCAGTTTCGCAGTATGTATATTTTCAGTGACTGTTGAAAACGCAATGCTGGTTTGATGTTGACAAGTTGTCATGTTTGTATTTCCAGTTGACATTTTCCTAACTTATTGAGTTTTTCTTCTTTTAGAGATGCAAATCTAGAAACCTAGCATCGCAGGATAAGTTCGGAGTAGGTGTAGAACCAAAAAATGTGTACAGTTTGTGTGTGCGTTATGAATACCAAGTATACTGTAAAGATAAAATCAAATATTGCAATAGGACTTCTGGTAATGTCGGGTCAATAAAATGCGTCGCAGGGATTTCTCTAGATGTCAGAATGATGAACGAGAATGAATGAACTATGAAACAGTTGGGTACAAGTACTAACCCTAATTGGGCTGTACCCCTTATGGGCTACCCCACTATAGCCTACACAATATAAGATATACAACATTTTGACACACCCCCATAGGCAAAGTGGGGGAGAACAAGTGGTCACAAGACCAGTCAAGAAAAGCAAAGCAAGCTCAGGGTGGATCACAAAGTCACCACGCATTCCGAGCACAAGCAAAGGGCCACAAGGCCAGTTCACATGCAGTGTTATATAAAAGAGGACAAACAATACAGTGATCATACCCTAGCAAAGTGTAAGCATGCAGGTATATATATATATATTTATATATATATATATACATATATATCACAGTACAAGCAAGGTCATGCCGTGAGCAATTGAGGAAAATTAGGCACAAGGCCTAACACAGTAGAGAAGCGCTAATGATCACCAGGCGGAAGTGCCTTCGTGAATATACCAGCAGTATTGGCCCTAGTGGCCACGTACGCAAGACGAAGCTGGCCACGCTGCTGCAACTCTCGAGCAAGGAAGTATCGCAGAGCGATGTGCTTTGTTGTGTGCTCCAGTCTGTGCTCCTGACACAAGGAAATCATGGCCTTGTTGTCTACGTACAGCACTGGAGGCGAACGAGGCTGCTCTCCCAAGTCAGTCAGTAGGTAGGTGAGCCAGCGTAGCTCCTGTGCAGCCATGGCCCCGACGTAGATCTCAGCCTCACAACTGGAGCTGAGAACCGAAGACAAGCACGTAGACCGCCAGGAAACTGAGCCAGAACCGAGGCTGAAGGTGTAACCCTGTGACGACTGTTGCATAGCTGAGTCGTCAACCCAAGAAGCGTCTGCGTGACCAGTGAGGACAACTGGACCCCGTCCTCCAAGCACAAGCCCCATGCCCGACGTACTGCACAAGTAACGCAATACCCTCTTCGCAGCATCCCAATGCACCTTTCGGTGCCTGCCGGGAGCCACGTAGCGAGCCAGAAGGTTGAGAGGGTACGCGAGGTCAGGTCGTGTGCACGTCATCAGGTACATGAGGCAACCCACAAGCTCTGGGTACGGACCACTCGGCTCTACGGACTCGTCCGAAGGTGGAGCTGAGAGCGAGTGGCCGGTAGACAGAGGAGTGGGCTGTGGCGAGGAGAACTGGAAGCCGAAGCGTTGAAGGACCTGGTGCACCATGTGTGACTGAGTCAGGGTGATGGTGCGCCGTGCTCTGTCACGGGTGATCTGCAAGCCAAGATAGCTACGTAGTTCACCCAGGTCAGTGTAGGTGTGTCTCTTCTGCAGCTCCGACTTCACAAGGGTCAGTGCCTCGGTGTCAGCAGTGGCAAAGACGAGGTCGTCGACGTAGACGAGGACATAGAACGGCGGCAGCGAAGTGTTGGTGCGTAGAAACAACGACGGGTCAGCAGTGGAAGGAGCAAACACAAGAGCCGCAAGTGTAGTCCTCAGTGTGTCGTGCCACTCGCGAGGCGCCTGGCGGAGACCGTAGACTGGCCGCCGGAGGCTCCACTGGGTACCTGCAGGAAACAACCTAGTGAAGCCAGGTGGGCGGCGCAGCCAGATCTCCTCGTACAGGCTGCACTGCAAGAAAGCTATGCTGAAGTCCAAAGAGTGCAACTCGTAGTCACGTTGAGCAGCGACGTGCAGCAACACCCGAAGAGTAGTCATCTTCGGGGTGGGGGAGAAGGTATGGAAGTAGTCGACCCCCTGTCGCTGACTGAAGCCTCAAGCAACGTAACGCGCCTTGAAGGCAGGCGGAGAACCCGGCGGCCGCTTCACCCTGAAAATCCACATGCCATCGACTATGTTCGCCCCAGGTGGGGGAACCTCGTCGACGTAGGTGCCTGTGGACTTCCAGGATGACATCTCGGCATCCATGGCTGCCTGCCACTGAGAGGAGTAAGGAGCCGTAATCGCCTCTGTGTAAGAGCGCGGGGTCGGGATGTCTGGTGCATCCGGGTCTCCCTCAGGGGCAACCATCATGGAAGCGAAACAAGGTACAGCAGCTGCAAGACACTCAAAGTCCTCCTGCCTGTCCTCAAGGACGTCCGTGCCAAGAGCACACTCACCCTCGACGGACGGAGGACTGGCAGACTCAGACTCAGCAACAAGAGCAGTGGCGTAGTCTAGACGACATGCAGCAGCAAAGTCAAACAGCTCAGCAACGAGGGCAGATGCAGCAACAGACTCAAAGGAAGGGTCAGTGACAGCAGTGGCAAGGAGACGAGAGATAGTGGGACTGGTAGCATGAGCGCAGTCAGACTCAGGGTCAGGGACCTCAGGAAGAGAGGACTGAGGAGGCGGCAGAGGAACACGCAGTGGAACAGAGGAAGGACGAAGTGCAATAGCGTACGTGCCGGGGACAGGAGGAGGACGCGAACGGGGAACGCGAAGAGTAGTGCGAACAGGCAAGACAGGACGAGACGCAGGCTCACGACGCTCTGTAAGACCGCCGGACTGCTCAGTGTAAGGAGAAGGAGCAGGCAGTGGGGAGGCCGGTGGTAACGGCAGCTGCGATTGGTCAGGCGGTGGACACATGAGGGGAGGAGTAAGGCTAGTAGAGGACGGGACACCAAGAACCTTCTGAAGCAGGGGAACAAAGTACGGTCGCGGCCGCACAGTGCCTCCAGAGTCAACAGCTCCAGCTCCTCCAGCTGTAGCGCCTCCCGCCCCAGTGCCTCCAACTCCAGTGCCTCCAACTCCAGCTCCTCCAGCTCCAGCGCCTCCAGTGCCAGTGCCACCAGATCCAGCCCTCCAGCTCCAGCGCCACCAGCGCCAGATCCTCCAGCTCCAGCAGCTTCAGGCTCCGTAGGGTCTCCAGCAACAGCGCCCCCAACACCACCAGTCCCGGCAGCTCCAGTACCCCTGGTACGAGCACCTCTAGGACCAGCAGCCGCAGCACCTCCAGTACCACCAGCTCTAGCAGTAACTCCAACACCTCTAGCTCCAGCGTCTCCAGCGCCTTCAGCTCCAGTAGCTCCACTCCAAAGGCGTGCTTGCTGAACAAGCCACTCACGCAGCTGCTGCGGAGACAGTCTCGGCGAAGCACCAGCAGGACCTCCAGACGAAGCAGCACCCTGAGGCTCAGCACCCCCAGACTCCGCACCCTCCGACTCAGCACCCCCAGGCTCCACACCCGCAGGCTCAGCACCCACAGGCTCCTCACCCCCAGGCTCAGCACCCACAGGCTCCTCACCCCCAGGCTCAGCACCCCTAGAACCAGCACCCTCAGACTCCGCAACCCCCGGCTCCGCACCCCCAGACGCAACACTTCGAGCAGCATCTGAGCCGACAGCTACCTTAACAGGCGCAGTACCAGGGAGAGAGTCTACCTGAGACACACCTGAGGGAGCAGGACCCTGGGGGGGGAGGGGGTCTACCGGAGGGGGACCTGGAGCAAGGAAGAGCGACAGGGGCGGGGGAGGGGCAGAGCGGTAGGGGAAGAGACGGTAAAAGGGAACCGACTCGTCAAACGTGACGTCCTGAGAGGGGAAGACATGGCGCGAGGTGGGGTGGTAAATCTGCCAGCTAGGTGCGTCAGGGGTAAAGCCAAGGAAGACGCACGGAATAGTGCGGGCGGAGAGCTTGTCCGCGGACGTATCGCGAACAAAGGCACGAGAACCCCAGACCCGAAACACCGACGCATCGCCAACCTTTCCCGTCCAACGCAGTGTACCGGACTGCAAACGGCCACAGAAAATGGGGAGCAGCCGCATGGATCATGGAGGTACGAGCGACCTCCATGACTAAGCCAATGCGGCGCTCAGCAATCCCATTTTGCTGAGGGGAGTCTTGAAGCGTGAACGACTGGAGAATGCCCTCCCCAAGACAAAAGTCCCGCAAGAGGTCGGAGGAGAACTCACCACCTCTGTCAGAGTGCAGACGCAGGACAGGAAGGTCCGCATGGAACTGCTCGCGGAGCTGGAGACGGATTTCGCGGATCCAAGGGATCAAGACATCAACGACCTGACCCTTGCTGCACAAGGGGAAGACCGTGGTGTACCGCGTGTAGTCGTCAACCACCAGCAGAAAGTAGCGCTCGTGACCCTGTCCACTGACGCGGGCTGGGCCCCACACGTCCATGTGGAGAGTCTGCAGGGGAGCAGTCGTTGGGGGAAACGAGGAGTGAGGAGCGGCGCGCTGCCGCCCCTCGACGCAAGGAAGGCAGGGCGGGGCAGGCGAGGGCGGGAGTGGAGACAGTGACCTGGGAAGACCAGAGACAAGGAGACGGGAGTGCATGCCACGAAGGCGTGGTAGGGAGGGGTGACCCAGGCGGTGGTGCCACAGAAGAGTCTGGTGCGTCAGGAGGCGACACGACCAAGGGAGTGCTACCTGACCTGACGTGGACACCTGAGCAGACGCAGCTACCTGAGGAGGCTCGGTAGCCAGTGTGTACAGACTCGACCCTTGCCGACGAGTGAACGTGGCCAGGTAATTGTGAGAGTACGCCGACGTTCGACATATTTCTCATTTCCATATTTTTACTCCATCTTATTCTCCTTATTTTCCTCTTTCATTTGCACTTTATTTCACCTCAATCGGACTACTATTCTATTTTCTAGAGCTTTCCGATTATTTCACTTATTGGGTATTTTCGGCACCGAAATTTACATTATACGGCACCGACAGCACCGACAGTGGTGTACAAGGCGTAATCTCGCCATAATCCGAAGTGCCAATGGGCTTGCGTGCTTATGCGCACTTGTGATTATCTATTCTAGAAGAGCGCGTTCCCGAAGGTTCGGATTATCTGTTGTTTCTATGTATTTCTGAGTATAAATACGCCTTGTACTCACCTTTAGTGCAACATTCTCGAGTGGAAATTCGATCCTGTGACAGTGATGATCCGTCCGTGTACACGTGCAGATCGACACACGCTGACCCCCAGGAGTGGTGGTAGTGACCATCGCAACCTGGAGGGCAGCGGTACTCACCAAGTTTGTAGAGAACGAGGGGAGGTGAAGACCAGACAGTGAGCCGGACGGAACCGCCGGACACGGGAGGACAGTGGAGGAACGGGAAACGACCGGGCCCCCGGAGGAGTCAGCCAGACGGACCGGGACTGGTGCAGGGAGAGGAGTGAGAGTGGTGCTGTCATGAAAGAAACAGCGTGAGGCACCTGAGTCCAGCGTGAAGGTGTGCAAGGCCTGAGCAGGTGCAGTACCAGGGAGAACATACTCACTAGCACCTAGAGCAGCAGCGTCTATACCTGGGTCAGGCGGCACACACCGGTAACAGTCACCCTCAGCACTAGCAGACAAAAGCATACATAGCAGAAAGAATAGCATCATAGTCTAGGTCAAAGATCGCAACACCAGACCTACGCAGCTCTGCCCAGTGGGGACGCTCGACCTCGTCACCAAACTCAGCGCGCCAAGCATCGTCGAGACGGGAGTAGCAGCGGTGCTGCGTGTGCGCCTTCCCGCATGTCTGACCAGCACGGTCACCCGTGCGAATGACATACGGGCAGCTCACACTACCCCCAGACGCCCCACGCTGAAACAACCACTCACGAAGCTGCTGGGGCGAAGTGCTCTCGCTCCGACGCTGCTGCCGATTCCGCTGGCCTCCTCTAGAACCTCCACGCCGAGCTCCAGTCCTACCGCCACCACTGCCACCGCTGCCACTACCGCCACTCCCACCGCTGCCTCCACCGCCGCCACCAACGCCCCCACTCCCTCCACCACTCCCACTGCTGCCACCACCTCCACTGCCGCCACCGCCCCCACTGCTGCCCCCACCACCACCCCCGCTGCCTCCTCCACCACCCCTGCCACCCTTGCCCTTGCTGCTGCGGCGCTTTGCACTAGCAGAAGCAGCCCCGACATCCTAGTACTAAGGACGTCCATAGCAGCAGCAGAGGCGTAGGAGGGGGCAAGGGGGGAAGGGGAGCACCCCTCAAAGAAGGGCGTGCGCGGAGTGCCACGAGCAGCGCCTACAGCTACTATACTAGTCTCAGCTGCAAGGAGGTGCTGCTCGAGGAGGTCAACAGTGAGGGAGGTGGGGTCAAGGGAGAGGAAGTGGTCCCTGGCAGAGCGCAGAGAGTCAGGGAGGCGGGTGACTATAAAGTAGAGAGTGATGTACATCGGGGGCGGGTTCCTGTTAAGGAACTCTGCTGGGAGGGCAGCGTGGTAGCGAGTGTTGCTAGCGCGAAGGTGGGAAACCAGGTCCTCGACTGTTGCAAAGGCGGACAGCTCGGGGAACAGGTAGGGCAGGAGGAGGCGGCCTAGAGCAGCAGTGGCGGGCGAGGAGTAGCGAGCGACTACAGCATCGTACAGGGCCTGTGCTGTCCTGTGCTGTCCGAAGTGAGCGCATTCGGCTAACGGCAGGTGGTTGCGAATGGCTAAGCGGGCAGCAGCGTCGCGAGTAAGCCACAGTGAGCAAGTCGCACTGTCAGCTGTGGCGGGAGGGGCGGTAGCGGCACCTGACACGAGGTCAAACAGCGAAACACTGTCCTTAGAGTCGCTCAGTAGGTACAGCTGCAGGTCGTCAAGCCACGTGTCAAACTGAATCGGTCTGCCCTCATGATCAAACGCAAGAACTCGAAGCGAAGCCATAGCGGCGCATCACGCAGAGTGGGGAGCGAAGAGCACAGGGCAGGCAGCAGCAGCAGCAACAGCAGCAGTAGTAGTAGCAGTAGCAGCAGCAGAGGGGCCGAGGGGCCGGGGGGCCAGTAGCAACGGCCCGAGGGGCCAGGGGGCCTAGGGGCGACGGGCCGGGAGGGGGCCTAGGGGCGATGGGTCGCGGGGCCAGGAACGAAGGGGGGCCCGAGGGGCCGGGGGCCTAGGGGCGACGGGCCGCGGGGCCAGGAGCAACGGGCCGAGGGGCCGGGGGGCCTAGGGGCTACGGGCCGCGGGGCCAAGAGCAACGGGGCCGAGGGGCCTGGGGCCTAGGGGCGACGGGCCGTGGGACCAGGAACAAAGGGGGCCGAGGGGCTGAGGGCCTAGGTGTCAGATATATATGCCTTAGCCTATGTAGGCTGTAGTGGGGTAGACACTAAGGGGTACAGCTTTCATATTTGTATCTCACACTTTCCTAGTTCATTCATTCCTGTTTCATTCTTCACATTGTATAGAGCGGGTTCCCACATGGGACCGTTCCTTCCTAAGGGCCCACCATAAGTAACATTTTTTTTTAGCTGCCCGAAGCGCGTCGCGCCCTGCCCTAAATTTTTTCGCGCCCCCCTAGCTGCCCCTACGCGATTCCTATGCGGCCCCTACGCGGCCCCTACCCGGCCCCTACGTGCCCCCCTGCGCGGCCCCTAATCCGCCCCTGACGCGGCCCCTAAGCCGCCCCTGACGCGGCCCCTACGCCGCCCCTGACGCAGCCCCTACGCCGCCCCTACGCGGCCCCTACGCCGCCCCTACGCGGCCCCTACGCCGCCCCTGACGCGGCCCCTACGCCGCCCCTGCCGCGGCCCCTACGCCGCCCCTGACGTGGCCCCTACGCCGCCCCTGACGCGGCCCCTACGCCGCCCCTGACACGACCCCTAAGCCGCCCCTGACGCGGCCCCTACGCCGCCCCTGACGCGGCCCCTACGCTGCCCCTACGCGGCCCCTACGCCGCCCCTGACGCGGCCCCTACGCCGCCCCTGACGCGGCCCCTACGCCGCCCCTAAAACGGCCCGGCCCGGCCCTGTCCCTGACGCGGCCCCTACGCGGCCCCTCCGCCGCCCCTAAAAGGCCTCGGCCTCGACTCTGTCCCGGACCTGCCCCGGCCCCGACCCCGTCCCGGACCTGCCCCGGCCCCGACCCTGTCCCGGCCCCGTTGCTGCTCCGTCCCGGACCCTGCTCGGCACCGACCCTGTCCCGGACCTACCCCGGCCCCGACCCGGTCTCGGCCCCGTTGCTGCCCCGTCCCGGACTCTGTCCGGCCCCGACCCAGTCCCGAACCTGTCGGCTCCGCCCCTGGTAAGAGCCTAGCCGGGCCGAGCCGCGCGGCCGAGCCCCACTGCGCTGCCGAGTCGCCCTGCCGAGTCGCACTGTCCTGCCTAGCTCAGTTGCACTGCTGCCGCTGCTAGTCTGCTGCTGCTCCTATCATGGCTAGTCCTAGTCTTCTCACCTTTGATGCTGAGGGTCGAGCGGTTGCCTTTGATGTCTGGCTAGATGATCTGCAGCTTTTCCTTCAGTGCGATAGCAAGGATGGCCTCTCCCTGTTTGACCTTACGTCGGGCGCCTCTACTGCCCCTGCTGCTGATGCTGACAGTACCGTTCGCTCGCAGTGGCTCACGCGCGATGCTGCTGCCCGCCTTGCTGTGCGCAGTCACCTACCGTCTACTGAGCGCGCGCACTTTAGTCAGTACAAGAGTGCTAAGACTCTGTACGACGCTGTAGTTGCACGCTACTCTTCCCCTGCCACTGCTGTGCTCAGCCGCCTCATGCTACCGTACCTGTTCCCTGACCTCGCTGCCTTTGCCACAGTCACTGACCTCATGATGCACCTCCGCACTAGTGACACTCGGTACCGCGCTGCGCTTCCTGCTGAAATCTGCGCCCAGAACCCCCCCCCCGTGTACATCACCCTCTACTACCTAGTCACTCGACTCCCTGACACTCTCCGCTCTGCCAGGGACCACTTCCTCTCTCTTTGCCCTACCACCCTCACTGTCGACCTCCTCGAGGAGCGCCTCCTTGCAGCAGAGACTAGTATTACCCCTGTAGGCGCCTCTCGTGGTGACCCCCGTACCCCTTTCTTTGAGGGGTGCTCCCCCGTTCCTCTTTTGCCCTCTGTTGCCTCTGCTGCTGCTGTCGACCTTGTTGGCACCGAGTCGGTCAGCGCTGCGTCTGCTCCTAGTGAGAGGCGCCGCATCAGCAAGGGCAAGCGGGGCAAGGGAGCTGGAGGAGGTGGTGGGGGCGGCGGTGGTGGCGGTGGAGGCGGAGGAGGGGGTGGGGGTGGGGGTGGTGGCAGAGGTGGGGGCTTTGGAGGCAGCGGTGGAGGTGGAGGCGGCGGTGGCGGTGGCGGGAGGGGTGGAGGCGGCGGAGGCGGCGGTGGCGGAGGTGGAGCTAGCAGAGGCGGAGCAGTGCAGCGGGGACCCCAGCAGCAGCAGCGCTCTCGTGAGACCCCTTCACCCCAGCAGCTTCGTGAGTGGTACGCGGGGCGCCAGGGGTCTGGAGGTACTGGTCCCTGTACCTACGTCCTGCGCAGCGGCGACTGCACTGGAGAGCAGTGTGGCGGCCTGCACGCCACCCAGCGCTGCTTCGGTCGCCTGACGGACGCCTGGTGTGCCCAGTTCCCGGACGCCACTGAGATCCCTCGTTGGAGTGATCTGCTCAGGTCGGGGGTAGCTATCTTTGATCTTGACTTTGATGCTATTCTTGCTGCCATGTATGCTGTGTCTATTAGTGCTGAGGGTGACTGTTACGTGTGTGTTCCGCCTGACCCTGGTATTGAGGCTGCTGCTCTAGGTGCTAGTGAGTCTGCTGCTCCAGGTACTCGTGAGTCTGCTCCTCTAGGTGCTGGTGAGTCTGCTCTCTCAGGTACCGAGTCGGCTCAGGTCTTTCACACCTTCACCCTCGACTCGGGTGCTTCCCGCTCCTTCTTTCGAGACCGCACCACCCTTACGCCGCTCAGTCGGCCGGTTGCGGTCTCCCTGGCAGACCCCTCTGGGGGTCCTGTCCTTGCTCGCTACTCCACTGTCCTCCCGTGTCCGGCGGCCCCGTCAGGCTCCCTGTCTGGTCTCTACCTCCCCTCGTTCTCCACGAACTTGGTGAGTGGTGCTGACCTTCAGGATGCCGGTGTTGACCAGTTCACTCCTGCAGGTCAGCGAGTGACCCACTGCACGTGTGCTCAGACGGGCCGCCACTTGGCCACGTTTACCCGTCGACCGGGGTCGAGCCTGTACACACTGACCACAGAGTCTCCTCCGGTTGCTGCGTCTGGTCAGGTAGCTGCGTCGAGTCAGGTGTTTGCTGCTGCGTCTCGGTCAGGTCCTGAGTCTGCCCCCTGCTCGTGTCGCCTCCTGTCCCACCAGACCCTCCTTTGGCACCACCGCCTTGGTCACCCCTCCTTGCCTCGTCTCCGAGGCATGGCCTCCCGTGTCCTTGTCTCTGGTCTCCCCCGGTCCCTCCCTCCCCTTCCCCCGGGGCCTGCCCCTACCTGCGTTCCCTGCGTCGAGGGGCGGCAGCGCGCCGCTCCTCACTCCTCCGAGTTTCCCCCCACAGAGGCTCCACTGCAGACACTTCACATGGACGTGTGGGGCCCAGCCCGCGTCCGTGGACAGGGTCACGAGCGTTACTTCCTGCTGGTGGTTGACGACTACTCGCGTTACACCACTGTCTTCCCCTTGCGCAGCAAGGGTGAGGTCACTGAGGTGTTGATCGACTGGATCCGCGTTGCTCGTCTCCAGCTCAGAGAGCGTTTCGGCTCGGACTTTCCTGTTCTGCGTCTGCACTCCGACAGAGGCGGGGAGTCTTCCTCCGACCTTCTGCGAGCTTTCTGTCGTGCGGAGGGCATCCGCCAGACGTTCACGCTTCCGGCCTCTCCCCAGCAAAATGGGATTGCTGAGCGCCGCATTGGCATGGTCATGGATGTCGCTCGTACGTCCATGATCCATGCGGCTGCTCCCCATTTTCTGTGGCCGTTCGCGGTTCAGTACGCGGCGCATCAGATCAACCTTCAGCCCCGGGTCTCCCTGCCGGAGACCTCCCCTACTCTGCGGTGGACGGGGAAGGTTGGTGATGCGTCTGCGTTCCGTGTCTGGGGATCTCGAGCTTTCGTTCGAGACTTGTCTGCGGACAAGCTGTCCTCCCGTGCTGTTCCTTGCGTCTTCCTCGGCTTTCCCCCTGATGCGCCTGGTTGGCAGTTTTACCACCCCACCTCGCGTCGTGTTCTGTCCTCCCAGGACGTCACGTTTGACGAGTCGGTTCCGTACTACCGTCTCTTCCCCTACCGCACTGCCCCCCTCCCCCCCCCGCCGCTCTTCCTCGCGCCCGGTCCCCCCCCGGTAGACTCCCTCCCCCCTCAGGGTCCTGCCCCCTCAGGTGTGTCCCAGGTAGATGCAGTCGAGCCTGTCGAGGTAGCTGCTGACTCTGGTGCGTCTGGGGGTGCTGAGCCTGAGCGTGCGGAGCCTGGGGGTGCTGGGTCTGGGGGTGCTGAGCCTGCGCGTGCGGAGCCTGGGGGTGCTGGGTCTGGGGGTGCTGTACCTGAGCGTGCGGAGCCTGGGGGTGCTGCTTCTGGGGGTGCTGAGCCTGGGGTTGCTGGGAGTGGGGGTGTGGAGCCTGCCGGTGCTGGACCTGGTGGTCCTTCGGGTGCTTTGTCCCGGCGGGAGCTTCCCTCTCCACAGGAGCTGCGCGAGTGGTTTGCTCGCCGCTGGAGCCGTGCTGCTGGAGCTGGAGGTGCTGCCGGTGCTGGAGGTTCTGCTGCTGCTGGAAGTACTGGAGCTGGAGGTGCTGCTGGAGCCGGTACTGGAGGTTCTGCTTCTGCTGGGGGTGCTGGAGCCACGGGTCCCGGAGGTGCTCGTACTGGAGGTACTGGAGCTGCTGGGCCTGGTGGTGCTCCTGGTGCTGGAGCTACTGGTGGAGCTGGAGCTGGTGGTGCTGCTGGAGTGGGTGCTACTGGCGGTACTGGAGCCGGAGCGGCTGTGTCTGCCGGTGGTCCTGCTGGAGCTGGAGCTGCTGGAGGTACTGGAGCTGGTGGTGCTGCTGGAGTTGGAGCTGACACTGGGGGTACTGGTGTTGTCCCTGCTGGTTCTGGAGGTGCTGCGCGGCCGCGGCCGTACTTCGTTCCGCTCCTTGAGCAGGTTCTTGGTCTTCCGCCTTCTTCTCCTCCTGCTCCTTCCTTAAGGTGTCCTCCGTCTGTCCAGTCCGAGTCACAGTTACAGCTGGTCTCCCCTCTACCTGCTCCTTCTCCCTACGCTGGTCCTACTGGAGGTCTTGCTGAGCGTCGTGAGCCTGAGTCGCGTCCTGCGTCGCCTGTTCGCACTGCTCGCACTAGTCGTCGTGTTCCACGTCCGCGTCCTCCTGCAGTCCCGGGCACGCATCAGATGGCACTGCGTCCTTCCACTGCGCCACAGCGTGTCCCTTTGCCGTCTCCTCCAGAGTCCTCTCTTCCTACTCTTGCTGACCCTGCGTCTGACTCCCTTCGTGCTGCCAGTCCTACTGCCACGCGTTTCCTAGCCACTGTTGTCACTGACCCTTCCTTTGAGTCCACTGCTGCGTCTGCCTTAGTTACCGAGCTTGTCGACTTCGCTGCTCACTGTCGTCTAGACTACGCCGCTAGTCTTGTTGCTGAGTCTGCGTCTGTCTGTCCTCCGTCCGTCGGGGGTGAGTGTGCTCTTAGCACGGACGTCCTTGAGGACCGACAGGAGGAGTTCCAGTGTTTTGCTGCTGCTTTACCTCATCTCGTGTCCACGCTGCTTGCCCCTGAGGGAGACCCGGATGCACCAGACATCCCGACCCCGCGCTCTTACGCAGAGGCGATAGAGGGTCCTTACTCCTCTCAGTGGCAGGCAGCCATGGACGCAGAGATGGCTTCCTGGAAGTCCACAGGCACCTACGTCGACGAGGTTCCCCCTCCTGGGGCGAACATTGTCAGTGGCATGTGGATTTTCAGGGTGAAGCGGCCGCCGGGTTCTCCGCCTGTCTTCAAGGCGCGCTACGTGGCTCGAGGCTTCAGTCATCGGCAGGGAGTTGACTACTTTCAGACCTTCTCCCCGACCCCGAAGATGACCACTCTTCGGGTTCTGCTGCACGTTGCTGCTCAGCGTGACTACGAGCTTCACTCTCTTGACTTCAGCACTGCTTTCCTACAGGGCAGTCTGCACGAGGAGATCTGGCTGCGCCGCCCACCTGGCTTCACTGGGTCGTTTCCTCCTGGTACCCAGTGGAGCCTCCGGCGGCCAGTCTACGGTCTCCGCCAGGCGCCACATGAGTGGCACGACACACTGAGGACTACGCTTGCGGCTCTTGGGTTTGCTCCTTCCACTGCTGACCCGTCGCTGTTTCTTCGCACCGACACTTTGCTGCCGCCGTTCTACATCCTCGTGTACGTCGACGACTTGGTCTTTGCTACAGCTGACACTGCTGGACTCGCCCACGTGAAGTCCGAGCTGCAGAAGAGACACACGTGCACAGACCTGGGTGAACTGCGCAGCTATCTTGGCTTGCAGATCACCCGGGACAGAGCACGGCGCACCATTACCTTGACTCAGTCACACATGGTGCAGCAGGTCCTTCAGCGCTTCGACTTCACGTACTCCTCGCCTCAGGCCACTCCTCTGTCTACTCGCCACTCGCTCTCAGCTCTGCCTTCGGATGAGTCCGTAGAGCCGAGTGGCCCGTACCCAGAGCTTGTTGGCTGCCTCATGTACCTGATGACCTGCACTCGACCTGACCTAGCATACCCTCTGAGCATTCTGGCGCGCTATGTTGCTCCTGGGAGACACCGACCAGAGCACATGGCTGCAGCGAAGAGGGTGTTGCGCTACTTGTGCAGTACTTCAGGCTTGGGGCTAGTGCTTGGAGGGCGGAGTCCAGTGGTCCTCACTGGTCACGCAGACGCGTCTTGGGTTGACGACCTGGCTACGCAGCGGTCGTCACAGGGTTACACCTTCAGCCTTGGTTCCGGCTCTGTTTCGTGGCGGTCTACTCGCTCGTCTTCTGTTCTCAGCTCCAGCTGTGAGGCTGAGATCTACGCAGGGGCCATGGCTGCACAGGAGTTACGCTGGCTCACCTACTTGCTGACTGACCTGGGAGAGCCGCCTCGTTCTCCTCCAGTTCTGTACGTAGACAACAAGGCTATGCTGGCCTTGTGTCGGGAGCACAGACTGGAGCACAGAACGAAGCACATTGCTCTTCGCTACTTCCTTGCTCATGAGCTGCAGCAGCGTGGTCAGCTGCGCCTTGCTTACGTGGCCTCTCAGGCCAACACTGCTGATATCTTTACCAAGGCACTTCAGCCTTGTGATCATCAGCGCTTCTGTACTATGCTCGGTCTTGTGCCTACTTGGCCTCACTTGCTTACCTCTTGAGTTTGCTTGTACTGTGATCTCTATATACCTGCACTTGCTTGTTTACCTTTATATATGAACTTGCATGTGAACTGGCCTTATGGCCTTTGAACCTGTGCTCAGATTGTGTGGTGACGTTGTGATCCACCCTGAGCTTGCTTTGCTTTGCTTTGCTTTGCTTTGCTTGACTGGTCTTTTGACCCCTAGTTCTCCCCCACTTTGCCTATGGGGGTGTGTCAGATATATATGCCTTAGCCTATGTAGGCTGTAGTGGGGTAGACACTAAGGGGTACAGCTTTCATATTTGTATCTCACACTTTCCTAGTTCATTCATTCCTGTTTCATTCTTCACACTAGGGGCGACGGGCCGCGGGGCCAGGAACGAAGGGGGCCGCGGGGCCGGGGGCCTAGGGGCGACGGGGGCCGCGGGGCCAGAAACGAAGGGCCGCGGGGCCAGAAACAAAGGGCCGCGGGGCCAGAAATGAAGGCCCAGGGCCGCGGGGCGACGGGGCCTAGGGCGACGGGGCCGAGGGCGACGGGGCCTAGGGCGACGGGCCGCGGGGCGACGGGGCCTAGGGAGACGGGGGCCGCGGGGGCCGCGCGGCGACGGGGCCTATGGCGACGTGGGCCGCGGGGCGACGGGGCCTAGGGCGACGGGGGCCGCAGGGCGACGAGGGCCGCGGGGCGATGGGGCCTAGAGCGACGGGGCCGAGGGCGACGGGGCCTAGGGCGACGGGCCGCGGGGCAATGGGGCCTAGGGCGACGGGGCCGCGGGTCGACGGGGCCTAGGGCGACGGGGCCTAGGGCGACGGGCCGCGAAGCGAAGGGGCCGGGTGGCCTAGGGGCGACGGGCCGCGGGGCCAGGAACAAAGGGGGGGGGGGGGGCGCGGGGCGTCGGGCTGAGGGCGATGGGCCTAGGGGCCTAAGGGTCGCGACAGGCAGTAGGGGCAGCTCGAGGGCTGCAGTGGGCGGCTAGCGGGGTAGCGCTGTGGTGGGCCCAAGGAAAACGGTCCTAGCGGAGGACCTGCTCTGATTCCATGTCAGAATGATGAACGAGAATGAATGCACTATGAAAGAGTTGGGTACAAGTACTAACCCTAATTGGGTTGTACCCCTTATGGGCTACCCCACTATAGCCTACACAATATAAGCTATACAACATTTTGACACTAGAAACCGCCAGCCAATCGCAATATGATACTGTACACCAAATCGCAGGCTACATTGGTCCACATGGCAGTATTTCGTGAGTCGATCAGATTCTAATCCAACGGTTGTCATCAGAGTACGCTCATCACCACGTATGCGTTTTTAAGTTTCAACTAGAGTACATTGTACGCCACGTGGCGCTGACGTGACACTTTCGCAGAGGTCGCTCAAAATTGACGGGAAAGTTGCTTTACTGTATACCAAGTTGGTTGCTTCAATGTGTACAGTTAGTGACGGAAGAATGACAGAAAAGTTGCTTCGCAAGTCACGTTCGGTACACAGATTTAGAACCTTGACTTTTTACGTTGCATTTCGCACTCCCCTTTTTCGCGATAGTATCGTCAACTTGAAGGCGATGTCTATGGAAATTGTAAGTCGCGGAGTCATCACTTGTGGCCAACGATGATGACGTGGCGAGAACGATCAGCAAAAGCAGGTAGGCTGGTGCAAGTCGGAAGCTTCGTCATCCGGATGCCACTTCCAGCAATTGTAGGCTGTTTATGGTGGTGTTCGACAGTGCTGCTCGCGGCTTCTTACAACGCAAATTGAGTTCATTTGAATTCTGGAAGAAAATGAACTGGCTCTTGTAATGAAGTATATTATAAAGAAACCAGTATCTGAGGGGATACGTGGGAGGCCGCCGAAGCGGTCACGTGCCTAATACGCCCATTTAGTGGTACAGTAGGCCATCTGAAAGGAAGGGGAGAAACTACTCGGTCTACTAGATTGGGCCCTTGAGATACTTTACCCTGGATTGACGCTCAGATGGAAGAGTGGCCAAAACGTTGGGTGCGCGTCGGGCCTCTGTATATCGGATCGCTGTGACGGTGGATGTTGCCGGTCTACACCAATGAGAAGGATGGGTTTCGCGACCAAAATGTGATTGGGGAAGCGATAAGGGCCATTTTTAGGTCCAATCCCATCAGTACTAGAAATTTGCTCAGGTGGGAGCCCAACAGCTTTCTGGCACTGTGGAGGTGCTGCTGGTGCTAGAGGTGCTGGAGCTACCACTACTGGAGGTACTGGAGCTGCTAGTGCTGGAGGTCCTGCTGGTACTGGAGGTACTGGACCTGCTGGTGCGCTTCGCCACCTTCTTGGTCTTCCGCCAGCTCCTACTGAGTTCCCAGTCGCTGGTACTACTCCTTCGTTACTGTTCCCACAGCTCCTGCCTCACTCCCCACTGCCAGCTCCTGCTCCTTACACTGCTGTGACAGAGTCCCTGACTGAGCTTCGAGAGCCTGAGACTCGTGCTTCCACTCTTGAGCGTTGAGAGCCCGAGACTTATGCTTCCACTCCTGAGCGTCGAGAGCTTGAGACTAGAGCTTCTGACCGTGCTCGTGTTCCTCGTGTTCGTCGTTCTCGTGCTCCGGCTATCCCAGGCACTCACGATATGACACTCCGTCCTTCCTCTGTTCCACAGCGTGTTGTCCTGCCGTCACCTCCTGCGTCTTCTCTTCCTGCTGTTGCTGACCCTTCGTCTGACCTTGCTCGTGCGTCCAGTCCGACTGTTACTCGCTTTCTTGCTACGGTTGTGACGGACCCTACGCTCTCGTCTCCTGCTGCGTCTGCCTTTGTCGCTGAGATAGTTGACTTTGCTGCTGCGTACCGCCTAGACTACCTTGCGAGTCTCGTTTCTGACCTTGACCCTGCCTGTCCTCCGTCCGTCGGGGGTGAGTTTGCCCTTGGCTGTGACGTTCTTGAGGACAGTCAAGAGGAGCTGGAGTGTCTTGCGGCCGCTGCACCTCATCTTGCGACCATGTTGCTTGCCCCTGAGGGAGACCCGGATGCACTTGACATCCCCACCCCGCGCTCTTACAGAGAGACGATCTCGGGTGAGTACTCCTCTCAGTGGCCGATAGCCATGGACGCAGAGATGGCTGTCAAGATAGGTAGCTTAGTAGGAAAGAATGAGTTGGATTAGGGCAAGGAGGGGGGATACAATGAAGTGTCGAGCAATTTACTGTACCCCCTAAGGCTATACCCACTACAGCCTAGATAGCAGTAAACTTATAATTTGACACGCCCCCATAGGCGAAGTGGCGGATAGCAAACACAACAAAGCGGTCACAAGACCAGTCAGGAGAAGAAACAAAGCAAAGCAATCTCAGGGTGGATCTCAAGATCACCACGCACTCTGAGCACTAGCAAGCGTCCATAGGCCAGTCCAAGAGGTTACAAAAGATATATAGGTGCGAGTACAAGCAGAGCAAAGCTACGGCAGACGAGCAAAAAGGTCAACAAGCCACCGCCTCACCCTCCCCTCACAGTGGCACGCGCGGCCGTGAGAGAGAGAGGAGGAGGGGCGGCTGCTGGCTCCTCATACCCGCCACCCCCATACCCTCCAAGATCCCGCCACCCCATACCCCCCAAGATCCCGCCACCCCCATACCCCCCCCCCCCACTGCTGCACCCGCAGCAGGGGGATGGAGGAGAAGGGGGGGGGGGGGCGGGGGGGCTGGTGCTGCAGAGCCCCTCCCCCCCACTGCTGCACCCGCAGTAGAGGGATGGAGGAGAAGGGAGGGCGGGGGGGGGGTGCTGATGCTGCAGATCCCCTCCCCCCCACTGCTGCACTGGCAGCAGGGGAATGGAGGAGAAGGGGGGGGGGCGGGGAGGGGGGGGGTGGTGCTGCAGATCCATTCCTGCCACCCCCTTACCCACCAAGATCCCGCCACCCCCATACCCCCCCCCCCACTGCTGCACCCACAGCAGGGGGATGGAGGAGAAGGGAGGGAGGGGGGGGCGGGGGGGGGTTGGAGGGGGGTGCGAGGGGCACTCACGAGGGGGTGCAAGGGGCACTCACGAGGGGTGTGCGGGGGGCACCCACGAGGGGGTGCAAGGGGCACTCACGAGAAGGTGCAAGGGGCACTCACGAGGGGGTGCGAGGGGCACCCACGAGGGGGTGCGAGGGGCACTCACGAGGGGGTGCAAGGGGCACTCACGAGGGGGTGCGAGGGGCACCCACGAGGGGGTGCAAGGGGCACTCAAGAGGGGGTGCAAGGGGCACTCACAAGGGGGTGCGAGGGGCACCCACGAGGGGGGTGCGAGGGGCACTCACGAGGGGGTGCAATGGGCACTCACGAGGGGGTGCGAGGGGCACCCACGAGGGGGTGCGAGGGGCACTCACGAGGGGGTGCGAGGGGCACCCACGAGGGGGGTGCGAGGGGCACCCACGAGGGGGTGCAAGAAGCACTCACGAGGGGGTGCGAGGGGCACCCACGAGGGGGTGTGAGGGGCACTCACGAGGGGGGTGCAAGGGGCACTCACGAGGGGGTGCGAGGGGCACCCACGAGGGGGTGCAAGGGGCACTCACGAGGGGGTGCGAGGGGCACCCACGAGGGGGTGCAAGGGGCACTCACGAGGGGGTGCAAGGGGCACTCACGAGGGGGTGCGAGGGGCACCCACGAGGGGGTGCGAGGGGCACTCACGAGGGGGTGCGAGGGGCACCCACGAGGGGGTGCGAGGGGCACTCACGAGGGGGTGCAAGAGGCACCCACGAGGGGGTGCAAGGGGCACCCACGAGGGGGTGCGAGGGGCACTCACGAGGGGGTGCAAGGGGCACTCACGAGGGGGTGCGAGGGGCACTCACGAGGGGGGTGCAAGGGGCACTCAGATACCCTCCTCCCACTGCTATGGAGGAGAAGGGGGGGGGGGGGGGGGGGGGGGCGGTGTAGAAGCTGCTCGGGCAACAGCAGGGCGCGCGACGGGCAGGAACCCGTCATTCGCCACCCCCGCCACCCCCATACCCTCCCCCCCCCCTGCTGTACGAACAGCAGGGGGAAGGAGGAGAAGGGGGGGGGGGGGGGGGGGGGCGGGGGGGGGGGCGGTGCAGGGGCTGCGTGGGCGACCGCAGGTCGCACGAAAAACATCCGCCACCCCCTCACACCCTCTCCCCCACTCCCCCACAGCAGCAGGCGCAGCCGTGAGAGGGGAGGAGGCGTGGCAGCAGCTGCTGCTGCTGAGGCACATCCGCCACCCCCTCACACCCTCTCCCCGCAGCAGCGGACGCGGCCGTGAGAGAGGAGGAGGCGTGGCGGCAGCTGCTGCTGCTGAGGCACATCCGCCACCCCCTCACACTCTCTCCCCCCTTCCCAATGGGGGGGGGGGGGGGGGGGGAGGGGGGGGAGGGGGCGGGGACGAGGAATGAGCTGCACGTGCGTCTGCAGGGCGCGCGGACAGGAAGAAACCGTCGCGCGCTCGAGGCGTGCGACGGGTAGAAACCGACGGGCTAGGGGCCGGGGCCTAGGGGCGTCAAGCGACGGGGCCGGGCCTAGGGGAGCGACGGGCGACGGGGCCGACGGGCCTAGGGGCGTTGGGCGACGGGCCGGGCCTAGGGGAGACGGGCCGTGGCGACGGGCCGAGGGGCAACGGGCGACGGGCGACTGGCCGGGGCCGGGGCCTAAGGGCAACGGGCCGAGGGGCGACGGGCTAGGGGCCGGGGCCTAGGGGCTTCGGGCGCGAGCGACGGGCGATGGGGCCGGGGCCTAGGGGCGTCAGGCCGGCCTAGGGACGACGAGCCTAGAGGCGACGGGCCGTGGTGACAGGCCAAGGGGCGACGGGCCGGGGCCGAGAGCTAGGGGCGACGGGCCGGGGTGACGGGCCGAGGGGCAACGGGCGACGGGCCGTGCCGAACGTCGAGAGTAGGGCCGCACGAGGGCGGCGCGCAGGGCAGCAGGTGGTGGGCCCAAGGGTCGTAACTACTCTAATACCATGTCGAGATAGGTAGCTTAGTAGGAAGGAATGAGTTGGATTAGGGCAAGGAGGGGGGATACAATGAAGTGTCGAGCAATTTACTGTACCCCCTAAGGCTAAACCCACTACAGCCTAGATAGCAGTAAACTTATAATTTGACAATGGCTTCCTAGAAGTCCACAGGCACCTACGTTGACGAGGTTCCCCCTCCTGGGGCGAACATCGTCAGTGGCATGTGGATTTTCAGGGTGAAGCGGCCGCCGGGTTCTCCGCCTGCCTTCAAGGCGCGTTACGTTGCTCGAGGCTTTAGTCAGCATGACGGGGTCGACTTCTTTCAGACCTTCTCCCCGACTCCGAAGATGACCACTCTTCGGGTGTTGCTACACGTTGCAGCTCAGCGTGACTGCGAGCTGCACTCCCTCGACTTCTCCACAGATTTCTTGCAGGGTAGCCTTCACCAGGCCATCTGGCTGCGCCGTCCACCTGGCTTCACTGGGTCGTTTCCTGAGGGTACCCAGTGGAGCCTACAGCGACCAGTTTACGGCCTGCGTCAGGCACCTCGCGAGTGGCACGACACACTAAGGACGACACTTGCGGCTCTTGGGTTTGCTCCTTCGACTGTTGACCCGTCGCTGTTTCTGCGCACCGACACTACCCTGCCGCCGTTCTACGTTCTGCTGCAGGAGAGGCACACCTGCACTGACCTGGGTGAGCTACGTAGCTATCTTGGCTTGCAGATCACCCGGGACAGAGCACGGCGCACCATCACACTGACTCAGTCACACATGGTGCACCAGGTCCTTCAGCGCTTCGACTTCCAGTTCTCCTCGCCACAGCCCACTCCTCTGTCTACCGGCCACTCGCTCTCAGCTCCACCTTCGGACAAGTCCGTAGAGCCGAGTGGTCCGTACCCATAGCTTGTGGGTTGCCTCATGTACCTGATGACGTGCACACGACCTGAACTCGCGTACCCTCTCAGCCTCCTGGCTCGCTATGTGGCTCCCGGTAGACACCGAAAGGCGCACTGGGATGTTGCAAAGAGGGTACTACGTTACTTGTGCAGTACATCGGGCATGGGGCTCGTGCTTGGAGGACAGGGTTCAGTGGTACTCACAGGACACTCCGATGCTTCTTGGGCCGACGACCAGGCGACTCAGCGTTTGTCACAGGGTTACACCTTCAGCCTTGGCTTTGGTTCTGTCTCGTGGAGGTCCACTCGTTCTTCTTCTATGCTTGGTTCCAGCTGTGAGGCCGAGATCTACACCTGGCTTCACTGGGTCGTTTCCTGAGGGTACACCATAAGGGGTACAACCCCAATTAGGTCTAGTACTTGTACACATTTTCAACCTTAGTCAATCATTCCCTCGAGTAGGTTTCTCACAATTTTCAGGTGCAATCCCATCGGTACGGGAAATGTGCTCAGGTGGGAGCCCAACAGCTTTCCGGCAATGTTACGGGCACTGTTCCGTCCCTGTTCACAGGTGCCGCAACAGACCCTGGTACAAGCTCGCCACTCACTCACTGTTCAGCTGACGGATTTTATTGTCTCTGACACATTCTGGCGGAAATCAAACAGACGACAGACCAAACTACCCGAAGCTGTAAAGGCCACCTGAAAAACAAAATAAAACCCCTAGAGAACCCGGAAGCCTTTTCGGGAGGGATCAACCCTCAACACGGGAACCCATCTGGTGTTTATGGTTGATGCTTCCCGATTCAATTCCGTTCCGATTGGGTTTTATTTATTTTTACGAAAACCTTGGGGAGGCATCAACCCTAAACACCAGGAGGTTCCCGTGTTTAGGGTGATCTTCCAAAAATGCGTCCAGCGTCACTGTAGCTTTTAGTTTGTTTTTTGGGGTATGTCTTAGCAGTTCCTGGTAGCGTGGGTAAACGAAGCGTGTGTGAGCGCATTAATTTCACTCAGCGAGTACAGATTTGAGTGGCGCATCTTTTCAAGGCTCTGTTCCGGCACGTGTGTACAGTGCGCAACAGAAACTTTGAAAGATGCGCTGGGCTCCCACTTGAACATATTTTATGTACTTTAGAGATTGCACCTGGAAATGGCCCAAGCGATAAGGTAGAGCATCTACTCGCGGTCAAGATGACGTGTCAAGGCGTTTGTTCCGACTCGGATGCTTCACAAGACTGGTGTTTAGAACTTCTGCCCGGCAATAAAATGAACTTATGCCTGTGAACGGCGTGTGCTCAAGAGCGGCCCAACTGCCCGGATATGTAATAGGGGTTTCAAGAGCATCAGATGTACACGACATGTACAGTGCCCATTGGTCCTGCCGCCCGCGACCTTCTGATCACCAGCAGAACCCGCCCGCCCGACCTCTCCTCTCACTCTCTCACTGCTGCAGCCGATGAAGGACTTGCCCTTCTCTCTCTCTCTCTCTCTCTCTCTCTCTCTCTCTCTCTCTCTCTCTCTCTCTCTCTCTCTCTCTCTCTCTCTCTCTCTCTCTCTCTCTCTCTCTCTCTTGAACGGACCTTTGTATTGATATAGATTAGAGATACAGCAGAGGCAAGCAAGCAACAAATAGGTATGTCTAACTATTCTCCTCCCTACCCCTCCCCCCCCCCCCCCCCCCCCTCCCAAGTCTTCTACTCGCTACCATTGCCTGGTTCTAGGGTAGCAAAGCACTCCCCCGGGTCCAGGATCCCCTCGGGGCCTCCTAAGGCTGGGTTCTCCTTCTGGGCTGCCAGGTTCATCTTGATAAGGAAGCTCACTGCCTGTGCCCTTTGCAAGGCGACAGACCACCGCTGGCGGAACTGGTGCAGCAGCTTTGCGGCCTGGAAGCTTGAGGGGTCCGCGTTGAAGTGTAAGCGTGCTGCTCTGTCCGCCAGGTGCTTCAGGAAAGCCTGCACCTCGTCGCACGGGCAGCCATAGGTCTCGACTGCCAGCGGGTAAAAGCCCGCAAATTCAGCTCTGCCGTGGTATAGCCCGATATAGCTCTCTCTCTCTCTCTCTCTCTCTCTCTCTCTCTCTCTCTCTCTCTCTCTCTCTCTCTCTCTCTATCTCACATCAGCGCGTCTCTCGTATAACCATTCTGCGCAAGCCCAGCTGTAGAGCCATTCCCACCAAACTCCATCGGATTTCTCAGTAGCCTTTTGTCATCCTCGTGTCTTTCACATCTTGGTTAACTGATTCTGATGGCCGTGTTCGCTGAATCCGAATACGTGAAAGCGCTGACCGAGGAAAACTGGGACGCCACCGTTCGTTGTGGTCGGGATCTGGTCGTGTCCACCATCTGTCAAAAAGTTGGCGCCATTATTCGCGAGCTCGCGAAGCAGTTTCAACACTCAGTAAGATTCTACGAGCTGGACGGCAACAAATACCGCATGGTGGAGGGGCAGCTGGAAGTGGAAGCTACGCTCATGGTGTTGATGTATCGCGACAGGGATCTCATACACAGCTTCCGCCGGCCCACTACCGTGTACCCCCTCCTAAAGTGGATTATGAATAACCGCTAGGAGCACGCTTTATGTTCCCCGTGCTGCTGTGATTTGCTTGCAAATGTCTTCACCCCTAACATGCAGTTGCCTTATCCAGAGTTATAAAAGTATATGCGCTGTGATTTGTATGTGCAACCATAAATGCAACAGCGAGGATATGGCACGCGATCTCATTACCGTATTACCCTGGATAGAAGCGCATGTGCGCTTATAATAAAGCAGTGTTTTTTAGGGGGGTGCGCTTCTAATCGAGTCGTTTTTATAAGCGCATGCGCTTGTAATGGGAAAAAACAAAATTCACTTTTAAACATACCAAATTGAAGCCCGCAATAAGGCGAATTCAACCGACCATGCAACACGTGGGATCGTGCATGGTTTTTAGACAAAAACAGCAGCGGTTCGGTTTCCCACCGCACAGTTTTGTCTAGAACCATCGATCGTGACAGCAGTGACGGGGATGTTGCCGTGCGGCCCAATCACAGTCGCATGCATTGCGTGGCATCTGCATTTCCCCCGAACCCTCTCGAAGGGTGGCGAATATTCCTTGCCAGCGTAGCGATTATGCTGCCACGCAGGGTCCTCTACGGGGGTAGGCGGGGGTTTCCCGCCTGTCATTGACGAGGACCCTGAGGCGCCAACCTTATGGGGTCCCCTTCGTTGCCCATTTGTTCACCGTCTCTTTCATTTTTTTCATTCAAGATTCTAGTGTAGGCCGCCTGGCTGGCGAAGCCATGGCGGAATTCAGCGGGACGCACTTCCTCTTCAAGAACAAGAGAGCTCGCCCATGGCGACTTACCGACGACGGGTGGTATACCCGTGAGCCCGCAGCGCCTCCAGTGCCACCTGAACCCCCAGCGCCCCCTGCTCCTCTTGCTCCTCCTGCACCTCCTGCTCCTCCTGCTCCTCCTGCTCCTCCCGCGCCTCCTGCTCCTCCAAATCCACCTGATATCGGTGCCAGTGCTCACCAACGGCCCGTGCTCCAGCTGTATTTACCAGCCACTTTCGACGAGTGGCTGTCTGAACCGGACACACCCAAGGCACCTGATGTGTTCATCCAGGCTCCGCCGCCTGCACCACGGTGGGGACAGCCCGAAGCCTGCACGTGGGACGAGTCGGGTGTGGGCGCCGACGATGACGTGGCCGCCGATAAACAATACAGCGGCGACGGCGACGGTGTCGGCGACGGTGAAGCGGGCGCCGAGGAGGACGTGTTCCCAGATCGTGGTGCAACTGCCGAGGACGACGACGGTGTGGAGTCATGGTGGCGCGACGCACCACGCGAGAAGATGCCAATACCGACGTATCCGCCGATTAACAAAAAACGACCCCACCCCTCCTCCCAGAACCTCTCCCGGGCACAAGCCGTCTCAACATAAACGGCAGGCCTACACCTCCCAGGAGAAACTCAGGTGGCTCGTGCGGCTGGAGCTGGCGGCATCGGTAAGCGAGGTCGCGCGGGAGTCCGGCATACACCGCAAATGCCTGACGGAGTGGAAAAGCCAAGCAGAGGAGCTCAAGGCTTCACATGCCGCACGGTGTCGACTTCATGGTCGCGGGAGGTCTTCGTGGTACAGACCCATGGAGATAAAGGTGTACGCTCAACTCCTCGATTGGCGACGCCGCGGTGTTGCAGTGTCAGTTGGCCGGCTCCAAGAATGGTCACGCGAAGTGATGAAGGCGCTGTTCCCGGAAGTCAAGTGGAAAGGGAGTCAGCGGTGGTCGGAGCGGTTCTGCAAGCGGTGGAACCTCAGCGTGCGCATGAAAACTAAGGTGGCGCAGAAAACGCAGGAGCGTAAGTGCCTTGTTTCCCGCTTGCCGTTAGCGAATTCGCATGGTTTATGAGTTGTACTCATCCTTCTTCCTATTTGTCCTTCCCTCCCCGTGCGCAGACGTGGCGACGCAGTGCAAAGAATTTTGGCAGTTTGTCCACGACGCACGCAACGAGTACGCGATCGACAATCGATACATAATCAACGCCGACCAAACGCCTCTTTGGTTGGAGATGCCGGCCACTACCACCGTGGAGCAGACGGGCGTGAAGTCGGTGCCCATCCGCAGCGCTGGTTACCATAAAGAAAGAGTCACCGTGATGCTGGCGTGCACGGCGACGGGTGAGAAATTGAAGCCGTGGGTGTTTTTCAAGCGCAAGACACTCCCTAAGGGTGACTTCCCGAACGGTAAGCACATGTTCTTGTGCGTGTTCTGGACGTTATAAAAAAAAAGGGACTTACCACCGCTTGGTTGTGTGCAGATGTCGTGGTCGGCTGCCAAGCGAACGGGTGGATGGAAGCCACGGGCGTCATCCAGTGGCTCGATGAGGGCGTGGTGCCGTTCCTGAAACCCAAATTCGGCGTGCAGAGTCGGAGCGCCATGCTAGTACTCGACTCCTACCGTGGTCACCTTACCAAGGAATTCAAGGCAAGATTCGCGGCGCTCAACATCGTGCCGACGGTCATCCCGGCGGGATGCACGGCAGACGTGTAGCCGCTCGATGTGTCGGTGAACAAGAGCTTCAAAGCAAGTGTTCGCCAACAGTACCAGTCCTGGTTTGAGGCGGACGGCATGAACATCCTGACACCTGCAGGTGAGCGAGGACATGTCCTCCCGTCTCCCCTTCGTGTGCTTGTCTGCCTGCTTGTGTTCTAATGTCCCCACTCCCTTTCATGTGGTGCAGGGAACATCAAGAAACCACCCCCGGAGGTGATGCTCAAGTGGATTTCACGGGCGTGGAAGGCCGTGCCCGCCGACCTGATTAAAAATTCATTCCTCACGTGCGGCATCAGCAATGCCCTCGACGGGAGCTAGGACCATTTGGTGATGGCGCACCGGAGAAGCCAGCTGAGCCACGAGGTAGAGGTAGACGACGACATCCAAGCAGACGGGTTATGGGGCAACAACTCCACGGAGCCTGAATCGGACGTGGAGGAAGTGGAGGCCTAAGGCTAGACTAGGCAAGATGGTGTTTAGGCTAGGACAATAGTCACCCTATTGTATGTGCAAAACTTTTAGGTAGTGCGAAATTTAATATGTGTATTTTTAAGTCTAGCCTTGCTTTAGCTCTAAAGATTATGATATATGCAAAGTGTACTTTTTTTATTACAAGGGTGCGCTTATAATAAGTAACAAATTTATAAGGGGTGCGCTTCTAATTGAGGATCGGCCATAAGCGCATTGCTCCAGATACAAGCGCATGCGCTTATTGTGAAATAAAGAAACGGGAATGGATGAACTAGGAAAGTGTGAGATACAAATATGAAAGATGTACCCCTTAGTGTCTACCCCACTACAGCCTACATAGGCTAAGGCATATATATCTGACACACCCCCATAGGCAAAGTGGGGGAGAACTAGGGGTCAAAAGACCAGTCAAGCAAAGCAAATCAAAGCAAAGCAAAGCAAGCTCAGGGTGGATCACAACGTCACCACACAGTCTGAGCACAGGTTCAAAGGCCATAAGGCCAGTTCACATGCAAGTTCATATATAAAGGTAAGCAGCCATGTGCTCTGGTCGGTGTCTCCCAGGAGCAACATAGCGTGCCAGAATGCTCAGAGGGTATGCTAGGTCAGGTCGAGTGCAGGTCATCAGATACATGAGGCAGCCAACAAGCTCTGGGTACGGGCCACTCGGCTCTACGGACTCATCCGAAGGCAGAGCTGAGAGCGAGTGGCGAGTAGACAGAGGAGTGGCCTGAGGCGAGGAGTACGTGAAGTCGAAGCGCTGAAGGACCTGCTGCACCATGTGTGACTGAGTCAAGGTAATGGTGCGCCGTGCTCTGTCCCGGGTGATCTGCAAGCCAAGATAGCTGCGCAGTTCACCCAGGTCTGTGCACGTGTGTCTCTTCTGCAGCTCGGACTTCACGTGGGCGAGTCCAGCAGTGTCAGCTGTAGCAAAGACCAAGTCGTCGACGTACACGAGGATGTAGAACGGCGGCAGCAAAGTGTCGGTGCGAAGAAACAGCGACGGGTCAGCAGTGGAAGGAGCAAACCCAAGAGCTGCAAGCGTAGTCCTCAGTGTGTCGTGCCACTCACGTGGCGCCTGGCGGAGACTGTAGACTGGCCGCCGGAGGCTCCACTGGGTACCAGGAGGAAACGACCCAGTGAAGCCAGGTGGGCGGCGCAGCCAGATCTCCTCGTGCAGACTGCCCTGTAGGAAAGCAGTGCTGAAGTCAAGAGAGTGAAGCTCGTAGTCACGCTGAGCAGCAACGTGCAGCAGAACCCGAAGAGTGGTCATCTTCGGGGTCGGGGAGAAGGTCTTAAAGTAGTCAACTCCCTGCCGATGACTGAAGCCTCGAGCCACGTAGCGCGCCTTGAAGACAGGCGGAGAACCCGGCGGCCGCTTCACCCTGAAAATCCACATGCCACTGACAATGTTCGCCCCAGGAGGGGGAACCTCGTCGACGTAGGTGCCTGTGGACTTCCAGGAAGCCATCTCTGCGTCCATGGCTGCCTGCCACTGAGAGGAGTAAGGACCCTCTATCGCCTCTGCGTAAGAGCGCGGGGTCGGGATGTCTGGTGCATCCGGGTCTCCCTCAGGGGCAAGCAGCGTGGACACGAGATGAGGTAAAGCAGCAGCAAAACACTGGAACTCCTCCTGTCGGTCCTCAAGGACGTCCGTGCTAAGAGCACACTCACCCCCGACGGACGGAGGACAGACAGACGCAGACTCAGCAACAAGACTAGCGGCGTAGTCTAGACGACAGTGAGCAGCGAAGTCGACAAGCTCGGTAACTAAGGCAGACGCAGCAGTGGACTCAAAGGAAGGGTCAGTGACAACAGTGGCTAGGAAACGCGTGGCAGTAGGACTGGCAGCACGAAGGGAGTCAGACGCAGGGTCAGCAAGAGTAGGAAGAGAGGACTCTGGAGGAGACGGCAAAGGGACACGCTGTGGCGCAGTGGAAGGACGCAGTGCCATCTGATGCGTGCCCGGGACTGCAGGAGGACGCGGACGTGGAACACGACGACTAGTGCGAGCAGTGCGAACAGGCGACGCAGGACGCGACTCAGGCTCACGACGCTCAGCAAGACCTCCAGTAGGACCAGCGTAGGGAGAAGGAGCAGGTAGAGGGGAGACCAGCTGTAACTGTGACTCGGACTGGACAGACGGAGGACACCTTAAGGAAGGAGCAGGAGGAGAAGAAGGCGGAAGACCAAGAACCTGCTCAAGGAGCGGAACGAAGTACGGCCGCGGCCGCGCAGCACCTCCAGAACCAGCAGGGACAACACCAGTACCCCCAGTGTCAGCTCCAACTCCAGCAGCACCACCAGCTCCAGTACCTCCAGCAGCTCCAGCTCCAGCAGGACCACCGGCAGACACAGCCGCTCCGGCTCCAGTACCGCCAGTAGCACCCACTCCAGCAGCACCACCAGCTCCAGCTCCACCAGTAGCTCCAGCACCAGGAGCACCACCAGGCCCAGCAGCTCCAGTACCTCCAGTACGAGCACCTCCGGGACCCGTGGCTCCAGCACCCCCAGCAGAAGCAGAACCTCCAGTACCGGCTCCAGCAGCACCTCCAGCTCCAGTACTTCCAGCAGCAGCAGAACCTCCAGCACCGGCAGCACCTCCAGCTCCAGCAGCACGGCTCCAGCGGCGAGCAAACCACTCGCGCAGCTCCTGTGGAGAGGGAAGCTCCCGCCGGGACAAAGCACCCGAAGGACCACCAGGTCCAGCACCGGCAGGCTCCACACCCCCACTCCCAGCAACCCCAGGCTCAGCACCCCCAGAAGCAGCACCCCCAGGCTCCGCACGCTCAGGTACAGCACCCCCAGACCCAGCACCCCCAGGCTCCGCACGCGCAGGCTCAGCACCCCCAGACCCAGCACCCCCAGGCTCCGCACGCTCAGGCTCAGCACCCCCAGACGCACCAGAGTCAGCAGCTACCTCGACAGGCTCGACTGCATCTACCTGGGACACACCTGAGGGGGCAGGACCCTGAGGGGGGAGGGAGTCTACCGGGGGGGGACCGGGCGCGAGGAAGAGCGGCGGGGGGGGGAGGGGGGCAGTGCGGTAGGGGAAGAGACGGTAGTACGGAACCGACTCGTCAAACGTGACGTCCTGGGAGGACAGAACACGACGCGAGGTGGGGTGGTAAAACTGCCAACCAGGCGCATCAGGGGGAAAGCCGAGGAAGACGCAAGGAACAGCACGGGAGGACAGCTTGTCCGCAGACAAGTCTCGAACGAAAGCTCGAGATCCCCAGACACGGAACGCAGACGCATCACCAACCTTCCCCGTCCACCGCAGAGTAGGGGAGGTCTCCGGCAGGGAGACCCGGGGCTGAAGGTTGATCTGATGCGCCGCGTACTGAACCGCGAACGGCCACAGAAAATGGGGAGCAGCCGCATGGATCATGGACGTACGAGCGACATCCATGACCATGCCAATGCGGCGCTCAGCAATCCCATTTTGCTGGGGAGAGGCCGGAAGCGTGAACGTCTGGCGGATGCCCTCCGCACGACAGAAAGCTCGCAGAAGGTCGGAGGAAGACTCCCCGCCTCTGTCGGAGTGCAGACGCAGAACAGGAAAGTCCGAGCCGAAACGCTCTCTGAGCTGGAGACGAGCAACGCGGATCCAGTCGATCAACACCTCAGTGACCTCACCCTTGCTGCGCAAGGGGAAGACAGTGGTGTAACGCGAGTAGTCGTCAACCACCAGCAAGAAGTAACGCTCGTGACCCTGTCCACGGACGCGGGCTGGGCCCCACACGTCCATGTGAAGTGTCTGCAGTGGAGCCTCTGTGGGGGGAAACTCGGAGGAGTGAGGAGCGGCGCGCTGCCGCCCCTCGACGCAGGGAACGCAGGTAGGGGCAGGCCCCGGGGGAAGGGGAGGGAGGGACCGGGGGAGACCAGAGACAAGGACACGGGAGGCCATGCCTCGGAGACGAGGCAAGGAGGGGTGACCAAGGCGGTGGTGCCAAAGGAGGGTCTGGTGGGACAGGAGGCGACACGAGCAGGGGGCAGACTCAGGACCTGACCGAGACGCAGCAGCAAACACCTGACTCGACGCAGCTACCTGACCAGACGCAGCAACCGGAGGAGACTCTGTGGTCAGTGTGTACAGGCTCGACCCCGGTCGACGGGTAAACGTGGCCAAGTGGCGGCCCGTCTGAGCACACGTGCAGTGGGTCACTCGCTGACCTGCAGGAGTGAACTGGTCAACACCGGCATCCTGAAGGTCAGCACCACTCACCAAGTTCGTGGAGAACGAGGGGAGGTAGAGACCAGACAGGGAGCCTGACGGGGCCGCCGGACACGGGAGGACAGTGGAGTAGCGAGCAAGGACAGGACCCCCAGAGGGGTCTGCCAGGGAGACCGCAACCGGCCGACTGAGCGGCGTAAGGGTGGTGCGGTCTCGAAAGAAGGAGCGGGAAGCACCCGAGTCGAGGGTGAAGGTGTGAAAGACCTGAGCCGACTCGGTACCTGAGAGAGCAGACTCACCAGCACCTAGAGGAGCAGACTCACGAGTACCTGGAGCAGCAGACTCACTAGCACCTAGAGCAGCAGCCTCAATACCAGGGTCAGGCGGAACACACACGTAACAGTCACCCTCAGCACTAATAGACACAGCATACATGGCAGCAAGAATAGCATCAAAGTCAAGATCAAAGATAGCTACCCCCGACCTGAGCAGATCACTCCAACGAGGGATCTCAGTGGCGTCCGGGAACTGGGCACACCAGGCGTCCGTCAGGCGACCGAAGCAGCGCTGGGTGGCGTGCAGGCCGCCACACTGCTCTCCAGTGCAGTCGCCGCTGCGCAGGACGTAGGTACAGGGACCAGTACCTCCAGACCCCTGGCGCCCCGCGTACCACTCACGAAGCTGCTGGGGTGAAGGGGTCTCACGAGAGCGCTGCTGCTGCTGGGGTCCCCGCTGCACTGCTCCGCCTCTGCTAGCTCCACCTCCGCCACCGCCGCCTCCGCCGCCTCCACCCCTCCCGCCACCGCCACCGCCGCCTCCACCTCCACCGCTGCCTCCAAAGCCCCCACCTCTGCCACCACCCCCACCCCCACCCCCTCCTCCGCCTCCACCGCCACCACCGCCGCCCCCACCACCTCCTCCAGCTCCCTTGCCCCGCTTGCCCTTGCTGATGCGGCGCCTCTCACTAGGAGCAGACGCAGCGCTGACCGACTCGGTGCCAACAAGGTCGACAGCAGCAGCAGAGGCAACAGAGGGCAAAAGAGGAACGGGGGAGCACCCCTCAAAGAAAGGGGTACGGGGGTCACCACGAGAGGCGCCTACAGGGGTAATACTAGTCTCTGCTGCAAGGAGGCGCTCCTCGAGGAGGTCGACAGTGAGGGTGGTAGGGCAAAGAGAGAGGAAGTGGTCCCTGGCAGAGCGGAGAGTGTCAGGGAGTCGAGTGACTAGGTAGTAGAGGGTGATGTACATGGGGGGGGGGTTCTGGGCGCAGATTTCAGCAGGAAGCGCAGCGCGGTACCGAGTGTCACTAGTGCGGAGGTGCATCATGAGGTCAGTGACTGTGGCAAAGGCAGCGAGGTCAGGGAACAGGTACGGTAGCATGAGGCGGCTGAGCACAGCAGTGGCAGGGGAAGAGTAGCGTGCAACTACAGCGTCGTACAGAGTCTTAGCACTCTTGTACTGACTAAAGTGCGCGCGCTCAGTAGACGGTAGGTGACTGCGCACAGCAAGGCGGGCAGCAGCATCGCGCGTGAGCCACTGCGAGCGAACGGTACTGTCAGCATCAGCAGCAGGGGCAGTAGAGGCGCCCGACGTAAGGTCAAACAGGGAGAGGCCATCCTTGCTATCGCACTGAAGGAAAAGCTGCAGATCATCTAGCCAGACATCAAAGGCAACCGCTCGACCCTCAGCATCAAAGGTGAGAAGACTAGGACTAGCCATGATAGGAGCAGCAGCAGACTAGCAGCGGCAGCAGTGCAACTGAGCTAGGCAGGACAGTGCGACTCGGCAGCGCAGTGGGGCTCGGCCGCGCGGCTCGGCCCGGCTAGGCTCTTACCAGGGGCGGAGCCGACAGGTTCGGGACTGGGTCGGGGCCGGAACAGGGCCGGGACAGGGTCGGGGCCGAGCAGAGTCCGGGACGGGGCAGGGGCAGGTCCGGGACAGGGTCGGGGCCGAGCAGGGTCCGGGACGGAGCAGCAACGGGGCCGGGACAGGGTCGGGGCCGGGGCAGGTCCGGGACGGGGTCGGAGCCGGGGCAGGTCCGGGACAGAGTCGAGGCGGCGGGGCCGCGTAGGGGCCGCGTCAGGGACAGGGCCGGGCCGGGCCGTTTTAGGGGCTGCGTAGGGGCCGCGTCAGGGGCGGCGTAGGGGCCGCGTCAGGGGCGGCGTAGGGGCCGCGTAGGGGCGGCGTAGGGGCCGCGTCAGGGGCGGCGTAGGGGCCGCGTCAGGGGCGGCTTAGGGGCCGCGTCAGGGGCGGCGTAGGGGCCGCGTCAGGGGCGGCGTAGGGGCCGCGTCAGGGGCGGCGTAGGAGCCGCGGCAGGGGCGGCGTAGGGGCCGCGTCAGGGGCGGCGTAGGGGCCGCGTAGGGGCGGCGTAGGGGCCGCGTCAGGGGCGGCGCAGGGGCCGCGTCAGGGGCGGCTTAGGGGCCGCGTCAGGGGCGGCGTAGGGGCCGCGTCAGGGGCGGCGTAGGGGCCGCGTCAGGGGCGGCGTAGGGGCCGCGTAGGGGCGGCGTAGGGGCCGCGTCAGGGGCGGCGTAGGGGCCGCGTCAGGGGCGGCTTAGGGGCCGCGTCAGGGGCGGATTAGGGGCCGCGCAGGGGGCCACGTAGGGGCCGGGTAGGGGCCGCGTAGGGGCCGCGTAGGAATCGCGTAGGGGCAGCTAGGGGGCCGCGAAAAAATTTTAGGGCAGGGCGCGACGCGCTTCGGGCAGCTAAAAAAAATGTTACTTATGGTGGGCCCTTAGGAAGGAACGGTCCCATGTGGGAACCCGCTCTATACCATGTGAAATAAAGAAACAGGAATGGATGAACTAGGAAAGTGTGAGATACAAATATGAAAGCTGTACCCCTTGGTGTCTACCCCACTACAGCCTACATAGGCTAAGGCATATATATCTGACACTTATAATAGGCCTGCGGTTATATCCGGGGCGATACGGTATGTGAAGATTTCTACACTTCTGGAAGAAATGAATGGCACATTACAACCGTCACTTTGTTTACTTTGTGCAAGCTGCTCAATAACAGTGCATGCTGTACGGTATGTCCCTCTTCCAACTCCATCATGTAAAAATGTTTTGGGTGTACCTTTTTGAGGCTACCCAATATGATCTACTGGCGGGAGGGCAAGATTGGTCCTGCTTTTAGACGTAAACCACTACCCCCGAGACGGGCGGCCTATAACGTTCTTCCAGACGATATTAACCCAAATTCTAGATTTTGCACAATTGAAGGAATCACTGTGTACATCCATGCTCAAGCACCTACTCGTCCATGTCAGCGACATGCGGGCCCACAAAGTCAAGAGAGTCAAAGAGGTCCGCATTGAGCCAGACCTGCCTGTTGCGCGGCATGGGCCCCTTGACACAGAAGAAGGTGCAGGGGGGCTGCTTCACCCGCGCCACCTCCTTATCCGCACACACCGGCGGCCACCCCGCCTCCGGCCTCACAATCTCACTCTCCTCCTGTGCCAACCGCATGCGCTCTTTAGCGGGCGGCGCCGGGCATGTGGAGACGACGTCCGGGCGGGTGACTGCGGAGGGGTCTTCCAGGGCCTGGGCGGCGTACTTCACGAGGAGGACCGCCCAGTAGAGCGTGCGGCCCTCCAGGGAGCACCCCCACCTAGTGGGAGGGGGGAAGGTGGAGCGGGAGAGGGGGTTGGAGATTTGGAGGGTGTGAGTTAGGAGAGAAGAGTGTGTGCTGCGTGAGGAGCGGGGGCTCGTGCGGAGTTTTCCAAATGGATTTGAGACGATAACTTGGCTGAAAAAAAATGACGCGAGAAGCAGCAGAACACATACGGGCCTTGTTTGAAAGTGCTCAGAGATCTCGCGCTTGGGCAATCACATTCACAGTGAATCTGTTTTTTGAGAATTCTCAACAACACAGATTCACCTTGTTTGAAAGTTGTCAGAGATCTCGCCCTCGCCCTGGAGCACTCACATTCACATTTACCTGCTGACCTGACGTGGTGCACCGTTGACTATCATGTGGTATGCTTGGACGTCGGGGTGGTGCACCCACTTTACTCAAAGAGAGCCATGCCTTGCATGCAGTGACAGCAGGCCTACATGCGGTAACCTTGCACTGGCCTACAGCACACTGGGAACAGCGGGCCTACCTGGCAACGCAGTGGGCGTTGGCAATCATGAGGCGTACTTGCTGGTCGTGCTGCCGCGCCCACTCCACGCGGTCGAAGAGGACTTCAAAGGAAGTGGGAAGCAGGCAAGCTCACTCACTTGGCAACACGGTGCGCGTTGGCAATCATGTGCCGCACATGCTGGTCGTGCTGTCTTGCCCACTCGATGCGGTCAAAGAGGTCCCTAAAGAAGTGGTCCGTGGGGATGAAGTGCCGCCACGGCTGCAGCAGAACTCACCTTGCAACGCAGTACTGCCACGGCTGTAGCACAGTGGGGAGAACAACGCAGCGATGCTCACCTGGCGACACGGTGGGCGTTGGCAATCATCTGTCACATTTGGGCATCGTGCTGCCGGGCCCACTCGACGCGGTCAAAGAGGTCTCCAAAGAAGTGAAAAGCAGCAGTGATTCGCAGCACAGTGCGGGAAGCAGGCAGTGCCACTCACCTGGCGACGCGGTGGGCGTTGGCGATCATGTGTTGCACTTGGGCATCGTGCTGCCGGGCCCACTCGACGCGGTCAAAGAGGTCTCCAAAGAAGTGGTCTGTGGGGATGAAGTGCCGCCACGGCTGCAGCAGCGGCTGGTAGAACTGCGCAAAAGGCGTGTCCTGTCGGATCATAGCCTGATAGAGGGAGTGTAATGGTGCAATGCAAACAAGGCGGAGGACGGAGAGGCCTTTAAACTGGCTCGAAAATCACCCACTCTACCCAGGGGTGCAACAGAGACTGGTCAAAAGTGAGCCAAGGGTGTGTTGGGGCAGCAAGGGCACAATTTGGTGAAACAATGGAGATAGCACACATGGCAGCAAACTCACCTGGTCGCTACCTTAAGAGTCAACACACATGGCAATGGGATCACCTGGTCACTCCCAAGCACACCGCAGGTGCGGCAGGAGCCAGCGCCGCCGTCCACCACAACCTCGTACTTGAAGCGCTGCGACTCCGCCTTCTCCATCTTGGCCGCCTCGCTCAACCCGTCACCCATCGCCCTGCATGCATGCCATGTCACACACATGCACACATGCAGTGCAGGTGATGCAAGTCTGGCTTGGTCAGCCCACCACTCATCGCCCTGTCAGGTGATGCTTCGAAGCCCGTCAGGAGCGTAGACCATAGAGCCACTCATGGTAGCATCTAACTGAGCCAAATGGGACGACGTCACGACGGTAGCACATATAGACCACATGTAGATGCTTCATGATTCACATGTTGCAGGTCTCACATGCTCCTCATTTCACAGGTTCCGGTTCTAAAATGAATATGAGCTCTCACATGTTACCGCTCCCACATCTATCCTGTCTCACATGTTGCGTGTCTTGTCATCCACGAGCAGGCGCATGACTCGAGCATCCAGAAGATCCGGGCGCGCATCTGTCATTCTGTCACACATGCAGCCCGCCCCTGCACCTACCCCAACGACCACCCACCCCAACGACCACCCACCCCAACGACCACCCACCCCAACGACCACCCACCTCAGTCACACCCACCCACCCCAATGGCACCCACCCGAATCACAACCACCCCAGTGAAACCCATCCCACTGACACCCCACCCAAATGCCATCCCAGCCCAGTCACCCACACCCGTTCACCCAGTCCACCCATTCACCCAGAGTTGAGCATAAGAACATCCAGAGGGTAACAACATGCGCACATGGGATAGGATTGTGAGAGAGGGAGGAACGAAAGAGGCAGAGAGTGCAGGAGGGGAGAGCACAGGGGGGCTGAACAGTTGAGTTTAAGAAGGAACACGAGTAAGCAAGCATGGGCGGACAAGGGCAAGGCATTGCGGGCGTGGGCGGGTGTGGGCGGGTGTGGGTGGGTGTGGGGCGCGTGTGGGTGGGCATGGGCAGGCGTGGGAGCGGGTGGACGGGCGTGAACGGGCGAGTGTTGCGAGGCATGGGAGGGGCGTCTGACCGGTGGAGGCGGTAGCGCGGGCTGACCCGCCAGCGGTGGTCGGGGCCCAGCTTGAAGTTGGTGAACCCGCCCCTGAACACCGCCCTGCTCGCCTTCTGCTCCCACGGCGTCTGAGACAGGGGAGGGGGGCGGCGGGGAGGAGGGAGGAGGGGAGGGGACTATGTGAACGAGTTGGACGGGGAGCAGCAGTGAGTAAGAGGAAAGGACTATGTCACTATGTGAACGAGGTGGACGGGGAGCAGCAGTGAGTAAGAGGAAAGGACTATGTCACTATGTGAACGAGGTGGACGGGGAGCAGCAGTGAGTAAGAGGAAAGGACTATGTCACTATGTGAACGAGGTGGACGGGGAGCAGCAGTGAGTAAGAGGAAAGGACTATGTCACTATGTGAACGAGGTGGACGGGGAGCAGCAGTGAGTAAGAGGAAAGGACTATGTCACTATGTGAACAGGCCTCACCACCCCTTACCTCGCCGTCCTGCCTCCCACCCCTCACCTTGCCATCCCTCCCTCACCTTGGCGTCCTTGCCCGCCTGGTAGCTCTCCATCATCTCAAGCGGGTCAGGCACAATAATATCCAGAGTGCCCGGCAGCCACTCCGTGCTCAAGATGGGCCATCCCACAAAAGATAAAACTGCCTGCCACCCTACCTACCAACCCTCACCTTGGCGTCCTTCCCAGCCTGGTAGCTCTCCGAAAGGTCCAGCGGGTCAGGCACGATGATGTCCAGCGTGCCCGGCAGCCACTCCGTGCTGAAGACCGGCCTTCCCCCCAAGATCAAACTGCCACCCTACCAACCACCCCTCATCAACCACCCCTCACCTTGGCATCCTTCCCAGCCTGATAGCTTTCGGAAAGGTCAAGCGGGTCAGGCACAATAATATCCAGCGTGCCCGGCAGCCACTCCGTGCTGAAAATCGGCCGTCCGCCAAAGATCCCACTCAGCGAGCTGTCGAAGCTCTTGGGGAGGTCGCAGGTGGAGAGGAAGAACTCGGCGCGCAGGGCGAGCAGGGAGAACTGGCGCAGGGCGGCGACGATGAGCTTGACGGACTGCACGAAGCGGTGCAGGCGGTCCCACTGGTAGTGGAAGCCACCGTAGCGGAAGAAGACTTGCCCGTCCACTATGCGGATGTGGCCTGAGCATGACATGAACTGGTAGGTGGTGCGGGGACCAAGGGTGGGGAGGGATGGGAAAAACGACGGGTTGTTGAGGTGTGGGCTAAAGGCGGTCCCACTGGTAGTGGAAGCCCCCCCCACGAAAGAATAACTGCCCATCGATGATCCGGATGTGGCCCTAGCACGACAGGAGCTGACGGGTGATGGGGGAACAAAGGATGGGAAGGGAGGGGGAAAAGGAAGGGCTGTTGAGATGGGCTGAAAGGCGGGACGGAAGAAAACTTGCCGTGTGGAGTGGAGGTGCCCTGAACATGACATTAACTGCCGTGTGCGAAGGAGTTTATCTAACAAGGGAAGGGGGAAAGGAGTAAAATAGTTCGCAGGCGCTTGAATAATAGGAGGGGACGTGAGAAATAGGTGAGAGAGGGGTGCAAAAAGCACATTCCTGACAGGTTTCAAGAAGCAGGGCTCACCCCGGGTTCAGACGCCACGTATTGCAGCATCGCGTGTGAGATGATGCCACGTGGCTCCTCCTCCACCTCCTCCCCTCCTCCACCCCCCTTCTTCACCAGGCGAGAGCCCATCCAGGGGCGAAGGTAGGTGTCAGCGATGCAGGCAAAGCGCCTGACCGCCTCGTCGGAGCGGTTGAGCTTGGGGAACGCCGCGAGCTGCCGCGTGCAGTCTGGTAGCGACGCCAGGTCGCCCTGAGTGGGTAGCACCTGCCCGAACGGCACCGCCTGCTGCGGCGGCTGCTGCTCCTCTTCCTGCTGCTGCTGCTGCTGTGACGGCGTTAGGTCTGACTGCTTGTTCTCGCTAGAGGTGCTCTTGCCAGGCGAAGTGGCAGTGTCGCTGGAGCCAGCAGCAGAGGACTGTTTGGTTTCAGGCGATGGAGATAAAGATGCGGAAATCGCTGACGAGGTGTCAGCAGCATCGCTGGATGAGTCAGCAGCATCGCTGGATGAGTCAGCCGGCACGGTCTGGCGCAGGAAGCTGGGACCGTTGGAGGAGGCGGTCCACGCGGCGGCGCTCTCTCGCTGCAGGCGACTGCCGGGACTCTCGTCCATCTGCGCAGACCGATCCCGCATCAGCCGACATAAATCACCGCACATCATGCGGAGCTTCTGTGTAGTTATTAGAATGAAACATGCACGCATTCGCACAAACGCATGCACGCATTCGGACTAACGGATGCACGAATGGGAAAGTGGAAAGCACGACGGCATAAGGAATGAAGGCGTACCAGCGAGGCGGTGAACACGGCGAGTCGTCGTCTGTAAGTCGCGGTGTTGCTTGTAGCCGACCGTGATAACGTGGCGAGAACGATCAGCAAAAGCAACGAAACGGTAGCAATCGGAAGTTTCGTCATTCTGACGTCAGTTTAGGAACAACGGCTGGAAACTGTCTGAGCAACGAAGCTGGTGAGATATCATCCCTGCTTTCAGACTCTAAGCGCAAAGGTTAGAAAGTAAAATGCTGATCAGGTCATAAATATTTATGGTTAGATAGGGTTCCCATCACCTTGGGAGTGCGGTCATTGAGGCAACAAGCTGACCATATGTCAGGTCTAAAATCACGGTCTCCTACGATTCGGAACTAGTAATAATACCTGAGGACTTCAGGCCATCTGAACTGAACTCATCGGAAGATGACAGTGATCAGTTCAGTGGTAGCCTGGTGGGTAGGCCATCTGACAGCAGGAGGGAAAATCAGGGACAGTGAGGTGGAGAAGGGTAGAGTGCAATTGCGTGCGGTGCGCAGTGCATCGAGAAGTCAGTGGAATGGAGTGTGGAAAGCCTGGTGTGCAATTGCGTGCGGTGCGCAGTGCATCGAGAAGTCAGTGGAATGGAGTGTGGAAAGCCTGGTGTGGTTGGTTGGTTGGATAAGGAGAGTCCGTGAATTGTGATAAGCTGCTGACCACCTCCGCACGTCAGCGGGGAAAAACTGTCGTCGCTTAAAACCGCATCGCAACTACTCGTGTGACGTTTATGGTTGTAGGCCTTGGGAAAACCGTACAGGTATTCTGCGGTATGCCAGGTCCTTGCAAAAGGCCATGCGAAGAGTGGTAACAATTCGTTCACTGTCGTGGAAAATTCATCCATCCATCCCACCAAGCCCAAGCTGGTCAGCTCCTGTCCTTCATGCCAATGTTCTGCAGATCTCGCTATCACCATTCTGTCAAACCCTCCTCTAGCTTCCGCTCTTCTCAAACTCTTACATCTCCGCTTGTCACGCTCTCTGAGTAGTATATTTAGATTCTTCGGTTTCTTCTTCCCTTTAAGATCGTCTAGTAATGGCCGAATCCGCGTCGAAGGTCATTCACGTGCGCAATGTGCCATCTGAGGCCACGGAGGTGAGGGTTTCGAAATATAGCACGTTCCAGATCTGCGGTGTTTTTAGTAATTCACTGTATTTTTTTGCTCTTTCCACTTATCTATTCGTCTCGATTATTCTTTCCGCAGCTCGATGTGCAGCAACTGGCGCAGAACTTCGGACCTGTTCAGAGGGTCGTCGTCATGAGAGCCAAGAACCAGGTTTGATTGTTCACCCACTTAGTCTTCTTATCGTGTGCCTCTCATCTTTCGCGGTTGATTCTTAATTTCCCTCATTTTTTATTTTTATTCCATTATTTCGATATTTCTTGCAGGCCCTCATTGAGATGCAGGACATTGCAGCTGCGATCAACATGATCCAATTCTACACTGGCGTGCAGGCCTCCATCAAGTAATAAATACTGTTCCAATGTTTCATCTGTGGCACTATTGATTCAGTTCATCGTGCCTGTCGATTGCCTATGGGATGTAATTGTTTAACCTCTAACGATGTAACCGTGTGCAGGGGGAGGAACGTGTACTGCCAGTTCTCCTCGCATCAGGTCCTCACGCCCAACGAGAATCCGGGCAGGACGCACCAGGAGGTACGTGAAATTTGGTCCACGGAGGAATGCTGGAGTCGCGACGGGTCAAGCAATAGCGGGGACTGTTCGTATCACGGAGAGCAGGCTAGCCGTTCGACAACAATTAATTACGGATCGGCCGTTCCTATTCCTCTTCCTCCTCACTGCTCTCGTTCTTTTCCATACCTTCCCTGTACCTTTCTCCGCCTTTCTGCATCTTTCTCCGCCTTTCCACCTTCTCTGCCGTTCTCTCTCATCCGTTCTTCAGATCTTACCCTCTCCCTCTCTCTCCCCTCCTCTCTCCTCCTCTCTCCCCTCTCCTCCCCTCCGCTCCCTCTCCCCGTTCCTCTCTCGTTTCCCCAGGGTGCCCCTAACCGCATAATCCTAGTCACAATCCACAACCCGCTCTATCCCATCAACGTGGATGTGCTTCACCAAGTCTTTTCTCCCCATGGCTTTGTTGAGAAGATCGTCACTTTCCAGAAAGCTGCTGGTCCGACCTCCCTCTCCCTTCCCGTCCCTCTCCCTCTCTCTCGCTCTTGCGCTCTTTGCCTGTCTCCTGCTCCTTCCGCTCCTTCCTTTCCTTCTGCTCCCTCTCGTCTGCTCTCACCACGGCCTGTGCACCCCCGGGGGTGTCGGTACGTCGGTCCTCATCCGGCGTAGTGAGGGGTCAGGCTGTCCCCTCACTCGCGGGAAACTCGACCGCCGATCGTATTGTTCTCATCCGCGGCCTTTGCTGCTCCCTCCCCGTGCTGCCTCGCGCGCTGCTCCCCTTTCCCACGTTTCCCGTCCCCCGGTGCTGCGCGGAGCAGGGCTGCAGGCGCTGGTGCAGTACAACAACCAGGCGAGTGCGGCCGCCGCCAAGACCAACCTGCAGGGCCGCAACATCTACGACGGCTGCTGCACGCTCGACATCCAGTTCTCCAAGTACGTCTCGCCTCATTAGCTGCTCTGTCGAGAGATTTCAAAGACCGTCTACGATGGCTGCTGCATGCTCGACATCCAGTACTCCAAGTACGACCCCTTGTCCCTATACCACCCGCCTGGCCACCTGGTTTCTGAGATTTATTGAAACCAAGTCTTCTCCTTAGCAGTAGGACTCGCTTTGCCAGTGGTTTTGAAAATGACCAAATTAATTAGGACCCGTAGCACTCTGACAACCGATCTAAGCTTCATCACTCGCATCCCGCATAGCTTTCCGTCGAGCATGCGTGCAGCTCGGGCATTTGCAATTCTCATAGCAACCGTCTGCTGGATCCTCGTCTTCGTGTTGGTGTGTGTGCTTGCGCGCGTGTGAATGGTGTGGTGGTGGCGGTGCTGCTGGTGCTGTTGGTGCTGCTGGTGCTGCTGGTGCTGGGCATGGTGCGTGTGTGTGTGCGGTGCAGTCTGACGGAGTTGCAGGTGCATTACAACAACGAGCGCACCAGGGACTATGTCAACCAGCTGCCGGATCAGCCCGGCAAGGCGCCCGGTGGTATGATGGTAAGCACACAATTTCTAGCACATTATTTGCTCTCTCAGGTTACACCACCAGCCTCCGTTTGTGAAACTAACTCGTGTTTTTTTTTTTTTTTTTTTTTTTGCGTGTTTCTTTGTTTTTTTCGCCCTTTTTCCCCCATTTGCAGCAGACGTCACTGTTTGGCGAGGGTGGGAATGTGTATGGCGCCATGCCTGGGCAACGGCCGGGTGTGTTCCCCGGACAGATGGGGCAGATGGGGCAGATGGGGCAGATGGGCCAGATGGGGCAGCCGGGCATGCCGCAGCCTGGCATGGGCGGCCTCAACGCCTACGGGGTGAGCCCTTTTGCCTTCTGCGTGTATTGATCGTTCAGCTGCTGCTTGATTGTGCCTTTCCTGCTGCTGCTGCCGCCGCCACTGCTGCTGTTGCCATTTCTGCTGGGTCTATGTCATTGACGGGTGCCTTTCTCTACATGCAGAACCCCGGCATGGCAGCAGCAGCGGCAGCTCAGATGTTTGGGGGCAACCTCCCTCCTGGTGTGACGGGCACCAACGACCGCTGCACTCTGCTCATCTCCAACATCCACCATGAGGTGCGCCGCTCATGTCATGCGTGGCATGCTGACATGATTTCGAGAGTCGCTGCTGCAACCGTGCACACGGTTGCCGTTGCCTAATTCCAAATAATCCCCTTACCATGCCCTACCCTTGCCATGGACGAGCCTTGCACTTTCCACACACAACCCGTTGTCTTATCCGCACCCCCCTCATCTCCCCATGGATTCACCTCCCAGGTGGTGGACGCGGACAAGCTGTTCAACCTGGTGTCCAACTACGGCAATGTGGTGCGGATCAAGTTCCTTCACAACAAGCCTGACCATGCGCTCGTGCAGCTCGCCGATGGGCTTCAGGCAGAGCTTGCTGTCACTTATCTCAAGGTATGTCTTGTGCTGGTGTGTGTGCTGTATGCTCTGTCTGTGTGGCGCCACGTGGTGAGCATCAAGTTCCTTTACAACAAGCCTGACCATGCGCTCGTGCAGCTCGCCGATGGGCTTCAGACAGAGCTTGCTGTCACTTATCTCAAGGTATGTCTTGTGCTGGTGTGTGTGCTGTATGCTCTGTCTGTGTGGCGCCACGTGGTGAGCATCAAGTTCCTTCACAACAAGCCTGACCATGCGCTCGTGCAGCTCGCCGATGGGCTTCAGGCAGAGCTTGCTGTCACTTATCTCAAGGTATGTCTTGTGCTGGTGTGTGTGCTGTATGCTCTGTCTGTGTGGCGCCACGTGGTGAGCATCAAGTTCCTTTACAACAAGCCTGACCATGCGCTCGTGCAGCTCGCCGATGGGCTTCAGACAGAGCTTGCTGTCACTTATCTCAAGGTATGTCTTGTGCTGGTGTGTGTGCTGTATGCTCTGTCTGTGTGGCGCCACGTGGTGAGCATCAAGTTCCTTCACAACAAGCCTGACCATGCGCTCGTGCAGCTCGCCGATGAGCTTCAGGCAGAGCTTGCTGTCACTTATCTCAAGGTATGTCTTGTGCTGGTGTGTGTGCTGTATGCTCTGTCTGTGTGGCGCCACGTGGTGAGCATCAAGTTCCTTCACAACAAGCCTGACCACGTGCTCGTGCAGCTCGCCGATGAGCTTCAGGCAGAGCTTGCTGTCACTTATCTCAAGGTATGTCTTGTGCTGGTGTGTGTGCTGTATGCTCTGTCTGTGTGGCGCCACGTGGTGAGCATCAAGTTCCTTCACAACAAGCCTGACCATGCGCTCGTGCAGCTCGCCGATGAGCTTCAGGCAGAGCTTGCTGTCACTTATCTCAAGGTATGTCTTGTGCTGGTGTGTGTGCTGTATGCTCTGTCTGTGTGGCGCCACGTGGTGAGCATCAAGTTCCTTTACAACAAGCCTGACCATGCGCTCGTGCAGCTCGCCGATGGGCTTCAGGCAGAGCTTGCTGTCACTTATCTCAAGGTATGTCTTGTGCTGGTGTGTGTGCTGTATGCTCTGTCTGTGTGGCGCCACGTGGTGAGCATCAAGTTCCTTTACAACAAGCCTGACCATGCGCTCGTGCAGCTCGCCGATGGGCTTCAGGCAGAGCTTGCTGTCACTTATCTCAAGGTATGTCTTGTGCTGGTGTGTGTGCTGTATGCTCTGTCTGTGTGGCGCCACGTGGTGAGCATCAAGTTCCTTTACAACAAGCCTGACCATGCGCTCGTGCAGCTCGCCGATGGGCTTCAGGCAGAGCTTGCTGTCACTTATCTCAAGGTATATCTTGTGCTGGTGTGTGTGCTGTATGCTCTGTCTGTGTGGCGCCACGTGGTGAGCATCAAGTTCCTTTACAACAAGCCTGACCATGCGCTCGTGCAGCTCGCCGATGGGCTTCAGACAGAGCTTGCTGTCACTTATCTCAAGGTATGTCTTGTGCTGGTGTGTGTGCTGTATGCTCTGTCTGTGTGGCGCCACGTGGTGAGCATCAAGTTCCTTCACAACAAGCCTGACCATGCGCTCGTGCAGCTCGCCGATGGGCTTCAGGCAGAGCTTGCTGTCACTTATCTCAAGGTATGTCTTGTGCTGGTGTGTGTGCTGTATGCTCTGTCTGTGTGGCGCCACGTGGTGAGCATCAAGTTCCTTTACAACAAGCCTGACCATGCGCTCGTGCAGCTCGCCGATGGGCTTCAGGCAGAGCTTGCTGTCACTTATCTCAAGGTATGTCTTGTGCTGGTGTGTGTGCTGTATGCTCTGTCTGTGTGGCGCCACGTGGTGAGCATCAAGTTCCTTTACAACAAGCCTGACCATGCGCTCGTGCAGCTCGCCGATGGGCTTCAGACAGAGCTTGCTGTCACTTATCTCAAGGTATGTCTTGTGCTGGTGTGTGTGCTGTATGCTCTGTCTGTGTGGCGCCACGTGGTGAGCATCAAGTTCCTTCACAACAAGCCTGACCATGCGCTCGTGCAGCTCGCCGATGAGCTTCAGGCAGAGCTTGCTGTCACTTATCTCAAGGTATGTCTTGTGCTGGTGTGTGTGCTGTATGCTCTGTCTATGTGGCGCCACGTGGTGAGCATCAAGTTCCTTCACAACAAGCCTGACCATGCGCTCGTGCAGCTCGCCGATGGGCTTCAGGCAGAGCTTGCTGTCACTTATCTCAAGGTATGTCTTGTGCTGGTGTGTGTGCTGTATGCTCTGTCTGTGTGGCGCCACGTGGTGAGCATCAAGTTCCTTTACAACAAGCCTGACCATGCGCTCGTGCAGCTCGCCGATGGGCTTCAGACAGAGCTTGCTGTCACTTATCTCAAGGTATGTCTTGTGCTGGTGTGTGTGCTGTATGCTCTGTCTGTGTGGCGCCACGTGGTGAGCATCAAGTTCCTTCACAACAAACCTGACCATGCGCTCGTGCAGCTCGCCGATGGGCTTCAGGCAGAGCTTGCTGTCACTTATCTCAAGGTATGTCTTGTGCTGGTGTGTGTGCTGTATGCTCTGTCTGTGTGGCGCCACGTGGTGAGCATCAAGTTCCTTTACAACAAGCCTGACCATGCGCTCGTGCAGCTCGCCGATGGGCTTCAGGCAGAGCTTGCTGTCACTTATCTCAAGGTATGTCTTGTGCTGGTGTGTGTGCTGTATGCTCTGTCTGTGTGGCGCCACATGGTGAGCATCAAGTTCCTTTACAACAAGCCTGACCATGCGCTCGTGCAGCTCGCCGATGGGCTTCAGACAGAGCTTGCTGTCACTTATCTCAAGGTATGTCTTGTGCTGGTGTGTGTGCTGTATGCTCTGTCTGTGTGGCGCCACGTGGTGAGCATCAAGTTCCTTCACAACAAGCCTGACCATGCGCTCGTGCAGCTCGCCGATGAGCTTCAGGCAGAGCTTGCTGTCACTTATCTCAAGGTATGTCTTGTGCTGGTGTGTGTGCTGTATGCTCTGTCTATGTGGCGCCACGTGGTGAGCATCAAGTTCCTTCACAACAAGCCTGACCATGCGCTCGTGCAGCTCGCCGATGGGCTTCAGGCAGAGCTTGCTGTCACTTATCTCAAGGTATGTCTTGTGCTGGTGTGTGTGCTGTATGCTCTGTCTGTGTGGCGCCACGTGGTGAGCATCAAGTTCCTTTACAACAAGCCTGACCATGCGCTCGTGCAGCTCGCCGATGGGCTTCAGACAGAGCTTGCTGTCACTTATCTCAAGGTATGTCTTGTGCTGGTGTGTGTGCTGTATGCTCTGTCTGTGTGGCGCCACGTGGTGAGCATCAAGTTCCTTCACAACAAGCCTGACCATGCGCTCGTGCAGCTCGCCGATGAGCTTCAGGCAGAGCTTGCTGTCACTTATCTCAAGGTATGTCTTGTGCTGGTGTGTGTGCTGTATGCTCTGTCTGTGTGGCGCCACGTGGTGAGCATCAAGTTCCTTCACAACAAGCCTGACCATGCGCTCGTGCAGCTCGCCGATGGGCTTCAGGCAGAGCTTGCTGTCACTTATCTCAAGGTATGTCTTGTGCTGGTGTGTGTGCTGTATGCTCTGTCTGTGTGGCGCCACGTGGTGAGCATCAAGTTCCTTTACAACAAGCCTGACCATGCGCTCGTGCAGCTCGCCGATGGGCTTCAGGCAGAGCTTGCTGTCACTTATCTCAAGGTATGTCTTGTGCTGGTGTGTGTGCTGTATGCTCTGTCTGTGTGGCGCCACGTGGTGAGCATCAAGTTCCTTTACAACAAGCCTGACCATGCGCTCGTGCAGCTCGCCGATGGGCTTCAGACAGAGCTTGCTGTCACTTATCTCAAGGTATGTCTTGTGCTGGTGTGTGTGCTGTATGCTCTGTCTGTGTGGCGCCACGTGGTGAGCATCAAGTTCCTTCACAACAAGCCTGACCATGCGCTCGTGCAGCTCGCCGATGAGCTTCAGGCAGAGCTTGCTGTCACTTATCTCAAGGTATGTCTTGTGCTGGTGTGTGTGCTGTATGCTCTGTCTATGTGGCGCCACGTGGTGAGCATCAAGTTCCTTCACAACAAGCCTGACCATGCGCTCGTGCAGCTCGCCGATGGGCTTCAGGCAGAGCTTGCTGTCACTTATCTCAAGGTATGTCTTGTGCTGGTGTGTGTGCTGTATGCTCTGTCTGTGTGGCGCCACGTGGTGAGCATCAAGTTCCTTTACAACAAGCCTGACCATGCGCTCGTGCAGCTCGCCGATGGGCTTCAGGCAGAGCTTGCTGTCACTTATCTCAAGGTATGTCTTGTGCTGGTGTGTGTGCTGTATGCTCTGTCTGTGTGGCGCCACGTGGTGAGCATCAAGTTCCTTTACAACAAGCCTGACCATGCGCTCGTGCAGCTCGCCGATGGGCTTCAGACAGAGCTTGCTGTCACTTATCTCAAGGTATGTCTTGTGCTGGTGTGTGTGCTGTATGCTCTGTCTGTGTGGCGCCACGTGGTGAGCATCAAGTTCCTTCACAACAAGCCTGACCATGCGCTCGTGCAGCTCGCCGATGAGCTTCAGGCAGAGCTTGCTGTCACTTATCTCAAGGTATGTCTTGTGCTGGTGTGTGTGCTGTATGCTCTGTCTGTGTGGCGCCACGTGGTGAGCATCAAGTTCCTTCACAACAAGCCTGACCATGCGCTCGTGCAGCTCGCCGATGGGCTTCAGGCAGAGCTTGCTGTCACTTATCTCAAGGTATGTCTTGTGCTGGTGTGTGTGCTGTATGCTCTGTCTGTGTGGCGCCACGTGGTGAGCATCAAGTTCCTTCACAACAAGCCTGACCATGCGCTCGTGCAGCTCACCGATGAGCTTCAGGCAGAGCTTGCTGTCACTTATCTCAAGGTATGTCTTGTGCTGGTGTGTGTGCTGTATGCTCTGTCTGTGTGGCGCCACGTGGTGAGCATCAAGTTCCTTCACAACAAGCCTGACCATGCGCTCGTGCAGCTCGCCGATGGGCTTCAGGCAGAGCTTGCTGTCACTTATCTCAAGGTATGTCTTGTGCTGGTGTGTGTGCTGTATGCTCTGTCTGTGTGGCGCCACGTGGTGAGCATCAAGTTCCTTCACAACAAGCCTGACCACGTGCTCGTGCAGCTCGCTGGCGGGCTTCAGGCAGAGCTCGCCGTCACCTACCTCAAGGTATGTTGCTGCCCGCTTGCCGTGGAGCGCCATGCGCTGATGTATGTACTGTATGATGTGTCTGTGTCTGTGTCTGTCTGTGTCTGTGTCTGTGTGGCGCCGTGTGGAGAGCATCAAGTTCCTTCGCAACAAGACCAACCATGCGCGCGTGCAGCTTGCTGACGGGCTGCAGGCAGACCTCGCTGCTACCTACCTCAAGGTATGCCGTATGCTGCCCTCTATGTGCTGCCATGGGCCTGCCGTGTGCTCGTGCATGCTGTTTGTGTGGCGCGATGGGGTGATCAAGTTCCTCGTCCCAACTCTTTTCACCCCTCCCCTCTTACCAGGGCGCAGCTGTGTTTGGCAAGCGGCTGGAGGTGAACTATTCCAAGTACCCGTCCATCAACCCGTCGGCCGACATGAAAGACTACTCCACCTCCAACCAGACTCTCCCGTATTTCCCCCCTTCTCTTCCTTTTTTTTGACAGGGCGCCACTGTCTTCGGCAAGCGACTGGAGGTGAATTATACCAAGTACCCGTCCATCAACCCAAGGACTACTCCACCGCCAACCTGAACCTCCTGTGTTTCCCTCTTTCTCATCACTCCCCTCTTGTGAACAGGGCGCCGCCGTGTTTGGCAAGCGCCTGGAGGTGAACTATTCCAAGTACCCGCCCACCAACCCATCGGCCGACACCTAAGACTACTCCACGTCCAACTCCCAAGGGGTGCTCTGGAATCACCCTCCTGTGTTCCTCTGTTTCCCCTTGTCACTCTCCCCTCCCATTTCCTCTAAGCAGGGTGCTGCCGTGTTTGGGAAGCGGCTGGAGGTGAATTACTCCAAGTACCCATCCATCAACCCATCAGCCGACACGAAAGACTACTCCACCGCCAACCTGAACCTCCTGTGTTTCCCTCTTTCTCATCACTCCCCTCTTGTGAACAGGGCGCCGCCGTGTTTGGCAAGCGCCTGGAGGTGAACTATTCCAAGTACCCGCCCATCAACCCATCGGCCGACACCAAGGACTACTCCACCGCCAACCTGAACCTCCTGTGTTTCCCTCTTTCTCATCACTCCCCTCTTGTGAACAGGGCACCGCCGTGTTTGGCAAGCGCCTGGAGGTGAACTATTCCAAGTACCCGCCCATCAACCCATCGGCCGACACCTAGGACTACTCCACCGCCAACCTGAACCTCCTGTGTTTCCCTCTTTCTCATCACTCCCCTCTTGTGAACAGGGCGCCGCCGTGTTTGGCAAGCGCCTGGAGGTGAACTATTCCAAGTACCCGCCCATCAACCCATCGGCCGACACCTAGGACTACTCCACCGCCAACCTGAACCTCCTGTGTTTCCCTCTTTCTCATCACTCCCCTCTTGTGAACAGGGCGCCGCCATGTTTGGCAAGCGCCTGGAGGTGAACTATTCCAAGTACCCGTCCATCAACCCATCGGCCGACACCTAGGACTACTCCACCGCCAACCTGAACCTCCTGTGTTTCCCTCTTTCTCATCACTCCCCTCTTGTGAGCAGGGCGCCACCGTGTTTGGCAAGCGCCTGGAGGTGAACTATTCCAAGTACCCGTCCATCAACCCATCGGCCGACACCTAGGACTACTCCACCGCCAACCTGAACCTCCTGTGTTTCCCTCTTTCTCATCACTCCCCTCTTGTGAACAGGGCGCCGCCGTGTTTGGCAAGCGCCTGGAGGTGAACTATTCCAAGTACCCGTCCATCAACCCATCGGCCGACACCAAGGACTACTCCACCGCCAACCTGAACCTCCTGTGTTTCCCTCTTTCTCATCACTCCCCTCTTGTGAACAGGGCGCCGCCGTGTTTGGCAAGCGCCTGGAGGTGAACTATTCCAAGTACCCGTCTATCAACCCATCGGCCGACACCTAAGACTACTCCACGTTCAACTCCCAAGGGGTGCTCTGGAATCACCCTCCTGTGTTCCTCTGTTTCCCCTTGTCACTCTCCCCTCCCATTTCCTCTAAGCAGGGTGCTGCCGTGTTTGGGAAGCGGCTGGAGGTGAATTACTCCAAGTACCCATCCATCAACCCATCAGCCGACACGAAAGACTACTCCACCTCCAACCTGAACCGCTTCGGCCGCAACGCGCCCAAGAACTACCGCCACTGCTGCGCGCCCACACGCATGCTGCACTGCAGCAACCTGCCGGTCGACGCCAGTGCTGACATGGTGGTAGAGCACATGGCACCGCACGGGCCCGTGCTGGGGTCCAAGGTGATTGACAAGGACGGGAAGAAGCAGGTGCTCGTGCTGTTCGAGACGGTTGAGGCGGCCACTGATGCGCTTGTGGCAAAGCATGCGACGCCCATTGGTGGGCAGGTTATCAGGCTTGCTTTTTCCAAGAGCCAAAATCTGTAGGTAGGATTAGGGATATGAATGACTAGAGCTGGCCCAAGTATACTTTGGCCTGTGTTCGGTTGTCCTCTAGTTGCTGGAGTGTTAATTTTGATGGTTTTGCTGAATAGTTACGTAGAAGTGCAATTGTGAATGTTAGATGTATGTATGGGAAAACACCAACGTTAATTTTTGTTGATCTCCTATCCATGTCCAGAAGACAGGGTAAAGGACACTTGACCAAAATCAATAAGCTAAAATAGAGTTAATTACTAGTATCAGGAGTAGGGCAGTGCCTAGCTGAACATGTGTGGCATGGGCCTTACTGCCATAAATGCGTCCACCATCTGTGTGCATGGAAGGGAGGGAGAGATGAGACGGGGCAGATGAGATGGGGAACAGATGAAAGACGGACACATGAGTTGGGGGGCAGACAACGAGTGCGGGTCAGATGAGTTTCAGCAAAGCAAAGTGTCCTGCACTGGTGGAGCGACAAGAGGGACCAACCTCATCAGTGACAAGTGCGCGCGCCTTCTGATGACGCTCCACCATGCCAGTTAACACCTCCACCAGCCGCCCCTTCACCTCCCCTGTCAGCATTCGCCCTGCCCCGTACTCCTGGAGAAGGGGGAAGGGGAGCAATGGAGAGGAGGAAGATGTGAATACTCTCGGTCAGCTGCTCTCCCCATCACCGTCACCGCCATCACCCCCATCACCCCCATCACCGCCATCACCCCCATCACCCCCATCACCCCCATCACCGTGGAGGAAGAGGGAGAGGTGCTTCACTGGCACGTGACATGGGTGGGCATGGCATGAGACGGCATGGGTGCCTCAAAGAAGGAGACGTACTTCACTCACTGGCACGTGACATGTGCCGGACTGCCCAGCAACGTGCTGCTCTCACAGCAACACAGCTTAACGCACTCACCGTCTTGATGTGCTCCAGCTCGTTGTCATCGTCCAGGAAGAAAGACGGGTACTCTCACTCACCACAACAGCTCATGGCATTGCGCTCTCACCGTTTTATTCTGCTCCCACTCACCACAACAGCACAGCACAGCACCACAGCTCTCACCGTCTTGATGCGCTCCAGCTCGCTGTCATCCTCGAGGAAGAAAGAGACGTACTTCACTCACTGGTACGTGACATGTGCCAGACTGCCCTGCATCGTGCTGCTCTCACTCCATGCTGCTCGCACCCCATGCTTCTATAATCACAACACAGTGCCATGGCACTCACCGTTTTGATGTGCTCCAGCTCGCTGTCATCGTCAAGGAAGAAAGAGAGGTACTTCACTGGCACGTCCACCTGCGGGCATAGGTGCGAATGGGTGGGGATTGGTGGGGATGGGTGGGGATGGCATGACACAAGACTACACTCGAGGCACCTAGAAAAAGACGTACTTCACTGGCATGTCGACCTGTGGACGTGGGTGGGGATGGGTGGGCGTGGGTGGGGATGGGTGGGCATGAGTGGGGACGGCACGAGGCATAATGAGACAGGCGAGCAAGAGAATGAACAAACACAGAGTCAAGTCAGGAGAGGAAGAGAGGGGAACACAGCATGCATGAAACCTCAGCTCTGCATCGTTCTCATCTCACCTCAAGTCACGCCAGGCGATTAGGAGAGGAAACACGTAACACTCGCTCGGACCACATGCATGAAACCCCAGCGTTCCACCGCTCTCACCTCCACATTCGCCCCTCATTTCCAGCCATCCAGGTTCGCCCCTCACCTCCAGGTTCGCTCCTTTTGCCCGGTGCTCCTCTATGGTCGCTCCACCACCTGAAAAGGCATAGCGGTTGATCTGCAGCGAGCATGAGAGGGCAGGGCGGAGATGGGGGGAAGGAGAAGTAAAATGTAATGGTTCTGGGGCGGTAGGCACACGGCAGTTGGTGTGAGGGAGGCGGGGCGATGGGAGGAGGGAGGGGCGGGGTCCATAGGACTGTCATGGTTCTGTGTGAAGAGCAATAGCGGACAGGTGGGCTGCCTGCGGAGGCCTTAGGGCGCATGTGATTTTCGGAAAGTTGTCAAAGTTCGAACTCAAACCGCTTTGCACCGTGGCAAAACGTCTCTCAACTGTATGCTACCGTGTAGAACCTCTCTAAAAGTTCGAACTTGGGAAAAGTTTGACAAAATCACACACGCCCTTACTTCCATCAACTCGTGCTGTTCTAGGACAACGAGACAACCCCCATGGGTTAGTGGAAGAAAGGAGCCTGGTTAAACTCTCATGGTACGGCGTGAACAACACAGGGATACACCAAACATGTCAACACCAACCCTGCTGCCCTTGCACAACACCAAAGCAGCCAAGAACAGAAGGAGCTTGGCCAGAGAAGCTTGCGCTCTTTCTCTAATCTTCTCGTCAATAGCATCTGCAAGTTACAACAACGTAGCAGCATTCTCCCCGCTCACCTTGTTCTTGATCTCCTTGGGCGAGTCGGTGACAAAGACTGCTGAGTTGGGATCACTGGCGCTCATCTTGCCACTCTCGCCCTGCGCGCAGCAGGAAGATATAGAGAGGTGCGGAGAGGGGGAGGAGGAGAGTATGGGCAGTGGAAACAAGGTGAGACTAGGGTTGGTGGAGAGAGAGAGCACACATAGGGGGGAAGTTAGGATCAGTGGCGCTCATCTTGCCGCTCTCGCCCTGTACACAGCAGAGGGATGGATGCATGGAGGGGGGAGAGACGAGAGTACGTATGGGCAGTAGAGTCAAGGTGTGTGCTGGTGTATTGGAGAGAGAAGAGGAGTACACGAGGGTTGAGGACATGAGCAGCATGCAGAGAACAAGTGCTCGAATCAACGGCATCCATTTTGCACTCCCGCCCAGCAGATTCAGGAGTTTTTTTCGACTTCTCAAAAATCTCCCACCAGATTCAGTACACGCACACCCTCAGAGAGCCACATGAGAACGAACCTTTTCCTGGACCCTCACCAACCCCACCACCGCCCATTACCCCCCACCACCCCCCACCACCCCCCACCACCCCCCACCACCCCGCCAACCACCACTTTGTGTGCACCTGCAGGGCGGGGAAGAAGCGTGACTCGATGAGCGCTGGCTTGTGGAAGCCCAGGCAACCTCTCCTGCACCCACACCACCCCCATCACCACCACCACTCCCCCCCACCCCACACCACCGCCCACCACCCCCCACCATGGTCCCCCTCTGACCTGCAGGGCGGGGAAGAAGCGCGACTCGATGAGCGCTGGCTTGTGAAAGCCCAGGCGCGGAGCACAGTCGCGTGTCATGCGGAAGTAGGGGTCCTGGTGCAAGGAGGGGGGGAGATAGGGGATGGGAGCAGGGGAGCGGGATGGGCAGATGGGGGCATTGTGAATTTGTGAGCCCAGGCGAGCACAGTCACGCGCCATGCGGAAATAGGGGTCCTGGTGGGAGGGAGAGGGGAGGGGGAGATAGGGGGATGGGGGATATGAGTGCATCAGAAGTCCAGGCGCATGGGCCTTGTGGAAGCCCAGGCTTAGCATAACATGGCATGGCATGGCATGGCATGGCATGGCATAGCATGGCATGGCATGGCATGGCATGGCATAGCATGGCATGGCATAGCATGGCATGGTTCACACAGTGCACACACCTGGTCAATGGCATGTGGAATGAGGCACACACTTGGTGGTTGGCATGGCATGCCATGGCACGCACGCACAGCATGGCATGGCATGGCACACACAGCATGGCCTGGTTCACAGTGCACACACCTGGTCGATGGCGTGGGGAATGAGGCAGCGCACTTCATTCTTGAGGCCAAACAGGTGGGGGAAGGACGAGGGGCACGCAGGAGCAGCCTGGCAGGATAGGGGAGCAGTGGGGCCAGAGAGACATTGAAGGGCAGCGAGGGCAGAAATCCACCAGAAAATCGGCAGCAAAAACCATAGATAGTTAGATTGCACAAGCGAGAAAAGACAGGAGGTGTGGATGAGGGAGAAGAAAAGGAGCAGGGTTCTGGGGATGAATGGCCAGGCAGCTGGGACCGAGGAGAAGAGAAGGAAAGAGGGACGCGGAGAGGCAGGGAGGGAGAGGGAGAGCGAGGGGAGAGGGTGGGGGAGGGAGGGGGTGCGGAGAGGGTGGGGGAGAGGGTGGGGGAGAGGGTGGGTGGCACCTGAACGGGTGGGAAGCCCACTTTGCCGATGCAATCCTCACCGTTGAATCCAAAGATGCCCCGTGCCTGATACCACACGACATGGGATGGGACCAGGGCTGACGTTTCATTTTAAGCTTCCCTGATTCCGGGGAAAAATTTCCCCCTCTATTATGGGTGCACATTTTCCAGAAAAGCAGTACCCTGATTGCTCAGGGTTGTAAAGTAGTTAACACTGATTGTTCAGGGTCGAGAACTGAACATCAGAGTAGTAACGCGCGCTTTGTTACCGGGGAAAATATCCCCACTCTCCATAAAGTCTCGAAGTTTCGATCAGAACGAAGTTTCGAAGACACTTCGTCTCGATAAAGAGGGAAGGGGGGGGATTACGCACATGTGGGGGGATCACTGCGATCAATCCAAGGCGGGGTCATCGGAAGGAAACTTCCGAGAAACTTCCTCTCGATAAGTCAGGGTCCACACAGTCGATACTCTGTTAAGTCAGGGTCCACTAACAGCCTAGTCTGTTACACTGTACTCAAAATCAGGGATAGCTAAACTATTACTCTGATTGGATCAGGGCTGGAAATTCAATAACTCTGAAATTTCAGTCTCCACGAAGTGGAAAGCCTGAAATCACCCTGAAATCAGGGTAATTACCCTGATAAAATCAGCCCTGGATGGGACACACGATGACAATGCAGTGATGCGATATTATCATGATATGACGTGACATGATATGACGTGACATGATATGACGTGACATGATATGACGTGACATGATATGACGTGACATGATACATGATATGACGTGACATGATATGACGTGACATGATATGACGTGACATGATGTGACGTGACATGATATGACGTGACATGATATGACGTGACATGATATGACGTGACATGATATGACGTGACATGATATGACGTGACATGATATGACGTGACATGATATGACGTGACATGATATGACGTGACATGATATGACGTGACATGATGTGACGTGACATGATATGACGTGACATGATATGACGTGACATGATGTGACGTGACATGATATGACGTGACATGATGCAGCCGTTTGGGTTGCCAAAAGGTTGGAGAAGCAAGTGGGTAATGTGAGCGGAAATAGAAGAATCGAATCCATCCACCCAATTCTGAACCCCATTCCTCAGCAGTCAGGAAGTTGAAGGTGTGAATGAAGGTGACTTGTAAGGCGCCGCTAAAGGTGACTTGTAAGGCGCCTCTAAAGGTGACTTGTAAGGCGCCTTTAAAGGTGACTTGTAAGGCGTCTCTAAAGGTGACTTGTAAGGCGCCTCTAAAGGTGACATGTAAGGCGCCTCTAAAGGTGGGTGGCTTGCCTGGTTGAGAGTTACGCATCGAGCGATCTTCACAATGTTCTGGTAGAAGTCCCTGCCATGCCATAACACGACCATGCCATAACACGACCATGCCATAACACGACCATGCACACATGCACAGCACAGTCCAAGTCAGGTCGCAGAAGTCAAACGTGTTTTTCCAGACGTCAAGCTGCCACGCAATTATGGGCCCCCCAATCATGGCGCTCCCCTCACACCCACCCTCACCACACTCACTCTGCACCAATCATCCACCCCCTCTGCCCCCTCTCTTCCGGATGCCCCCTCTCTTCCCCTCTCACGCCCTCCCGAGAGAACACACCCGCCCACGTAGTCGAAAACACAGAAGATGAATTTTGAGGCGCCTCAAAAGAAGATGAAGGTCCTGGCAACGTCAAATCCACAAGCCCACCCCATCCCCTCTATCCCTTGTGCGAGGGAGGCAGCGTAATATCCTTCGCATTCTCCCTCCCTCGCACACGCACTCACCCTGCCCCGCCACCTCTATCGCCACACCAGCCGCCACGCACCCGCCCACGTAGTCAAAGTCAGCAAAGATGAAGGTCCGTGAAACATCAAAGCCACAGGTAATGATATCCTTGGCGTTTTCCCTCGCACTCACTCACACAATGTCAATGCCTGCCAGCCATCCACCCCACCCCGCCCTCCCTATTAACGCACCCGCCCACGTAGTCAAAGTCAGCAAAGATGAAGGTCCGTGAAACATCAAACCCGCACGCGATGATGTCCTTGGCATTCTCCCTCGCCAGCCGCCGCGCCTCCTCCACGCTCATGCTCTTCCACAGATACTTCTCATCGTCTGTCAACTGAATCACCAGAGGGACCTTGAACGCTTCTTGTAGCCACCTGGGAGTGTTGAGGGAATGAGATACAACAAGTAGGGTCAACCCTTCCTCCTCCACGCTCATGCTCTTCCACAGATACTTCTCATCGTCAGTTAACTGGATCACGAGAGGGACCTTGAACGCTTCTTGTAGCCACCTGAAGGGGTGAGAAAGAAAGACAGGCTATGTCAGTCAACCCCTCCTCTACGCTTGTGCTCAGATACTTATCATCGTCGGTGTGTTGAATGACCAGAGGGACTTTAAATGCTTCTTGTAGCCACCTGAACGTGTAGAGAGGGTGAGGAAGATGAAAAGTAGCTGTGGCAGATCACTCCGCTCCTCCACACTCGCGCTCTTCCACAGATGCTTCTCGGCGTTGGCTAACCGGACGACTAGAGGGAATCTGAAATTTCAACAGCCACTGGTGTCGTGACGCGAATGCGTGTCAAGACTCAAGACGCACAACCCACAAATCCCAACACGCGACTCACAGCTCACGGGACACGAAGCAAGACTCACTTGGTGAACATGAAGGGAATGAGGTGCCCCAGGTGCAGCGCCTCCGACGAGGGTCCTCGCCCCGTGTACAGGTAAAACCGCTCCCCCTTCTCCACCGCGTCTAGAATCTTGTCGAAGTCGCTGGGAAGGGAGGGGGATTGAGAGGGGTGTGGGGGAGTGGACAGAGGCGGATAGGGCGAATGAGGGGGATGGGAGGCCAGGGAGAGGGGCGCGAGCAGGGCGAGGGTCCTCGCCCTGTGTACAGGTGGAAGAAGCCGCACCGCTCGCCCCTTTCGGCTTTGAGGCGCCCCTAGGAAGTGCATCGCATTGCGGTGGAGAAGCTGCTGCCTTTGAGGCGCCTCAAAAGTCGGAGGACAAGCCCTTAGTCCTAGCCCCTAGATCCCAGCCCTTAGCTTCTAGCCCCTCGCCTCTCGCCTCTCGCCCCTCGCCCCTCGCCTATCGCTCCTAGGCCCGAGCTCCTAGGGCCTAACCTCTATCCTGTGCTCCAATCACCGCAGCCCTGAGCGCCGATAGCTTGGCGCTAACCCCTGCGTGAGCCCCTACGGTAGGCGCACCGGTGCGCGAAGAAGATGCCACGGCGCAGAAAGGGGTGCGCGCGCACGCCGGTGAGCTTCTCCATACGCGATACAAGCGGGGGTTCGAGACGCTGGCAGCCGAACTGCTCGATAAGCTTGTTGTAGTCGATACCGCCCCCGGATGACACCTCCCACGGCGTCACCACCTGCTCCGCCCCCGCTTCCCCCGCGCTCTGCTGCTCCGCATTCTCCCCGCCTGCGCTGGCCGCGCTCGCCTCCGCGGGCGCGGGCGCTGCGGCGGCGGGATCGGCGCCGGTCATTGCGCGCGGACGAGGGGGAAACGGCGCGGGGAAAAATGAAGGGGTTGGGAGGAGTGCGCGCCGCGCGAATTGAGGATGACAGAAAGACACTGCGGGGCTGGTGTGGTCGTGGAATCAAGTGGATGCTCGATGATTCGTGGATCATTTGCTGTGGATTTCGGGTTTGTGACGTCGTTTCGTACTCGATAACGTAAACATTCGACAATAGCAGAACATCTGTACTACTCGGAAAAAAAAATGAACACCCCCGTTCACAGATTGACATGGCTTTGATTATCCAACAGTACATTCCAATCCAAAATATTACAGAACTACAATTCTAAGCCCTTGCAACAAAATCAACACCCTTGTCAATGCTTGCCTTGAGCTCCGGCTTCAACTTGTCCAACCACACCCTGCAAAGAGAATGAAATAGAGGAACAGCAGAATGACACCAATGGCAGACAACGACAGCGGCTTGTAAGACCAGGGGTGGAATCATCTCTTTTGAAGGCGTCTATTCTCTGATCGTCAAAGCAACTAGTTCCGCAAGCATGCGAGGGTTACCATTACTAGGATACAACGGAGGTTCACAACCAGATTCACATTCACACAGGTGCTCACCGCTCGTACTGAGTCATGGGCCCTAGCCCTAGCACCTCCTCCACTCCTTGCCGCCCCAGCACCACTCGCGAGGCAAAGAAGGGCAGCTCCGTCACCTGCTCACATACGGCAGGGGGTGGAAAAGGGGGGGGGGGGGGGGGGTTGAGTCGACTCAAAAAGCTTTTTGTTTCAATGGCACGCGAGGCGAAGAAGGGCAGCTCCGTCACCTGCTCATGAACAGCAGAGGGCAGGTGGAGGTGGCAGAGAGAGGGGAGGGGGTGTGGCAGAGGTGGAGTTAAATCACATGCACGAGACTTGCCTTGGTGCAGTCACACGGGCAAAGGCACAGGCGTGAAGATGCATACATGCAGTTGCACGGGCATACGCACGCGCAGAAGCAGAGGCAGAAGCAGGGACAAAAGCAGAGGCAGGAGCAGAGGCAGAAGAAGGGGCAGAAGCAGGGGCAAAAGCAGAGGCAGGAGCAGAGGCAGAAGGGGCAGAAGCAAGGGCAAAAGCAGAGGCAGGAGCAGAGGCAGAAGAAGGGGCAGAAGCAAGGGCAGACGCAGGGGCAGACGCAGGGGCAGACACAGCGGCAGAAGCAGGGGCAGACGTGGCGGCAGAGCCAGAAGCACGAGAGCATGCAGGTGCGTGAGAATGAGCAGTAGGCGGTGGTGACTGACCGTGGATTGCACGAAGGCGCACTCCACAATGCCCGCCTCCCCCCGCATGGCCCGTAGACACGCCTGGGCGAACTTGGCCGCTGCGTATGCCTGAGCGTGGGGATAGAGGGGAGGAGTTGGACACGCAGGAGAGCCGGGGTAGATGGGGTGGGTGAGCGGGAGGGGTGGGGTGCGGCAGTAGGAGGTGAGTCAGCACGTGGTGGTTGGGTTGGGAGGGATCAACATAGCTCATGTGGTGGAGAGGTGGAGGTGGAATTGGAAAGAAGATCTGTTTGCCTGATGGCATTCCCTGGGTTGGGTTTATCTGCTTGCATATCCGACCGAGTTGACTCATTGTACGAAAGAAGCACCGCACGATCGGACTTACCACGGGCATGGCTAATTGGTGTTTTAAGGATTCTCACAGTTCATTTCAACAAATCAGAACCCAACTGTTTCTCGGTAGCCAACTAGTCACGATGGGATGGGACTCACCATGGACAGGGTGGCGGAACCAGCACCGGCTTTGGCGTGCCTTTGAGAATTTTCAAAAGCAATTTGGGGAATTCTCAAAAGCGATTCAGGGGCCGACTAGTGATGATGGGATGGGATGGGAGGGACTCACCATGGACAGAGTGGCGGAACCAGCGCCGGCTTTGGCCTGCAGCAACGCACGGAGGGGGGAAGCAGGCGGGCAGGGAGACAGGATAAGCAAGTACACAGGGCACTGGCGATAAATGCGCATTGCAGAATCGTGGTATTTTTTTTGCTGTGCTAAAGAAGCACACATGCTTTCGCATCGCATCGCATGTGCTGGTAACAGGCGTGGTGGAATTCGTCACTGTGTGTTGATTCATATTCGTGACAACTTTGGCAATTTTGTGACCCTGGCTCCCCATCTACTGTGGAACTGCTTCTGTTCTGACCCCTGCTCTCACCTCGACGACCTCCGTGCCTCCGTTTTGGATTCTGTTAGTCAGCTGATCCAACTCCTCCTGGCTGAAGCTCACCGGGGGTGTCACCTGCACTCACCGCACACACCATACACAGCACACGGCACACAGCCAGCATTGACATCCCCGTATGTGTGAGCCAGATCCAGCTTCACTAATGGAAGAGTGAAGGGGTGAAGCAACGGGCGCCGGGCGCCACGGGTAGCAGCACGGGCAAGACCCCACCACCCAGAAGCGCCCCAGAGCAGCTGCAGCTGTGGGCGCTATAGGAGCTACTCGAGTGGGTGTACCGTGTACGTATGCGAGCAGTCGTACCTGCGAGAGCAGCGGCAGGATGGTGATGCCTGCATGGCCGCCCACCACGGGCACGTTCACGTCCTCGGGATTCAACCCCAGCACCTCCGCCTGCCAAGCACAATGTCGCAAGGGTACACGGGACGTTGAAAATCGCGCAATTACACAATGCGTGAGAGAGAGGGGGAAGACATGGCCCCTCTATAAAATTCAGACATACCACGAATGTATTGTGGATATATTCATCCCTCTCGCACGGGCCCCATGAGACGTACCACGAAGGTGTTGGCGCGGACCACGTCGAGCGTCGTGACGCCGTACCATTCAACGTAAGCACCCTGTTTTGTACGCTTAGATACCTCACCCGCGGACGCCATGCGAGTCACACCAGACGCACGTACCACGAAGGTGTTGGCGCGGACCACGTCGAGCGTCGTGACGCCGTACCATTCAACGTAAGCACCCTGTTTTGTACGCTTAGATACCTCACCCGCGGACGCCATGCGAGTCACACCAGACGCACGTACCACGAAGGTGTTGGCGCGGACCACGTCGAGCGTCGTCACGCCCATCAGCTTGCGCGGATCGTACGTCCCCGCGCGCCGGAACACCTCCGCGGCAATCGCGACCGTCGAATTCACCGGGTTACTGATAATATTCACGATGGCGCGCGGGCAGTGCTTCGCGATGCCTTGGCAGAGCGTCTTGACGATGCCCGCGTTGATCTTGAAGAGGTCGTCGCGCGTCATGCCCGGCTTGCGCGGCACGCCCGCGGGGATGATCACCAGGTCCATGCCGTCTAGCGCCGCGCCCAGCTGGTCGTTGCCCAGGAACCCGCGCACCTGAGAACGGGATACACATACATGGGGAACAAAAACGTAGTAATAGAAAGACATGCCAGGGATTTGGAGGTAACACGTTACGTTCGTCGGCAATTGGTGCGTAATGTACTGATCATGCAGCACGCGGGTCACAGAGAAGAGGGAACGTACGACGGCGGAGGTGCTGGTGTGGCTGAGGTCGGCCGTGACGCCGGGCGTGTTGAACACGTCGTACAGGTGCAGCACCGATACAAGCGGATTCATTTTAAGCAGCAGCGACAGCGGCTGCCCGATGCCGCCCGCCGCGCCCAGCACGGCGACCTTGAAGCCGCCGCTGCTGCCCTTGGCGCGCGTGGCGTTCATGCTGAGTCCACCATCCTGCGCGCAAGACCAACAAGCAAGACATGGAAAATTCCATCAGTTCAGACGGGCCGTCATATTTGTATTTGTGTAGCGGGCAGGCACGACAGGTAGCGTTTTTATTCCTTCAGACAATTCTTCCTTCAGTCATACTCGTTGTTTTGTAATTGGTATATTATTGATTCCCTTTCACGAAAAGATGCAAAGTTATTGCCGATAGTGGGGGAAGTGAGAGGCAGAGCAAGACGAGTGAATGGCGAGGCGAGCCGATCGTGCCCGCTGTGCGTGTGCCGAGGCAGTAGCTACCCACGCTGGTCGAGGCGGGCGGGCAGATGTGCGAGGCGATGCGGTTGATGCGGTTCAACGGACTCATGGTGAAATGCTCGGCTGGCGAGACGACTGACGAGGACGACTGGCGGAAAGCTAATAGCGGCCTTCGACTAGCCTCGCGTGGTACTTTGAGGTACTGGGATCTGCGGGTTAGGCAGGAACACGGCGACAGGGAAGACGAGAAAGGCTACTGCTGTCGGTGGTCAGAAATAAGAATTCCCAAGGCTTCTGTGCTTGTGGGGCTGCCAGTCTTCATCTCAGTCAGTCCCCCCCAGCACCAAAATTCGAACTCGAAATTCGAGAAACAGGCTGGTTGGTTCATGAAAATGCATCATGCGTGCGGGGTTTCGGTTCGGATTCAGCTTTCGCATGGATTGTGGCTCGGGGGGAAAAGGGATCAATCTAGCTGGCAGGCCGCTTGACTGATGTGTGTGGTCCCAGCCGAGTCTTTCCGGGAGTCCCATGCTGACGTGATCCTGGACTCGTTCAGGCAGGTGCTGAAAAGTGTTGTCACGTCAGCACCCGCTGATGTGGACTCTGGGACCTCATGGATCCCGAGTGGCTACTCCGTTATCGTATCGACTCGTTTCAGTGATAGAAATTTTTACATACGCCACGTGCAGAAAAAACTACAAACCCTCCCTGACACTTCGGGATTGCCGCTGAACCGAACCATCTGCCACATTAGCAAACTTCGATGTGATCCCCTTCGCGATAAGCCGCCCGAGCCGAGCCTTGCTAGGCATGGCAGGTGAGGGGAGTGTGTGTGCCCTCCCATGAAACCCACACACCCATCCAGCAGTCAGCAGTATATATTTCGTATATGGTACCATAATTTGCTCAACCCCTGTCGTACCATTCGCATTCTAGCAATTCCTCCTCCCCTTGCTGGCCTAGTCTCCTCGCTCCGCTTCTGCTGCTCCAGCACCCAGGATCCATACCAGCTTCGTGCTGAATCCAGAAGTTGAACTGAAATGACCGTTTAATGTTGGTCCAGGTTCCTATATCCTCAGATACGCTCATTTGCAAACTCGCATATACGCTTTTCCGCAAACTAGCAGATTCGCTTGAGCATTTCTAGAGTACCACGAAGAGAGTTACCCTCCTCGCGTACGCGTCCACGTGAACTTTAACCCGAATCGACACAGATCGAAACAGCCTTGAAACAATCCCAAACTGTCTTAAACAGTCTCAAACAGTTTCAGCAGTCAGGAAGCGAGGATGAGTCGGCAGATGTGCGGCGAGTGCAAGCGCAACACGGAGCTCGTACACGACCACGCGGCGGGCGACCTCATCTGCGCCGAGTGCGGGCTGGTCGTCGAGGCGCACAGCGTCGACGAAACTTCCGAATGGCGTACTTTTTCCAATGAGGCCGCTAATACCGATCCCGTGCGCGTCGGCGGGCCGACGAATCAGCTGCTGACAGATGGCGGGCTCACGACGATGATCAGTGCCGGGAAGAACGGGCAGGGCGGGGGGGATCTGCCCGGGAGGAAAGGGTGGGCCAGCCAAGGCTCGAACCCTGATCGGGACTTGATAAGCGCGTTTCAGTCGATAGGCGACATGGCGGACAGGTAAGTGGGAAAGTGGGAAGGATGCGCGAGGTAACGGGCTCGAATCTTGAGGGCGACGTGATTACCGCAGTTTAGGCGACCGGCGACATGGCGGGCAGGTGAGGGGCGTTGGGTGGGGGGCATGCGAGGGTGGCGAGGGAGGCTGGGAAAGGTGGCAATAAAGCGGGAAGGTGGGTTTGGCGTGTGGGTTAAACGAAGTGGCTCCGTAGGATAGCAGAGGGCGGTGAGCGATCAGCGATTCACGAGCAGCCATCAGTGACTGACGATCAGCGATTGGATGTGCTGGTGGCTTGTAATGCGTCAGATTCAATGCCGGTATGGTGATTGGCAGACATTGCATGCCTGAACCCACAGCCATCAACCAGCATGGCACCAGCACGAACCATTCAACTGATTGTTTCTCCCTCCCCGTCCATTCCCTGCGCCCCCGTTTACCCCCCTACCTTGCTCACTCCCTCCATCATGTATCGTGGTAACCGCCTCGGCCCACCCAACCTCGCCTGTGCTCGCCACGTCATCACCGCCGTGCCATGTACACGTGTGTGGAATGCGACGTGGGGTGTCGTCTGACATGGCAGACTGGGCCTCGTGGCCACTATCCGGGTACGTTCCTCCCTTGCTTGGAGAAAACGTGTCATTATAACGAGGTGACTTCTGAGTCGACTCAAAAGTCGTCTGACATGGCAGACTGGGCCTCGTGGCCACTATCCGGGTAGGCCTCCTTCTCCCTCCTCGCCCCTCCTTTTCCCTCCTTGTCCCTCTTTTTCCCTCCGTGTATCTCCTCGCACCTCCTCCCCCCCTCTCTCTTCCTCATCGTCAGAACGTCCTAGGAAGGACCATGTGCTTCCCCCTCTCACCCAATAATTATCATCTGTGCTTCCCCCTCTCACCCAATAATTATCATCTGTGCTTCCCCCTCTCACCCAATTATTATCATCTGTGTTCGCCCCCTCCCAGGACCGCGCAAACAATATATTCAACAAGGTGCACGACCTGAAGAGCATTCGCTCTCACCTTTTCCCCTGATCTTACTCCCAACCCACATTGTGTTCGCCCCTTACCAGGACCGCGCAAACGAGATATTCAAGAAGGTGCACGACTTGAAGAGCATCCGCGGGCGCAGCAACGAGGCCACGTACGCTGCTTGCCTCTACATCGCATGCCGGCAGGAGGACAAGCCGCGTACCTTCAAAGGTGGGTGGGTGGGGTGTGAGGATTGCAGATGTGGCAACCAATGTTGCTGGTGCTCTCAACCTCGCTCGCATGCCCTCACATACCCTCCCACCCTCACATGCCCTCCTCCCCTCACATACCGTCCTCCCCTCACATACCGTCCTCCCCTCACATACCGTCCTCCCCTCACATACCGTCCTCCCCTCACATACCGTCCTCCCCTCACATACCGTCCTCCCCTCACATACCGTCCTCCCCTCACATACCGTCCTCCCCTCACATACCGTCCTCCCCTCACATACCGTCCTCCCCTCACATACCGTCCTCCCCTCACATACCGTCCTCCCCTCACATACCGTCCTCCCCTCACATACCGTCCTCCCCTCACATACCGTCCTCCCCTCACATACCGTCCTCCCCTCACATACCGTCCTCCCCTCACATACCGTCCTCCCCTCACATACCGTCCTCCCCTCACATACCGTCCTCCCCTCACATACCGTCCTCCCCTCACATACCGTCCTCCCCTCACATACCGTCCTCCCCTCACATACCGTCCTCCCCTCACATACCGTCCTCCCCTCACATACCGTCCTCCCCTCACATACCGTCCTCCCCTCACATACCGTCCTCCCCTCACATACCGTCCTCCCCTCACATACCGTCCTCCCCTCACATACCGTCCTCCCCTCACATACCGTCCTCCCCTCACATACCGTCCTCCCCTCACATACCATACCGTCCTCCCCTCACATACCGTCCTCCCCTCACATACCGTCCTCCCCTCACATGCCCTCCTCCCCTCACATACCGTCCTCCCCTCACATACCGTCCTCCCCTCACATACCGTCCTCCCCTCACATACCGTCCTCCCCTCACATACCGTCCTCCCCTCACATACCGTCCTCCCCTCACATACCGTCCTCCCCTCACATACCGTCCTCCCCTCACATACCGTCCTCCCCTCACATACCGTCCTCCCCTCACATACCGTCCTCCCCTCACATACCGTCCTCCCCTCACATACCGTCCTCCCCTCACATACCGTCCTCCCCTCACATACCGTCCTCCCCTCACATACCGTCCTCCCCTCACATACCGTCCTCCCCTCACATACCGTCCTCCCCTCACATACCGTCCTCCCCTCACATACCGTCCTCCCCTCACATACCGTCCTCCCCTCACATACCGTCCTCCCCTCACATACCGTCCTCCCCTCACATACCGTCCTCCCCTCACATACCGTCCTCCCCTCACATACCGTCCTCCCCTCACATACCGTCCTCCCCTCACATACCGTCCTCCCCTCACATACCGTCCTCCCCTCACATACCGTCCTCCCCTCACATACCGTCCTCCCCTCACATACCGTCCTCCCCTCACATACCGTCCTCCCCTCACATACCGTCCTCCCCTCACATACCGTCCTCCCCTCACATACCGTCCTCCCCTCACATACCGTCCTCCCCTCACATACCGTCCTCCCCTCACATACCGTCCTCCCCTCACATACCGTCCTCCCCTCACATACCGTCCTCCCCTCACATACCGTCCTCCCCTCACATACCGTCCTCCCCTCACATACCGTCCTCCCCTCACATACCGTCCTCCCCTCACATACCGTCCTCCCCTCACATACCGTCCTCCCCTCACATACCGTCCTCCCCTCACATACCGTCCTCCCCTCACATACCGTCCTCCCCTCACATACCGTCCTCCCCTCACATACCGTCCTCCCCTCACATACCGTCCTCCCCTCACATACCGTCCTCCCCTCACATACCGTCCTCCCCTCACATACCGTCCTCCCCTCACATACCGTCCTCCCCTCACATACCGTCCTCCCCTCACATACCGTCCTCCCCTCACATACCGTCCTCCCCTCACATACCGTCCTCCCCTCACATACCGTCCTCCCCTCACATACCGTCCTCCCCTCACATACCGTCCTCCCCTCACATACCGTCCTCCCCTCACATACCGTCCTCCCCTCACATACCGTCCTCCCCTCACATACCGTCCTCCCCTCACATACCGTCCTCCCCTCACATACCGTCCTCCCCTCACATACCGTCCTCCCCTCACATACCGTCCTCCCCTCACATACCGTCCTCCCCTCACATACCGTCCTCCCCTCACATACCGTCCTCCCCTCACATACCGTCCTCCCCTCACATACCGTCCTCCCCTCACATACCGTCCTCCCCTCACATACCGTCCTCCCCTCACATACCGTCCTCCCCTCACATACCGTCCTCCCCTCACATACCGTCCTCCCCTCACATACCGTCCTCCCCTCACATACCGTCCTCCCCTCACATACCGTCCTCCCCTCACATACCGTCCTCCCCTCACATACCGTCCTCCCCTCACATACCGTCCTCCCCTCACATACCGTCCTCCCCTCACATACCGTCCTCCCCTCACATACCGTCCTCCCCTCACATACCGTCCTCCCCTCACATACCGTCCTCCCCTCACATACCGTCCTCCCCTCACATACCGTCCTCCCCTCACATGCTCTGCCCCCGTTCACGTCCTCTCCCCCTCTCACATGCTCTCCTCCCCTCACATGCTCCCCCCCTCACATGCTCCTCCACACTGCCACGTGTCTCTCCCTCCACCACAAGTGCAGAGATAGGGTCAGCAGGCAACAACATATCCAAGAAGGAGATAGGGCGAGCGACCAAGTTTATAGTGAAGCAGCTAGAAGCGGATATGGGGGCCGTGGACATGGGAGCAGTCAATGCAGGCGATTTCATGGTGAGTAGTAGGCGGTTTCATGGTGAGTAGTAGGCGGTTTCAGTATAAGCAGGTGCAGGGGCTCAGAAACTCTTTCTCCTCTAGCCCCCCTGTGTCACCACCACTCACCCCTCACTCCCCTCGCCCCCTTCTCCTTCCCCCTACTTCCCTCTCTTCCCTCCTTCCCTCCCCCCCCCCCTGCTTCCTGTTCAGCGGCGCTTCTGCTCGCATCTGGGCATGAAGGGAGCGCCAGTACAGGCGGCGATAGAGGTGGTGCAGAACACAGAGCACATCGACATCCGCACCAGCAGAGCGCCCATCTCCAAGGCTGCTGCCGCCATCTACATGGTCACACAACTGTGCAGCAACCCTGTTCCCACCAAAGGTAGTGTACGGTTTATTGTGTAATGGCTGTGTCTGGTGCTGGTGGTGTGTGTGCATGAGCTGAGCGCCCATCTCCAAGGCTGCTGCTGCCATCTACATGGTCACTCAGCTCTGCAGTCAATCAGCTCTGCAGTCACTCAGCTCTGCAGTCACTCAGCTCTGCAGTCACTCAGCTCTGCAGTCACTCAGCTCTGCAGTCACTCAGCTCTGCAGCAACCCGGTGCCTACCAAAGGTGAGGGACACATAGCAGTCCCAGGTGCATGTGGCCGCTAAAGGTAATCTATGGTACAGTTTCTAGACTTGTGCTGCTTGTCGCAAGGTGCAAATTTCAAGGCACAAGTTGCGATGTCTTTGCCTCCTCCGCTTTCCTCTCCCCATTAGGTTCTCCTCGTCAGTTTCTCCTCTCCTCCTCTCCTCTCCCACCTCCCATTTCACTCCACTGCCATTCCAACCCCCTGTGTGCGCCAGACACATCGGAGCAACAGGAGTGGCAGAGGGCACCATTTGCAACACCCACACGGACCTGCTCCCCTTTAACATGCCTCTTCCTACCTGTCTCTCATTCCCCTTTCGCTTGACCTCCCCTCTCTGCAGACATATCGCGGGCAACGGGAGTGGCGGAGGGCACCATCCGCAACACCTATAAGGACCTGCTGCCATCCCCTTCCCCCCTCCAAGTCTCCTCTTTCTCCTGCACCTGCTCATCTCCTCTCCCCTTTCATTCACTCCCCCCTTACGTGCAGACATATCACAGGCAACACGAGTGGCAGAGGGCACCATTCGCAACACCTACAAGGACCTGCTGCCCTCCCCCATTCCTATCTGACTCTCCTCTTCCTACCTGGCTGTCATTCCACTCTCCCTTCACCTTCCTTGTGTGCGCCAGACATATCGCGGGCAACAGGAGTGGCAGAGGGCACCATACGCAACACGTACAGGGACCTGCTGCCCTTCCCCCTCCTTTTCCTCCCATTCTGAATCTCCTCTTCCTACCTGTCTGTCATTCCCTTTTCCCTGTACTCCTGCCAGACATATCGAGGGCAACAGGAGTGGCGGAGGGCACGATCCGCAACACGTACAAGGACCTGCTGCCCTTCGCCTCGCGCCTGCTGCCAGATTCATACGCCAAACCAGAGGACATCGCCAAGCTCTCCCCCTCGTAGCCCACCCGCCCTGCTTCCACTCACACTCGTCTGCTCTGCATGTTCTGGGTGACGTGACGGCGCAACATGTGAGAGTTGCAAAAGCGACTCCAGTATTGCTAACTGACGGGACAACCCTTCATCGTAGCGGTTACTGAGGCGGTGCAAAAGCAAACACCGGGCTTCATTTTGGGAGAGTTTATTCTTCAAGTTGTGCTTCCTGTGATTAAGAAGAGTGCTGTAAACTGTACACTGATTAAAGGAGCCTTGTACAATAGATAAACCGAGGCAGCCATCTTAGTGAGCTATCTTCTTCCTTTGTTCTTTACCCATTCCATCTCGCCGGCACAGATGTTTGTATCGTTACAGTGTGCAGTGCGCAGGCCATGTCTCAAGCGCTGTATATCCTGGGAGAATGTGGAGGCAACAGAGCCAAAGAACACCGCAGCATGCGCACACACCAGCTTCTCAAGCACTGACGCTGCTATGCCTATGTTCCTGCTATCGCTCACAATGGAGGCTATTGGAGTAGCCCAATCGTCAGACTGGGTTAGACCTTCAGACTCCGGGTTATTGCTACTGCTGCTGCTGGTGGTGGTGCTGGTGCTGCTGGTGATGGTGACTGTAGCACCGTTGGTGACATTAGTATATGTGATCATAACGGGGGCTTTGTCGAGGGTGCCAGTGAGGGGTGGAAGGCGGTGGAAGGAGATGCTGAGGGGTGTGATGCGAGCTATCTTGCGGGTGAGCTCCTGCAGCTGCCAAGCGTTACAGAAAAGGCCGAAGAAAAGGAGAGTTTAGAAGGCTGTAGATGAGCCACTTCACACTCGTCGTAGCTCTTAACGCAAAAGAAACAGCTTTAAGAGGATGGCCAGAGGGGCAAGCAGATGCGACTTGACGACGGGTTCTTGCGTACAAGCATACCTGCTTGTTCATGCCATTCTACAGACGCTCACAGCTCACCCCCTTGAGATAGGCATGCGTCTCACTCACTCCCTCCTCCATCCCACCACACCACACATCACTCTTTCTCCACCACCACACCGATCGCTGCACAGAGGGCATGGCACTGTCTCTCTTTATCTTCTTGGCTGTGCCATGCAGCAAGCACTCACCTCCTTGAGCTTGGCGTTGGTGGCGAGGAAAAGATCTTGAATGGCGCTCTCCTGTACCCTCTTCACAAGCCAGTGCGCCACCTGGGAAGCACCAGCGCCAGGAATGATGTTACCACGAGATCGCACAGTAGTTTTGAACAGGAAAAACGAGGGACATCTAGAAACGCAACACAGTACACCAACAGAAGCAACCTCATCTCTGCCTCTCACCTGGTGCACGGGGTAAAAGCACGCGTGCTTGGGTCCTCGCCAGAAGCACCACGGCTTGAAGTCGCCCCGCCGCCAGTGCACCGCCAGGAACGGCCGCCCTCCAAACAGCCGCCCCACCAGCAGCTCTGCGCTCTCCAGCAGCGCGGGGCGCGGGCGCAGGAGGAGGGGCGAGGGACAGGCGGCTGAGCGGTGGAAAGGCAGGTCGAGAAAGGGCTGTGGTGCGCTGGTGACGGTGGCGGTGATGGTTGCCGTTCCATCCGTTCCATCTTCAGATGACTGCTCAGGCGTTACCTCTTCCACAGTTTCGTCCCCCTCTGCGGAGACGTGCAGGTTGAGGAGGTCCCCCACCACAAGCACGGGCGCAGGGTTGCTGCCCCAGGCACGCAGTACCTGGTGGTGGGTCGAGGGCGAGGAGACGACGAGTGAGACGGAGGATGGAGAGGGAGGAGTGTGATATGCATTTGGAGGAGCAAGTGAGTATGTGAAGCAGACACATGTGGGGAAGCAGATGAGTGCAAGGCTCTGACCTGCTGTTGAGAGGCGAGCATGGGCAGGCAGGCAGCGTGGGTGGTGGTGTTGGGAGGAAGATGCACAAGGGGGCTGCGGAAGAGCGAGTGGGAGACAGGCACCCCCGTGTCAAACACAGCCCCAGGCGTGCCTGTGACCATGCCACTCCCACCATCCCCTGCCATCCCACCACCGTCACCGTCATCACCATCACCAGCAGCACCAGCATCACCAGCAGCATCACCAGCAGAAGCGTCATCACTCCCACCGCTCCCGCTCCCATCAACTCTCCTCATCTCGTCAAGACCAGGGCAGTGCAGCAGAATGTTATCAATCTGATCCGCACACGCCCCAGGCGGCCCGTGCCAGCACACCACCTGAGACACCTGAACGGGCTGCCTGAACTTTCTCCTGAACTCGGCAGTGGTGAAGACAGTAGGGCCGATGCAGGACCTGAGGTAGGCGAGGTCGAGCACTAAGTGCAGGTCGTAGTTGAGAATGGTTTCAGAGCGGTGGAAAGGGATTATGAGGGTGCGGTTGAGCAGGCCTGCGAGCAGCATGTGGTTGCGCAGGCAGATCAGACGATTGGTGATCTGTGTGTGGGGGGAGGGATGCCAGAGGGGGATACACGAATGCAGGGTGGAATACGAGACAATGACATGCCTGCACTGTCATTGTCCACACAGACCGCATTGTTGGTACGAGCTTCTTTGGGTTGAGTACCCTACCCAGAGAGAAGCCCGCTGCAAGCAAAGCCTCCTGCTTCTTGCATAGGACAAATTTCTCAAAGCTTGCATATTCCTGATCTGCCCTTGTGGTGGCGTGGCATGAGTAAATTTGAGGCTGCATGCTTCTGACCTGCCCTCGCACGCAGTGAGCCAGGAGGAACCGGTTGCTTGCAGGCGTCCATCTCACTGTGCCACGTGTCAGCGCGCCCTGCTCCCACGTGGCATTGAAGAGCGCACCTGACCCCTCCGCGCATTCCTGCAGCAACGGATGGCTGCATTAGATTGTGCAGGGGGGAAGTGGGAAGAGGCGAGAGACGGAGAATCGAAGGGTGTACGCGGGATCTGAGGTTAGGGGAAGAGACGCAGAAAGAGAGAGCGCGAGGGACGGGCCATTGAAAGAGAGGGGACGCGCGGTGAAAGCGGAACGTGAGGATTACTTGGGGCGAGAAAGGGGCCAGGGCGTGAGAGAGGACGGAGGAGAAAGATTGGTGGCACTACTAACGCACGTGTTGAAAGCTGATTCGGTGCGCCGCAGAATGCACGCCACAACGGCCAATAGGAGCAACGGAAATGACGTTCGGTTCATGGCAAGAGTCCGGCGGACCAGGGGTAACACCGGGTTACCAGCGACATTGGCGAGACGGCGAGGGTACTGCAAGTAAGGAATGCTGAGACGGCTTCATAAGGAGGACAGAGCTCGAGTGGGAGAGTGCGCTAATCACGAGGATATTATTAAACGGCTCATGGTAAACGGCTCACGTCAATGCGTCCAACCTGCTGTGGTGAGCTCATGGCTCACAATGAATAATTCCACGCTGTCTTGTCGTGCAGAAATAAAAAGGCATCTGGAAGCCGTTATCGCCGCGCAAACTGCTATATCTGTTTAGTGTCAGTACTGTACTATTTATCCAGTACGATTCTAGTCTAGGCTTCGTGTTTGGATTCCGTTGGCTCGCGAGAAAACCCAGTGAACTGCTGGGCGGGTGGTAACTATTGGGAGGTTGGATTGGACTCAGCATCGCAGTGCTTCGGGGTCGAACGCGGTGCAAGAACGCAGAGGAAGGGTACAATCCGGTCGCAACTTCGCAAATCTTTTGCAATTTCGCCACTGCTGAAATCCATGCGAGTTCAGAGCACCCAGGTGACGAACTTCGTCATTCCCCCATCGCCCACTTCTCATCGTTCCCCCGCAGTTTCAGCGGGAACTAGATTCATGAATCACAAGTTCAGATCAGGCAGGCTCCTCGTACCCATGGAAATTCAACCTCACGCAACAATAAACATTCGCGACTTGACTTGCAGACCTAATTTTCAAAAAAGATTCTTTGCTCCTGTCGCCTATTCAGGAGCTCCCTTTGCATCCAATTCGCCGTGCATGTACCGTAGCTGCAGCGTCGATCGCTCATCTGCCGACGGGCTGTCTCACGCTGATGTAGCTCTGTGATGCCGCACTTGACGACACGGAATGCCGTTTACGTTCATCTTCCCTCTCCGCCGCCATCTGACTGTACCGCTCGTTCTGGTGGCTAGACACGCCTGTAGCAGTAGACCCAGACACTGGCATGTCTGCCGAACCAAACGTGCCCATCGAACCACCCGTGGCTGCCGAACCAGACGTCCCTGCCGAACCGAACGTGCCTGCCGAACCAGCGATGCCCGCCGAACCAGCCTCCCCAGCCGAACCAACGGAGAAAGCTGAGAAGAGATCCCCGACCACGTTCTCGCCTTCCTCCTCCACCGTGTGAACCTGGATCATCGCGTCGAGCCGCCTCACCACGTCCTTCATTTCCGGCCGTCGGATCCCGGGCATCTTGATGCAATCAAGGGCCAGATCTGCGAGTTCCACGACGGCGTTCTCTGAGGCGTCCATGCGACGGTCCTTGAGCTCGTCGAGCGTGTAGCTCTGCACCAACTTGGTCGCCTGCGCGAAACACACGAAACGCATTTCGCGAAATTGAAGCACAGAGAACCAGAGACAATAGTGAAGAGGGGAAAGAAAAGAAGTGGTGCGCACCCATTTGCCGATGTGCGAGCCGCCGTCCACAGCGACCCGGCGGCCGCTGAGCAGCTCGAGCAGCACGACCCCGAAGCTGTAGACGTCGCTCTTGGTGGTAACCAGCTCCGTGCGATTGTAGTCCGGATCCACGTACCCCGGCGTGCCCGCCACCTTGGTCGCCCTCCCCTCGCCCTCCCCGTACTTTAGCTTCCTCAGCAGCCCAAAGTCCGCCACCTTGGCCTGAGAGGGGGGGGGGAGGGAGGAGGAGGGAAGGGGGGAGTAGCAGGAGGTTGAAAAAGCCGCCGTTACCTTTCCTTGGCTTGAGCTTTCTCAGGAAGCTAGAGTCTGCTTATTTGGCCAGAGCGAGTGGGGGCGGGGAAGGTGGCATGCGTGTGTTCTTAGTGCCTCAAAGATGGCACTGTGAGGTGTTGCCAAGCACAGCTGGGGTCACAGTGAGGTGCGGCAAGCCAAGGCGAGAGGGTGGAGGCTCACAGTGAGGTTTTCCCCAACGAGGATGTTGGCGGGCTTGATGTCACGGTGAATGATCCCCTGAGATGATGTTAGTCACTGAGGTTGTTACTTAGCAGCAATCAGTTAAAGACTCACAGTGAGGTTGTCCCCGACGAGGATGTTGGCGGGCTTGATGTCGCGGTGAATGATGGGATTCTCAAAGCCGTGCAGATATGCCAACCCCTCCGCTGCCCCCACCGCCAGCTTCAACCGCTGCCGCAGGGAAAGTGGCTCTGAGGAGGACAAGCGGGTGGGAGGGGGTGGGAGAGTTGGACAGAGTGAGTGGAGAGGGTGGGGTGGGTGGAGAGTATCAAAGCTTAGTTCAGTCCCTGTAGCAGAGACGGGCAATTTGCGTTCTAACTCTGTTCTGTGGCATGAATGTGATCATCAGCACACTCTGCTCTGTGGCATCTCAGCACACACTCAGCACACACTCACTCATCTCAGCACACACTCAGTCTGACGCATCTCAGCGCACTCACTCTGAGTCTTGAAGAGGTGGAAGGAGAGGTCGCCATGCTGTACGAACTCATACACGAGGATCTGCTCCTGCCGGCCGCTCTCCATGTCCATGTCGTGACAGAACCCCAGCAGCCGTACCAGGTTGGCATGATGCAGACTGGCCATGGCTCGCACCTGGGGGGGAGTTGAGGAGCACAGGCATGGAGGGTTCAAAGACGCAAAGGAAAGACAATATGCACGACCAGGTTGGCATGGTGCAGACCTGCCACCAATGAGGAGCCAAGGCAAGGGAACCGATTCGCGAGAAGAACAGGTGCCAGCCTCCTAGACAGCCCATGCTTCCGTTCTGTACTCGCTACAAGCCTCCCCACCTCCGTTTTGAAGTAATCGGACATGAGAGTGATTCTCTTGACAGCCGAGCTGCCCAGTGGCGGGGTTGACGCCCTTGTACATGACAGTGAAGCCCGCCTCGCCCACCCAACACATTCTATACTCGCTACAGGCATCCTCACCTCCGTTTCAAAGTCATTTGACATGAGAGTGATCCGTTTGACAGCCCATGGCTGCCCATTAGCGGGGTTGATGCCCTTATACACAACAGCGAAGCCCCCCTCGCCCAGCACATTCTCCTCTGCCCAGTCGCTGGTGGCCTTGCGCATCGTGGCGATTGAAAACTGCTGACACACGTCCAGGTCTCCCCAGTGCTCTGGAAGGAGGAGGGGAGAGGGAGGGAGGAGAGTGGGGTTGAGAGCAGGACAATAAAGTGCGATTGATTGGGGATTGAGAGGGAAGGGGTTGAGTGAAGGACATGAGGGCAGGGCCGAGGTGTGGCGATGGAGAACTCCTGAGACACGTCTAGGTCATCCCAGCAGGGGACAGTGGCGAGGGAAGAGTGGGGGAGATACGAGTGGGAGAGGGGGTGAGAGAAAGGCATGGTGGGGGTGAGAGAAAGGCATGGTGGGGGTGAGAGAAAGGCATGGTGGGGGTGAGAGAAAGGCATGGTGGGGGTGAGAGAAAGGCATGGTGGGGGTGAGAGAAAGGCATGGTGGGGGTGAGAGAAAGGCATGGTGGGGGTGAGAGAAAGGCATGGTGGGGGTGAGAGAAAGGCATGGTGGGGGTGAGAGAAAGGCATGGAGGGGGTGAGAGAAAGGCATGGTGGGGGTGAGAGAAAGGCATGGTGGGGGTGAGAGAAAGGCATGGTGGGGGTGAGAGAAAGGCATGGTGGGGGTGAGAGAAAGGCATGGTGGGGGTGAGAGAAAGGCATGGTGGGGGTGAGAGAAAGGCATGGTGGGGGTGAGAGAAAGGCATGGTGGGGTTGAGAGAAAGGCATGGTGGGGGTGAGAGCTTAGTTGGTCATTTACGTTTACGTTTACGTACGTACGTGTACGGGCACGTACGTTTACACGGCTGTTGGGTTGGAGGCCTAATGTACGAGCAGGTGAAAAAATTTCTGGGCTGCCCGAATATGTATATTTTTTCTCTAGTACTCCCTCGTAATCATGATTTCCATCATATAGTGTAAACATTCCATTACAACCTCGTAATTTACCAAATAACAAAAATACCATCATGCGAATTGGTTTGACTCGACGTTGGGATTCGCCGAAACCAGTGAAGGTCGGCGGTGACGAAACTGCCGAGCGGGTGACATTCGCTTACCTTGCAAGCGAAGCAATCGCGATCTGAGTCAAACTGTTCGCAATGTTCTATCGCGAACAGTTTGTACACATTCAGATCTACTCCCACCACAATTTCCTCCCTCCCTCTCTCGACAGACTTAGCTATCGTAGTTCTACCGCCTTAGTCGACATAGTACGTAGGGTAGACGCCACACCATGGCAACCCTAGCTAGCAACCGTCCTGTTTCTTACATTGCTACTTTTCGCGGCGTACTAACATGCTAACATAGCACAGGTCGTCGAAAGCTTTTTTATTTTTTAGGTTTTCGGAAACCGTTTTCAAAGAATTTTCTAGGGATTTTTTTTTACCTGCCCGGCGTATGTACACGTACGTACGCGTACGTACACGTAAACGTACATGTATGCGCACGTTACGTGTACGTGGGCTGAAATGGAGTAAATGACCAACTTAGGGTGAGAGAAAGGCATGGTGGGGGTGAGAGAAAGGCATCGGGGCTGATGTGACTTTTGAGGCGCCTGAGGTGTGTGTGGTGATGGAGAGCTCCTGACACACGTCCAGGTCGTTCCACCGCCTTGGGGGGTGGGGGAGGGAGAGGGATGGTGAGGAGCTGGAGGAACGGAATGGGGGTGGGGGTGAGAGCAGGACAATCAGGAACGATGTGTGGCGATGGAGAGCTCCTGACACACGTCCAGGTCGTTCCACATCCACTGCATGGTCGGCACCTCGCTTGCCCTGAACTCACGTCCGTGTCGTCCCACCGCCCAGGGAGGAGGGCGTCTAGAATGTGCCCGGGAGAAGAGGGGAGGAGAGGCAGACAGTGGGGGTGGTTGGGAGTGGGGACAGCGGCAGGTAATCAATGCATCACCTTCTCTCAGGGATAGATGAAGGCGAGGCCTGAGCCTGAGAGACTTATCGGACAAGGTGAGTTCATTTTTGGGCTTGCCTTGTGATGTGGCTAGCCTTACCTCCTTGTGGTTGTGGCACAGCACCTCGTACCAGTTATCAATTGGACTGTGTGGAAGTACTTACTCCCCTGCTGGGGCCGTGCACGATTCTTAGCCGCCTAAAAAGATGCCTCAATTAAACGTTTCCTCGGGCGCCTCAAAAGCCGGGCTTGTGGGGAAACTTACTTCTCCGTTTGGGGCGCAGAAGGAGGAAGAGCACAGCTGCGAGCAGAGCGAGCCCCACGAAGCAACTGAGGGAGATGCCGACTATGGCTGCTGTGGAGAGCGATGACGTGGTGGCTGCGAGATTGGGGAGGGCAAGGAAGGGCACGAGGGAAAGGGAGCGTTGAGGACATGAGTTGAGGAGCCTGAAGGGCTGCAGAGCATAGTTGGGCAAGGAAGCAGCGGAGGGGGATGTAAAGAATGGCCGCTGTTGAGGCTGTAAGCATGTGAAATGCCAGCAGATCCTGAATACACATTTGAGGCGGCTAAGAGGCAGAGAACTCACTTCCAGTGGCGAGGGCGCAGGTGGAGCCATTGGCATTGGTGACACTGACGTATGGCGCCTCACACAAACAACTCGCCCCACCCGAACTCGCAAGTAGGCTCTGGATTGCCTATCTTATGATGTTTCACTCACTCTCAGTGGCGAGCGCGCACGTGGAGCCATTAGAGACGGTGACAGTGACGTATGGCGCCTCACACAAGCACCTGAACACGCCAGTAGAATCCCCCTGCTCTGGCGGCACACACGCCCCCCTCCCATTGCACGGGCCCAGGTCCGTCACACTGCAGAACGCCGCGCACTCCTCTGCACCCCTCTGCACCTCCGTCACAGCACACTTAACCTGCCGGTTCACCGACAGACAATTCCCCTTATAGCTCGCCTGCACAGCAGCATACGCCCGCACACACTGCAGATCCGCCCTCTGCGAATTTGAGTCCCCGCGCTTGTTCCCCCCGGCGCTGTCCCCCAGAGAGTTCAAATCTGACATGTTGATTCGGGTGGTGCGGGGGGTGGGGCACGCCTTAAAGCCCCCCGCGTACACGACGGGGTCTCCGTAAAAGTAGTTGTGGGCGAGGTTGATGACTGCTGGCGTGCTGACCCCGTCCGTGGGTGTGGGGTTCATGCCAATGAAATCGAGGTTGATTGGGCCGTAGAAGGAGTTGTTGCTCATATCGCTGGGTGGGGGAGGAGAGAGGGGGGGAAGAAGGGCGGCTTTAATGGCATAATTGGTTCATGCCTATGAAATCGAGGTTTATGGGGCCGTAGAAGGAGTTGTTGCTCATGTCGCTGGGGGGAAGAAGGGGGGGAGGGGGGAGGAAAGGGGAGTGGAATGGGGAAAGTCGCTTTTGAGTCACAAAAGTGACTCCATCCAACATAGACCGAGTTGCTGTTCAAGTCGCTGAGGGGACGGGGCGGAGGAAGGGGGGAGTGGAATGGTAGGCATTCCAGTGGTTGTGAGATGCAGTGGCAGAAGAGGGATGGCGTGTAGGGAATAGGGTCACATGGCCTGGTTGAGGGTCTGAGCGGAGGTTGAGACGAGGGCATGCACGGAGATGAGCGCTCACATGTAGTTAAGGGCAGGGAAGTCGAAGAAGCAGGTGGGGAAGCTGCCGTAGAGTCGATTGTTGTGCACGGCACTGCAAGGTATGGAATTGCACGGCACTGCAAGGTATGGAATTGCACGGCACTGCAAGGTATGGATTTGCAAGCCTTGACACCAACACTAACTTACATTGAAAGAAACTAGGAGTTGTAGAAACTTGAGGAAGAATCATTTTTAAATTAGCTCAAGAGAGCACAAGGTTATACAAGGGAGAGAAGGTTGGAGAAGAACACCAAACCTAGCACATAAGACACCAAGACCAAGTAGGCTAGTGGGAGGAAGGACCATCCAACCAACCCTAGTGGGGTGGTGGCCAACCAACCAAAGGTGGTTGCCCCATTTGACCAACAAGGTTGGAGCCAAGTCTAAGCTATGATATTTGGGTGTCTACCCGCAATACACCCAAAACTAGAGCCTGAACCAACCCAGCTGTACACCACTCTTGGTGTACAGTCAGAAGTGTTCGCATTGCTATAATATATAAATTCTAACACAACCCCTTAGCATGCGAACACATGAAGAGAACAACCCCTGAATCAGGGGGCGCCTGGGCGAGCAAGGCCAAGGAGGCGGAGCAAGGCAGAGTGCGCAGGGCGAGAGAGAGCTTTGGTGAAGATGTCAGCCAAGTTTGCCACAGCCGTAATTTTCCGAATGGCAAGAAGTCCTTGCTGGACGAGCTCGCGGATGAAGAAATAGCGCAACTCGATGTGCTTGGAGCGGGCATGGTAGACAGGGTCCTGGGTGAGATGGATGGTGCTGGCGTTGTCACACCAGAGAGTGGGGCAACGCTGAGGAGCGCCCAGCTCAGCAAGAAGATAGCAGAGCCAGCGGGACTCCTGAGAGCGGCCATGGTGCCAGCGTAGAGCTCAGCCTCGCACAAGGAGAGAGCAATGGCAGAAGAACGCGTGGAGCGCCAACTGACAAGGCCGCTGCCAAGGGTGAAGCCATAGCCCTGAGAGGAGCGGCGGTCCGGCTGCGAGTCAGCCCAGGAGGAGTCGCTGAAGCCCGAGAGGAGAGGAGGGGAGGGGCCGCCAAGGGTGAGGACATGGTCCTTGGTCCCGCGAAGATAGCGGAGGACTCGCTTAGCGGCCTGCCAGTGCTCGGTGGTGTGGCGGCCGGTGCCAACAAAGCGCGCTGATGGGGTAGGCAAGGTCGGGACGGGTGCACATCATGGCATACATCAGCGACCCAACAAGCTCGGCATAAGGGTGAGAGGAGGAGGAGGGAGAGGTGGGTGGGGCGAGCTGGTGATCGAAAGGTAGAGGGGTGGACACAGGCTTGGCCTGCGCCATCTCGAACTTCTCCAAGACCTGGCCGATGTAGTGGGACTGGGAGAGAGTGATGGTGCGAGCAGGGCGGTTGCGCGTGATGGCCATGCCCAGGTAGTGCGTGAGGTCGCCCAGGTCCTTGCATTTGAGACGCTGCTGCAGCAACAGCTTCATCTGCTCCATGTCAGCCTTAGAGTCAGAAAGCAGGATCATGTCGTCCACATACACCAGAATGAAGAAGCGGCGAGGGGAGGAGCGAATGAAGAGGTTGGCGTCAGAGTGCGAAGCAGAGAAGCCGAGGGACCCCAAGGTGGCAGACAGCTTCGCATGCCACTCCCTTGGCGCCTGTTTCAAACCGTAGACAGGGCGACGCAGCTGCCACACAGTGTTTTCAGGAAAGACCGCGTGGAAACCAGGGGGCCGCCGGAGGAAAATGCGCTCGTGTAGGTCACCCTGTAGGAACGCGTTGGAGACGTCCATGGAGCAGATCTCCATGTTGTCCCGCGCACCAATGTCGAGGAGGGTGCGAAGGGTGGGCGGCTTGGCGGTGGGGGCGAAGGTGAACCAGTATTCTTCGGCCCAAGTCTGCGTGAAACCCTTGGCGCAGTAGCGTGCCTTGAAGACTGGCTCCTCACCCGGCAGCCGCTTCACCCGAAAGACCCATTTGCCCTCGACGAGGTTGGCGTCGGCTGGGAGGGGGACATCGACAAAGGAGTCGTTGCGAATGAATGCCTCACACTCCAGGAAGATCGCCGCTATCCATTTATCCGCGTCAGTGCAGGTGATGGCCTCTTGGAAGGTGGTGGGAGTGAAGATGGTGGGAGTGCAGGTGGCGCCAAGGACGGGAAAGCCGAGGAAGTCAAGGTAGAGGGAGGCAAGGAAAGGTGTATGTTGCCGAATGTTGAGCAACTACTCATGGGAGTCCTCGAGGAGCTGAATGGAGGCCAGGGGAGGGGCTCCAATGAGTTTGTCCAGGGAGCGGGTGTGCATGCGAGGGAGGAGGAAAGGGGAGGAGCGGCAAGTTGCGCGTCGCTGTTGCTGATGCTGGTGCTGCTGCTGCTGCTGCCCCGGCTGCTGCTGCTGCTGCACCGGCTGCTGTTGCTGCCGCTGTCGCTGCTGCCCCTGCTGCCCCTGGTGGTGGTGGTGCTGCTGCTGCTTGTGCGGCTGCTGCCCCTACGGCTGAGGGGGAGAGTGAGAGGAGGAGGGAGAGGGGGGAGGGGGTGCAGCTGAATGCGCAGGAGAGGCGGGTGCGGAAGGGTCGTAGATGTCGGCAGAGGAGGAAGGTGGGAGCGGAGCGGCGACCGGTGGAAGGAGGGGTGCAGGAGGGAGGGGGGGTGGGAGGACGGTATCAGTCCAAGCCAGGGGGCGGGAAGGAGGGGGAAGAGGGCCAGGAGGAGGAGTGGAGTAGTAGGGAATGGACTCGTCGAAGACGACGTCAATGCTGCGGATGAGGCGACTGGAGGGAGGGTGGAGGAACAGGTAGCCGGGGGAATCGCGATTGTGCCCGAGGTAGACGCACTCCAGGGCACGCGAGGCGAGCTTGCCAGCAGCGCGGGAGCGATCAGCCGGAGGGATGAGGACGAACGCCTTGCAGCCCCAAACGCGAAGGCCAGCAGCGTCAGGCTTGGCCTTAGACCAAAGTTCTGTGGGGGAGGAGGAGGAATGCTGAGGGTGGGAGCGGAGATTAAGGAGGAGGGCAGCATGGAGGAGGGCATAGCTCCAGAGGGAAGGAGGGGTGGAGGCGTGAGCAAGAAGACAACGAGCAATCTTGGTGATCTCACGAATGCGACTCTCAGCGATGCTGTTCTGCTGAGGGGAATGGGGGAGGGTGTGGGTCTGCTGAATGCCTCGGGTTTTGCAGTAAGTGGCGAGGGTATGATTGAGGAATTCACCCCCACCATCAGAGTGAAGGCGGCTGATGGGGCGTTTAAAGTGTGTGCGGCACTGCTCAGCCCAGGCAATGACCACAGCCGGCACTTGATCCTTTGTGTGAAGGAAGAAGACAGTAGAGTACCGACTGTGGTCGTCGACGAGGACGAGCATGTACCGGTGCCCCTGGCGAGAGCGGATGGGATAAGGGCCCCACAGGTCCATGTGAACAAGGTCAAGGGGAGCAGCTGCGAAAGTGGGATGGCTGTGATGGGGAGACTGTTTGCGTTTGCCATGAATGCAGGATGGGCATGGGTAGACATGAGCAAAAATTCGAACCTCTGTTCGGTTCGACTCGAACGTGTTCGACTGTTTTTTTTGCCCAAAATTGTTTGTGACGAACACCTTGGTGTTCGTCACGAACATGTTCGACTGTTCGAGTGTTCGAGTGCAGAAAAATGCATGAACTCCAAGGTGTTCGGGAACATAATGTGTTCGTCTCGAACACCTAGGCGTTCGAGGGAAAATTCAGCGTGTCAAAGTATGAGACGCTGGTTGGATCTAAAAGGGGAGGGCAACGATTGAGCTCAAGAATGAGCTCAATCGTCGATATAGCCTAAGGATGACATTCCGCCCCCTACCCACTAAAACTACCACATTCCCACGATCAAAATTCCACATTGTGGCTGGAAACGTTAGGTATAAGGTTGGATTAGGGTAGGAGACAGTTAAAAATAGGTACTAAGTGCATTTCGGTTTAGGTTGGAGTTTAGCAAGGCGAAATTGGATATCCACCAGATCTGCGCCAAGCCTAGATATATCTCTTGTAGGGCTATAGGAAACGTGATATTGCTTCTAGTACACTCGCCCTGCCTTAATGTGACTATACTGAAAGAACCCCCCAAAGCAAACTGTTCGAGTTCGGGTCAAACACCTTAGTGTTCGGCCTTGGCTCAAAACTGTTCGACCCTATACTCGAACGGGGAACACTAACATTGAAGAAAATTGTTCGAGTCAAACGTGTTCGGTTCGGTTCGAATTGACCAAGTGTTCGCAAACTGTTCGAGACAAACGCGTTCGGTTCGCTCGTTGCTCATGTCTAGGCATGGGGGTGCGGAAGAGGAAGAGTGGGGGGGAGGCTGTCGAGGAGGCGGGATGTGATGGCAGTGCGAAGCGCAGCAAAGTTTGGGTGGCCTAGTCTGTGATGCAAGAGCACAGCAGGGTGGGAGAGTTGATTAAAGGAGGAGGGGGATGGAGTGGGGGAAGGAGAGGGGGAGGAGGATGAGGGGGATGACGTAGGGGAGGAGGATAACTGGGGGGGAGGGGTAGGGGGAGGGGGAGGGGGGCCGGTGGAAGTGCCAGCACGAGTGGTGACCTGACAGAAGGAGGGACGAGGTGTGCGGAGCGTGTAAAGGCGAGTGCGAGGGCAAAGGGGAATGCGTAGGAGGAAGCCACCAGAAGCAGTGTTGTAGAGATCACAGTAAGAAACATTACCAGGGTAAATAGCGGTAATACCAGCGCCTTGTATCTCACGGTGGGAGAGGAGGTTGTTGCGAAGGGTGGGGATGTGGAGACCTGTGACTGTACCAGATGGGAAAGCGGAGCAAGGTAGAGTGGAGAGGTGAGTGCATGGGATGGAAAAACTGGTGTCGGCACCGTGAACCTGAGTGGGAAGAGGAAGGGAGTGAGGGTGCCAGCATCCTTCAGTGCGGTTTCTGTGGCCCCACTATCAAGGACAAAGTCCAAGGTGGGGGAGGAAGGAGGGGGAGGTGACACGGTGTACTGGAAAAGCGTCTCATTAATAGCAGAGGGATACATGGAAGCAACAGACGGTGCAAAGGTAACATGACCAAGGAAACTGCCCTGGGTGTCAGAGACACTGGGGGGGGCAGAGGGGTAGCCAGAGTATGGCTGTTGCTGGAGAAGGGGCTGCTGTGGCTGGGGAGGATAAGGGAGGAGGGGGGGACCCAGGAATCCCGAGTGATGCTGTGGCCCCAGGTACTGCTGCTGCATAGGCGGAAGGCCCTGGAACCCCGGGTGCATCTGCTGCTGCTGAGGCTGTGGATCTGGAAGGGGGGGGAGAAAGACTTGCACCTGGTGCAGGAGGTGGGGAGGCAGGTGACTCGCCAGAGTCTGGTGGAGCTGAGAAGGTGGTGGCTGATAGGCGGGAAGTGTTCGAACGTCATGAACAGTGGGGCGAGGGGTAACAGTGGCCCAGCGAGGAGGGGTACCTGTATTTCCCCGAGCAAACCACTCATCACTGAGGGCCTTGAAGCAAGTTTCAGCAGGATGGGTGGTTTGGTTGCAGCGGTGGCCCTTGTTGGGGCCCTATCGAATGACATAGGAGCAAGGAGGGAAACCCCCTGAGCGTCCACCACGACCAGCACCCCCGTCACCTCCCGACGTCCCACCCGTAGCGCCACTGCCAGCCCCTCCACCTCGACCACCACCGCCCCCGCCACTCCCTCCACCACGACCCTTGCCACCACGCCCCCCACGCCCTCCGCGTCCCTGTGTGAGGTTGAGGGTGGAGGGGGACTGACGGGAAAGTTTGGCTTCAGTATCAAGGACCCATGTGGTGACTTCGGCAGCCGTGGCGTGGGGAGAGAGAACAATGTCGTAGGCGATGCGGTGCATCTCATAAGCCGGAGTGAGTCCCTCGAGGATGCGCCAAATGAGGAGGGGGTCGTCAATAGTGGCCCCACGCTCCCGAAGACGCTGAGCTGTGTTGTTGAGGCGACGGGTATAGTCAGCTGCGCCGGTGCAGTTGTCAAGGGGGATAGTGTTGAAGTCACGGTATAGGGCATGAAGAGATGCCATGTCCGGACAGTCATACAGATCACAGAGGGCGTGCCAGAGAACTGCAGAGGAAGTGGCGTCAAGCTTGCTCTGGAGCGTGGTCGGGATGCAGGAGTTGATGAGGCCAATAGCCCGAGTGTCGGCAATGCACCAGGCGGCATGGCGAGTGTTGAAATCAGTCAGTTGGGAGGTGTAAGACGTCTTATTGGCAGCGCACTTCGCATGAAGGGCGGCAGCCAAGGTGTGAGCAGCAAGGGCTGCCTTGTGGGTATCCACCAGTCGCGTGTGTGTCGCTACCTCCTCCGCGTAGGTGGTGAGGCGCGAGGCATTGGTGGTGTTGTCAGAAACGAGGCGAGGGAGATCGGGCGGGCGAGGTGCTTCGCCAGGATGGGGTGGTGGAGGAGGAGGTTCAAGACCAAGGAGGGGAGGTGGCTTGGGCTCAAGGCCATCCGGTTCGGCAAAGACAACGGAATGGAGGTTGACACCGCCAATAATGGTGGAGCGGAGGACACCGGTGAGGCTCTGTGAGAAACGGTGCCAATTCAGTGCAGTAGTGCCATCCTGGACTTCTAGGCGAACAATGGAGCCAGTATCATTAGGCACGGAGTCAGTCGCCATGAGTGCTGCTGCCACCGTTCAGCTCTGCTGCTGCTGCTGCCCAGTCACGCTGCCGCTGCTGCTGCTGCTGCCCAGTCACGCTGCTGCTGCTGTCCAGTCACACTGCTGCTGCTGTCCAGTCCTGCTGCTGCTGCTGTCCAGTCACGCTGCTGCTGCTGTCCAATGCTGCTGCTGCTGCTGTCCAATGCTGCTGCTGCTGCTGTCCAGTCCTGCTGCTGCTGCTGCTGCTGTCCAGTCCTGCTGCTGCTGCTGGCCAGACCTGCTGTTGCTGCTGCCCAGTCACGCTGCTGCTGCTGTCCAGTCACGCTGCTGCTGCTGTCCAGTCACGCTGCTGCTGCTGTCCAGTCACGCTGCTGCTGCTGTCCAGTCACGCTGCTGCTGCTGTCCAGTCACGCTGCTGCTGCTGTCCAGACCTGCTGCTGCTGCTGTTCAGCCACGCATCACGCTGCTGCTGCTGTCCAGTCACGCTGCTGCTGCTGTTGAGTCCCGCTGCTGCTGATGCTGCTGTGTAGGGATCCGCGTGAAATGCGGGGAGGGCCGCGCAGTTGCTCTGCAGGGCTCAGGTGGGTGCTGGAAGAGGTAGCACGATGGGCAGGGAGGCTCGCGTGGCTGGCGACAGGGGTGGTGTGACGCTTAGAGGGGCCCGTGCGACTGGGAGGAGGGGTGACGCGGCGGGCAGAAGGGCCTCCGCAGCTGCTGGCAGAGGTGCCGTGACGGTCAAATGAAGCAATGCGACCGCTAGCAGAGGATTCGCAACGATTAAAACGATCCGCGCGACTGTTGGTAGGGACTTCGCGACGATGAAATTGACCCGCGCGACTGCTGGCAGAGACTTCGCGACAGTGAAATTGACCCGCGCGACTGCTGGCAGGGACTTCGCAATGGTGAAATTGACCCGCGCGACTGCTGGCAGGGACTTCGCGACGGTGAAATTGACCCGCGCGACTGCTGGCAGGGACTTCGCGACGGTGAAATTGACCCGCGCGACTGCTGGCAGTGATTTCGCCACGGTCAAAGGGGTCCGCGCGACTGCTAATAGTGATGGCGCGACGGGCAGAGGGGTCCGCGTGGCCTGCGCGACCGTTTAGCAGAGGTGATGCGACGAGCAGGAGGGGCCCGCGCAGATGCTAACAGAGGCTACGCGACGAGCAGAGGGGCCCACGTGGATGCTAGCAGAGGCTACGGGACGAGCAGGAGGGCCCGCGCGGATGCTAGCAGAGTGGCGCGAAGAGTAGGGGGAGCCCGTTAGGTTGCTAAGAAAGGTCGCGACGTACTAAGGGAGGCCGCGCGACTTAGTCGGACGATTTCGCTTAGCTGCTGGAGTGTATAAGGGAAGATAGGAAAAACAAAGTTTAGGCCTAGGATCTAGTGGCGTTTGCCTTTGGCTCAGAATACCATGAAAGAAACTAGGAGTTGTAGAAACTTGAGGAAGAATCATTTTTAAATTAGCTCAAGAGAGCACAAGGTTATACAAGGGAGAGAAGGTTGGAGAAGAACACCAAACCTAGCACATAAGACACCAAGACCAAGTAGGCTAGTGGGAGGAAGGACCATCCAACCAACCCTAGTGGGGTGGTGGCCAACCAACCAAAGGTGGTTGCCCCATTTGACCAACAAGGTTGGAGCCAAGTCTAAGCTAGGATATTTGGGTTCACCCCAATTAGGGTGTCTACCTGCAATACACCCAAAACTAGAGCTTGAACCAACCCAACTGTACACCACTCTTGGTGTACAGTCAGAAGTGTTCGCATTGCTATAATATATAAATTCTAACATACATGCCTTGAGCCACACTCTCGCATGGGCACTGACAGTGACGCTGACAATGACGCTCACAGCAACTCACATGGCTTCTAATGCCGTGAGGTTGCAGATGCCTGCAGGCAGCTCCCCCTCCAATGCATTGCCATCCAACAGCCTGTGGCACACATGCCATGGGATGGGGTACGCATGGGGTGGGTATGGGGTGAGCATGGGGTGAGGTGAGCATGGGGTGAGCATGGGGTGAGCTTGGGCCAGGATGGGGTGGAGAATTCTAACGTAGAGAGCCAATTGACACAAGATACATGGTAGAAGCCAGAGGCCATGCCAAGAAACCAAATGGGGAAGGCACAGCAGTGACACAACACATTCCGTGAACCGAGAAGAAGCAGGGACGCGGAGAGGGGATTGGAGGTGAGGGTGCTGAAGGTTGTGAAAACTGGAGGTTGGGGGGGCTCACAGCTGGACGGTGGCCTTCAGTTCCCCCAGGAACTCGGGGAGTGGGCCCGAGAGAGAATTGTCTGCCAGCCACCTGTGGGCAGAGGGTCGAGAGCAGGAGAGGTGGGGAGAGAGGGCGAGGGGAGAAGGGGATGACGGGTGAAGGGGTAATGGAAGCAGGCAGGTGCGTAATGACCGACACAAGGCATGGTGCATAGTGTGTGCGGCCAGGGAGTAACACACATGAGTAACCCTGGGCATGGGACTACAGGGTCTGAGACACCTCACATTGCAGAGCAGCTATGTTGAGGCGGGGGAGAGGACAGGCCACTCACAGCACGTTGAGCTTCTTGAGTGCTGCGAGGCCTGAGGGGAGCGAGCCCGCCAGCTGGTTGCCCTGCAGCGTGCTGGGCGGCAGGGCGGGCACAGGGTAGGGAGTGCGGTCGAAGGGTGAAATGAAAGGGTGTGGTGGAAGGTTCAGGGATAGTAGAAAGAGACCAACCAAAGCAAGGAGGACCGAGAGAGAGATGTAGAGTAGAGGTTGTAAGGAGTTTGTGTAGGGTGTAGGGAGTGCGTACAGGGTGTAGAGGGAGGAGAGAACGCTGATGGAATCGGGTATGGGACCCGTGAGGTTGTTGAAACCAAGGTACCTGCACGTGTGAGGTGCAGGGGGGAATAGAGGGAAACGAGAGGGAGGATCGAGGGACGTAAATGGTGTTTTCCTAGCAAGAAACAGCAACAAAAAAAAGGGGGGAATGGGGAGCAAGACGAAAGGTTAGGAGCAAGGGAGCAGCCCACGATTGAGTTTGATAGGGTGAAAGACGATATGTGAGGACTTCAGGGCGTTATAGCAGGCAGTCAGGCTGTTACGGCGGGTTATAGCAAAAGGCTGGCAGTGAGGGCGAGGGCGCACAGGGCAGAGTGGGCCTTTGGGATGACTTAAGGGACTGTGACGCGAACAGGGTATCAAATGGCTTCTGAGAATTCTGAAATGCGGCCAGGCCATTCTGAAAAGGGCGTACAGAGCATTGAGCGTGGTGTTGCGCCAGGTGTTGAAGTCTGGAAGGGGCCCTGACAGGCTGTTGCCCTCCAGCTTGCTGGAGTCGCGTGGGGTGGGGGAGAGGAGGGTGGGACAGATTGTGGAGCCTTGTATTATGGCTCCAACGTGGAAAAGCGAGGTGAGTCGACGGGGTGGGGGCATGGAGGGTGCCGAGGGTGTCAACCTGGAAGAGAACACAACACAGAAAGAGGATTTTTCTCAACAGGAAACTGGGAAAAAGTAATCAGTGGTGGTGTGTACCGAGATTAGCATGGTAGCCTGGTTACGTGGCAAACGTGGTAACATGGTAACATATTTACAGCATGGCAAGAGAGGTGCTTGTGCTGAGGTGGGGAGGGAGAGAGCCCTGCAGATTGTTGTATGCGAAGGAGCTGCAGGCAGAGAGGGACGATGGAGAGAGGGCAGAAAGCGGAAGAGAGGGTGCAGAGAGCACACATTGAGCATACAGTAGTAGCATTGAGTGTCATGGCAATTCATGTTTCAATGGCAGCATAGGCATTGTCATGATATGTTGTTTCCATGCCGTCAAGCATGCCACGTCATCTCAGGCAGGCCACGTCATCTCAGGCATGCCACGTGGCAGACAGACAGCATGCTCACATCTCGTTGATGTTGGGTGAGAGGAAGAGGCCGGGAGGGATCTCCCCCACCATGTGGTTGCGATCAATGTACCTGGTGGTGGTGCCATGGGGGGTGGTGTGGCATGGGATGGCAGGCATGGCATCGCATGGCGTGGCATGGCACGGCATGGCATGGCATGAGATGGTGTGGAAAAGTGGGTCATAGGGTATGGGATGTGGTTCACGATTGATAAGAGATTATGGTATGGTGCATGAGCAGGGAGTGGGACCAGAGGGTCTATCATGGTAATACATACGACATTGGGTTCACGGTGCATGGTGAGTAACATAAGTCAAGGTGCATGAGTGAAAGAGCAGAGGGAGCAGGGACGCACAGGTACATGAGGTTTTTGAAGGAGGAGAGCTCGGTTGGGAGGGGTCCTTCAAAGTTGTTGTATGAGAGGTCTCTGCTTGGACGTGCAAAGAGTGCCAGGAGGGCAAGGAGTGGGGGGGGTGATTCTCTTTTCGAACTCTCAAAACACGCTAAGGAGTGCAACGAGCGGAAGGGGCAGACGGGGCAGAAGGGGCAGAAGCGGTAGAAGGGGCAATGGGATGCGGAACAGGTGAAATGTGAGACAAGCAATGTGATGCAATAAATCTTTGGTTCTTTGAGAAAAAAAAAAAAACTTAGGCAAGCAGCGGATTACGGTTGGTACGAGGAAATGGGTAGGCATGAGGATGAGCCCCAGCTGGGTGAAAACTAGCAGGCTTTTGAGTCGACTCAAACGTCAGCTAGGGTTGGTGCAAAGATTGCGTACATTTTGAGAATTCTCAAAAGTCAATCAAAAGAGCGTACATGAGCCCCAGCTGGGTGAGGGCCAGCAAGACAGATGGGAAAGTTCCCCCAAAGTTGTTATACGCAAGGATGCTGCAGTGCAGGGGCGCGGGCAGTTTCGGGGGGAAAATCAATGTATGGTACAATACACTTCACACTCGGGCAGTTGTACTCAAGACTGTGGCAGAGGCAAAGGAACGCCACATGCACTGCAATTTCGCATGGATGAATGGCACATCACACTCCCACATTTTTGGAACGCTTGATGAGGATGGGGACAGGGGTGTTGATCAATGGGAGGAACAGCAATGGACGGCGGTGCGCACTGGCATGGAAGAACAGTCAAAGGACAATGTTCAATGCACACACAACAGGCCATACCACCAACTATCACAACTTCCCTTACCACCTTCCCCCCACGGTCATGCCCTCTCACCACACGCACATGCTTTCATTGACTGCCATGAGCTATCGCAATAAAAAATAATCCCATTACATGAACGCTCTGACCATGCACTTGCACTTGCATGCGTGAAACCGGTGCTCATCGCAAGGACCACTTGGGCAACGCACAGGGCATCGAGGCTGGTGAGGCGGGAGAAGGAGGCGGGCAGAGAGCCAGAGAAGCTGTTGTTGGTCAGGTCCCTAGAGGGGCGAGCGGATGGGTGGGTGGAGGGATGGTGGGGAGAAGGGGCCGAGCAGGGAAGGAGATCCAAGGGAAATAGAGTTAGGAGCGATTGGGACGATTGGAATGATAGGAAGGTGCTTGTGATTAGAAATCTCAGACAAAAAGAGGGCATCCAGCATGCACCCACTCCGTCTTGGGGCGTGAAGCCGGGATTGGTCACTCACAGCATGTAGAGCCAGTCCATTTGGCTGGGCACGTCCAAGCCTGCAGAGAGGAAGTTGCCCATGAGGAAGCTGCGCGTAGAGAGGCGGGGACAATGATGGACGATGCAGATGGATGCAATGCAGCTGATGGATGCAGCTGATCAGCTTCATACAGAGACTGCAGGCAAACGGGGTGAGCTGATTTGCACGGACACAAGGAGGGTGAAAGAGGATGTTAGGAGAGAGGGGTGGGAGAGAAGGTAAGGAAAGACGGGCGGGAGAGGAGGGTGGGCAAGTAGGGTCAGAAAGAAGAAGGTTGCGTGGGCGATAGGGCGGAGGATCAGAGAGGTGGGGGAAGGGATGGAGGGGAACGAACAGTTGAGTGAGGCCAGTGAGTGCTGTGAGGTGGGCGGGTATGGCTCCTGTGAAGGCGTTGCTGTTCAACTCACTGTGGGCGCATTGAGGGGTGGGGGGAAGAGAGAGGGGAGAGGAAGAGGGTGAAAGGTCAAGGCTGAGAAGGAGAGGGTGAAAGAGATGGTGATAGGTGGGGGGAGGAGGAAAAGGAGACGGGGACTGGGAATGGGTGAGCGACAGTGAGAGCACAAGAGCAGAGGGGTGGACGACTAACGGAATTGCGCATGTGGCAGAACTAAGACGCGCAGAGGGGGCAGAAGGAGTGGGAGCACGAGCACAAGGAGCAGAGGGAGCAGGAGGCTGGGGACGGACTGACAGGTTGGTGAGCAGAGTGAGGGAGCCGAGGAAGGAGGGAATGCTGCCCTGGAACCTGTTGCCCCTAAGCTGCCTGCCAGTGGTGTGGTGCATGCAGGGCAGAGCCTTTCGAGAAGCTTGAAAAAAAACCAAAATTGATTGCCTGCCAGAACCTGCCTGTTGTGTGCAGTGCAGCGCGGTGCAGAGCTTTTGAGAATGTTAAAGAAGGACTTGGTGCCTGGCAGCAGGTTGACAGTGGGTGCAGAGGCAGGCAGGCTGGAAGCAACAATGTGCAGTGGTAAGCAATGGGGGCACCAAGTGGTCTGGCACACACTGCAGTGCAGGGAAGGGAAGGCAGAGGGCAAGGCACTCCCACTGATTGCAGCACTCACACTGATTGCAGCACTCACACTGATTGCAGCACTCCCACTGATTGCAGCACTCCCACTGATTGCAGCACTCACACTGATTGCAGCACTCACACTGATTGCAGCACTCACACTGATTGCAGCACTCACATCACACTGATTGCAGCACTCACATAGGGGGATGGGCATGGCATGGGTACAGTAGTCACATGGGGGGAAGTGCATGGCATGGGTACAGCACTCACAGTGACTCGAGGGTGGTGCTGAAGACGTCAGGCAGCGACCCTGAGAGCTGATTCAAGTTGAGGTTGCTGTTGGTGCATGGGTGGGCGTGGTGGTAGGGGTGAGACGCATGTATACCCACATGCACATCGATTTGCATGCGCATGCACACATCGGCACATGCACACAAGACCACATCCATGCATTGCCACATGCATGATGCAGATATAGCTGAGCGGCACATGCATGCACCTCACATGTATGCATGAATCTTACATGCATGTTCGGAGCTGCAAAAGCTCAGGGGAAACTCACAGGGTCTTGAGCGAGCGGAGGGAGGAGAACTGGCGAGGGATGGACCCCGCCAGCTGGTTGTACTGGAGCGACCTGCACAGAGGGCAAGGGGGGAAGAGGAAGAGGGCGTGGGGAAGAAGGCTGCTCCTCAAAAGAACAGCAGCGATGGATATGATATGATGGTATCTGTTGAGAAGACTCTCCAAAGGGATGATGGAATGTGGGACTGCCTGCCTGCCGCTGATGAAAACCAGCAGAAGCTAGCTGTGCACTGTGCTGTGCACTGTGCTGTGCAGCTTGTAGCGCGGACAGAGTGGGTCACTCACAGCGTGGTGAGGTTGGTGAGGGACGCCCACGACTCAGGCAGGAAGCCCACCAACCCGTTGCCATTGGCCTTGCTGTGGTGGACCATGGGCGGGTGGGCCATAGGCAGGTGGGGGATCGGTGAGTGGTGGGAGGGTGGGGGGATGGGTAAAGGGACAGCAGGAGAACGCCACTATCCTTACTGCACAGCACATCTCAGACGTATGCTGCCTTTCGGTCATGTGGCTTACTAAGCTGAACGTTCATGTGCGGCTGGCGTGGGGAGATTGATGCTCACCATGTGAATCTCACATGCATGCTGCACTGCACTACTGAATTGGGAGGCACAGGAGGGGCGGCACTGACAAGAACTCCAGGTGTGAGAGCAGCACAGGAGGGGCGGCACTGACAAGAACTCCAGGTGTGAGAGCAGCACAGGAGGGGCGGCACTGACAAGAACTCCAGGTGTGAGAGCAGCACAGGAGGGGCGGCACTGACAAGAACTCGAGATGGGAGAGCAGCACAGGAGGGGCGGCACTGACAAGAACTCGAGATGTGAGAGCAGCGAGAGGTCCTGAGGCACAGCCCCTGTGCGCAGGTTGGCCTCGTGAGTCACATCCCTGTGGTGGGTGGCACGATGCAAAGGGTGATGGAGGCACATTTACAAAGGAGGGGCACAAGGGGACGAGGGGCCAATGCGGAGGAACATAGGCGAGGGGCCAATGCGGAGGAACATAGGAGAGGGGCCAATGCGGAGGAAAGGGTGACGAATGCAGAAAGCAAGCATGCAAACCGAGTGAGTTAGATCTTCCAACCAGATCGATAGTTCCAGCCAATGTGTGTCTCGATTTCGCATCGCCGCAGTCCAGTACGGCACAGGCCAGTATGCGGACGTACAGGTATCGCAACTTGGAAAGCGCTGTGAGCCAGAAAGGGAGCTGCTTGAAACGAAGATAAGACAAGTCCCTGCAGGGAAGGGAAGGCAGAAAGTGAAACAGTGAATACATGGTGCCAGGATGGCAGACAGTGAAACAGTGAATACATGGTGCCAGGATGGCAGACAGTGAAACAGTGAATACATGGTGCCAGGATGGCAGACAGTGAAACAGTGAATACATGGTGCCAGGATGGCAGAGCCAGCAAGTTGAATGTTTGCGCTCAACATATAAGAATTCATAACTCAAAATTCAGGATACAAGTTTCAGCTTTCAATTGTGATGAAGCTTGATCAACGGTAGACACTGAGGCAGCAAGCAGCACAGGCACGAGAGGACAAGTAGAGAGCAGGCGAACGGGGGCACACAAGGAACAGAGTAGGTGAGAAACAGCGTGTGCTGGATGCTGTGGTGCTTACAGGTAGGTGAGGTTCTGCAGGAGTGCGAGAGAGACAGGTAGCTCGCCCCACATGTGCATGTCGCTGAATGTGCTGCGAGTGCGGGCAGTGAAGGGAGTGCGGGAAGGTGAAGGGCGGAGAGGGTAGACGGGGCGAGTCAGATTACGGAGAAGGCGAATGGGGAGAGGTGAAAGTGAAAAGCGGAGGGCGGAGAAGGGGACAGGTGAAGTTCGGAGAGCGGAGAGGTGAGGTAAAGGGGAGGTTGGGCTTGCAAAAGACGCGTCCTGCGTCTAGGACGCTTGCGTCCAGACGCAGCGTCTTAGAAGCAGGACGCTTCTATGGGGCATGTGAGACGCTGAAAAAGACGCATGCCCGGGCAGGGCAAAAAAAACGTCCGGGCAGCCAAAAAAACATGTTATAGGGCATGGGAAGGGGGGGGAGGACGACGTATCACACATGTGAGGCAAAAAGGTAGCTATGGAGCGAAAGGTAGCATTATGGAGCGAAAGGTAAATAAACCCTCTAGGGTTTACGAAGGAGAATTGTGTTCATATAAAGAGATGGAGCACAAATGAAGGGTTTGAGCTCCTAAATGGGCTTGGTGGTGGTCCACCATGGTTTGGTTTTCTAGATGTAGTTGGGTTGTGAGGGGTTGGGTTTACAATTTTGGTGATGGGGGGTTACAAATGTTGTGCGTGGGCTGTTTTTGATGGTCGGAATGGGTTAGGGCGGGTCCAAATGTCGCGAATTTGACAGTCGCGTCGAAATCGCGAATGTCAACTTCACGCTGGCGATTTTTTTTTCGGTCAGCCCGAAAAAAAAACCTCCATGCGTCCTGCGTCCCTGCGTCTGGACGCTGCGTCCAGACGCAGGACGCATGACGCGCCCTGCGTCTTTTGCAACATGGAGTGCTCCTTCGGGAAGCAGCTTGGCACACGGTAGTGGGGCACAGGGCGATAGGAGAGAGAGAGGAGAGGAGGGGGGAGTGGAGAGGAGGGAAGAGCGGAGAGACGGAGAGAGTAGCGTGGAGGGGAAAGATGAAAGGGGGGGAGGGAGGAGGGAGAGAGGGAGGGAGGGAGGGAGGGATGGACGGACGGACGGATGAAGGGAGGGAGGGGGGGAACTCACAGGCGGCGCAGAGAGTGGAGGGTGGAGAAGAGAGAGATGGTGGAGAGATCTCCAGTGATGTTGTGCGCACTGGTGATATCCCTGTGAGAGAGGCATGATGACGGGTGGGGGTGATGATGGGATGAGGGGTAGGTGACGAATGATGGAGAGTGGATAGCACCATGGGCGCATGGCATGACAGCATGGGCGCATGGCATGGCAGCATGGGTGGACGGCATGACAGCATGGGTGGACGGCATGACAGCATGGGTGGACGGCATGACAGCATGGGTGGACGGCATGACAGCATGGGTGGATGGCATGACAGCATGGGTGGACGGCATGACAGCATGGGTGGATGGCATGACAGCATGGGTGGACGGCATGACAGCATGTGGACGGCATGACAGCATGGGTGGACGGCATGACAGCATGGGTGGATGGCATGGCAGCATGGCAGAATGGAGTGCGCGAGGTGGGCACCAGGCGGGTGGTGGGATGACTCACAGAGAGTGCAGGTTGGTGAGGAGGGAGAGCCACGTGTACTGAGTCATGGCTCCCTTGAGGTTGTACACCTGCCGTAGCGACCTGAAAGGGGGCGGTGGGGGGGGGAGGAAAGGGGGGTGAGGGGGGGTTGGGAGTGTTGGTTGAGTCACCTCAATACCACGTGTCCTGCGACATGGCTCCCTTCAGGTTGCACACTTGCCGTAGCGACCTGAAAGGGCGGGGGGGGGGGGGGGGGGGGGGGGGGGGGGGGGGGGGGGGGGGGAGGGGGGGGGAAGGTTGGACAGAAGGGGGGGGTTTGTTGTGAGAGCATGAGCCGGGACGTTGGCACGATAGGTTGTAGAGTAGTGGGCGATTGTAAGGCGAAGGATTGCATTGGGTGATGGAAGATTGCGTTTGGAGACGGACGAATGCAATCTTAGAGCACGCTGGAGTTGAAGGGCGTGGTGAAGGAAGAAGATGTGCAGAGAAGGATGGCAGCGGGAAAGAGGAGAGGCGTACAGGTACGAGAGAGCGGAGAGTTGACTCATGGTGGCTGGGAGGCTCCCTGACACCTGTGTGAGAGTCAGGTCCCTGCAGCACAGCACAGCACAGTGGGGAGCGGAAGGTCAGGCGCTGTGATGTGCTGTGAAAGGTCGCACACGCGTGGTACGATACGACACAGGCAGAGAAAACTGTGTGGCGGTGAGTAATTGGCCGGGACAAGGATCAGCAGGCTTACAAGTGGCGGAGGTGCGAGAGGGAGGAGATGGCAGAAGGGATGGATCCACTGATCTGTGTGTTGGACAGGTCGCTGTGGAGAGGAGGGGGAATGATATCAGAGGGGTGGTGAGATGAGACGGGTGGTGGGAGGGGAGGGACAGAGTGCATATAAGAGACTGTTTTTTTAGGCGCCTCAAAAACTGATATGGGTGTTGGATAGGTCACTGTGGAGAGGAGGGGGGTGATATCAGAGGGGCGGTGAGAGAGGCAGTGTGCATGTGTTAGGGGGTGTGATAAGAGTGGTGGGTTGATACGAGAGAGGGGGTGAAGAGATGGAAGAGAGTGGATGAGAGAAAGAAGGGGGGCAGATGAGAGCCTTGGTGTGAGAGGAAGGCATGTTTGGTACTTGAAAGGGAGGGGGGGGAAGTCGTAGTACATGTCGAGAAGCTTCCATAAAGATGGTAAAAAAGAACCAGAAACGCATGGGCATGGGGAAGGTATGGATGGGCATAGGATGGTGCGGGTGGGAAGGCAGCGCAAGCATGAGGGCAGCAGGGTGCATGCGAGCAAGCTCACACTTGTTGCAGCAGCGGCAGCGATGTGAGCACGTTGATGGACCCTGTCAGATCCATGTTGTATGAGAGGTTCCTGGGGAGAGATGGTGAGATGATGCATGCATGCACACAGGGGGCATGGGTCATGGGGCATGGAGCAGGCCGGGCATGGGGCATGGGGAATGCAAAATGGGGCATGGGGCGTGGGGCATGCGGAATGAGGCATGGAGCATGAGGGAATGAGCCCGGCGGCGAAGCAGAGGGTGTACAGACATGAGGCGTGGAGTTGAGGGGGCACGAGGCATGGGATAAACGGGTTAGAAGATGGTAAGCGAGCCACTATTGAGATAAGGGATACAAGAAGAGGTGGCACAACCACCGGAATACAATACGACAAGACGTTTCCAACGTTTGAGCTTGACTCACAGGGCTTTAAGCTGCTTGAGCTGAGCGAATGCATCCAGTGGCAGGGCCTTGCTAAAATAGTTGTACGACAAATCCCTGCACGCGACGCCATGCCATAGCATACCATGCCGTGCAGCACCAATCCATGACCATGCAAGACGGGGCGAGCAGGAAAGAGGGAATGCGGGACAGAGATAAAGAGTGGACGGGGGAAAACGGGATAGAGAGAAAGAGTCAAAGCGGGAAAGCGGGACAGAGAAAAAGAGTGAAAGAGGGAAAAGCGGGACAGAGGGGGGAAGGGAACGACAGGGTACGGAAGTTGGTAGGCAGAGCACCTTCTGAATGAAGAAGTTACAACGAGGTGCATACTAGCTAAAGGCATGTTCAATGCAGTAAGTAATCAGTGTTCGCGCTACAGTCCCATCAACTGCAATGCGCCTGTGCTATGCTCGCTATGCTCACATTTGCTGCAGTGCATTGAGTATGCGAATGTCGGCGGGAATGACGCTTGATACACCCACACCGGCCACAGATCTGGGAGGGAGGAGGGAGGCCGTGGAGGGGAACGGGACGGAAGGGAAGGGCATGTGAGGCGAGAGAGGGGTGAAGAGCAATTCACGTAAGCAGCTCATTCCTGTAAAGGATGCTGATATGGAGATGAATTGTGCAACTTACACGTTACAGGCATAGCACCTAAGAGATGAATTGTGCAACTTAGCACTAGAACGTGAGTGACAAGAATACACGTTCAAGAATGCGACTCACATGAATCTAATGTACACGAATGTCACCATGAATGTCAATTTTCAGAAATAGAATCTTCTCAAAAGTCGTATCTACGCATGTAATATTCATGTCACTTTGGTAAGGTCATTTTCACGAATGCCATTCCCAAGAATGTCACTCACAGAGCAGTGACTCGGCCTTGCGCGTCGCACGTGGCGCCCGTCCACTGCGCGCAAGCAGGCGTGCTGGCGCCATTGCCAGGCCACGCCTTCCACAAGCGGTTTAGCGCTACCAGCGCTCTCACTGCACGCCGCGTGACGGCCAAGGTCCATGGAGAGGCGAAAGAATATCAATGCAAAAGGAAAGGGGTAGAAGAGAAGAAACGTTGTGTTTGCGAGCACGCCTGATTGTTTCCGGAGTAACAGACGACGCCGATTGCCAATTGAGACACGATCACGCTTGGTGGATGAGAGACGCTACAAGCGAGCACGCGCTGCTGGATTGTCTCACTGACGCTGCGAGGGAGCCAGATGGATGTCTGCTGTGCTGGTAGAGGAACCGACGGAACTGACACCCGACACGTGGCTCCATGATGCTTGCACACTGTTCGTCGATTCCTCGTCCGTCTTTCGCGGAGAGACGTGGAATCCGGCGGTCGCGGGAGGAGCGAGCACTAAGCAGGCGTGCACGGCGACAAGCAAGGGGACGAGTCGTGGGAAGAGCACCCGACGACATGGTTTTTCCACGCGCTGACGCGGTAGCGACAACGAGACGCACGTCATGCTGATCATACTCGGTAGTCTAGCTTAAAGTATCCGAGATAACGCGGGAAGATAATGGCGCTGGGCGCTAACGAGCTTATTCAACCGCGTCATTCCCTAACGCGTTTGTTTCGAGCTGCCGAACCAACGAGAAACACCAGGTGGTTGCGTGTGGCTGTGTGTGTCATGTTTGCGATTCTATGCTTGCACCTCGCGCATCCCCTGCTTTGACATGACGAGGACGCCATGAGCTTAGACAGTGGGTTCTGAAGCTCGTACAAGCCAAGGAAGCTAGCCACAGAAGGGCATGGATGGCAACGCAGAGCACATCCCCAACAAGAAAAGAAGGAAAGGCGGGAAAAGGCGTTGCCTGTATTGGACGGCACGCACAGGGAATGGCGCCGAATCCTGCAGCAAAAACAGTCCCACTAATGTACACGTGAATTGTTGATGCATCTGTTGTATATCGATTTAGTGATGAACAATCCAACTTTAGGTGTGAAGGACACATAATATGTTTACTCAACTGTAGATATTTTTCAACATTCCTTACGCGTAAGTAGAAACCGCGTACAGAAGCAGCCGTTGCTCGCCCGTTACTGCTAACAGGCTTGGTCCAAGCGGTGACTTGGTCCAAGTTTGCACGTGGTCCAAGTGAGCGACTTGGTCCAAGCGAGCACTTGGTCCAAGTGACGACTTGGTCCAGGTGATGACTTGGTCCAAGTGAGCGACTTGGTCCAAGTGACGACTTGGTCCAAGTGACGACTTGGTCCAAGTGACGACTTGGTCCAGGTGACGACTTGGTAAAAGTGAGCGACTTGGTCCAAGTGACGACTTGGTCCAAGTGAGCACTTGGTCCAAGTGACGACTTGGTCCCACTGAGCGACTTGGTCCAAGTGACGACTTGCTCCAAGTGACGACTTGGTCCAAGAGAGTGACTTGGTCCAAGTGAGCACTTGGTCCAAGTGAGTGACTTGGTCCAAGTGAGCACTTGGTCCAAGTGACGACTTGGTCCACATGACGACTTGGTTCAAGTGAGCGACTTGGTCCAAGTGACGACTTGGTCCAAGTGATGACTTGGTCCAATTTACGACTTGGTCCAAGTTTGCACGTGGTCCACTTAAGCGACTTGGTCCAAGTGACCACTTGGTCCAACTGACGACTTGGTCCAGGTGACGACTTGGTAAAAGTGAGCGACTTGGTCCAAGTGAAGACTTGGTCCAAGTGACGACTTGGTAAAAGTGAGCGACTTGGTCCAAGTGACGACTTGGTCCAAGTGAGCACTTGGTCCAAGTGACGACTTGGTCCCACTGAGCGACTTGGTCCAAGTGACGACTTGGTCCAAGTGAGCGACTTGGTCCAAGTGACGACTTGGTCCAAGTGAGTGACTTGGTCCAAGTGAGCACTTGTCCAAGTTACGACTTGGTCCACATGACGACTTGGTTCAAGTGAGCGACTCGGTCCAAGTGACGACTTGGTCCAATTTACGACTTGGTCCAAGTTTGCACGTGGTCCACTTGAGCGACTTGGTCCAAGTGAGCACTTGGTCCAACTGACGACTTGGTCCAGGTGACGACTTGGTCCAACTGACGACTTGGTCCAGGTGACGACTTGGTCCAAGTGAGCGACTTGGTCCAAGTGACGACTTGGTCGAAGTGAGCGACTTGGTCCAAGTGACGACTTGGTCTAAGTGAGCACTTGGTCCAAGTGAGCGACTTGGTCCAAGTGAGCACCTTGGCCAAGTGTCGACTTGGTCCAGGTGACGACTTGGTCCAAGTGAGCAACTTGGTCCAAGTGAGTACTTGGTCCAAGTGACGACTTGGTCCAAGTGACGACTTGGTACAAGTGAGGGACTTGGTCCAAGTGACGACTTGGTCTAAGTGAGCACTTGGTCCAAGTGACGACTAGGTCCAAGTGAGCGACTAGGTCCAAGTGAGCGACTTGGTCCAAGTGACGACTTGGTCCAAGTGAGCACTTGGTCCAAGTGACGACTTGGTCCAAGTGAGCGACTTGGTCCAAGTGACAACTTGGTCCAAGTGACGACTAGGTCAAAGTGAGCGACTTGGTCCAAGTGACGACTTGGTCCAAGTTTGCATGTGGTCCAAGTGAGCGACTTGGTCCAAGTGAGCTCTTGGTCCAAGTGACGACTTGGTCCAGGTGACGACTTGGTCCAGGTGACGACTTGGTCCAAGTGACGACTTGGTCCAAGTGAGCACTTGGTCCAAGTGAGCGACTTGATCCAAGTGACGACTTGGTCCAAGTGACGACTTGGTCCAAGTGAGCGATGTCAGAATAGTGAAGGAATGAATGACTGAACTAGCAAGCAGGTGGGTACAAGCAGGAAATCTAAAAGTGTTGTACCCTATATGAACTACCCCACTACAGCCTAGACAGACTATAGCATATAAGTTTGACACACCCCCATAGGCAAAGTGGGGGAGAACAAGAGGTCACAAGACCGGTCAAGAAAGACAAAGCAAGCTCAGGGTGGATCACGACGTCACCACGCATTCTGAGCACAAGCAAATGGCCACAAGACCAGTTCACACGCAGAGTTATATAAAGGAGAACAAGCAATACACTGAACACAACCTAGCAAGTGTAAGCATGCAGGTATATGTATAGAGATCACAGTACAAGCAAAGTCAAGAAGTGAGCAAGTGAGGCCAAGTAGGCACAAGACCTAGCATAACGAGGCGCGTCTCCCAAGTCGGTCAGCAGGTAGGTGAGCTAGCGTAACTCCTGTGCAGCCATGGCCCTAGCGTAGATCTCAGCCTCACAACTGGAGCTGAGAACAGAAGACGAGCGGGTAGACCGCCACGAAACAAAGTCGGAACCAAGGCTGAAGGTGTAACCCTGTGACGACTGCTGAGTAGCCAAGTCGTCAACCCAAGAAGCGTCTGCGTGACCAGTGAGGACAACTGGAGCCCGTCCTCCAAGCACAAGCCGCATGCCCGACGTATTGCACAAGTAGCGCAACACCCTCTTAGCTGCATCCATGTGCTCCTTCCTGTGTCTGCCAGGAGCGACACAGCGACGGGTCAGCAGTGGAAGGAGCAAACCCAAGAGCAGCAAGAGTTGTCGTCCGTGTGTCGTGCCACTCAAGGGGTGCCTGGCGGAGACCGTAGACTGGCCGCCAAAGGCTCCACTGGGTACCAGCAGGAAACGACCCAGTGGTGGGCGGCGCAGCCAGATCTCCTCGTGCAGGTTGCCCTGTACAAAGGTTGTGTTGAAGTCAAGAGAGTGTAGCTCGTAGTCACGCTGAGCGGCGACGTGCAGCAGCACCCGAAGAGTGGTCATCTTCGGGGTGGGGGAGAAGGTATGGAAGAAGTCAACTCCCTGTCACTGACTAAAGCCTCGTGCAACGTAACGTGCCTTGAAGACAGGCGGACAACCCAGCGGCCGCTTCACCCTGAAAATCCACATGCCACTGACGATGTTCGCCCCAGGCGGGGGAACCTCGTCGATGTAAGTGCCTGTGGACTTCCAGGAAGCCATCTCTGTGTCCATGGCTGTCTGCCACTGAGAGGAGTAGGGACCCTCTATCGCCTCTGCGTAAGAGCGCGGGGTCGGGATGTCTGGTGCATCCGGGTCTCCCTCAGGGGCAAGCAGCATGGACACGAGATGAGGTAAAGAAGCGGCAAAGCACTCAAACTCCTCCTGTCTGTCCTCAAGGACGTCCGTGCCAAGAGCACACTCACCCCCGACGGACGGAGGACAGACCGACGCAGACTCAGACTCAGCAACAAGACTAGCGGCGTAGTCTAGACGACAGGCGGTAGCAAAGTCAACAAGCTCAGCAACTAGAGCAGACGCAGTAGTGGACTCAAACGAAGGGTCAGTGACATCAGTGGCCAGAAAACGCGTGACAGTAGGACTAGCAGCACGAAGGGAGTCAGACTCCGGGTCCGGACCGTCAGGAAGAGAGGACGCAGGAGGAGACGGCAGAGGGACACGCTGTGGAGCAGTAGAAGGACGCAGAGTCATATAGTGAGTGCCGGGGACAGGAGGAGGACGCTGACGCGGAACACGTCGACCAGTGCGAACAGCGCGAATAGGCGACTCAGGACGAGACTCAGGTGAGACAGGACGAGACTCAGGCGACGCAGGACGAGACTCAGGCTCACGACGCTCCGTAAGACCTCTAGTCGGTCCAGAGTAAGGAGAAGGACCAGGCAGTGGAGAGGCTGGCTGTAACTGCGACTGTGACTGGACAGGCGGTGGACTCAGTAAGGGAGGAGTAGGACCAGTAGAAGGCGGGAGACCAAGAACCTGCTGAAGGAGCGGAACGTAGTACGGCCGCGGCCGCGCAGCGCCTCCAGAAATAGCAGAGACAGCACCAGTACCCTCAGCTCCAGGGTCTCTAGCTACAACTCCCGCAGCACCACCAGCTCCAGTACCTCCAGAAGCTCCAGCTCCAGCAGCACCTCCAGTAGCAACAGCTCCAGCACCTACAGCTCCAACTCCTGCAGCACCACCAGCCCCAGCAGCTCCAGTACCTCCAGTACGAGCACCTCCGGGACCAGCTGCTCCAGCACCTCCAGCAGCTCCAAGACCAGTAGGACCTCCAACAACGCCAGTAACTCCAGCACCAGCACCTCCAGGACCAGCGGCTCCAGCAGCTCCAGCACCAGCAGCACCTCCAGCAGCTCCAGCTCCAGAAGCACCTCCAGCAGAAGGCCCCGTAGCTCCAGCAGCACGGCTACAGCGCCGAGCGTACCACTCACGTAGCCGCTGCGGAGAGAGGGGCTCCCGCCGTGACGGGACACCCGGAGGACCTCCAGACTCAGCACGCTCAGGCTCAGCACCCCCAGGCTCCGCACCCCCAGACTCAGCACCCCCAGGCTCAGCACCCCCAGGCTCCACACGCTCAGGCTCAGCACCCCTAGGCTCCGCACCCTCAGACTCAGCAACCCCAGGCTCAGCACCCCCAGGCCCCGCACCCGCAGGCTCAGCACCCCTAGCAGCACCAGAGTCGACAGCTACCTCGACAGGCTCGACAGGGTCTACCTGCTTCACACCTGAGGGGGCAGGACCCTGAGGGGGGAGGGGGTCTACCGGAGGAGCACCTGGTGCTAGGAAGAGGGGCGGGGGGGGGGGGGAGAGGGGCAGTGCGGTAGGGAAAGAGACGGTAGTAAGATACCGACTCGTCAAACGTGACGTCCTGAGAGGACAGAACACGACGCAAGGTGGGGTGGTAAAACTGCCACCCGGGTGCGTCAGGGGGGAAGCCAAGGAAGACGCAGGGAACGGCACGGGAGGACAGCTTGTCCACGGAAGTATCGCGGACAAAAGCTCGAGATCCCCAGACATGGAACACAGACGCATCGCCAACCTTCCCCGTCCACCGCAGAGTAGGTGTGGTCTTCGGCAAGGAGACACGAGGCTGAAGGTTGATCTGATGCGCAGCGTACTGAACCGCGAACGGCCACAGAAAATGGGGAGCAGCCGCATGGATCATGGACGTACAAGCGACGTCCATGACCATGCCAATGCGACGCTCAGCAATCCCATTTTGCTGTGGGGAGGCCGGAAGCGTGAACATCTGGCGGATGCCCTCCGCACGTCAGAAAGCCCTCAGAAGGTCGGAGGAAAACTCACCACCTCTGTCTGAGTGCAGACGCAAAACAGGAAGGTCCGAGCCGAAACTCTAGCTGAGCTGGCGACGCGCACCGCGGATCTTGTCGATCAACACCTCAATGACCTCACCCTTGCGGCGCAAGGGGAAGACTGTGGTGTAACGCGAGTAGTCGTCAACGATCAGTAGGAAGTAACGCTCGTGACCCTGTCCACGGACGCGGGCTGGGCCCCACACGTCCATGTGGAGAGTCTGCAGAGGAGCCTCTGTCGGAGGGAACGAGGAGGAGTGAGGAGCGTCCCCTTGGGTGGGTGAGTGCATGTGAAGGGGGCTGATTCCCCGGTGGGTGAATGCAAGTGAAAGGGGCTGAGTCCCCTTGGGTGGGTGAGTGCAAGTGAAAGGGGCTGAGTCCCCTTGGGTGGGTGAGTGCAAGTGATAGGGGCTGAGTCCCCTTGGGTGGGTGAGTGCAAGTGAAAGGGGCTGAGTCCCCTTGGGTGGCTGAGTGCAAGTGAAAGTGGCTGAGTCCCCTTGGGTGGGTGACTGCAAGTGAAAGGGGCTGAGTCCCCTTGGGTGGCTGAGTGCAAGTGAAAGGGGCTGAGTCCCCTTGGGTGGCTGAGTGCAAGTGAAAGGGGCTGAGTCCCCTTGGGTGGCTGAGTGCAAGTGAAAGGGGCTGAGTCCCCTTGGGTGGGTGAATGCAAGTGAAAGGGGCTGAGTCCCCTTGGGTGGGTGAGTGCAAGTGAAAGGGGGCTGATTCCCCTTGGGTGGGTGAATGCAAGTGAAAGGGGGCTGAGTCCCCTTGGGTGGGTGAATGCAAGTGAAAGGGGCTGAGTCCCCTTGGGTGGGTGAGTGCAAGTGAAAGGGGCTGAGTCCCGTTGGGTGGGTGAGTGCAAGTGAAAGGGGCTGAGTCCCCTTGGGTGGGTGAGTGCAAGTGAAAGGGGCTGAGTCCCCTTGGGTGGGTGAGTGCAAGTGAAAGGGGCTGAGTCCCCTTGGGTGGGTGAGTGCAAGTGAAAGGGGCTGAGTCCCCTTGGGTGGGTGAGTGCAAGTGAAGGGGGCTGAGTCCCCTTGGGTGGGTGAGTGCAAGTGAAGGGGGCTGAGTCCCCTTGGGTGGGTGAATGCAAGTGAAAGGGGGCTGAGTCCCCTTGGGTGGGTGAATGCAAGTGAAAGGGGCTGAGTCCCCTTGGGTGGGTGAGTGCAAGTGAAAGGGGCTGAGTCCCCTTGGGTGGGTGAGTGCAAGTGATAGGGGCTGAGTCCCCTTGGGTGGGTGAGTGCAAGTGAAAGGGGCTGAGTCCCCTTGGGTGGCTGAGTGCAAGTGAAAGTGGCTGAGTCCCCTTGGGTGGGTGACTGCAAGTGAAAGGGGCTGAGTCCCCTTGGGTGGCTGAGTGCAAGTGAAAGGGGCTGAGTCCCCTTGGGTGGGTGAGTGCAAGTGAAAGGGGCTAAGTCCCCTTGGGTGGGTGAGTGCAAGTGAAAGGGGCTAAGTCCCCTTGGGTGGGTGAGTGCAAGTGAAAGGGGCTGAGTCCCCTTGGGTGGGTGAATGCAAGTGAAAGGGGCTGAGTCCCCTTGGGTGGGTGAGTGCAAGTGAAAGGGGCTGAGTCCCCTTGGGTGGGTGAGTGCAAGTGAAAGGGGCTGAGTCCCCTTGGGTGAGTGAGTGCAAGTGAAGGGGGCTGAGTCCCCTTGGGTGAGTGAGTGCAAGTGAAGGGGGCTGAGTCCCCTTGGGTGGGTGAATGCAAGTGAAAGGGGGCTGAGTCCCCTTGGGTGGGTGAGTGCAAGTGAAAGGGGCTGAGTCCCCTTGGGTGGGTGAGTGCAAGTGAAAGGGGCTGAGTCCCCTTGGGTGGGTGAGTGCAAATGAAAGGGGCTGACTCCCCTTGGGTGGGTGAGTGCAAGTGAAAGGGGCTGAGTCCCCTTGGGTGGGTGAGTGCAAGTGAAAGGGGCTGAGTCCCCTTGGGTGGCTGAGTGCAAGTGAAAGGGGCTGAGTCCCCTTGGGTGGGTGAGTGCAAGTGAAAGGGGCTGAGTCCCCTTGGGTGGGTGAGTGCAAGTGAAAGGGGCTGAGTCCCCTTTGGCGGCGCATGATGAGCCGTATGGCACTGATGCCACGTGTTGCATGAGAGGTGATGGTGGTTATTGTGAGTGGTGCGGTTGAGTGTGTAATCAGGGTAAGAAGTGAAAGAGACAGTGGTGATAGCCACAGGGGGGACTGAGGAAGTTGAGTGGTGAGAGTGCTGCAATCGAATTTTTTTTGTGAGTGAGTGAGTGAATGAATGCGTGGTGGTGAGGTTGAGTAGTGAGCACCAGTGGTTAGGGTGAGTAGTGAGAGTGCGAGAGGTGAGAGTGAGCATGGGATTGAGTTGTGAGAATGATCGAGTTGTGTGAATGGTAATCTTGAGTGTGTGCTGGGAGTGAGCAGCAAGAGTGCGTGAGTGGTGAGTGAGGTAGAGCGAGAGGTGACAGCCATAAGGGTGAGTGAGTGGTGGGAGAGAGTTGTGTGAGAGTGGGAGGTGAGAATGGCTGTGAGCGCATGCTGGTGGCAGTGAGAGTAGAGGAGGTGGTGCGGGTGAGTGATTAGAGTGGTGAGGTTAAAGTGGTGAGAATCGTGAGCGTGTGTTAAGACTGAGTGGCAAGAGGTGAGTGGTGAGGGTGAGTGCTTGGAATGGTGAGTGATGGAGGGGTGGGAATGGCCATGTGATGAAGTGGAGTGAGTTGTGCAAGTGAGTGTAGAGATTGAGGAATGAGAGTGGACAGGGAGTGAGTGGTGAGAGTGCAGTGAGGGAGTGGTGAGTGTCAGAGTGGAGAGTGGCAAGAAGTGCAACAGTGCGCAGTGTGTGGGTGCAAGCTGGTGGCAGTGAGGACAGAGAGGGTGGTGTTGGTGAGTGCGGTGCGGTTAGAGTGGTGAGGCTAAAGTGGCGACAATCGTGAGAGTGTGGTGAGAAAAAGCGGTGAGAGTGAGTGGCGAGTGCGAGCGGTGATTGGAGTGGAGGGTTGGGAGTGACGAGGTGGTGAGATGGTGAGATGGCGTGAGAGGTGGGAATGAGTGGTGGGATTCGGTGGTCAAAGTGAGTGGTGCAAGTAAGTGTGGCAAGTAAATGAGAGTGGACATGAGTGGGTGGTGAGTGAGTGGTTGAGTGTCACTAGTGGTGTGAGTGGCAAGGGATACAGCAGTGTACCGAGATTTCACAATGGTACCGTAAGCCTCCGGATAGAAGCGCAGGCCTATAATAAGCGCCGGCGCTTATAAAAAGCTTATGGCGCTTATATCCGGTCCTCGATTATAAGCCCACCCCTAACGGCTTACGGATTATAAGCGCCACCCTCTGTAGTATTTGTTTTATTTTTACTGAAAACGCTGCAACGAAACACAATTTTGCATCCCCACATTCAAAATTTCGAATCCCTTCACCCTCGCGCGACTCAATGCCTTCACGTCCAGTAAGAATGAGCTGTCATGGGGTCAATCTGACTCATTCTGACTCTGTGTGTTGGCAGGGATTCAGCCATTGCCAATTTACGCGAAATTCACATTCATTACCCTCTACAATATCGATTCGATTCAAATCGCAAGGACGAGATGAACACTTTGGTATAAATAAAACTAGATTTCATATATGTCATTATATAAGCCCCGGCGTCTATAAAAATCCTCAATTACCGTATAAGCCCACCCCCTAAAAAAAAATGTTTTTTTATACCTCCAATGGTGCTTCTATCTAGGGGTTGACGGTAGTTGTATGCATGTATGAGTACACCAAACATTCATGTGTGTGCACTTTGTGTGCTGTCAAACTAACGAACAAAAGCAAATGCCACAAAGCCAGTTCATATGCATAGTCATATAAAAGAGAACAAACAGTACTGTGATCATACTCTAGCAAGTGTAAGCATGCAGATAAATACATGTATATATCACAGTAAAAGCAAAGTCACGCAGTGAGCAAGTGAGGCAAAGTAGGTACAAGGCTTAAAACAGTATAGAAACGCTGATGATCACCAGACTGAAGTGCCTTGGTGAATATATCAGCAGTGTTGGCCCGAGTGGCCACGTAAGCAAGACGGAGCTGGTCACGCTGCTGCAACTCTCGAGCAAAGAAGTAACGCTGAGCGATGTGCTTCGTTTTGTGCTCCAGTCTGTGCTCCTGACACAAGGCAATTATGGCCTTGTTGTCTACGTACAGCACTGGAGAAGAACGAGGCCGCTCTCCCAAGTCGGTCAGCAGGTAGGTGAGCCAGCGTAACTCCCGGGCGCAACGTAGCGTGCCTGGATGCTAAGAGGATAGGCAAGATCAGGTCGAGTGTAGGTCATCACGTACATGAGGCAGCCCACAAACTCTGGATACGGGCCACTCGGCTCTACAGACTCGTCCGAAGGTGGAGCTGAGAGCGAGTGACCGGTAGGCAGAGGAGTGGATTGTGGCGAGGAGTACCGGAAGCCGAAGCGCTGAAGGACTTGGTGCACCATGTGTGACTGAGTCAGGGTGATGATGCGCCGTGCTCTGTCCCGGGTGATCTGCAAGCCAAGATAGCTGCGCAGCTCACCCAAGTCAGTGTAGGTGTGTCTCTTCTACAGCTCCGACTTCACAAGGGTCAGTGCCTCTGTGTTAGCAGTGGCAAAGATGAGGTCGTCGACGTACATGAGGACGTGGAACGGCGGCAGCGAAGTGTCGGTGCGTAGAAACAGCAACGGGTCAGCAGTAGAAAGAGCAAACCCAAGAGCCTCAAGTGTAGTCCTCAGTGTGTCGTGCCACTCGCGAGGCGCCTGGCGGAGACCGTAGACTCGCTGCCGGAGGCTCCACTGGGTACCCGCAGGAAACGACCTAATGAAGCCAGGTGGGCGGCGCAGCCAGATCTCCTCGTGAAGGCTGCCCTGCATGAAAGCTGTGCTGAAGTCAAGAGAGTGCAGCTCGTAGTCACGCTGAGCTGCGACGTGCTGCAACACCTGAAGAGTGATCATCTTCGGGGTAGGGGAGAATGTCTGGAAGAAGTCGACCCCCTGTCGCTGACTGAAGCCTCATGCAACGAAACGAGCCTTGAAGACAGACGGAGAACCCGGCGGCCGCTTCACCCTGAAAATCCACATGCCATCGACTATGTTCGCCCCAGAAGGAAGAACTGCGTCGACGTAGGTGCCTGTGGACTTCCAGGATGTCATCTCTTCATCCATGGCTGTCTGCCACTGAGAGGAGTAGGGACCCGTAATCGCCTCTGCGTAGGAGCGCGGGGTCGGGATGTTTGGAGCATCCGGGTCTCCCTCAGGGGCAAGCAGCGTGGCCACAAGATGAGGTACAACAGCTGCAAGGCACTCAAAGTCCTCTTGCCTGTCATCAAGGACGTCCGTGCCAAGGGCGCACTCACCCCCGAATGACGTGTCAAAATGTTATATAGCTTATATTATGTAGGCTATAGTGGGGTAACCCATAAGGGGTACAACCCAATTAGGGTTAGTACTTGTACCCAACTCTTTGCTAGTTCATTCATTCTCGTTCATTCTCTTGACATGGTACCAGAGCAGGTCCTCCGCTAGGACCATTTTTTTTCCTTGGGCCCACCACTACACTGCCCTTAACGACCCTCGTGTCGCCCCTTGGCCCGTCGCCCCTAGGCCCGTTGCCCCTAGCTTGGCCCGTTGGCCCTAGCCAGCCCGCCCCTAGCTCGGCTCATCGCCTCTAGCCCGGCCCGTCGCCCCTATCCTACGCGCCCGGCCCGTCGCCCCTAGCCTACGCGCCCGGCCCGTCGCCCCTCGCCTACGCGCGCCCGGCCCGTCGACCCTAGCCTACGCGCGCCCTGCCCGTCGCCCCTAACCTACGCGCGCCCGGCCCATCGCCCCTAGCCTACGCGCGCCCTGTTCGTCGCCCCTAGCTTACGCGCCCTGCCCATCGCCCCTAGCCTAGGCCCGACCGTCGCCCGTCGCCCCTGGCCCCGCGGCCCGTCGCCCCTAACCTAGGCCCCGGCCCCGTGGCCCTTCGCCCGTTGACCCTAACCTAGGCCCCGACCCCTCGGCCCGTCGCCCGTCGACCCCCCCCGCGGCCCCGCGGCCCGTCGTCCCTAGCCTAGGCCCTGGCCCCGAGGCCTGTCGCCCGTCGACCCCCCTAGGCCCGGCCGTAGCCCGTCGCCCCTGGCTCCGGCCCGTCGTTCTTGGCCCCGCGGCCCGTCACTCCAGGCCCCAGGCCCCTCGGCCCCAGGCCCCTCGGCCCCTTCTTTTTTGGCCCCGCGGCTCGACGCCCCTAGGCCCCCGGCCCCTCGGCCCCCCCCTTTTGTACCTGGCCCCGCGGCCCGTCGCCCCTAGGCCCCCGGCCCCTCGGCCCCCCCTTTGTACCTGGCCCCGCGGCCCGACGCCCCTAGGCCCCCGGCCCCTCGGCCCCCCTTTGTACCTGGCCCCGCAGCCCGTCGCCCCTAGGCCCCAGGCCTCTCGGCCCTCTTTTTCCTGGCCCTGTGGCCCGACGTCCCTAGGCCCCCGGCCCCTCGGCCCCCTTTGTACTTGGCCCCGCGGCCCGTCGCCCCTAGGCCCCAGGCCCCTCGGCCCCTTCGTTCCTGGCCCCGCGGCCCGACGCCCCTAGGCCCCCGGCCCCTCGGCCCCTACTACTACTGCTGCTGCTACTGCTGCTACTGCTGCTGCTGCTACTGCTGCTCCTGCGTGCTGCGCCACTATGGCTTCGCTTCGAGTTCTCGCGTTCGATCATGAGGGCAGACCGATTCAGTTTGACACGTGGCTCGACGACCTGCAGCTGTACCTACTGAGCGATTCTAAGGACAGTGTTTTGCTGTTTGACCTCGTGTAAGGCGCCGCTCCTGCCCCTCCCGCCACATCTGACAGTGCGACTCGCTCACAGTGGCTTACTCGCGACGCTGCTGCCCGCTTAGCCATTCGCAACCACCTGCCGTTAGCCGAATGCGCTAACTTCGGACAGCACAGGAAAGCACACGCCCTGTACGACGCTGTAGTCTCTCGCTACTCCTCACATGCCACTGATGCACTAGGCCGGCTGCTACTGTCCTACCTATTCCTCGAGCTGTCAGCCTTTACCTCAGTAGAGGACCTTGTGTCCCACCTGCGCACTAGCGACGCTCGCTACCGTCCCTGCTGAGTTCCTTAACAGGAACCAGCCCCCGATGTTCATCACCCTCTACTTCATAGTCACTCGCCTCTCTGACTCGCTTCGCTCTGTTAGGAACCACTTTATCTCACTTGACCCCACCTCCCTCACTGTTGACCTACTCGAGCAGCACCTCCTCACAGCTGAGACTAGTGCAGTTGCTGTAGGTGCTACTCGTGGCACTCCGCGCCCGCCCTTTTTTGAGGGGTGCTCCCCATCCCCCCTTGCCCCCTCCTACGCCTCTGCTCATGCTGCAGACGTCCTTGTTGCTGAGGACGTCGAGGCTGCTTCTGTTAGCGCGAAGCACCGCAGCAGCAAGGGCAAGGGTGGCAGAGGTGGTGGAGGTGGCAGCGGGAGTGGTGGTGGGGGCAGCAGTGGAGGTGGTGGAGGCAGTGGAGGTGGAGGCAGCGGTGGGAGTGGCGGCAGTGGCGGCGGTGGGACTGCTGGCGATAAGACTGGAGCTCGGCGTGGAGGTTCTAGAGGTGGCCAGCGACAGCGGCAGCAGCGTCGGAGCGAGACCCAGTCGCCCTAGCAGCTTCGTGAGTGGTTGTTTCAGCGTGGTACGTCTAGGGGTAGTGATAGCTGCCCGTATGTCATTCGCACGGGTGACCGTGCTGGTCAAACATGTGGGAGGCTTCACACTCAGCACCGCTGCTTCTCCCGGCTTGACGACGCTTGGCGTGCTGAGTTTGGTGACGACGTCGAGCGCCCTCGCTGGGCAGATCTGGTTAGGTCTGGAGTTGCTATCTTTGACCTAGACTTTGATGTTATCCTTTCTGCTATGTATGCTTTGTCTGTTAGTACTGAGGGTGACTGTTACCGATGTGTGCCACCTGACCCAGGTATAGAGGCTGCTGCTCTAGGTGCTAGTGAGTCTGGTACTCTCCCTGGTACTGCGCCTACTGAGGCATTGCACACCTTCACGCTGGACTCAGGTGCCTCACGCTGTTTCTTTCGTGACAGCACCACTCTCACTCCTCTCCCTGCACCTGTTCCGGTCCGACTGGCTGATCCCTAAGGGGGCCCGGACGTTGCCCGTACCTCCATTATCCTCCCGTGTCCGGCGGTTCCGTCCGGCTCATTCTCAGGTCTTCACCTCCCTTCGTTCTCTACGAACTTGGTGAGTACCGCTGCCCTCCAAGATGGGATGGTCACTACCACCACTCCTAGGGGTCAGCGTGTGTCCATCTGCACGTGTACACGGACGGACCGTCACCTGGCCACGTTCACCCGTCGGCCTGGGTCAAGTCTGTACACACTGGCTACCAGGCCTCCTCAGGTAGATGCGTCTGCCCAGGTGTCCGCGTCAGGTCCGATAGCACTCCCCTGCTTGTGTCGCGTCCTGTCGCACCACACTCTTCTGTGGCACCACCGCTTTGGTCACCCCTCCCTGCCACGCCTTCGTGGCATGCACTCCCGCCTCCATGTTTCTGGTCTTCCCAGGTCTCTGCCGCCCCTCCCGCCCTCGCCTGCCCCGCCCTGCCTTCCTTGCGTCGAGGGGCGGCAGCGCGCCGCTCCTCACTCCTCGTTTCCCCTGACGACTGCTCCCCTGCTGACTCTCCACATGGACGTGTGGGGCCCAGCCCGCGTCACTGGACAGGGCCGCGAGCGCTACTTTCTGCTGGTTGTTGACGACTACACGCGTTACACCACGGTCTTCCCATTTCGCAGCAAGGGTGAGGTCCCTGATGTTTCGATCCTTTGGATCCACGCACTCCGTCTCCAGCTCCGCGAGCGTTTCGGCCAGGACCTTCCTGTCCTGCATCTGCACTCTGACAGAGGTGGTGAGTTCTCCTCCGACCTCTTGCGGGACTTTTATCGTGGGGAGGGCATCCTCTAGTCGTTCACGCTTCCGGCCTCCCCGCAACAAAATGGGATTGCTGAGCGCTGCATTGGCTTAGTCATGGAGGTCGCTCATACCTCCATGGTCCATGCGGCTGCTCCCCATTTTCTGTGGCCGTTATCGGTCCGGTACGCTGCGCATCAGCTCAACCTCTGGCCCCGTGTCTCCTTGCCGGAGACATCGCCTACACTACGTTGGACGGGGAAGGTTGGCGATGCGTCGGTGTTCCGGGTCTTGGGTTCTCGTGCCTTTGTCCGCGATACGTCCGCGGACAAGCTCTCCGCCCGCGCTATTCCCTGCGTCTTCCTTGGCTTTCCCCTTGACGCGCCTGACTGGCAGTTTTACCACCCCACCTCGCGCCGTGTCTTCTCCTCTCAGGACGTCACGTTTGACGAGTCGGTTCCATTTTACCTTCTCTTCCCCTACCGCTCTGCCCCTCCCCCACCCCCGCCGCTCTTCCTTGCTCCAGGTCCCCCTCCGGTAGACCCCTTCCCCCCTCAGGGTCCTGTTCCCTCAGGTGTGTCTCAGGTAGACCCACTCCCTGGTACTGCGCCTGTTGAGGTCGCTGTAGACTCAGGTGCTGCTAGAGGTGCTGAGCCTGGGGGTGTTGAGCCTGAGGCTCAGGCTCAGTCTGAGGGCAGCGGTACTCACCAAGTTCGTAGAGAACGAGGGGAGGTGAAGACCTGAGAGTGAGCCGGACGGAACCGCCGGACATGGGAGAACAGTGGAGGAATGGGCAAGATCTGGGCCCCCTTAGGGGTCAGCCAGTCTGACCGGAACAGGTGCATGGAGTGGAGTGAGAGTGGTACTGTCACGAATGAAACAGCGAGAAGCACCTGAGTCAAGCGTAAAGATGTGCAAGGCCTCAGCAGGCGCAATACCACGGAGAGCAGACTCACTAGCACCTAGAGCAGCAGCCTCTATACCTGGGTCGGGCGGTACACACAGGCAACAGTCACCCTCAGCACTAACAGACAAAGCATACATAGCAGCAAGGATAGCATCATAGTCAAGAGCAAAGATATCAACTCCAGACCTAAGCAGCTCTGCCCAACGGGGGCGCTCAGCCTCGTCACCAAACTCTGCGCGCTAAGCGACGTCTAGGCGGGAGAAGCAGCGGTGCTGAGTGTGAGGCTTCCCGCATGTCTGACCAGCACGGTCACCCGTGCGAATGACATACGGGCAGCTAGCACTACCCCCAGACGCCCCACGCTGAGCAAACCACACCCTTCCTAGGGCAAAGGGGTCTCGCTCCGACACTGCTGCTGCTGCCTCTGGCCACCGCCAAAACCTCCCCTCGGAATAGCTCCACCCCGACTACCACCACTCCCACTGCTGCCACTACCGCCACCCCCACTGCTGCCACCACCGCCGCCACCAAAGCCCCCACTCCCGCCACCACTCCCGCCAGTGCCACCACCTCCGCTACCTCCACCACCTCCACTACCGCCCCCACCACCACCCCCGCTTCCACCGCCACCACTTCTGCCACCCTTGCCCTTGCTGCTACGGCGCTTGCCACTAAGAGCAGAAGCAGCCCCGACATCCGCAGCACCAAGGATGTCAACAGAAGCAGTAGAGGCGTAGGAGGGGGCAAGGGGGGAGGGCGAACACCCCTCAAAGAAGGGCGTGCGAGGAGTGCCACGAGCAGCACCTACAGCGAGTACGCTAGTCTCAGCTGCAATGAGGTGCTGCTCGAGTAGGTCGAGAGTGAGGTCTGTGGGGTCAAGTGCAAGAAAGTGGTCCCTGACAGTGCAAAGAGAGTCAGGGAGGCGGGTGACTATGAAGTAGAGAGTGATGTACATCGGGGGTGGGTTCCTTTCAAGGAACTCTGCTGGGAGGGCAGCCCGGTAGCGAGCGTCGCTAGTGCGAAGGTGGGTAACCAGGTCCTCTATCATGGCAAAGGCGGACAGCTTGGGAAATAGGTAGGGCAGTAGAAGACGGCCTAGAGCAGCAGTGGCAGGGGAGGAGTAACAGGCGACTACAGCATCGTACAGTGCTTTAGCATTCTTGTGCTGTCCGAAGTGAGCGTGTTCGGCTAACGGCAGGTGGTTGCGAACGGCTAAGTGAGCAGCAGCGTCACGGGTAAGCCACTGTGAGCGAGTCGCACTGTCAGCTGTGGCGGGAGGGGCGAGAGAGGCTCCAGACGTGTGGTCAAACAACGAAACGTTGTCTCTAGAATCGTTCAGTAGGTACAGCTTTAAGTCGTCGAGCCACGTATCGAACTGGATCGGACGGCCCTCATGATCGAAAGTGAGTACACTGAGAGACGACATAGCAAGGAGAGCAGGTTTGCTCGATCACTAGGGAAGTGAGCAGTGCAGGGCAGGGTGGCGCATAGCAGGATGGGCAGGAGCCAGGCTGCGCAAGCAGCAAGGAGGGCACGCTGGCTGCAAAAGGGGCGGCAAGCGGGCTGCAAAGGGCGGCGCGTGGGCTGCAAAGGGGGGGGCGGTGAGCGGGCCGCAGGCAGGCGGCGAGCGGGCGGCAGGGGCGGCGAGCGGGCCGCGAGCAAGCGGCGAGCGGGCGGCGAGCGAGCTACAGGCAGGCTGCGAGCGGGCTGCAGGGGCGGCGAGCGGGCCGCAAGCGGGCGGCAAGCGGGCTACAGGGGCGGTGAGCATGCCGCGAGCAAGGGGCGAGCGGGCGGCAAGGGCGGCGAGCGAGCCACAAGCGGGCGGCGAGCGGGCCTTAGGGGCAGCGAGCGGGCCGCAAGGGCGGCGAGCGGGCCTAGGGGCGGCGGACGGGCCGCAAGTAGGTGGCGAGCGGGCTGCAGGGGCAGCGCGCTGGCCGAAGGGGCGGCTAGTGGGCTGCTAAGGGCGGCGCGACGAGCTGCTAGGGGTGGTGCAGCGGCTCGAAGGGCGGCGCGTCAGTAGGGTAGGGCGGTAGGGCAGCTAGTGGGGCAGCTCTGTGGTGGGCCTTAAAAACAAAAATCGGTCCTAGCGAAGGACCTGCTATGAAACCATGTCAAACTAATGAACGAGAAATAAATGAACTATGAAAGAGTTAGGTACGAGTATGGGTTGTACCCTAATTGGGTTGTACCCCTTATGGGCTACCCCACTATAGCCTACACAAAGTAAGCAATATAACATTTTCACATGTGCATGCATTTGTGCATGTGTGTATGTGTGCACGGTTCAATTTGGGCTTGTGCTTGTGCAGCTGACCACCTGTACCGTATTGAAATCTCACAAGTTCTTAGGCAATGTTATTGTTTGAGTTGAGTGGCAGTTTCAAGCAAGGGTTCTGCTTTGCATACTGTATCCATTTTCACCAGTGTGACCACACTACCGCACGCTGAAATGTGTAGATATAGTCGTCATTACTCTGGCGTACTGACAGTGTAAGGTTTCTTTACAAGCATTTAAATGCTTAAGATGCAAGTATTTTTCTATGTTTGTAATGAAGAGGTTGCAATGCAATCATGATCACATAAAAATATAGTTGTGGGTTAAGAATATGCAAGGAACTGGGACTGGTAAGATTAGCACATGGCTAGATGAATTAGCATGACATCACAAGGAATAAGGTAATGTTTGTGATGCGGAATTTTCAGTGTTGTAGTATTGTACACTTGGTGTACGTGAAATTTACGGTAATTGTTCCGATTAATTGAAGTATTCGCGTTCGCGCCAGTGGAGGCAGCAAGTGTCAGAAGATCTTTTGCACAACCAAATCAACGACGAGTAACAACACAGGTGCGAAATAGAGAGGTTTCGTTATTTTCGTCAGTTTGCCCCAAACCTTGGCGATCTGTGGGGCAGTGTCAGAGTGTGGATGACGTCAACCCCAGATCTCAACCCGAGCTACTTCTGTAGATATTGTATCCACGGCTACGATTCACTTCGCTCCTAGTTGTTGGAACCACGGCTTCAAATTCAAGCCATTGGGCTTGCCGCATTGCAAACCTACACGATGGCTCTATGGCTCCAGATGAGCAGACAATCAATGGTTTCTAGGTCACGGAGTTCCAACGTTCACCAGCAAAATCCCGCAACTCCCGCCATTGTGAACGGAATCTCGCTGGAAAAGTCGGTGTCGATCGAGTCGCGTAGCCGCTGAGGTGAAAGGAGGGGACAAGCGAACGGCGTAGAGTTGGCAATTATCTTTTCCCTTCCCTGACCGGCAGATTCATGTGCCACGCGGACGTTTTTCAACCAGCCACTGAAGTGGACTCTCGAATCTCCTGTCATGGACAAAAAAAAAGCCTGACCAGACCAACCGTTTGCAGCCAACGTCACTGTTCGTCGCAACCACAACACAGCCAGCTTAGCCTGTAGGCCGATGAGGAACTGCTTAGGGTTGCCGTGACGAAACACGCAAAAGGTCTGAACCTACGGCTACGATCTGAGTTTCAGACAATCCAGTGATTCTGGACGGTAGATCTGAAGAGGGTTGTTGTGAGGAGAGGAGAGGAGAGGCAGTTGGTGACCCCCCGCCACATTCCAACGTGACCGTCGAAAATCGCCTCATTCTCAGCTGAGCCTCGGATTTCGCAGCTCTTTCGCCTCTTGCTCTCATTTCTTTTGCTCGGCTTCTTCTGCTCGTTGTCTTAGAGCTGCTGCGACTTCGAAAAGACGAGCCGCTAGCGAAGCCATTCCGAATAGATGATGGAGGCGTTGTGCTTCAGGTCTGCCTTTATTGTAGAAGCTGCGTTTACGAGAAGAGAAAATCGAGTGTTGGCGTCATGAAGCGTCGAAACTCTGGCGATTTTAGCCTTTACCATGGAGAACAAGTGCGGGATTACGATTTTCTATACGAGGTAAATTTGAGAGCGTGTGCTAGTTTTTCCGAGTCTTATTTAGTAGTGTGATATGGTTTCGTTTTAGCACACGCGAGATTGTTCAGTGGCGCGTCTGACGTGACGACTGCATGCTGGTTGCATGTTGCAGGTTTGTCCGTGCGGAGGCGACATGTCACGCGAACCACCATCGCTATCTGGCTGTCCGTGCGATTTCGGCAACTACGTGCGATTTGGCGAGTACGTTCGATTTCGGCGAGGTCGTGCGAGTTCCGATCGGCGCAGGTATTTCTGGAAGTCACACCCATGCAGAGAGTCAAATTCGAAAATCGATTTCGTATGTCTCACTTCTCAATTTCGCTATTCCTTTTTGCGTTTCACTCGTGGGGAACATATTCACTGATCGATTTCGCGTTTCAGTTTCAGATCCGCGAATAGATTCCGAATTTTAATTTTGCGATCTGATTTCGCAAGTCGAATTCGTATCACCGTCCATTTCGCGAGCTACTTCCCTAACGCACGCTGTGGCCACGTCTTTCCACCCACTGCAGGCCGCCGTGCGAACGCCGTTCCCACCCCCCCTGGACGACTGCCACGCTGGTGGGTGCCTGAACCACTCTCGCCACCTGCGATTTCGGGCCCACACACAGCGCTCTCTGCGTCTCCCACCCAAGCTAAGTTCTCACCTCACTCACCTCGCTTGCATCATGCATCAAACTCCCTCCCTCACTGCCCTCTGTCACACTCAAGAGACCTCCCTCCCCCAAGGTAGCAAGGTAGCAGGTATAGGCTTAGGTATTCTGTTGAGTCAGGTTCAGCTGGTATGAGGTCTCTTGGGTGTGCCACTGCAGCAGTCCATTTCATGCACGCATGATTCTTGCAATTCTTCTCTCTTCTCTCTCGCTTCACTAACTTTGCTTTGCTTCTTACCTCACTGCCCTCCCCACTCCTCTGCTTCCCCTCCTCTCCTCCCCCTCCTCCCTTCTCTCTGTCCTAATCTTCCTCCTCTCGTCCCAGCAGGTCGCTCACACGGTGGCGGGGGACATGGAGTGCCAAGGCAGCAGCTGCTCTCCACCCAACCCACCCACAGCTGAGCTAAGTACCCGCCCTGCCTCTCTCCTCCCAACCCTCGTACTTGTGTTGCTTTTGATGTCTCGCTTGCATCATGCATCCAACTCCCTCCCTCACTGCCCTTTGTCACACTCAAGAGACCTCCCTCCCCCAAGGTAGCAAGGTAGCAGGTACAGGCTCAGGTATTTGGTATAGTCAGGCTCAGCTGGTATGAGGTCTCTTGGGTGTGCCACTGCAGCAGTCCATTTCATGCACGCATTATTCTTGCAATCTCTCTCTTATCTCTCGCTTCACTCACTTTGCTTTGCTCCTTACCTCATTGCCCTCCCCACTCGTCTGCTTCCCCCCCCTCTCCTCCCCCTCCTCCCTTATCTCTGTCCTTATCTTCCTCCTCTCGTCCCAGCAGGTCGCTCACACGGGAGTGGCAGTGGCGGGGGGCATGGAGTGCAAAGGCAGCAGCTGCTCTCCACCCAACCCACCCACAGCTGAGCTAAGTACCCGCCCTGCCTCTCTCCTCCCAACCCTCGTACTTGTGTTGCTTTTCATGTCTCGCTTGCATCATGCATCAAACTCCCTCCCTTACTGCCCTCTGTCACACTCAAGAGTCCTCCCTCCCCCAAGGTAGCAGGGTAGCAGGTACAGGCTCAGGTATTATTCGGTACAGTCAGGTTCAGCTGGTATGAGGTCTCTTCGGTGTCCCACTGCAGCAGTTCCATCCCTCTCCCTTGTTCTCCTTTCTTAGTTCCTCCTCTTTTTTCCCAATTCGGTTTTTCTGTTTTTCTGCTCAAGCCAATTCAGTTTCCCTTATTCTGTTTTTCTGTTTTCCTGCTCATGCCAGCTCACTAACTTCTACTCCCCCCCATGCTTGTGCCCCTACCAGGTCACTTGGCAGCGATTGAAGACTGTAGCAGAGGAAGCTGAGTAGCGGACCGGCAGCAGCAGTTGCAGCAGCATAAGCGGCAGCAGCAGCATTGGGGGGTGGGGGGCTAGAGGGTAGGCTAGGTTAGGTCGAGTCGTGAGCGAGGTGTGGTATGGTATCAGGTGAGGCATGGTAACGGGTGAGGTATGGAGATATGATTTCCTCCTCTCTCTTTCTCTCCCCTCCAACTCCTTCTTGCAGCCTGAGGGAGGGAGCACTGCAGAATGTGCGGGACAGAGGCATCTCTCCTTTCATCCCCCCCTCCTGCTCCCCCTTCCCCTTCCCCCCTCCCCACGTCCCAGCAGCAAGGGAGGGAGGGAGCACTGCAGCAAGGGTGGGACAGAGACATCTCTCCTTTCATCCCCCCCTCCCCCTGCCCCTCCCCACTTTCCGGCACGGCTGAGGCATCATGGCGCTCTGCATGGTAGGTAGTGAAGGAGGCAAGTGGGCAGTTCACCCCCTCAGGGGCAGCATCCTCTGGGGTTGTGGCTTGTGAGAGTCGGGGGCTGAACCTTTCAGAGGAAATTGGGTGAGTTGGATAAGGAGAGAGGGGGGCTGAAACCCCCAGAGGGAGGTTGGTGAGTGGGATGAGGAGAGAGGAGGGTGAAACCTCCTGGAAGGTGGGTGAGTGGGATAAGGAGAGAGGAGGGCTGAAGCCTTCAGAGGAAGGGGGGTTCGTGGTATGAGGAGAGAGGGGGACTGAAGCCTTCGGAGTAAGGTAGGTGAGTGGGATAAGGAGAGAAGGGGCTGAAATTTAGGTGGCTGAACGGGATATGAAGAGATGGGGTCTGAAACCTCCACATTGAGGGACGGGAAGAGGATGGATGGGAGGTGACTCTTTGTGTTGTTATTGAAGAGATCGAAATGCTTGGATAAGGCTAGTAAGGTCCGTGCAGGAGTGGCGTCGCTGAAATATAAGGGAGAAGGCTCTTCTCCTCCTCCTTTAGGCTGCTGGGCAGCTGACGTTTTCGCTTTTCTAGCAAGGGATTGAGCTGTCTCCAAAACATTTTGCGAATAACAAAATGGTGTGCAGCGAGGCAAACCGTGTGTTGCTATTTACTGACAATTGTGTTTGCATTGCTTCAAGCTTGTTATGAAAGGTTATAGGGGTGATGATTTAGTCCTTCAAACAAACATTTGAGACGTGTGAGATAAAGTACAGGCCAGCTGCTTCATGTGCAATTGTTCTCTCGTGTTGAAAATGTTAGGGTACGTATATTATCCTGTTTTCTGAAGGAATATACGTTTACAGTATATTGAAGATGTGCAATTCATCTTTACGGTCAGGACTCATCAGAACCTCTTCGTCACAACGAAATATTCGTCGCACACGGTGTCCTTCTGGCGCTCCGATGTTGGTTCTGGATCCATTCTTCTTGTGCTGAGCTTCTGTTTTGGGTGTCCAACTGTTTTACTCACCAGCAGCATTGAAAGAAAGTACGAGAATGGCTCCCTCCCGATGAAGATATCTCAGCGGTGGTGTAGTCATGTAGGTTCCGTGATCTGCCTCACACCCCCATAAGATTTGGAAACTGCCCTTCCTTCCCATGGCAGTCCAGATTCCTTTCGCCTCCCCTTGACGATCAATTGACGGAGTCGCCCAGGCCCACACGTCGTCTGCTGAAGAAGTCAGTCGCCACCGTCACCTCCACCGACCTGTGTCCTTGGGAATACCAGTCAGTACCGCACTGTAACCTGGAGAAACGCGCTAGTAATCAGTTGGTTTCAGGAACCACCCAGATCTCGTGCAGCATGAAAATCTGTGTCCATTCCATTCCACCCACATACGTGCGACTCTTCTGGATTCTGCATGTTTGTGAGTGCACGTGACTTGAGCCCGAAATCATGAGAACCGAGACAGTCTACTGACGTTTCAGCAACTGACGCCACAAAAAAGACGAGACCGAAGCTGGAATAACGACGTTTAGAGACCGTTGACGCCTCGTCTGAAAGCAACCAGCTTCCCGTGATTTACGTGCTTCTGAAAAGCTTTCCCGTGCACACCAGTTCCTACGCCTCCGCTCGTGTCAGCGACCGACGGCATCTCTTCATTTCCTTACCTCGAACTTCTGAGTTTAGGAACGCCTTATAATCGCAAATCTTAATTTCCTTACTTAGGTCGTCGTCAGCGCTGACCTGATGCCACCTCGTCGCCTCGGACTCACTACAGAGTGGCGACGCTTTTCGCGGCGTTAAACAGGGCTCTTGCAGCGACTTGCAGCAGCCGTTGACGCTCAGATAGGGTCTAGTAGGACTTGGTTCTGTTGCTCAAACATTCTCTGACAATCCGTGTAGCAGGAGGAGGAGGAGAGGCAGCAGCAGCAGCACTAGAAGCAGCGGCAGCAGCAACGGTTTTGAACAGCTGGAGTAGCGGAATTTGCAGTTTATTGCAGCCATGGTCCGATCAACAGAATAGTAGGTTCTCCTTTTCCGTCAAACTTAACCTAAACATGCGTTTGCGATTCGCAAGGACCTATCACGATGTTAGTCCGAGCTCGTCCTCACGTCAAATTCTGCTTTGATTTCTTACTTCCTTTCTTTCTCAATATGTTTTCCCCGTGTGTCCCTGTGTGTGTTCTGTTGCCTTTGGGTGTTATGCGCGTGAGTGTGACCGTGTCTGGTGGTGTAACCGTGGTCCTTATTGGCTGGTTTTGATCCTGACCGTGATTCGTCATTGTGCTTCTTTCTTGTCGTGATTTGTTGTGAATGTTTTCGTCTTTGGGCATGCTTGCTTGGGATTTTGAATCTACTTATCTTGAATGTCCCGCATGGCCACGTGTCATGACCGCCTGCCATGCGGTCCTTCTCGCATTCGTACCGTCGTGGCACGTCGCGCGCACCATACGTCACACGGCGACTCTTTCGTCAACGCAGTCGCATCACCATGCCTGTTTCGCTAGAAGAGGTGAGACGGGGCGAGCGGAGGGGAGACGGCGCGATGGGGAAGTGAACGAAGCTCATGGAGCAGGCATCCACGCGTTTCGCGCATGCGTTTGCGAAATTTTGAAGCATCCACCCGTCCTGGACCTTCCTCTCGCAATTTTCCGATTTACATGAGAATGACGATTCGCAGATGCACATCCGTCACATGTGTCAATTCCCCTTCTTCCCCTCCACACGCTCTTTCCCTCCTCCATCACCCCGCCTTCCTCTTCCCCCTTGACCTCGCAGTACCGCATAGGGCAGGCGTACATGCGGTCGCGCATGCAGATGGAGAACACGCGCGGCAGCGAGGGCGTGGAGGTGGTGGCGTCGCAGCCGTTCAGCGACGACCGCATGGGCGCGGGGCACATGGCGCACGTCATCTACCACTTCCACAGCAAGGCACCCGCGTGGCTCCGCGCGCTCGCCCCGCACGGCGCGCTCTGCCTCGAGGAGCAGAACTGGAACGCGTATCCGCGCAGCAAAACAGGTGCGGAAGACAACTGGTTGAGTGGATTTTTAGTGGAGTCTTCTTCCTGCAAAGTACGAGACGAGAAATCAATTCTCTTTATAACACTTACTTCCAGCATAATCATCCACTCCCCCATCTATCCTTTCTCCCTTTCTCCCTTTCTCCCTGCACACGTTCGGCCATCTGTGAATGCAACGACATGTTTCGACATTGCTCCCACCATCGAACATCAGTGCTCAAGGTATGTCGTTTCCATTGCCACCGTCGTATCCTCAAACGCTTCTTGTAGTTCTGGGACTCTTATGCTGCTGCCTGTCTCCAACACCCATCTCCTGGCTGCACCACATCCACATGCTTTCCATTCCCTCAGCCACACCCTTTCTTGCACAATTTCCACATCTCCTCATCTCCCCATCTCCTCCCTTTCTTCCTTTCTCCCGTCCTCCTTACCTCCAGCCACATTCCATGCCACATTGCATGTGTACCCCCACGCCACACCTCCTGCCACATGCGCACCCACGCCACACCTCCTGCCACATGCGCACCCACGCCACACCTCCTGCCACATGCGCACCCACGCCACACCTCCTGCCACATGCGCACCCACGCCACACCTCCTGCCACATGCGCACCCACGCCACACCTCCTGCCACATGCGCACCCACGCCACACCTCCTGCCACATGCGCACCCACGCCACACCTCCTGCCACATGCGCACCCACGCCACACCTCCTGCCACATGCGCACCCACGCCACACCTCCTGCCACATGCGCACCCACGCCACACCTCCTGCCACATGCGCACCCACGCCACACCTCCTGCCACATGCGCACCCACGCCACACCTCCTGCCACATGCGCACCCACGCCACACCTCCTGCCACATGCGCACCCACGCCACACCTCCTGCCACATGCGCACCCACGCCACACCTCCTGCCACATGCGCACCCACGCCACACCTCCTGCCACATGCGCACCCACGCCACACCTCCTGCCACATGCGCACCCACGCCACACCTCCTGCCACATGCGCACCCACGCCACACCTCCTGCCACATGCGCACCCACGCCACACCTCCTGCCACATGCGCACCCACGCCACACCTCCTGCCACATGCGCACCCACGCCACACCTCCTGCCACATGCGCACCCACGCCACACCTCCTGCCACATGCGCACCCACGCCACACCTCCTGCCACATGCGCACCCACGCCACACCTCCTGCCACATGCGCACCCACGCCACACCTCCTGCCACATGCGCACCCACGCCACACCTCCTGCCACATGCGCACCCACGCCACACCTCCTGCCACATGCGCACCCACGCCACACCTCCTGCCACATGCGCACCCACGCCACACCTCCTGCCACATGCGCACCCACGCCACACCTCCTGCCACATGCGCACCCACGCCACACCTCCTGCCACATGCGCACCCACGCCACACCTCCTGCCACATGCGCACCCACGCCACACCTCCTGCCACATGCGCACCCACGCCACACCTCCTGCCACATGCGCACCCACGCCACACCTCCTGCCACATGCGCACCCACGCCACACCTCCTGCCACATGCGCACCCACGCCACACCTCCTGCCACATGCGCACCCACGCCACACCTCCTGCCACATGCGCACCCACGCCACACCTCCTGCCACATGCGCACCCACGCCACACCTCCTGCCACATGCGCACCCACGCCACACCTCCTGCCACATGCGCACCCACGCCACACCTCCTGCCACATGCGCACCCACGCCACACCTCCTGCCACATGCGCACCCACGCCACACCTCCTGCCACATGCGCACCCACGCCACACCTCCTGCCACATGCGCACCCACGCCACACCTCCTGCCACATGCGCACCCACGCCACACCTCCTGCCACATGCGCACCCACGCCACACCTCCTGCCACATGCGCACCCACGCCACACCTCCTGCCACATGCGCACCCACGCCACACCTCCTGCCACATGCGCACCCACGCCACACCTCCTGCCACATGCGCACCCACGCCACACCTCCTGCCACATGCGCACCCACGCCACACCTCCTGCCACATGCGCACCCACGCCACACCTCCTGCCACATGCGCACCCACGCCACACCTCCTGCCACATGCGCACCCACGCCACACCTCCTGCCACATGCGCACCCACGCCACACCTCCTGCCACATGCGCACCCACGCCACACCTCCTGCCACATGCGCACCCACGCCACACCTCCTGCCACATGCGCACCCACGCCACACCTCCTGCCACATGCGCACCCACGCCACACCTCCTGCCACATGCGCACCCACGCCACACCTCCTGCCACATGCGCACCCACGCCACACCTCCTGCCACATGCGCACCCACGCCACACCTCCTGCCACATGCGCACCCACGCCACACCTCCTGCCACATGCGCACCCACGCCACACCTCCTGCCACATGCGCACCCACGCCACACCTCCTGCCACATGCGCACCCACGCCACACCTCCTGCCACATGCGCACCCACGCCACACCTCCTGCCACATGCGCACCCACGCCACACCTCCTGCCACATGCGCACCCACGCCACACCTCCTGCCACATGCGCACCCACGCCACACCTCCTGCCACATGCGCACCCACGCCACACCTCCTGCCACATGCGCACCCACGCCACACCTCCTGCCACATGCGCACCCACGCCACACCTCCTGCCACATGCGCACCCACGCCACACCTCCTGCCACATGCGCACCCACGCCACACCTCCTGCCACATGCGCACCCACGCCACACCTCCTGCCACATGCGCACCCACGCCACACCTCCTGCCACATGCGCACCCACGCCACACCTCCTGCCACATGCGCACCCACGCCACACCTCCTGCCACATGCGCACCCACGCCACACCTCCTGCCACATGCGCACCCACGCCACACCTCCTGCCACATGCGCACCCACGCCACACCTCCTGCCACATGCGCACCCACGCCACACCTCCTGCCACATGCGCACCCACGCCACACCTCCTGCCACATGCGCACCCACGCCACACCTCCTGCCACATGCGCACCCACGCCACACCTCCTGCCACATGCGCACCCACGCCACACCTCCTGCCACATGCGCACCCACGCCACACCTCCCTGCATCCCCCTGCCACCCCTGGCCCGCAGTGCCCGTACCTCACCAAGTTCGCCATCACCATCGAGTCCATACACCTCGCTGACCGAGGCGACTCCGAAAACGTGAGTCCCGTTGGGGGCGGGCATGGTGGGGAGGCACGGGGGGGAGGCATGGCAGGAAGACCTGGGGGAAGTCATTGGGAGATGGCTTGGTACATGTGGGTGATGCCCATAAGTCATTGAGCATGCGAGTCATGGGGCCCTAGCAAAGCAAGTTGATTCAGATAGCATGGCGCTCTCATTCCTCCATTTCTCGCTTTCTCTGCCGATCTTATTCCTTCTCTAACTTCACGTGTTTCCCAATCTTTCCTTCTCCCTGTGTTCCTCCTTTCCCCCTTTCCCCCGTCCCCTCTCCCTTCCCCTCGCTTCCAGGCGTTGGGTCTAAGTGAGGAGCAGTTGAAGCAGCGCAAGGTGGAGAGGGTGGACATAGCGAGCCACGAGCGGGACATGTGGACGCGCCTCATCGCCAAGTCCGGTGTCGACCCCTCCAAGCTCGCCCTCCCCAAAGCCAAGCGCGGCCCCCTCGCTCCAGGCTGGCAGGTATGTGCTGTCCTGTGCTGTGCTGCTGTGCTGTGCTGCTCATTGACCTCTTGCTCCTTCCTCCTCTCAGTGCATCTCTGATTCCTCTTGGCAAGCTGTCTCCTGCACCTCTGCTTTCCCCATCATGCATCCAGCATCCTGCGCTAATGCGTATACTGCCCCCCCTCTTCGCCCCCTCCTCTCCCCTGTCGTCTCCCCTCTCCCCATTTCCGCCTCCCCTCTCCCCCTTGTCCTCACCCACACCTTGGTGTGTGGCACACTGGCAACGGTCGAGAGCAGGAGGCATGTGAGCCAGTGATGACGGCATACAAGATGGCTTTTGAGTCAACTCACAATTCCTCTCCCCCTCTCGCTTGGTGTGCTTTGGTGTGTCAACGGTGGGGAGCAGGAGGCATGTGAGCCGGTGATGACGGCATACAAGATGGTCACGGTGGACGCGCCCTACTGGGGCTTCGGCAAGAGGCTAGAGCTCTTTGTACTCGCTGTAAGCTCTCTTCCCTCCCCCGCCTCCAGTTGCACCTCGCTCACCTCGCCGTGATCACCAGTTTGCCTGACCAAGAACCGCATTGTGCTTATGCTTGCTTGCTTGCTCTGTTCTCTCCCATATTGCTCCCTTTGCAATGTTAATGCGTTCAAAACCACATGGCGATGGCTAGCCTCATGCTTGCTTGCTTGCTTCTGTTCTCTCCTTCCTCTCTTCTCTGTGCTCTCCTTTCCTCTCCTCTCCTCTCCTCTTCTCCCCTCTCCTCTTCCCTTTCCCCTACTGGGCGGGCAGGGAGAGAGAGCGTTGTTTCTGGAGGGGCACCGAAAGTGCTATGGGTGGATGGACGAGTGGTGTGAGCTCACGATGGACGATGTGCGCCGCATTGAGAAGGACAACATCGAAGCCATGCGCAAGGTGGGTGCTGTTCCTCCCACCGAGTCTGAAACATCCATGTGCAATAGTGCAGTGCTCTGTTCTGCCATCCCATGTGCAAGGTGCACTACGTGTGTTGCTCACAGCCCTATCTTCCTTACAGACTGCCAGCTGAATGCGTGACAGTCTTTCCTTTCACAAGGTTGGTTTCACAACGTATCAGATTGTGTCACTCCCCTCCCTGCCCTTTCTCGTTGCTGCAGAATCTTGCTCTCAACAACAAGGTAGCACCAGATGAGTACAACGAGGATGAGAGTAAAGATGAGGTGGACGATAGCCAAGATTACGCAGACTGCAGTGGAGCTGACCTGGCGGATAGCCCCAAGGGTTAAGGCAAAGCTGCGGAGGTCTAGTCATGAATATGCTCCTCGAAATAAATGGTTGGGTTTTAGCAAGTCCCTTTTGTAATTCTATGTTGCCAATAATTGCATGCTGTACTCTCCTTTGTATTAAGATCATGTGCCCCAACCCAACATATATTGCAGTGCGGTGGTGGAAACAAGGGAGCTTTATTACAGCTTCATGTCTCCCCCATATTCCCAATTTCCCACCACCGGACAGACTAGCCCTAGTTAAAGCTCAAGGCCCAAATTGCAGCGCGCGCAGGGCAAGCTTACTAAAGTTGATGAGTGGTGTTTTGAGTGTTGTTTGGTTGCGAATTGTGGTTACGAGAAGTGCGATGCAATTTGATTGGCCGACAGTTTTTTGTCGAATAGGAGAGAAGGAAACACCAAGAATATTGTGAGTGCAATTTGGGACTTGAGAACCAAACCGAGTTGCTCCCTCCCTGGGGTTTGCCGAGTCGGCGAAAACCCTGAGGGTGTAGCACGAAGCTGGGCGAAACTGAACAGCCCAACTTAAAAAAAGTCAACCTTCCTCTCCCGCCACCCAAAGGGCAACCTTAGTAAGGTTGAACAATTTGGGCCTTCATCTTTAAGGTCGGCCACAGAAGATGGAATAATCAAGGCCTCCAATGTCAAGCACACATGTCAGTCAGCCCATGCGGTGAACATCCAGTGTCAGCCCATGTGGTCCATGTCTGCTGTGCCATCATCAGGCTTGTCTATGCATACTGGCTCCCACTCATCATCTGCATATACACATACAGGCACGCGGGGAGACACATGACACGATGGGAGGGAAGGGGGGTAGGGTATGGTGACAGGAGGGAAGTTGGACAGTGGGGAAGGAAGGCGGATTACGGAAGGCACACTAATTGTGATGAGAAACATGTGGTGTGAGAGAGAAGGTGACAAGCAGAGAGGAGGGGCGGACCTGAGAGGCGGTATGTGAGTGCCACCACTGCATCGTTCTCCACCTGCCACATGCATGCATGCATGAGACACGGATAGAGGAATGGATGCATGGATGCAAAAAATGGGATGGGAAGCTGCCACATCAAAAAATACATGGGGAAGCACACAGCTTGCACACGGGGAAGCACACAGGGGGCACACGGGGAAGCACACAGGGGGCACACGGGGAAGCACACAGGGGGCACACGGGGAAGCACAAGTGTGGTGCAACCTTGGTGTTCACGCCAAGCCATTCCCCTCTGCTTCTTGCTGCAGGGTTGCGCGCCCTCCCTACTCGCTGCTCCACCACCATTCCGTCAGCATCCAGGACAGGCCTAGATTATCTAGTCGACTCAGAAGCACCCATAGCTGACTCGAGTCCTCACCCGCTGCTCCACCAGCGTTCGGTTGTCGTCCAGCATGCAATGACTTTGAAGCTGAATCAAAACTCGACTCAGGGGTCATCTGACATCCTCCTTACCCGCTGCCCCGCTAGCGTGCGGTTGTCGTCAAGCACGGCTTTGCTGTGCAACAGAATCAGGTGACCGTTGAATCGACTCAAAACACACAGGTGACTCGCATCCTCCTTACCCGCTGTTCCGCCAGCGATCTGTTGTCGTCCAGCACGGCGTTGCTGTGCAGCACAACCAGCCGAATGTCGCCCGCCGCCTGCCCGCACAGCACCTCCAGGTTCTGCTTCACCTGCAGCACCTTCTGCGAAGGCTCGCAGTAGAGGAAGTAGGTGGTCGCCCGCCGCTTGGCCCGCACGTACATCGACTGGCGGCGGACGGGTGTTTGGGGGGAGAGAGGGGAAGAGAGAAGGCGGGGAAGAGGGGACAAAAAAGAGGGGGAACAATAAGTGAAAGACCTGGATGGGTGGGGACGTTGAGAGGATAAGGGAAAGAGTGGGCTCAGAAATTCGCTGAATGAACTCGCGGACGTCTGGCGTCGCAGAACGATGCATCAGCGCGAGGAGGAGCGAAGTAACGCGCGTCGCCTTGACTGGCGTACCATGGAGGCCGGGAAGCGGCCGGCGAGGTGAACCGCGGGATACGACGGAGCGACCAAGGGCCGCGCTTGCCGACGCGACAGACGCTACAGCAACTCGCTGCTACGGCACTCAGGTGCTACTAGGGTCTCGTTTCCTAAAAGACGCGGACTGAAACTCTTCTACGCCGCGTTGAGTCCGGGAGAACGTCGAATGGCAACAATGCTTCAAACGGAAGAGCGCCGTGGTATTGCTGTTCTGCATGTCGGCTGCACGCAAAGAGGGCTCCACCGCGTGGGATTCGAAGGTTATGGAACACTGAGCACTGTGGAACGCTGGAGACTTCAGGAAGAGTGGCGACGAGTCATACTCGCTACCATACACCTCGTGCTGGCAACGAGTATACAGCGCAGCCAGTTATCGTAAACATCGATATACGAATGACAAGCAAATTTGCCGACACTGCTGGAAGGCTTCAAAATGTTCCGCGTTTGGCATATTCCCCTCGCGTGTATTTCATCTCCTCCGCTCTCCAACTCTTTCGTGCCGCCATCCAGCCACGGTTCCGCCCAGCCAATCCCTGCCCGTCAGCGTGGCTCGTTCCTTTTCGCCTTCTGCTGCCCAGTCAGCATGATCACCAGCCAGTCGGCTGTTGCCTTGGCACAACTAACCACGCGGGAGTTTTGCGTCGCTGCTCGCTTGATCCTCTAACCTTGGGAGTTTTTTAGCCACTTATTTTTCAGAGCGATTGCTGCTAGGGAGCCGCCATGCTCAGGAACTTGGCTCATCATTAGCCAGTTCGCGTGCAGCATTCCGTCTTTTTTCCCTCGATCCTCCATCGCATGCAAAACAGTTTCCTAGGGACGATACTACGCGATCGCGATGCATCCCGTTAGTCTCGCGGGTTCAGTCAGCGCGTCCGAAACAGCGCGATCGTTCCTCGCGACGCCACGACCCTCGCAACGCGCTCGTCGCCGCAATGCATCCAATTCCTCTCCGCACGGTCACATTGCCTCGCACAGCGCCGCCGATCGTCGCTTAAACTCGCAGATCGCTCGTTCCGCATTCCCATCCGCAGCAACACTCACAGCAGCACCAGCACCAAACTCACGATCCACTCGTCCACGTCAGCACGTCGCCGTGCGTGCAGCTGCCGACGGCGATGGCGGAGTTGATTACACCGCCTCCGCTGAGACTGTCGGCACGGCGGCGGAACCTGCGAGCTCGTCGTCGCAAGGTAAGTACCCAGTGCCCGTCTCTCTCAATGAAAGCATTGACCTCTTGCTGTTAGACTTCTTACATTTCGCACATTCCTTAGCTTCCCTCGCGGATCAGTGTGGTATGATTCATGAACGGTCGAGTGCATCGCTACGCCGTCTTGAACTCCTCTCCTCACACCAGGATCACTTACCGCTGAGCCAATTGCGCGCACCAAAACCTCCAGTAGCAGTAGCAGCAGCGGCGGCGGGGGATCGTCCGCGCTGGATAAGCTCCGCGAGCTTCTGCGCGCGGCGGAGGCGGAGCTGGAAAAGGCGTGCGCGCGGACCGTAGAGACGGAGGAGGAGGCGCGCAGAGTGGCGGAACGCGCCATAGAGATCTCCGACGCCGCCGCCAAGGCGGAAGCCGCCGCGGATGCCGCGATGGCGCAGGTGGAGGCGGAGCTGGCGGAGGAGACACTGGCGCAGGATGCGCTGCGGCAGGCTGAGGCGGCGTTTCACGAGCAGGCGGAGGTGCTGGTGGCAGCGGAGGCGCAGCAACAGGCGGTGGAGGCGGGGATGGCGGGGATGGCGGGGATGGCGGGGATGGCGGGGATGGCGGGGATGGCGGAACAGGGGGTTCAGGAGGGGGAAAGCTTGCGGTCGGGCGTGGTTAACTTGGTGCAGGAGGTGCGGGAGGAGCTTGCGCGGCGGGAGGCGGAACTGAGAGCGCGGACGGAGGCAGCAACGCGCTCGGCTGAAAGGCGGGTGAGGGCGCAGGAGGAGGCGTCCGCGCTGGTGGCGGCAGCGAGGGAGGCACGGGCGCGCGCGGGGCAGGCGGAGGAGGAGGTGGGGGAGCGCATGGGCGTGGCGGAGAGGGCGGTGGCGTTCGAACTGGAGGCGACTCAGAGCGTGGCGGAGGCCGCCAAGGCGTTGGCGAGGGCGGAGAAACTGGTTACTGATATCGCCAAGGTGTGTGTGGGGTAGGGGCAGGGGGGTGTAGTCCAGTGCTAAGAACCGGAACCCCTGGCGGGAAGCCACTCTAATCACCTCCCTGCGTCACTCGTAACCTCTCTATCCCCTCAACACTGCTTCTGCTTCGCGTTCCTTCTCCTCCCCCCTCCTTCCCCTCCCCCGTTCCCCCCCTATCCCAGGCGGAGGCGGAGGCAGCGAAGCTGGGCGCGGAGAAGGAGGCGCTGCTGGCGAGCGAGGTGGCGGGCGTGTCAGCCGCGCTGCGCGCCACTGTGAAGGGCGGGCGGGCCGCTGCTGGCATGCCCACCACTGACTCCGATAGCGACTCTGACAGGGACTCTGATAAGGACTCTGATAGGGACGCGGGTAGTGAGTTGGTTACTAAGTCTGATCTGGAAGGAAAGGGTGTGAAGGAAGGGGAGGCGAGGGAGGATGTGGGAGGGGTCGTTGCAGAGGCGGTGGGGAAGGCAGAGGATAAGGGGAAGAAGGGGATGGAGGCTGGAGCAGAGGAGGCAGCAGGGGAGGAGCGAGGGGTTGGGCGAAGTGCGGCGGTCGATGAGGGAGAGAAGGACGTGCGGAAGGATGGGGTTAAGGATGGCTTGAAGGAGGGGGGGATAAAGGGAAGGGAGGCTGATCTGGCACCCAGCGCCCCTGCAGGCACTGCTGCTGGAGATGCGATCAAGGGTGATTCAGGGGAGGTGGGAGCTGGGGAGGAGGAGGAAACAGCAGCAGCAGCAGCAGTCCCCGGCTCGGATGAAGCTGCTGGCCCCTCCTCCGGCCCCTCTTCCAAATCACCCTCCTCCTCCTCCTCCTCCTCTTCTTCCTCGTCCTCCTCCGCCTCATCTCCCACCAAGAAGTCATCGCAGTTCTTCTCAGCGTCATTCTTCTCAGCGGACGGGCACGAGGTGGAGGATGCGCTCAAGTGGGTGCGATCCGCACTGCCCTCGCTGCTGCGCCACCTGCCCAAGCTGCTGCTCGCGCTCACCGTGCTCCTCCTCGGGTCAGTGCCGTGTGCTGCTGCCATGCTTGCTTGTTGTGCCGCTCCCATGCACTCCTCTGCTGCTTCCGGGCCAAAACTGGCCCTGTGCGCCAGGCGGCATGTGTGCTGCAGACTCGGCCTCCTCGTCCCTCGTGCTGCATGACGCCTGCCTTGCCTTCCCACCTCCTCTCCCTTCCCCTATCATCGCTGCTCACTCTGCTCCTCTCTCTCCCTTTCCCACCCCAGCGGCGTGGCACTCAAAGCGCGCATGGTGCACAGGGCAGGAGGGCACACACCTCGCGCTACAGTGGTGCAGATGGACGCCGTGCAGGGACGGGGACTGGCTGGGGCCGCAGGGGACGCCGCCACGCAGGAAGCAGCGGCACTAGGGTCAGCAGTGGGGGCGGTGGGGCAGCAGCAGCAGCAGGTGCAGGCGCCAGTTGCCACGGGTAACCCGGTGGTGTCTGCAGTGCAGGCGGTGGTGGGGCGAGCCAAGGCGCTCATTGACAAGCTGCCCAGACACGAGGTGAGTGAAATGCAGGCGTTGGGAGGACACTGTTCTTCATTACCTGTCCGATCTCTACCTGCCTATCCCCTGTCCGATCTCTACCTGCCTATCCCCTGTCCGATCTCTACCTGCCTATCCCCTGTCCGATCTCTACCTGCCTATCCCCTGTCCGATCTCTACCTGCCTATCCCCTGTCCGATCTCTACCTGCCTATCCCCTGTCCGATCTCTACCTGCCTATCCCCTGTCCGATCTCTACCTGCCTATCCCCCGTCCGATCTCTACCTGCCTATCCCCTGTCCGATCTCTACCTGCCTATCCCCTGTCCGATCTCTACCTGCCTATCCCCTGTCCGATCTCTACCTGCCTATCCCCTGTCCGATCTCTACCTGCCTATCCCCTGTCCGATCTCTACCTGCCTATCCCCTGTCCGATCTCTACCTGCCTATCCCCTGTCCGATCTCTACCTGCCTATCCCCTGTCCGATCTCTACCTGCCTATCCCCTGTCCGATCTCTACCTGCCTATCCCCTGTCCGATCTCTACCTGCCTATCCCCTGTCCGATCTCTACCTGCCTATCCCCCGTCCGATCTCTACCTGCCTATCCCCTGTCCGATCTCTACCTGCCTATCCCCTGTCCGATCTCTACCTGCCTATCCCCTGTCCGATCTCTACCTGCCTATCCCCTGTCCGATCTCTACCTGCCTATCCCCTGTCCGATCTCTACCTGCCTATCCCCCGTCCGATCTCTACCTGCCTATCCCCTGTCCGATCTCTACCTGCCTATCCCCCGTCCGATCTCTACCTGCCTATCCCCTGTCCGATCTCTACCTGCCTATCCCCTGTCCGATCTCTACCTGCCTATCCCCTGTCCGATCTCTACCTGCCTATCCCCTGTCCGATCTCTACCTGCCTATCCCCTGTCCGATCTCTACCTGCCTATCCCCTGTCCGATCTCTACCTGCCTATCCCCTGTCCGATCTCTACCTGCCTATCCCCTGTCCGATCTCTACCTGCCTATCCCCTGTCCGATCTCTACCTGCCTATCCCCTGTCCGATCTCTACCTGCCTATCCCCTGTCCGATCTCTACCTGCCTATCCCCTGTCCGATCTCTACCTGCCTATCCCCTGTCCGATCTCTACCTGCCTATCCCCCGTCCGATCTCTACCTGCCTATCCCCTGTCCGATCTCTACCTGCCTATCCCCCGTCCGATCTCTACCTGCCTATCCCCTGTCCGATCTCTACCTGCCTATCCCCTGTCCGATCTCTACCTGCCTATCCCCTGTCCGATCTCTACCTGCCTATCCCCTGTCCGATCTCTACCTGCCTATCCCCTGTCCGATCTCTACCTGCCTATCCCCTGTCCGATCTCTACCTGCCTATCCCCTGTCCGATCTCTACCTGCCTATCCCCTGTCCGATCTCTACCTGCCTATCCCCCGTCCGATCTCTACCTGCCTATCCCCTGTCCGATCTCTACCTGCCTATCCCCCGTCCGATCTCTACCTGCCTATCCCCTGTCCGATCTCTACCTGCCTATCCCCTGTCCGATCTCTACCTGCCTATCCCCTGTCCGATCTCTACCTGCCTATCCCCCGTCTGATCTCTACCTGCCTATCCCCTGTCCGATCTCTACCTGCCTATCCCCTGTCCGATCTCTACCTGCCTATCCCCTGTCCGATCTCTACCTGCCTATCCCCTGTCCGATCTCTACCTGCCTATCCCCGTCCGATCTCTACCTGCCTATCCCCTGTCCGATCTCTACCTGCCTATCCCCTGTCCGATCTCTACCTGCCTATCCCCTGTCCGATCTCTACCTGCCTATCCCCTGTCCGATCTCTACCTGCCTATCCCCTGTCCGATCTCTACCTGCCTATCCCCCGTCCGATCTCTACCTGCCTATCCCCTGTCCGATCTCTACCTGCCTATCCCCTGTCCGAACTCTACCTGCCTATCCCCTGTCCGATCTCTACCTGCCTATCCCCTGTCCGATCTCTACCTGCCTATCCCCTGTCCGATCTCTACCTGCCTATCCCCTGTCCGATCTCTACCTGCCTATCCCCTGTCCGATCTCTACCTGCCTATCCCCTGTCCGATCTCTACCTGCCTATCCCCTGTCCGATCTCTACCTGCCTATCCCCTGTCCGATCTCTACCTGCCTATCCCCTGTCCGATCTCTACCTGCCTATCCCCCGTCCGATCTCTACCTGCCTATCCCCTGTCCGATCTCTACCTGCCTATCCCCTGTCCGATCTCTACCTGCCTATCCCCTGTCCGATCTCTACCTGCCTATCCCCTGTCCGATCTCTACCTGCCTATCCCCTGTCCGATCTCTACCTGCCTATCCCCTGTCCGATCTCTACCTGCCTATCCCCCGTCCGATCTCTACCTGCCTATCCCCTGTCCGATCTCTACCTGCCTATCCCCTGTCCGATCTCTACCTGCCTATCCCCTGTCCGATCTCTACCTGCCTATCCCCTGTCCGATCTCTACCTGCCTATCCCCTGTCCGATCTCTACCTGCCTATCCCCCGTCCGATCTCTACCTGCCTATCCCCTGTCCGATCTCTACCTGCCTATCCCCTGTCCGAACTCTACCTGCCTATCCCCCGTCCGATCTCTACCTGCCTATCCCCTGTCCGATCTCTACCTGCCTATCCCCCGTCCGATCTCTACCTGCCTATCCCCTGTCCGATCTCTACCTGCCTATCCCCTGTCCGATCTCTACCTGCCTATCCCCTGTCCGATCTCTACCTGCCTATCCCCTGTCCGATCTCTACCTGCCTATCCCCCGTCCGATCTCTACCTGCCTATCCCCTGTCCGATCTCTACCTGCCTATCCCCTGTCCGATCTCTACCTGCCTATCCCCTGTCCGATCTCTACCTGCCTATCCCCCGTCCGATCTCTACCTGCCTATCCCCTGTCCGATCTCTACCTGCCTATCCCCTGTCCGATCTCTACCTGCCTATCCCCTGTCCGATCTCTACCTGCCTATCCCCTGTCCGATCTCTACCTGCCTATCCCCTGTCCGATCTCTACCTGCCTATCCCCTGTCCGATCTCTACCTGCCTATCCCCCGTCCGATCTCTACCTGCCTATCCCCTGTCCGATCTCTACCTGCCTATCCCCTGTCCGATCTCTACCTGCCTATCCCCTGTCCGATCTCTACCTGCCTATCCCCTGTCCGATCTCTACCTGCCTATCCCCTGTCCGATCTCTACCTGCCTATCCCCTGTCCGATCTCTACCTGCCTATCCCCCGTCCGATCTCTACCTGCCTATCCCCTGTCCGATCTCTACCTGCCTATCCCCTGTCCGAACTCTACCTGCCTATCCCCCGTCCGATCTCTACCTGCCTAACCCCTGTCCGATCTCTACCTGCCTATCCCCTGTCCGATCTCTACCTGCCTATCCCCCGTCCGATCTCTACCTGCCTATCCCCTGTCCGATCTCTACCTGCCTATCCCCTGTCCGAGCTCTACCTGCCTATCCCCTGTCCGATCTCTACCTGCCTATCCCCTGTCCGATCTCTACCTGCCTATCCCCCGTCCGATCTCTACCTGCCTATCCCCTGTCCGATCTCTACCTGCCTATCCCCTGTCCGATCTCTACCTGCCTATCCCCTGTCCGATCTCTACCTGCCTATCCCCTGTCCGATCTCTACCTGCCTATCCCCTGTCCGATCTCTACCTGCCTATCCCCTGTCCGATCTCTACCTGCCTATCCCCCGTCCGATCTCTACCTGCCTATCCCCTGTCCGATCTCTACCTGCCTATCCCCCGTCCGATCTCTACCTGCCTATCCCCTGTCCGATCTCTACCTGCCTATCCCCTGTCCGATCTCTACCTGCCTATCCCCCGTCCGATCTCTACCTGCCTATCCCCTGTCCGATCTCTACCTGCCTATCCCCTGTCCGATCTCTACCTGCCTATCCCCTGTCCGATCTCTACCTGCCTATCCCCTGTCCGATCTCTACCTGCCTATCCCCTGTCCGATCTCTACCTGCCTATCCCCTGTCCGATCTCTACCTGCCTATCCCCTGTCCGATCTCTACCTGCCTATCCCCTGTCCGATCTCTACCTGCCTATCCCCTGTCCGATCTCTACCTGCCTATCCCCCGTCCGATCTCTACCTGCCTATCCCCCGTCCGATCTCTACCTGCCTATCCCCTGTCCGATCTCTACCTGCCTATCCCCCGTCCGATCTCTACCTGCCTATCCCCTGTCCGATCTCTACCTGCCTATCCCCTGTCCGATCTCTACCTGCCTATCCCCCGTCCGATCTCTACCTGCCTATCCCCTGTCCGATCTCTACCTGCCTATCCCCCGTCCGATCTCTACCTGCCTATCCCCTGTCCGATCTCTACCTGCCTATCCCCTGTCCGATCTCTACCTGCCTATCCCCCGTCCGATCTCTACCTGCCTATCCCCTGTCCGATCTCTACCTGCCTATCCCCTGTCCGATCTCTACCTGCCTATCCCCTGTCCGATCTCTACCTGCCTATCCCCTGTCCGATCTCTACCTGCCTATCCCCTGTCCGATCTCTACCTGCCTATCCCCTGTCCGATCTCTACCTGCCTATCCCCTGTCCGATCTCTACCTGCCTATCCCCTGTCCGATCTCTACCTGCCTATCCCCGTCCGATCTCTACCTGCCTATCCCCTGTCCGATCTCTACCTGCCTATCCCCTGTCCGATCTCTACCTGCCTATCCCCTGTCCGATCTCTACCTGCCTATCCCCTGTCCGATCTCTACCTGCCTATCCCCTGTCCGATCTCTACCTGCCTATCCCCTGTCCGATCTCTACCTGCCTATCCCCTGTCCGATCTCTACCTGCCTATCCCCCGTCCGATCTCTACCTGCCTATCCCCTGTCCGATCTCTACCTGCCTATCCCCCGTCCGATCTCTACCTGCCTATCCCCTGTCCGATCTCTACCTGCCTATCCCCTGTCCGATCTCTACCTGCCTATCCCCCGTCCGATCTCTACCTGCCTATCCCCTGTCCGATCTCTACCTGCCTATCCCCTGTCCGATCTCTACCTGCCTATCCCCTGTCCGATCTCTACCTGCCTATCCCCTGTCCGATCTCTACCTGCCTATCCCCTGTCCGATCTCTACCTGCCTATCCCCTGTCCGATCTCTACCTGCCTATCCCCTGTCCGATCTCTACCTGCCTATCCCCTGTCCGATCTCTACCTGCCTATCCCCTGTCCGATCTCTACCTGCCTATCCCCCGTCCGATCTCTACCTGCCTATCCCCTGTCCGATCTCTACCTGCCTATCCCCTGTCCGATCTCTACCTGCCTATCCCCTGTCCGATCTCTACCTGCCTATCCCCTGTCCGATCTCTACCTGCCTATCCCCTGTCCGATCTCTACCTGCCTATCCCCTGTCCGATCTCTACCTGCCTATCCCCTGTCCGATCTCTACCTGCCTATCCCCTGTCCGATCTCTACCTGCCTATCCCCCGTCCGATCTCTACCTGCCTATCCCCTGTCCGATCTCTACCTGCCTATCCCCTGTCCGAACTCTACCTGCCTATCCCCTGTCCGATCTCTACCTGCCTATCCCCTGTCCGATCTCTACCTGCCTATCCCCTGTCCGATCTCTACATGCCTATCCCCTGTCCGATCTCTACCTGCCTATCCCCTGTCCGATCTCTACCTGCCTATCCCCTGTCCGATCTCTACCTGCCTATCCCCCGTCCGATCTCTACCTGCCTATCCCCTGTCCGATCTCTACCTGCCTATCCCCTGTCCGATCTCTACCTGCCTATCCCCTGTCCGATCTCTCCCTGCCTATCCCCTGTCCGATCTCTACCTGCCTATCCCCCGTCCGATCTCTTTCTGCCTATCCCCCGTCCGATCTCTACCTGCCTATCCCCTGTCCGATCTCTACCTGCCTATCCCCCGTCCGATCTCTACCTGCCTATCCCCTGTCCGATCTCTACCTGCCTATCCCCTGTCCGATCTCTACCTGCCTATCCCCCGTCCGATCTCTACCTGCCTATCCCCTGTCCGATCTCTACCTGCCTATCCCCCGTCCGATCTCTACCTGCCTATCCCCTGTCCGATCTCTACCTGCCTATCCCCTGTCCGATCTCTACCTGCCTATCCCCCGTCCGATCTCTACCTGCCTATCCCCTGTCCGATCTCTACCTGCCTATCCCCTGTCCGATCTCTACCTGCCTATCCCCTGTCCGATCTCTACCTGCCTATCCCCTGTCCGATCTCTACCTGCCTATCCCCCGTCCGATCTCTACCTGCCTATCCCCCGTCCGATCTCTACCTGCCTATCCCCTGTCCGATCTCTACCTGCCTATCCCCTGTCCGAACTCTACCTGCCTATCCCCTGTCCGATCTCTACCTGCCTATCCCCTGTCCGATCTCTACCTGCCTATCCCCTGTCCGATCTCTACCTGCCTATCCCCTGTCCGATCTCTACCTGCCTATCCCCTGTCCGATCTCTACCTGCCTATCCCCTGTCCGATCTCTACCTGCCTATCCCCTGTCCGATCTCTACCTGCCTATCCCCTGTCCGATCTCTACCTGCCTATCCCCTGTCCGATCTCTACCTGCCTATCCCCTGTCCGATCTCTACCTGCCTATCCCCTGTCCGATCTCTACCTGCCTATCCCCTGTCCGATCTCTACCTGCCTATCCCCTGTCCGATCTCTACCTGCCTATCCCCTGTCCGATCTCTACCTGCCTATCCCCCGTCCGATCTCTACCTGCCTATCCCCTGTCCGATCTCTACCTGCCTATCCCCCGTCCGATCTCTACCTGCCTATCCCCTGTCCGATCTCTACCTGCCTATCCCCTGTCCGATCTCTACCTGCCTATCCCCTGTCCGATCTCTACCTGCCTATCCCCTGTCCGATCTCTACCTGCCTATCCCCTGTCCGATCTCTACCTGCCTATCCCCTGTCCGATCTCTACCTGCCTATCCCCCGTCCGATCTCTACCTGCCTATCCCCTGTCCGATCTCTACCTGCCTATCCCCCGTCCGATCTCTACCTGCCTATCCCCTGTCCGATCTCTACCTGCCTATCCCCTGTCCGATCTCTACCTGCCTATCCCCTGTCCGATCTCTACCTGCCTATCCCCTGTCCGATCTCTACCTGCCTATCCCCTGTCCGATCTCTACCTGCCTATCCCCTGTCCGATCTCTACCTGCCTATCCCCTGTCCGATCTCTACCTGCCTATCCCCCGTCCGATCTCTACCTGCCTATCCCCCGTCCGATCTCTACCTGCCTATCCCCTGTCCGATCTCTACCTGCCTATCCCCTGTCCGATCTCTACCTGCCTATCCCCTGTCCGATCTCTACCTGCCTATCCCCTGTCCGATCTCTACCTGCCTATCCCCTGTCCGATCTCTACCTGCCTATCCCCTGTCCGATCTCTACCTGCCTATCCCCTGTCCGATCTCTACCTGCCTATCCCCTGTCCGATCTCTACCTGCCTATCCCCTGTCCGATCTCTACCTGCCTATCCCCTGTCCGATCTCTACCTGCCTATCCCCCGTCCGATCTCTACCTGCCTATCCCCTGTCCGATCTCTACCTGCCTATCCCCCGTCCGATCTCTACCTGCCTATCCCCTGTCCGATCTCTACCTGCCTATCCCCTGTCCGATCTCTACCTGCCTATCCCCTGTCCGATCTCTACCTGCCTATCCCCTGTCCGATCTCTACCTGCCTATCCCCTGTCCGATCTCTACCTGCCTATCCCCTGTCCGATCTCTACCTGCCTATCCCCCGTCCGATCTCTACCTGCCTATCCCCTGTCCGATCTCTACCTGCCTATCCCCCGTCCGATCTCTACCTGCCTATCCCCTGTCCGATCTCTACCTGCCTATCCCCTGTCCGATCTCTACCTGCCTATCCCCTGTCCGATCTCTACCTGCCTATCCCCTGTCCGATCTCTACCTGCCTATCCCCTGTCCGATCTCTACCTGCCTATCCCCTGTCCGATCTCTACCTGCCTATCCCCTGTCCGATCTCTACCTGCCTATCCCCCGTCCGATCTCTACCTGCCTATCCCCCGTCCGATCTCTACCTGCCTATCCCCTGTCCGATCTCTACCTGCCTATCCCCTGTCCGATCTCTACCTGCCTATCCCCTGTCCGATCTCTACCTGCCTATCCCCTGTCCGATCTCTACCTGCCTATCCCCTGTCCGATATCTACCTGCCTATCCCCCGTCCGATCTCTACCTGCCTATCCCCTGTCCGATCTCTACCTGCCTATCCCCCGTCCGATCTCTACCTGCCTATCCCCTGTCCGATCTCTACCTGCCTATCCCCTGTCCGATCTCTACCTGCCTATCCCCTGTCCGATCTCTACCTGCCTATCCCCTGTCCGATCTCTACCTGCCTATCCCCTGTCCGATCTCTACCTGCCTATCCCCCGTCCGATCTCTACCTGCCTATCCCCCGTCCGATCTCTACCTGCCTATCCCCTGTCCGATCTCTACCTGCCTATCCCCTGTCCGATCTCTACCTGCCTATCCCCTGTCCGATCTCTACCTGCCTATCCCCTGTCCGATCTCTACCTGCCTATCCCCCGTCCGATCTCTACCTGCCTATCCCCTGTCCGATCTCTACCTGCCTATCCCCTGTCCGATCTCTACCTGCCTATCCCCTGTCCGATCTCTACCTGCCTATCCCCTGTCCGATCTCTACCTGCCTATCCCCTGTCCGATCTCTACCTGCCTATCCCCTGTCCGATCTCTACCTGCCTATCCCCTGTCCGATCTCTACCTGCCTATCCCCTGTCCGATCTCTACCTGCCTATCCCCCGTCCGATCTCTACCTGCCTATCCCCTGTCCGATCTCTACCTGCCTATCCCCTGTCCGATCTCTACCTGCCTATCCCCTGTCCGATCTCTACCTGCCTATCCCCTGTCCGATTTCTACCTGCCTATCCCCCGTCCGATCTCTACCTGCCTATCCCCCGTCCGATCTCTACCTGCCTATCCCCTGTCCGATCTCTACCTGCCTATCCCCCGTCCGATCTCTACCTGCCTATCCCCTGTCCGATCTCTACCTGCCTATCCCCTGTCCGATCTCTACCTGCCTATCCCCCGTCCGATCTCTACCTGCCTATCCCCTGTCCGATCTCTACCTGCCTATCCCCCGTCCGATCTCTACCTGCCTATCCCCTGTCCGATCTCTACCTGCCTATCCCCTGTCCGATCTCTACCTGCCTATCCCCCGTCCGATCTCTACCTGCCTATCCCCTGTCCGATCTCTACCTGCCTATCCCCTGTCCGATCTCTACCTGCCTATCCCCTGTCCGATCTCTACCTGCCTATCCCCTGTCCGATCTCTACCTGCCTATCCCCTGTCCGATCTCTACCTGCCTATCCCCTGTCCGATCTCTACCTGCCTATCCCCTGTCCGATCTCTACCTGCCTATCCCCTGTCCGATCTCTACCTGCCTATCCCCCGTCCGATCTCTACCTGCCTATCCCCTGTCCGATCTCTACCTGCCTATCCCCTGTCCGATCTCTACCTGCCTATCCCCTGTCCGATCTCTACCTGCCTATCCCCTGTCCGATCTCTACCTGCCTATCCCCTGTCCGATCTCTACCTGCCTATCCCCCGTCCGATCTCTACCTGCCTATCCCCTGTCCGATCTCTACCTGCCTATCCCCCGTCCGATCTCTACCTGCCTATCCCCTGTCCGATCTCTACCTGCCTATCCCCTGTCCGATCTCTACCTGCCTATCCCCCGTCCGATCTCTACCTGCCTATCCCCTGTCCGATCTCTACCTGCCTATCCCCCGTCCGATCTCTACCTGCCTATCCCCTGTCCGATCTCTACCTGCCTATCCCCTGTCCGATCTCTACCTGCCTATCCCCTGTCCGATCTCTACCTGCCTATCCCCCGTCCGATCTCTACCTGCCTATCCCCTGTCCGATCTCTACCTGCCTATCCCCTGTCCGATCTCTACCTGCCTATCCCCCGTCCGATCTCTACCTGCCTATCCCCTGTCCGATCTCTACCTGCCTATCCCCGTCCGATCTCTACCTGCCTATCCCCTGTCCGATCTCTACCTGCCTATCCCCTGTCCGATCTCTACCTGCCTATCCCCTGTCCGATCTCTACCTGCCTATCCCCTGTCCGATCTCTACCTGCCTATCCCCTGTCCGATCTCTACCTGCCTATCCCCTGTCCGATCTCTACCTGCCTATCCCCTGTCCGATCTCTACCTGCCTATCCCCTGTCCGATCTCTACCTGCCTATCCCCTGTCCGATCTCTACCTGCCTATCCCCTGTCCGATCTCTACCTGCCTATCCCCTGTCCGATCTCTACCTGCCTATCCCCTGTCCGATCTCTACCTGCCTATCCCCTGTCCGATCTCTACCTGCCTATCCCCTGTCCGATCTCTACCTGCCTATCCCCTGTCCGATCTCTACCTGCCTATCCCCTGTCCGATCTCTACCTGCCTATCCCCCGTCCGATCTCTACCTGCCTATCCCCTGTCCGATCTCTACCTGCCTATC